>OZ030005.1:113594552-114794552 GCA_964023405.1 Apodemus agrarius | reverse complement strand
CAGATTCGGATCCACATCTCTCAACCCTTTGAAGAGGCCAAATGATTCCTACGTAGTTTAAATTAGCTGAGGCCATAGGAAAAGATGACTCTGGTTGAATGTTCAAAACTTTAGTCTTGCAGGGCTCGGAAGAAGATGGCTCGGTCAGTAAATTGGTGTCATACAAGCCTGGAGACCTGAGTTCAAATCCCCACCACCATAATAAAAAGCTGAGTGTGAAGAAGCTCACATGTAACCCAAGCACTGGAGAGGCAGAGACAGGGTCCCTTGAACTTGCAGCTCAGACACCAGCTCAGCAAGCTTTAGGCTCAGTGAAAGACCCTGTCTTAAAACAATACAATGGAAAATAATTAAGAAAGACACTAGCATCAATCTCTGGCCCCAGGCATGTGCACACACCCACATACACTGTACACACTAATAGAACAATTAGACTGTGCACACAGCTGTTGGCACCATTCTATGTCCTTCTTGTCAGCATGCCTATGGTGCTTACCAGCTAGATGACTCTGGGCAAACTGTTAACTCCCTCCATTTCCCCTGCTCTCTTCTCTGCCAAAAGACTTGTGGCGTTCACAGAATGCTATGAAGATTGAGCGAGTTTGACCATCTGAACGGCTTAGAATGGTGTCTGGTGAGCTCAGGTGAAGACTCACAGGGATACGTGTCACAAATGTCATGGAAGTAGAATCACCTAATTATTTAAAAACACGGAGATAAAAGTAGCACTCAGTGTCACAGACAGAGGCACACATTTCAATGGTTAAATCTACATAATCATAAAAGATTAACACACTCATACTGGGGACACAAAATGGTTTACATAATATTGCTTGCTGTGATTGTCCATATCAACTTGTTAAGCAGAAATTTTACATGCCAAACAGTTATAAGATAAACCTTTAAAACGGAAGAGCATTTCTCTATGCTGGTAATTATCACATATTAGTTTAATAATTAAAGAAGCGTGGAAATGCCAGTTGTGGCAATATGAGAAGGTCATGGACTGGTAGCCCAATAAATCTGGTATTCATTAAGTTTGCAGCAGTAAAATTAGCATCCATGGGTCTACTTTGTGGAGAGGAGCAGTCATACAGAAACTGAGAGTAGGCAGAACTCTAAGAAATTATTGCAGGGCTTGTAGAAATGTAAGAGTCTTTAACATCATATACCGCCATTGGAGAGGATCCCAGACCTGTTCTCAGCACCCACCTCAGGTGGCCACTTGTAACTCCAGCTCCCAGAATCCAACTTCCACTTCCGGCCTCCATGGGCACCTGCACTACACACACATACACACACACACACACACACACACACACACACACACCTATAATTTAAAATGGAACAGCTTTTTAAAAGAAAGAAAATAATTACTGCAAAAGTCTATTAGGAAACTAAGTCACGATGGAAGTCTTTTCTGGGGAATATATTTTAACACAACTTAGAAGACGGGAACAGGATTTGTTATCTAAAGACTAGAGAGTGTAGATGATTTTACTACTTGGCTAAGAAATATAGAGTGACAGACAGCAAGATCAGTCAGAAATGCCGTTTGTTGGGAGGTTGATTATTGGAACACCCAGAGTAAGTGTGGCTACTGGGCGAGAATGTGAAGCCTAAAGGAGAAGCAAGACAGAGCCCCGTAAGCACTTAAGGCTTACATTTTAAGCTATCAAGTAAGGCGTGAGAAGCACCAGTGATTGATGGAGATTCAGGAGCACACAGAACCATGATTGGGTGTGGCCAGCAGGCTTGAGCACCAGGGAAGGACCGAGTTGGAAGAGAATTCAACAACATGGCATCTAGGACTCTGGGCAAAACGCGTTCAGTGGAGTGTGGGCTGAGTGGAAGCATCTTCCAGTCTCCTGGCTACACAGACAGGGACTGAGCATACTGCACAACGTACACTGCTTCTCAGGAAAACTGAACAGAAGTTGAAACTTAAGAGATCAGGCTAATGCAGACGCAAATCCCAGATCTACTGATGGGCATGTGTCAGTCATTTCATCTCTGAACAGAACTCACCTTGCATGTAGAATATGCCAATGCTAATTTTGTAGCCCTTGTGGTGGTGAAAATAATCCATTTTATGTTGCTTATGCTGGCATCAAACATACAGTAATGGCCAGCAAATTTGCAATATTATTGTTATTTTTAATAAAACAGATGAAGAACCCATCTGCTGAGAAAGGATAGGAGACACAAAGAAAAGCAGAAATAGCTGCTGTGCATACTTAAGTAGATAACTTCTCACATCTTGAAGAGAAAAAAAAAATGACCAGGAGGCAGCGAGGAGTCAGCTGAAGCAGGAGGCTATAATCTTGAAATGGACCCAGCCACCCCACACAATAAGCCACTGTGATTGTCTTGTCAGTTTGAAGCATCCTAGAGAAAGGCGTCTCGGTTGAAGCACTGCCTCCATCAGATTGGTCTGTGGATATGCTGAGGAGCGTTCTCTTGATTTAAACTGATACAGAAGGGCCCAGCTCACTGAGAGCAGTACCACGCCTTAGGCAGGCAGACCAGGGCTGTGTGAGACAGAGAGAGGAGCATGAGCCTGGGAGCCAGCCGGTGAACACCGTTCCTCCGGTCTTGCTGTCTTGAGTTCCTGCTATGGCTTCCTGGGTGGCAGACTGGAACCTGCAAGATGGATAAGCTGCCATGAGGAGAGGAGATCTTTTCTCCTCGAGTTGTTTTTTGTTATCAGAGAAGCAAACCAAAAAAAAAAAAAAAAAAAAAAAAAAAAAAAAAAAAAGCCACTGCTCTCAGAAATGCCCAGTTACTGAGCCATGGCCTTGGGTGGAACAAATGATCGTTAGGAGAATCTTAAAGAGCAATGGCTAAAAACACCTGGTAAGGGAAAAGACAGATCCAAGCAAAATCGGAAAGCCCGGTGTATTTGGAGAAAGGGCAGAACTGAGTCACAGTATGGAAATATCAAGCTGATTTGTGGGAAACTTTCCTTGAGTCAGAAGGACAGATTTAGAGCACCCCAGCCATGTTGCTTCTGGTTCTTTCCACTGATTTTTTTTCTATGAACAACCTCCTATCTACGGATCTGTGGAATGTTCAATAATCATTTCCCAAGATGAAGTTAATTATAGGTAGACATCTTAGAGCCAGGCAGACACTGCATTAAGCACAACATCAAGGCAGTTCTGTGGGCCAGCAGCTTCTGATGCTGACCGTAGTAAACTCAAAAGAAAGGAGTAACAGGAGCAGGACTGGCAGCTAGGGAAGTGAACCCAAAGGCAGAGCAGGCAACCACACACACACTGCGCGGAGAGGGGCGTCCAAGATGGCCTGCAAGTCCAGGCATCCAGGTGCTCACAGCCCATGCAGGCGGACAGGATGGAATGGCTGGAGAGACGGCGGTTGCAGTGTAGGTGATAACGCGATAATTTTAGGGTTACGGTCTCCCATCTCAGGCACCTGTTTGCTCGCTCTGAAGGAAGCTAGAAGTCATTGTTTCCCAATGCCTTTTCCAATGATAACCTCAAGTGACAAAAAACTAGGGAGGTCAGCGGGAACCAAGAACCTCAATTGCACCATCTGACAAATAGCTTTATCCTGCCAACAACTGTGAGGGAGTATAGACACCAGATTGCCAAGGTGAGCCATCATCTCTGATGCAGTCATACTCCATCTGCAATCTGGACAAAACCTTGAGCCAGAGATACATGATTGTGCAACCCCCTGATCCCTAAACCCCCAGAAACCATGAGATATAATACTGTCAACCCCCTGATCCCTAAACCCCCAGAAACCATGAGATATAATACTGTCAACCCCCTGATCCCTAAACCCCCAGAAACCATGAGATATAATACTGTCAACCCCCAGATTACTAACCCCCAGAAACCATGAGGTAACACTGTTTTGTGAGGTTTCTTGTACATTTCTTTACTCTTGAGAATTCTGTTTTAGTAACGTTGGCTATCTGTAATAGTTAACTAGTGCAACCATCTATCCTGCCCCTGACACTCCCTGGTGCTGAGCACAGAAAAGCTTACTTTTCTGTGAAAATTTGTAGGGAGAAAAAGATATGAATAAATGATTGGCTCCATTTATTCATATGTAGAACCTCATGTAGAATTGGGTTGGAAGGGGACACAGTTGTGTTCACAGTCAACTCTAGCAGATAGGAACCAGAAAATATACACTGGGGGGGTGTGCAAAAGAAGTTACATCTCAAAGATGAATCAAAGTCAGGCAGATGACAGTGATGAGGAGACAGTCGGTGCAGAGGGAACAGATACGTGACAAGGTGCAGAAGACAGAACAGCAGCTAGATGGTTGAGTATGGCCTGTGCTATAAATAACCAAATAACAGGATGTCTCATGTGCTTTGCAAGGATCACTGAATGTTCAACAGATACTATCCTGCACACTACATATTTGGTGTTTTTGGGAAACCACACTATTTTGAGGACATTTTCAAGTCAGAGGTCACAAATCAATGTTCTCTGGGGAATGTGAAGTGTGTGTGTGTGTGTGTGTGTGTGTGTGTGTGTGTGTAACAAATATATATGTGTATGTATATATGTATATGTGTGTATGTATATATACATATATATACATATATATATACATATATATATGTATGTATATATATATATATATATATATATATATATATATTGAAAGTTACCAAATGAGTCTGGATTTGTTGTTAACATTTAACAAAGAAGAGTTTCTTAGAGGAAATCCAAACTCTCAGCTCTGATGAAAATATCAGAGGATCTAAATACTGGTTCTGCATTTCCATGAACTTTGCATTGACTAGAATGAGCGGTGGCTTTAGGCAGAACAGACATCTCATGGTTACTGGAGTTCCCATCTGGTTGATACAATGTATTCGTCTTTGCATTTCCTGCAGTGGAAGATAAATATGTGCTTGATGCAAATATCACACCTGTAAGAGAACATCTGGTGAGCCCCCATCACCCGCAACAACTAAGCGACCACCTGGAAGAAAGGAGCAGAAGAAATATTGATTTACAGAAGTAACTCTTACTTCTAACGTGCACATGAATCACCTGGGATCTTGTTAAAACACAGATCCTGGTTCATTTGGTGAGAATGGAGGCTGCGATTGTGTGAATCCTCCCAGGCGACACAGTTACCGTTGCTTTGAAACCACATGCCACGTTGCACAGGGCTTGGGGACCTCAACATGTGGCTGGAAGATGGAGAGATAACAATGATACTCTCCAAAGTAGTGCAGAACTAATGGGAAATTAATATAATACTTATGGGCACCTTTGGCTTCCCGTAATGCTTTATTACACACACACACACACACACACACATACACACACACACACACACACACACACACACACACACACACGCATGCAAGGATTCTGCAATCAGACTGCCTGGGTTTACTTCCTTCCCAGTTATACCATTTAGAAACCAAGGTACTTACTTCCCTCTCAGGTTCAGTTCCCTACAGTGGAACCTGCCTCATGAATGCTGTCAAGACAAAGTGAGTTCACATGGGAAGAATTTAGCACAGTGTGTGGCACACACTAAGTGACAAACTGATACATGCTATCACCGATAGACCTGCTTCGTGAATGGGAAAAATAATGCAGGGGAAAGTAAATTTGGTCACAGATGAAGAGGTAGGATCAAAGAGGTAGGATTGATTCCCCCTCCTCCCCTCTCCCTCCCCGCCTTCCTCCTTCTCCCTCGTTTTTCTTTGCAATGATCTTGAAAAGGAAAGAACAAGAGGTTTGGGTGAGAACGTGCCTATAGAGAGGAGCAGTCCATTCTCTCCCTCTAATCCCTGGAGTATGCTGCTTCCTGATTTAGGTTTGTCCAAGAGACACCAACTCATGGTAACAGTGGCAGGGGAAAGTCGCCGAGTTTGCACGTCCTCTCCCCTAACCATCACAGCAATTTCATGAAAGAAGTAATCACTGCTGCGTTATTACTCCTGGATTCTGCAGGAAGACTACCCTAAGATCACATACTTGGCAAGTTTAGGGTTCAAGCCAAGGTAGTTTGGCTCAAGAATTGGAGCAGTCCACTGCCTGGATAAAATTTACCTATGAAGGACTGAGGAGACAGCTCACTGGTTAAGGCCTTGATGTGAAAGTGTGAGGGCCAGAGTTCTGATAAGGACAAGGTGGAGGTGGTGACCCACCTGTTAGTCCAGCTTCAGAAAGCAGAAAACAAAGATCCTCAGAGCAAGCTGGCAGCACTGCCTGTATTGAGCAGCTCTGGGTTTGATTAAAAGATCCTGCTTCAGTGAATAAGGCAGAAGAGGTATCAAGGTTGGTTCCTGACATCAACTCAACCCTTCACATGTAAACGGACCCACATATATGTGCATACAAGTATGATATGCACACATGCAAACATGTACACCCACATGCATAGCACTCACATGTGAAAAATAGAAAAAAACTCACGCATGGAGATGGCATTATTGATAAATTCTACCAATAATCTAAGGAAGATACAGTACTGGTTTTGTATTACATTTTCCATAAAAGGAATAAGTATTCTCTAACTGATCCTGTAAAAACAACATGATCCCACTAATAAAAACAGACAAGAATATTACCAGAAAACTACAGACTAACATTCTTCACAAGTATATACAGAAACGATAATCAAATATTAGCACACTGAATTGAAAAATAAAACCAGCTGGAGTGGTGCACATCTGTAACCCCAACGTCCAGGAGATGGACACAAGAGCAGCAAGTACTTGGGTCATCCTGGGTTATGAGCTGAGGCTAACCTGGGCTGGAGGTAACACTGCTTCAAGAAAATAGCCGGCAGTATTTTTAGAGACTAATACACTATGAGGACTTATCTCAGAGATGCAAGACTGATTTAATATTCAAAAATACATCAAGGAGTTATGCTACTTGTCAAAACATATTAATAAACTAAGAAGAAATAATATGTATGATTATCTCAATTTCTGCCAATAATATCATTTGTAAAAATCCACAACATTATTTCTAACACACACTCAGCAATGCAGGATAAACATTCTCCAAGCTGATAAAGAGCCATCTACAAGTAACGTTCAATAACTGCCATGATGAGGTAAGTGCTTCTCCCTGGGGATAGAGAAGAAGGCAGGGTATCCACTCCAGCTGCTTCTACTGTACATTGTACTGAATCCAGACAGGAGACACGGAGGAAGAAAAACAAAACTAGAGGCATTCACACAGGAAGAAGAAATGAAACTCTCCTTACTCTGATAGACAAGCTACAAGGAGCAGTAAGTACCCTTGGCAGAGTGGCAGGAGTAAATAATCAGGAATTACAAAAAGAGTGCCACTCATAACAACATCTTACCGGGGAGTCCAAGCCCCAGCATCCACACAGTGGAAGGAGAGAACTGATTCCCCAAAGCAGTGCTCTGACTTTTGTGCATGCTCACCCATAGGCATACATAAAAGTAAATAAAGAAACAATAGATAAATGAATAAATGTTATATTAACTTTTTAAAAAAAGAAAACAAGACAGGTTACAGAGAAGAGAAAAAACATATCTAATAAATGATGTTACTGATAACAGACTAGAACTGTCAAATATATAGGGGACTGCCAAGAGTTTACAATAAGGCAAACACACCAGCAAGCATAGTTCAGATACTGGAATGGATGTTCCACCATCCAAGAATACAGATGAGAAGCAACCCATGAAAAAAAGACACAGTCATTAGTCTTTAGAGAAATTTAAAATGGAAGTGCACATTGGCACTATTCTCTTCAGAGGTGAGAACTAGAGAGAACCTGTCATGGGTGAGAACCAGTGGAAAGAACAGCTCCACACTCTGCTGAGGACAGTGTATGACACCACAGGCACTCTGGACTCAGTTCCCCAAGACACACACCCTCTATCCATTCACCTGTGGACAGGCACTTACGCTTACTCTGATTGGCTGGCGTGAGGATGCAGTCCACATGGACAACAGAATCCCTCCTGTTTACTGGCTTTGACCCCTTCAGTTATTTCCCTAACTGTGGCATAGTAAGACTATGTGTTAGTTTGACTTGTTTTGTTTTTGTTTGTTTGTTGAGCCCTTTCCAGGAAAATGGGTGTCATCATGTTAAGCAAAACTCAGACGAGTATCATATATGTTTACTCTCACAGCAGAGTCTTTAAATAAAAGAAAGACACGGAAGCAGAAGGGAGGACTACTAGAGAGTCGAAAGAGGCCCAGGGGGAGATGGGAGTTAACCGTAGGTAGTGTGGATGATAATATAAACAAAGTAGCTCATAGACATGCATGAAAATGCCATGATAAAGCTCCCTCTTTCACGCCACTCATGTGCTACTTGAGATCTGAGCATAGCCACTCTGCAAAGCAAACCTTCTACCCCGTGATGTCTATGCCAGAGAAAAGGAAGCACATGCCCATCAAAACTTTGTACGTGGACGTTCATAGCAACCCTGCAGTTAATAACCCAGACCTGCAAACAACCCAAGCCTAACATGGGCAAGTAAATTCAACTAATGGTTATATACTCACACAATTCTCAACAATAAGAGGTGATGAAATGTGGATATACCTCAATGTAGATAAATCTCAAACTAATTAGGTCAAGTGAAGGAAATGGGGCCAGAAAACTACACGCTGATCCACTTTGATTTAAAAAAAAAAAAAAACACTATGCAAACTCATGTTCCTAGGTGGCACACAGCGTCTGAGCAGATGGATGAGAGGCATTCAGAAGGGCCCAAGGCAGGGCTACTCAGAGGGCCCCATAGGTGAAGAGCTTGCTGCAAAAAAGCATCAGGACCTGAGTTTGGATCCCCAGCATGTGGTGACAGTGTGTGCTTATAATCCCACCCAGCACTGGGGTTGGCCAGTCCAACTGAACCAGTGAGGCCTTTGCTCAATCGGATACCTTGTCTCAAAAGCAAAATGGAGAACAATTGAGAACACCCAGCATGAACCTCTAACCTCCACACACATGCACAAGTGCACACACACACACACACACACACACACACACACACAAACACACGTGCATGAACACACAGGCACACTCAAGTAAAAAAAAAGGCACAAGGAGACTTTTAAGGTGAAAGTCACTCATTATAGCTGTGGGGGGAGGGAGGGTGGTGATTTCACTGCTATAGAAATAGGAAACATTGTCTCTAGAGGTTTTGCAGGTGTGGCTGCTGTGTCAGTAGGTGGCAGAGAGGAGAGAGGCTATGACCATACCTATGAACAGCTGCATGATTAGTAGCCTAACATTCCCTGAAAGGAGTGAACCTGAGATGACCACACCAGTCCAGCGTCACCTCAAAGGCAGGTCTGGATGGGCTCCCAGGGAAGGAAGCAAGCAGGAGACAAAATGAACCCCACCTGGGACCATGGGTCCCCGGAGGGAGTGTGCCTGAGATGGCCACTCTGATGGGCCCAGGTGAGAAACAAGTCCAAGATGACCACCAGTCTGGAGCTGTGCAAGCCCAGCAGGGGGTGAGGCTGATCATGCCTGACATGACCCCTGCCCCATGCCATAATTCATGGGTGGGGCAAAGCACTCCTGAAACCACTTCTGGGAGGACCCCAGACACTCAGAGACCCTGAGCACCACAAAGAGGAACAAGTAAGTGATGAAGAGGTGAAAGAGAAACAGAAGGAGGTGGGCACACTGAAGAGAGCAGAACTGGAGACTTGAGGGTAGTGAGGAACAGCCTGATGGAAGTAGCCAATGGTGCAGTCTAGGACCATAGCAGGGTCCCAGCCTGTGCTGCCACCAGGGTTTACATCTGGGTCTTTGACCCTGCAGCAGCTGGAGTCTGTTACCAAAGGCTAGGCAGATGTCTCTGGTCTGGGTGGCTACCCTGGGAAATGTTGATTGGTCCCACCCCTAGCCTGGGCATGGTGGGAGAGCTGGTCTTAAGGGCATGAGAGCATGAAGCCATAAGAACAGGAGAGCTGGTCAGGCGGTGGTGGCGCACACCTTTAATCCCAGTACTTGGGAGGCAGAGGCAGGCGGATTTCTGAGTTCGAGGCCAGCCTGGTCTACAGAGTGAGTTCCAGGACAGCCAGAGCTACACAGACAAACCCTGTCTCGGAAAAAAACAAAACAAAAACAGGAGAGCTGACACTTCCCTTACCCAGCTAAAGTAGGAAAGAGAGAGAGAGCCCTTGTCCACCCACCACCCACATCACCCAGGAAGCACAATAGAGCTGCCCTTGCTTGCATGAGTCATGGGTGAGCCTGTCCCAAGGATTTGAGCCTAGAATCTGGTCCTGCCACTCAGTTCCTGTACAATGTCATGGAAGAGGAAGAGATGTCCCCTCCCCACTTGCCCCTTGCCACCTTCAATAAGTGGGAAACCTGACCCTAGGGTCATGAAAGCAGGAGAACTGGGATCTGAACCTCATCTGGCAAAGAACAGAGAGCTGATCCTGGTGGTGGTGGTGGTGGTGGTGGTGGTGGTGGTGGTGGTGGTGGTGGTGGTGGTGGTGGTGGTGGTGGGTGCAGGTGAGTCAGCCCCACGGGTGTGAGCACGGAAGAGCTGGCCCCTGTTGCTTGTCTGCCATCTGGTGACATGGGAGAGGAAGAGATGCTCCTCTCCCTCCCACTCCCCTTGCCACTATGGCAGGCAGGATAACTACCCACCCTGGGGGTTTATGGGAGTGGGAGAACTGGCCCTGGCCCTTGCCTGCTGCAGTACTTGGGACAGTCCGTCCTGCACCCTACCTGAGCAGTAGTACAGTATCACTGCTTCTGATGGCATGGATGTGGATGGGCCAGCGCAGTGACACAGGAGGAGAGCTGACTCTGCCCCTTGCTGGCAGTAGCATTGGATGGGCCAGCCAGGGTAGTGCAGGGTCCTGATGATGTGGCCTGACCAGCTCAGATGTCTCTCAAGCCTAGATCCAAGGCTTAGAGTTGGCCCTCCCCAACATCTACAATCCCCACCCCATCAATGAACCGCTGGGGCGCATAAAGGCCTACAGATCCAAAAGTACAGGATCTCCATGACACAGGGAAACAACAGGATATCTGAGAGGAGTCCCGGTGAGGTTCCTGTATTGATAGTGTAGCAGAGGCCAGAGGCTTTGTACCAGACCAACATCTCCTTGCAATGAGCATTTGCAAGAGTGATGGTTTAAATATGCGTGTCCCACAGGGAGTGGTGCTGTTGGGAAGTGGCCTTGTTGGAGGCAGCGGGCACTGTATGGGTGAGCTTTGACACTGCCCAGTGCAGAAAAGACAGTCTGCTCCTGGCTTCCTTCGGATGAAGAGGTGGAACTCTCAGCTCTTTCTGCACCATACCTGCCTGGATGCTGCCATATTCCCGCCTTGATGATAATGGACTGAACCTCTGAACCTGTAAGGCAACCCCAATTAAATGTTGTCCTTGTAAGAGTTACCTTGGTCATGGTGTCTGCTCACAGCTAACTAATCCAGCAAGCAAAGACGTGCGAACAAGAGGGTATACTGTGGGACACACCGTAACGCACGACAGCTTCCATGGCGAGAATTTTTTATCTATTGGGGGGAGCTTCAAGGGTGGAGGATGGGTACAAGGGGAGGGGGAGATGAGTGGGATTGAGGTGCATAATGTGAAATTCACAAAGAATCAATAAAAATATTATAAGAACTTAGAGACCTTTTCAGTTGTGCACTGCATATCTGTGCAATTATGACATCATTTACACATCGAGACTCTGAGGGTTTTAACTGCACCCACAGGTGGGTGGGTGAGTGGGTGTGCAGATGAAGAGAGAGCCTAACTTTTCTTTCACTCAGGGCCTAAGAAACAAGACATTTCCCCCATTGAATGCTCTCACCCTGGGACTCATTTGTCTCCCTGTTCATACCATGTGCACATTTATCGTCTGTCTAAACTCCGCCACCCTCAAGGGCCAGATGCTTGATTGCTAATTGCACTGCCATTAGATTGGTCTCCCCTCTGGGACTGTGAGACATTTGTGAGTTCAGAGCTTTTCATTCTCTTATCTCACCATGATCACAGACCCCCTAGCCAACACACACACACACACACACACACACACACACACACACACCACTCAATAAGGATTTTCTGGCCAATTTATTTACTGATTAACTAATTGGAAAAGCTATAAATTCTGTAAGGTGGTATTTCCAAAATCCAATGGGATGTAGAGAAGTATATCTTTACTAAACTGTTTGCTTTCAAAAGTGGGGGAGAAAAGTAGAGAATCTTTGACTTCCACATTTTTCATAATTGCTACCTATGCTTTTACAGCTGGAAAACTGTCTCTAAAAATAACTAAATAAGTAAATATACCACTTAAAGTTCAAAAACAGCTCCCACAGATACACTGGTGACTCTGGCAGAATTAGACTGGGTCTTTTTGCTGTCTGGGTTCTGCCAGAGGTTGGCATCCTATTCCTTTCTCCTTTTAAGTGGTTATGGAAGATTCTAGCAAAAACCACAGAGTGAAACAAAACAAAGGATTCATGGAACAGAGTAATCAGAAACAGGGCCAAGACCCAGCCAAGTTGTCTGCCTAGACAAAAGCCATGAGCCAGCACATCTCAGAATCTGTCTATATTTATAGCTCTGAAGAGCTTTGGGGAACCTGGGACAGTCGGATGGTGGGGTCCTGGCTCCGAGAGGCCCTGGGAACTCAGTGCTCCCTCATGGCTTTGATGGGAAGAAAGCCAAGGTTGGGCTTACAAAAGCTCTTTTGCCACCAGAAGAGACACCTCGCTTCACTAAAAACCGTCGTTTCTTCCTTTATTTGACAGGAATTTTTCTTCCTTCTTGGTTCACAAAGCATATTGGAACAAAGACAAATGTTTGGGGACACAACTCAGTGATAGAGCTCTTGCCTAGCATGCTCGAGGCCCTGGGTCAGGCCCAGTACTGAGAGGAAGCAGTGCCTATTAGTAATGTGTATCATGCTCAAGACGCTAGGTAAGCCATGTCAATTGCCTCAGCACACCAAAGGAGATCCATTCTCTAATGATCTAACAGAGGCTTTAGGCAGATTAAAGATTTGTCCAAGGTTCACACACTCAGTAAAGTGATGGACAGAGGATCTGAACTTGGGTTTGACTAGCGTCAAAAGCCTTGAATCTCAACCTCTAAGCTACAGCCATCAAGATGACCTCAGTAGGTAATGGCATCTGCTGCCCAATCCCTGGGACCCAGGTGGAAAGAGGGAATCGGCCTCTAAACTGCTGTAGGGCTCAGATTTGTGATGAAATGTGGCAGGGTAAAAAGGGAAAATTGAAGAGAGTGGCTGCTTATCTGGCCTCTTTGAGAGCCCAGCATACTGCAAGAGTTACAAGTGTGGACAGCCCTTAGGTTGACAATGAATGTAATATGCTTCTTGGTCTAAACCAAACACAACCGAAGTTCTAACCCCACTCCTGGGGTTGTCTCTGAGGCATCCTCTAGTAGTCGCTCCTTCCTCCCTCTCTGGTCCCATAAAGCTCCAAGACAAATTCAGAGGCTACTTCCCCCCCACACCACCGTGCTGTTTCCACTCGGGGGGGGGGTAGCCTAGGGGAGAGTTGCCAGCCACTCACACCTGGCTTCCAGAGACCCTTCCAGGCAGTGCCAACACTGTCTTCCTTCCAAGACTTGCAAGATCTGACCATCTAAGGAGAAAGCTGTCTCTCTGTCCCTGACGGTGAATATAAACAAGCTTAAAGGACACAAAGACCCATGAAAGCACCCAAGCCAGAGAGGAAAAAGGCCATCTCGGCCTTCTCTACTGAACTCCAACTGAGAAAATAAGGCACACCTCATTCCCCAACAACCCCTTCTGCCAGACCTGATTCCTAATGGACTGCTGTGCCGAACTGGCATCCCTAGGTCAGCTCTCACCCTGCTGCTGGGCTGTTTATCTACAGGGTTAAGCAGGAGTACATGGCCAGGTTACAGGCTGTGACAGAGGACTCAGTCTCCCTGTGAGGTCACAGCCCTTCGTGCCAGCAGGTGCAATGTAAAGAGACAGGCGTGTGACAGAGAACAGGCAGAGAAATGTCCTCCCTAGCCATCTACCTAGATCAGCCCACACTACCCAGGTTGGAGGGTGGTGTGTTGCTAAGTAGTCACTGTTTATTAATCTGCACATGTTAACACATTTGTTGACATATTTATTAAGCACCCACCACATCTAAAATAAGGTGGCAAACTTAAGTTCCAATTCATCTCTTAGCCAAGAAGTGTTAATATTATTCTTTCAATTTTACGCATGAGAAATCTTACGAAAATTAAAGGTCTTTCCCAGGGCCTTGAGACCAGCAAGTGGTAGAATCAAGATCTGAACCCAAAGCCACCAAATTTAAGCAAGCACAGTGGCCCTCCTCACACCTTTTCAACCCAAACTGGCAAGAAAGTCGCCCACTTTTTGCAAATGAAGTTGAAGGCAGGACAACATAGACTTGAATGAATAATTTGCCTTTGAAAAAAAAAAGTTAAGGTGGCAGCTGGGGAGATGCCCAGTGAGTATTAGCACCTGCTCAGCAAGCCTGAGAACTTGAGTTCAATTCCCAGTACCCGCATTGAGGTTGGCATGGCTATCTATACATGCATGTGGTCCCAGCATTGGGAGATGGAGACGGAAAAGTCCCAGGAGCTCACAGCCCAACCAGTGTAGCTGAAATGAAGAACTTTGGCTTCAGTGGAAGACTCTGTCTCAAGACAGAAAGGCAGAGAGTAATAATCACACACACACACACAATTCAAAGTAAGGAATCTATGCTAGAAAACAATGTGAACATTTATGAAAATAATAGCCAATTTTACATGGTATTTCCTATGTGCTGGATGCTGTTCTAGGTAATCTATAAATTCATAAGCCATCCAACCATCTGAACCATTTCACTAGGTCAATGTTAAATGTGTGCTCTTGAAAGTTGGGCAACCAGCTTGGGGGAGGGGGCATGCTGCCAATACCTTTGGTGTAAATATTGCTGACAAGGCCAATGGCAAGCTACCAATGTGAGAACGCAGACCTCAGAGGCGGAGGAATCTCCTGTCCTGTGAAGACGACATTTTGTCATGAGGAAGGAGTTATATTGTGTATCACTGTCACCACATAGAAGAAAGAGATACCAATCGCCCTAAGGAACACAGAGAGTAAACTGGAGGAGACTCATTAGGAATTGATGAGTCTGGCGTATTTATTGCCTTTAATTTTAATTGCAAGTTTATAAAATTTAATTTTTAATGATGGCCATCTTTAACAGCCAGCTCTTGGATTTTCTGATTATCAGTTGGCTCTGACAAACTGTCTGACTTCAGCACATAATGGTCAGCCTTAGCACCACTTAAAGGAGGACACCCATGCATGAAGAGAGGACATACTTTGTAAAGGGTCACATAGCTAGCGAGTGGAGAAGGCAGAACTAGAGTTCTAGAATCTATTCTCACCCGCCTGTCTATGGCTTCCTTCCAGTACTGTTATTTTTCTGAGCCAACAGGCCATAGGTTTCCTTTTGGGCTTTTCTTAGGGCCTGCATCAAGTGCATCTGATGATGGGCATGTCAACGGGAGGACTGGGGATTGAGTGTGGTTTCTTCCCCAGACCTTGGGAGCTAAAATATCCTTCTGTGTCCGCAGCCAAGAGGCCCTCACCATGTGATTGGTTCCCAGGCCTTCACCTGGCCTTTTTACCAGCCCAGCATGCCTTGCCCTTTGGGTCCTACTGCGCTTGCGTCCAACCGCACATCCATTATGGAAAGGAGGGTCCCTTAATGTAGCGCAAATTATAGCTGGAACACGGGCAAATTGCCGGCTTTTACTAGCACATAAACTGAGCGGAACCTCTGAGATAGATCCGCATTACCCTAAACGGCATCCATAATTCATACCTGCCGCAGAAACGCTTCCCTCTCTCTGGGCTGGAGCCGATCTATTATTGATGGGCCCCTCGGAAGGCCGTGACCGTTTCTCAAGCCCCAGCCATCTGCCGGCGTGGTCCATTTCTCAGGCTGCGACCAGGCATTTATTCATCAGAATCAACCCCCAATTAGTTTCCTAGCAGGACCCGGGGGGAGGATTTATTTGAGGAATCAAAGTGAGTACTTCTAGAACAGTACCCCCAGTTCCACCCCTGTGACGCTGATCAATACACACCGAACCAGCCAGCAGCAGGCCGTGTTAGCCTTTCACTGCCTTAGGGAGTCACAGGATCAAAAGTCAAAGCTGCATCCCTCACTCCTGCGGAGGGCTGGCGAGCCGCAGCTTCTAGCCCAGCGTGAAGTCGTGAAGTCGCTGCCTCTAACCACAGAGAACACAGGAGTGGCTCCCCGGCAGAGTGGTGGAAAATAATAATAATAATAATAATAATAATAATAATAATAATACAATGATAACGACAGCAACAAAAGCGGGAGGGAGAGCACTGACTATTATCTAGACCTTTCAAGAAAGACTTAACCCAAAGAGGTAGGCTTCGATCATTCTCTTTGCTTGAGTCACTCAACTCTTTTTGAAGGCCAGAAGTCCAGTCTTAACCACTACTCTATGCTGCCATCTAGAGGGGGAGGGGAGGGAGCACACATCCCCCTCAATGGCAATTTCTCAATTAAGTTCTAATGACTGTTTATGTGTAGTCAGTCCTGCTAGCTGACAAAAGCCCTTAGCAGCTGCACACGTGAGGGAAAGGTGCTTTTCAACATCATTATTGTTTTATTCCGTGTTTCGTTGCTTTATCGGATGACTGACTTTAAACAACTGAGTTAAAACAGCGTTAGTAAACATGTCTTAGACTCTATGAGTTTGTGTTGTATTTTGTTTGATGTTGTTTGTAGGTCTCACTATGTAGTCCATGGCTGGCCTTAAACTTGTGATCCTCCTGCCTTAACCTCCCAACTGCTGGGGCTACAGTTGTATGCTTGGCATAGCATAGCAACAGGGCTGGATAGATGCTAAGGTCCCCTTCAGCCACTCTTCCCCATGCCTCAGGGAGGGTGTTAGAGCATGTTACAGGCCAATGCAACTGCCTACAAGCTCTCCAGCCTCCCTGTGGATCTTAGCCGGCTAGGTCACTCTCTAAGTATCCCTGGTCACCTCCCCTCCCCCCTTCATATCTTTGAGGCTAATGCCTCAGATTCTATCTTACCCCTAGAACACTGCAGAGCATAAAGCCTCCCTCACTCTCCCATCAAACCTCTCTGACCCTGTATTCTCCTTCCTTGTTCATGTCTCATGCTTGCCTCCTCCCCTGGGGAAAGCCACAGAGATGGTCCGCTTGTTTGAGGTCCATGATGAACCTAAGGCTAACGCTAGAAGTCTGCATAGGAATAGAAACCCTGATGGCACATGGAGCCGAGAACGGTACAGGAGAGAGGAGAGGGTGGGGAGCCTGGAGGAGATCTGATTTAACTTAGAAGAGCATCCACTGGGAAGTGCAAGATAGTGGCCCAAGTGATAAGGCAGCCTGGCTCATAAACCCTGGGATAGGCAGGCTAGCAGTGAGTGTCCCCCAAACTGGGAGCAGGGTCTGAGAGATCTGTGTCCAAAGCATTGCTCAACGGGCACCAGATCCTGGTATTTGTTGAGTGACTTTGGGCAAATCTCCTGATCTCCCTGAGCCTCGGTGGGCTCACTAGAGTTGCGGATGGTCAAACTTCCTTTCTTGCAGGACTCCAAAGGCTTCAGGGAAACTGAAGAATAAATTAAACAGTTACCTTGTACAAAGCAGTCAGTAGACAGCATCACTGAACTTTGAGAACAAATGCCTAAGGGCAAAGATACTGGTGCTTCTGAAAAACAATTCAGGTCTGTGCCAGGGTCAGATGTTGGGTGGGCGTACGCGTACCTTGGGAGGAAGGCTGAGCTAGCTTCCCTGGGTCTACATAGGGACAACCTTGACCCAGTCACAGAGGAGAGCTCTTCATTGAATGACTCCAGCATTCACGGGGGGTGGTGGTGGGGGTGGGGGTGGGGGTGTCCTGGAACCACGCCGAGTCAGTTCATGTCTGCTCATCAGTTTTGCTACTTTCGGTGGCACCAAACATCCTAACTGACATGATTAATTATATAGCCAGCCTTGAAAGGAATTTACCTCGCCCAGATTCTTAGAAGGATTCCTGTGGCAGAGACCATGGCTCTTCCGACGCCTTATCTTCTTCTTGCCCTAGAAAGAGCCTCCATGTAGAGTTGGCTACATGAATTCTCAGAAAGGGAAAAAATATACTTCTCAGATTTGGTTGCTGCTGGGTCTTACTAAGTGCCTGATTTCTAGTCAAAAGATATAAGCAATGGGTCATGTGTGACTTTAGAGAAAGCTGGTGCCTCCCTTGATCTGTCTTCCCTTCTACAGGCTGGAATGCTGATGTGATGGCTTGGTCTTAGCCACTATCTTGGATTATGAGGTAGCAGTCATGTAGAAACCATCAGAACATTAGGATGAAAGGAGCCTACACTAGCTTTGCTTACAGAGAGGAAAAGAATCTTTCATCTTGATGAACTGATCCCAGAACCCTGAAATGTATCTCGGGACCTGGAGAAGAGAGGGTGAGCTGAAGGGGGAAAGGTGCCATGACTGTAGCCCAGGATCTCTCACCTCAACTTAGGTGGGTCTGAGATCCAAACCCAGTCCTTTCCTAGCTGGACTAGCAGAGATAAGTTACTTAAGCCCTGTCCGCCTCCATGACTACCACGATGTGGATACAATCGGCTTCCTCCAGGCTAGGATATGTATTGAATAATGTAATGCATGCAGTGCTCATTCACACACACTCTCTCCCTCCTCCCCTCTTCTCCTCCCCACCCCCAGAGCATCTGAGACAACTTACTATCCATTAAGTGGGAGGACCTGTGACCTACCCATCTCTCACAGGTCCCACATGGCCTGTCTGGTAACTGTCCCAATGGGGATTTAGTTTCAACATGAATTTGGTGGAAAGATACAGTAAGCTACAGAAAATGTCTAGCCAGGCCACCAGAATTTGAATTCTGACCAATGGTGTTAGTCTACCTCACTAGGATCCAGGCAATGGCCTCTAAGTGATCTTCCTGCCAGACTCGGGAGTTCTGTTGATGCTCGTGTGTAGCAACCGCAAACATGACAGCCACCCAAGCCAAGAAACTCTGTGTTATCCTTACTCTTCATGACTCTCCCATCCTTCCACAGTCTAGCCTCCCAGGCCTTACTTCATTTCCCCAACATGCCCTGCCTTCTCTACCTGTTTTGGTCATTTCACTGGTGTGTCTTCCTCCTAGAATATACCTATTTCTAACTATTGGCTTGGCTTACCCCATGTGCCTTTTAGCCTCATTTGTCTCTTCTTCTAGGAAGTCCTTTGGCTTCATGGCTAATCAAGAGCCCAGCACTTACCCAGAGCAAGGTCTCTATCACATAACCCTGCGGTTTTCCATTTGCATGGCTGCCTTTCCCTTACAACACTCTAAGCTCCATAGCAACAGGATTGGCTTGCATTCAGCATCGTACCTGCCTGTCCTTGTACTTGGAATTGTATTATCCTAGGTTTTAGAACAAGTCACACATCCCACAGACATTTGTTGAATGACTAAATGAATGGAGTGTTCGATGGTAAGATGGGCAAGCCCCAATATAATGTAGAAAAATAATGAGCTCAGAGCTGATGCCCAAGGCTGATGCTCCCAGAATCCAAGTGACCTGCTGTGTCATAGAGCCAAGTCCATCAGAGGGATGGGTAGATAGTCTTCCTTCCTGCTTCAAAGGAAGAGATGTGCCTCTGCAAAGATGGCTTCTCCATCTCTCCTATAAACCACACCCCTTCATTAGCTTCAGTGCTCATTTTTTATGTGAAAAGATGTCTACTCACCCCACCCCCTTGCAATCATAATAATAACCAAAGACTCCCTGGTAATAAAGTCCTCCTTGCTCATAATAGTCTTTCTTTCTCTTTGCATGAAATATCTCAAGGGTAATCTGTACATAGAAGCCCTACTGTGTGCCTATTTCCAACAGAAGTTACACAGAACCTTTGGGCGTGCCATTCACACTGAGCTCTGAGATAAATAACCTCTACTGAGCATATAGCTCTAGGGATCTTAGTGGATGGAATCCCAGAGTGTTGTTTCCCACCCACTCCTCCGCCCACTGCTTGCTGGCTCCCTACATAACACTCAGAATGAGAGTAGAAGGCACCATGTTGGCCAAGGTGAAAGGGCATCTGAGTGTTGTTGATACTTCACTTGGTTGGTGTCAAGGAAGCTGACCTTCCCTGACTCCCACAAGTCTGTCTCATTCTTGTTTTCCATCTCTGTCTCTGTGACCTCTCTCCCTCTCCCTTTCCTCTTCCCCTCTCTCCTTTAGTTCCTTAGTTCTTGATGTTCACCTGCATTCTTACAACTTTTAGCTTCTTCATTGCCTTAGGGTTCTACTGTTGTGAACAGACACCATGACCAAGACAACTCTTATAAGAATAACATTTCATTGGGGCTGGCTTATAGGTTAAGAGGTTCAGTCCATTATCCTCAAGGAGGGAGCATGGCAGCATCCAAGCAGCCATAGGGCAGGAGGAGCTGAGAGTTCTGCATCTTCATCTCAAGGCCTGCTAGAAGACTGGCTCCCAAGTAGTTAGGAGGAGGGTCTCATTGCCCACCCCCACAGTGACATACTTCCTCCAACAAGGCAACATCTATTCCAACAAGGTCATACCTCCTAACGGTGCCATTTCCTGGGCCAAGCATATTCAAACCACCACATTCATTTTGCCTTTTCTGGGTAGGGCGAAGGATAGTGAAAATCTCGCCAGTGAGTAGGACCCAACTGCAGCTTGTGAGTAGCCCTAACCCTGTCCACTCATCTTGCTCTCTCTTTTCAATCAATGCTCTTCTTCCAAAGCCTGCTGTCACTGCCTTAATGTAGGTCTTTGTCTGTCCTCCTAACCTCCTCTTCTTCACGCACACCCCATTTGCTGCCAGCATGACTTCTCTGAACCCTTCATTTTGAACCAGGGTGCAATGAAACCACCAGACCTGGACTACTCTATGAGTAGAAAGAAAATTTTATTTAGGGAATCAAACTCCTGGCCTGCCCCCTGGAGAATGAGAGTAGCAGCTGGATGGGAAAGCAAGCAGATTTTATAAGATAGACAGCGGGGTAGGGTAGGGGTCATTGATGCTGACGCAGGCTGAGGCTGTTCGGACCAGTGGGGAACCAGATGCTCTTGCTTGAAGTGCTTGACCATTAGTTACAGGTGAGAGAGGTGGTGGATTTCCTGGAAAACAGACATTCTCAAGGAATGCTCAGCTTCTGTTTACACAGTAACAATCCTTCTGTGCTCCCAGTGAGAGTCCTTCTGTTCAGGACATTGCCACCAGCACTGCCACTTTAGGGACTCACTTTGGACCTAACAGAGACCATCTGTCAGCTTTAACCAGATAGCACACGAGAGCTCATCAAAGCCACACCCATACTGACACTTTCTTGGCCTTCCCTTGTCTAAATGGTCCTCATGTGTGGTTGATAGTACCTGTGAGCACAGAGAAATTTACGCTGAGAGCTAATCAATCTTCAAAAAGAACTGGAGACTGACACCATCAAGATGTCTCAGCAGGAAAAGGCACCTGAAACTCCATGATACAGATCCGATAACCTGAATTTAGTCTCTGGAACCCATATACAGGTAGAGAAAACCAACTCCACAAGTTGTTTCCTCGCCCTCAAAACACAGGCTGTATCATGTGCCTTCACGTACACACAATAATAAATAAAAATAAATAAATAACCTAAGGTTAGGGATTTGTTTGTCTGATAGATGATCGACCCCAAAATGGTGAGAGTCCACTGTGGGGCTCCCCAGACAAAAACAGAAATATGACTGTAAAAAGATGGAGCTGAGGTCCTGAACAGAGTTGTTTTCTAAAGGCAAGAGAACAAGAAGTCATATTTCCAAAGCCCCATCCAATGTGATCTTACCCACTGAAATCTGACTTCATCCTTGCTCAGCTCTGAATAAGCCTGGGTTTTTTATTTACTTGTTTGTTTGTTTGTTTGTTTGTTGAGGTGTTTGTTTAGTTTTATTAAGTAATCAAAGATGACCTTGAACTTCTAACCGCATGGGGTTCATCCCCAGCCTTGAGCCTATGTTTTCGTTTGGTAGGTTGTCTTCCTCCACCCTTAACTAAATCTCTTTGTTAAACTATTCACAACACTGTACTTCAATGCCCCACTGACCCAGGGCCTAAAGGACAAAGTCCAAAATGTGAAAGAGTGTTATGAGAGTCGGGTCTTAGTATATCCCATCAATATCCCGAGACACCCCCCCCCCGAAATATTTCCCCAGTGCCTTTTGACTTCTAGACAGCTCATAAAGATCGGCAATTGCAGAGGGCTGAAAGGCTGCCATGTTGACAGTATCTGCCCTGGTCTGCCCAAGAGGCCAGCACCCTATCATTCCCCAATAAATCAGGAGGTCATTTTTCACTGAACTGAAGCTCAATACGGCCATCGTTTTCTCCCCTAACCAGCCCCGAGATTGCTCTGTGCTCTTTATTACCTTTCAATGACTTAAGCCCCTGAACTGAATAACTTCATCAAGGTGTCAACCTAAACAGATTTTCCCCATAATGGCCCAACTCTCACAGGTTCTTAATGAAAAATATTGATTCCCAAGGATTAGTTGCAGATTTATGTGTTGGGATGTTGATCTCTCTGTCACCTGACACCTTATCAGTGGATGAAGGGACCTAGTTTTCAGTCGTGGTTTTAAAAAAGCAATCACTGGCTATGTCAAGGGGCAGTTTAGGGCCAGAAAAACAAATAAAAGTCTGTGCCTGCATCCTTTGGAATACTTAACAGATAGTGGAGGAGGTAGGAGGCACCATGGCACCAAGACCTGTCTGTCCTTTCTCATTAGCATCTTCCCTGCATGGGATGACGGTGAGACCCAATGTAGAGAAACTAGAAGAAAAAACAGGTCAGACAACCACCCCATGTGGGTCAGACTCAGTATGACTGATCTCTGAGACACAGTAGGAGAAAAGCAAGCTAAATACACTGTCTGGGGCTACAGACACTGGCTGGAAGGACTTCTGCTACTGTTGCTGTCTCCAAGTGGCATTCAATCAACACCAGCTGGGGTCTGCTCTGCCAAGTCGCTCAGTTAAATGCAGTTCTCACGGGATAAAATTGAGGCTTTGGCACCTAAACCCTCAGCAGGCTATACAGCAGACTCTTTCCTATCACCCAGAGGTGACTAGAATAAGATTCATGCTCTAGCCCTTTGACAGATATTGATCAAAGGACTGTGATATGCCAGGCACTGTGTGACGCAATTGGGGTCATCATGACCAACAAAACAAGATGCGACTCTCTGTCATGGCGGTGAAATCAGACTAAAATAATGATTTCATTAATATTATTGTATTTATATTTTATAATTACCAGTTAATTGATAATTATTCTGATAAATAGTAAAATTTTCAATTATTGTACTTCTTAAATATTTGATTGGGATAATATTTACTTGATTAACAGAAACACATGTAGACTTGTGTCTGCCACTAGATAAGAAGATGGCGGGTGGAGCCTGAGAACCGAATGACAGCCCTGATCTGTGAGAGAAGTCTTGTGGCTTTCTCTGTCAACGTGACGTCAGAGTGACCTCAGAATGACACCTGGAAAGCGAGAACTGTTTCCCTGGAGAAGCCTGGGGGCATGGATGGGCTCAGTGGAGCAGTGTGGAGTAGAGAGCGAGGGCACACAGAACCAGTGACAATGTCCTGTTCTGGGGGTAGCCTGTCAGAATGCAGGGGACGGTGGTTGAGTTCCTGGCGCCAGAGTCAGAGGAGCCTTCACGACACATGAAGCCCAGGATAGCTAAGAATACAGCCCAACACAAAACTGTAAGCTTACCTAAGGTATCATGGATTTCCTGTGAGTTTTTCCGCAACTCAATTGGGCGGCTCTTGCACAAACTACAGATGACAATGTTGTGTTACAGTGTCACACAAAGTAAATGCATGAATGCTCTCATAATCTGAAAGTCATGGGTTGTACACCTGGGTGTCCCCAGGACAATCTCCACTCACCCTGAGCCAGAGTAGCCAAGAGGCCAGCCAGCCCTCACTAGAGGACCTGGAAAGGCAGACAAAGCCATCCTGTGGCTTTCAGTCACTATTACAGGAGACCTAGGGAGCCATTGAAGGATTGTCATAGCTGCGATTAGTGAAGAATGCTTTAGCTACACAGTGAAGAATGGGTTACAACAGCTTTGGGGTAAACACAGGGGTGGCTAGCCAAAGAGGAGACAGCAAAACCCCAGGCAAGACAAAGTGTAATGACTCCTGGGGTCAAAGAGAAAGATACAGAGGCAAAGGCTATTGCTACTGAGCTGCTCTTAAAGAAGAGGTAAATTTGGTGACACAGGTGAGAAGGGAAGACTCTACCTTCATGCCCTGAAAACCATGTCATCTCTGTTACAATCACTTGACTCAGCTGCTAGAAAACACAAGCAGCCATAGACAACGGAGAAGCAAGCAGTTGTGGCAGTGTTCCAATAAAGTTTTACTTAAAAAGCAAGTGGCAAGCAGAATTGAGCTATCCAAGTAGAGTTTGTTAGCCCCTGCCCTGGAAGCCTTTCTGAGCTTTGCCCCCTCGTTCCGTACACTCATAAACTGTCCAAACCCTTGCACCTCCTAACACGCTGGGTTTTACTGTCATTTCTCATGCTGGCTTCTCCTCCTTTGCCTGTCATGCATCTCTGCTGTGGGTCACAGGAGCAGAGCCCTCAGCAACGGATTAGTGCACTTCCCTGGAGAGTGAGCTCGTGCTCCAGTGGACCTGGATTAGTCCAGCATGGGGTTGTATAAAGTAGATGCCCCCCACATTTTATGTGCACTTGCTCTCCCATCCATTGCTCATCATGCCTTGAGACGCTCATCAGATGTAACCACCTGCCTGCTCTTGGGTTTCCCAGCTGCCCAAACTGTAAGTCAACTCAGGCCTCTGTTCTTAGGTATCCTAAGAAGTCTCCTAAGACAGATCTGGTTGCAAACACTTTTATGGAAAGAGTCTTGATAGAAACCATCTCCACAACTAAATATAACTCCACTGATGATTAGTTACTTCGTCTCTCTGCTTCAGATTCAAATCCTGGGTAGAGGACATCAGAATAGCGCAGGGTGACTCTTTGTCTAAGAGAGGGTATTGTCTCCAATTACTATCCCATGACCTTGTATCAAATGGGAGAGAGATTATTCTTCAAAAAGAAACTAAGACTTAGAAATAAACCCACTCATAAGTGATCAAATGATTCCCAGGAAGGAGCCAAGAAAAAAATGCAGAAAAGAAATCATAGTCCTTCAAAAAATGATGCGTGAACAGTTGGACATCCCTTACCTCACACCACCCACCAGGATTAACTCAAGATGGATCATAAACCCAAATATAACAGCTAAAGCTATAAAAGTTCTAGGAGATGCTTTAGCGAGCTTAGACCAGGAAAACATTTCTTAGAGATGACACTAAAAGGACAACCCATGGAAGAAAAATGATGACAAATCGAACTTCATCAAAACTTAAAACTACTCTTTAAAGATGTAACTGGGAGAATGCAAAGGCAAGACAGACGAGAAGAAGACATTCGCCAAGGGCTGTCTTCCCAGCCTTCCCTTCCCTCACACCCTCCATACAACGCAGCCACTCTGGCGATTTCTGAATATCCCAGGACTCTTTCTTTCCCTTCCTTGGGCTTTCTTCTCCTCCTCCTTTGCACATCACACTTCTCTGGCTGGACCTCAGGGGCAGATCTCTCAGGGATGGGTTGTTAATGCCTTTCTTGTGAGAGTAAGTTCTTTCTCTGGACTCATTAACCAGAATGAGTTCTTACAAAGCAAAGCTGTCCCTCACATGATACAATGGATTTGTATTGAGCGTAATGAATGAATTTGTTTTTTTTTTTCTGAATGGTTTTATTTAAATGTATGTTTTTTATCTGGTGCTGGGATTTAATTTCTAAGTATGTGTTCTACCGCTGAGCTTTATCTCCAGCCCTGTAAATTTTTCTGGGATAAACTCCTCAAACATTATAGTTCATTAAAATCATACAGCAATGATTAGTGGATCTATGAGAAGGTGCCTACTGTATTAGCCATTATGGGACTGCAAATGTAAGTCACTGTCAGACGCTACCACATATTAGAGTGGTCAAGTTGGAAAGATTCACTAACAAGATTAGTAAACCTGTGAGGTAACCGATTCCGTTACGTGCTTGGTACTGGGATCTCCAATGAGGGATGGCTGCCTGGCAGACCCTTGGCAGCATCCTAAACACACAGCACTCCCAATTATCAACTCAAGAAAAATGTAAACAATCATCAACATAGCGACGTATTCGAAAGTGCTCACGGAGACTTTCTTCATTCCATCCCCCAAAGTGGGTGATTCTAGCTCAAAATGACACAATGCAGTATATATACACAACAATAAGAAGGCTCAGACTGACTATGCTTAAATCACTAATCTAGAAAATGTGCTAAGTGAAAGGAACCAGATGTGTGATGAAGGGGTATAGAATTCTGTCTGCTTGGGGTTCCCACCAAAGGGAATTGAGGAGAAGGAAAGGCGGGAGAATGCCTTGGGAGCCATGCCAAGTCACAGCCCAGGGCAAGCCGGGCCATAAAAGGTAAGGAGAGAACTTCAAGACATGCCAGGCCTCTTCCAACTGGATGATGCAGATAACTGTGAGATGACGTGAATGTTCTAAACCTCATCGACATATACCCATACCATTGTAGGAGGAATGACAGGCCTCACCGACAAGGCAGTGGCCGCTTTGTCTGTAAACAGTGCAGCTGCAGAGGCAACCTCCACAGCGGGGGACCAAACCGAAGCCTGCTTGAGAGCCTAGAGATTGGTGATGCAACAATGACAGCCAATCAGGAACTGTCACTTAGAGGACATGCTTGCTTGGGACCAATGGGATGTGGGTGGAGGGTACAAAGGGCACTCCCTGAGAATTAATAAAGGAGATTGCTGCAGCATTCTCACCTGCTCCTTGCTCCCGGGGTCTGGGCCATTGGTTCTGCACCTTCAGAGGACGCTGGGCAGGATGGAGGACTCAGGCAATGTACCATAATAGGTTTTGATGCATGTAAAGTGTGCTTCATTAAAGTTGTCAAAGAGACGATAAGCAAGGAAGGTGAAAGAAGGGTGAGGATGGAAAGGACCAAGGAAGTAGAAGGGGAAAGAACAGAGGAGAAAGAAGAGGGGGAGGGGCAAAGGAAGAAATGAAGTAAGAAAGAAGGAATAAATAGACGAGGAAGGAGAGGGAGAAGAAAAATCAAAAGTGTTCTACTGGCATAAAAACAGTCATACCCCCCCCCCCTGAAAAATAAGAAACAATGATTTGCCAATGTCACACACCTAGTAAAAGACAGAAATCAGACGCAAACTCATAAGTCATTGAAATCAAACCCAGGCTCTTCACACTTCCCAAACCACCCTTCATCCCCTTCCAACAACCCACACCAATCAGCTTCTCTGTGTAGAGAATGATCACAGCAGACCATCGCATGTTGCTAGGTGACCAGAATCCTCACCCATTTGATGTGTGAGCTGAAGAGCCTGTGAGGCCGACGCTCTCAGACAGGGCCTTGCGGGTGTGGCTACTGCCCAAGGGCTCCAGCCTTGGCGTGCCCACACTAGCTCAGTGCTTCCCACATACTGCTCGTCTGGCAGAGAGTTACTGCCCTGCTCTACACGTTCCCACAGATGGCTTTATTTTCCATTGCTATTAAATTGGTTTTGAACAAGACATAATTCTTCAAGTGCCTGGTGCGCTCTCTGGGTTTGCTCAAGCAAGATTCCATAAAAATGTAAATAATCGGAACACTTCTGGGATTATTTATCACAACTGACTTGCGGCTGTAAATTTATGTATTAATTTCAGCTATAAGCTTCAGTGGGGGAAAGATGAACAGTTGAAAATAGACTCTCCCACCTCACATCCTCTCTAGATCCCCATTTCTCCTCTGCCCCCTGTGAACATACTGTGGCATAGACCACGGAGCTGAGTCTAAAAGACATTAAAACAGGATCAAAGAGAAATCCGGTGGCAAGTGTGGGAAAGCGAGCCCTGGACTCATCTCTTGCTACCTCCCACTTGCTGACCGAGCCTTAGACACGCAAGCTTCCCTTCCATTCCTCTTAACCTGCTGTGGGGTCTTTGCACATGTTCCCTTTGCCTATAGGGTTTTCTTTACTTGGTTCAACCTTCTTCATCCTTCAACCTTCAGCTCACCTGCATCTCCAGGAACCTGACGCAGAGTTAGGATGGATGCATTGCTGAGCGAATGAGTGGCTGTGTTTACACCAGAAGACCATAACAAGACTTGAGGGCTGTCCTTCCACACCCTCAGATCTCTGCACACAAGCCTGGGTGGTTTTCACTCATTTACTATCTCTGTGTTGGATGAGAAGACTGGACCCACATCACCTGTATAGCCAAGAGATAAAGGTACATGAGAGCTTTCATTTTTCTTGGTGGACAGCCCTTAGCCAGTCAGTAGCAGGTACAGACTTATACGCACTCCTGTTCTGTAGGAACCAACCCGTACTAACCAGAGCTCCCACGTGACATGGAGCCTCATCGCCCTGATCTGAACTGACCCACAATCTTTCTGACTCCTCCTCACTTCTCCCCTCTCAGTGTTTCTGAAAGCCTCTCCCAGTAAATCACATTTATGCAAATCCTTGTCTTAGAGTCTGCTTTCATGGAAGCCACTCTGAAACACAAAGCCTTCTGGCTGGAAAATGTTCTCACTACACTGGGATTAATATCATAAATTTCAGTGCATGAAGGCACTCTAGCCAGACAGGCCATTTTCTGGTTCAGATGAGGATATGGTGAGACTGTAACTAGCAGGCAAGGGTCATGCCTGTGCGCTGAACCTTCTAAGCTTCAATCTCTGCTCTGATGACATTGAGCCCTACGACAGAAGAGGGACAAGTCTGAACCCAGGTATCCTAGACATACTAGGCCCTGGAGTCTAGTGGCCAGGCTGACTGGAGAAGAGACCCAACTCCTTTGCACTTTCTCTGCTAAAAGATTTTAGCTTCATCTCAGGGCAGGGTGAGGTCAGGCATCTGTGTAGGGCGGAGGATGTCAGCTGCCCAGAGGATCTTGAGAACAGGTATGCATGCTGGTAAGTTCCGGGCCTTCTGAAGGATGTCTTTAGCTTTAGGGGACACATTTCTCAGCTAACAGAGGAATGGGGAGAGGGCTCAGTGGGCAAAGTACTTACAGCATGAGCATGAGGACTTGAGACCCGAGCACCAAGGTAAAAAGCCAGGGTGCCGTGTTTACCTGTAAGCTCAGCACTGCAGAGGGGCCCAGAGACAGGAGGTTCCTGGGGTCTTATCGGCCAGCCAATCCAGCCAAAACCCCGAGTTCTAGGTTCAGTAAGAGACCGATTTCAAACAGGAAAGTAGAAAGCAATAGAGGAGTCACCCAAGGTCAGCTTCTGGCTTTTACACAAAAATGCATAAGCACGTACACACACACACACACACACACACACACACACACACACACACGGTGCATAGTTGCCAATATTTTCCTTTTCATTGCAGGACTGGGGAGTAAACCTAGTGCCTGGTGCATTCTAGTCTAGGACTATCCATGAAGCTCTGTCCATAGGCCTCTTTTCACTTTTAATTTTGACATGGGGTCTTCTTGAGGTGCCCAGATTGGCTATGATTTAACTCTGTAACCCCTACAGGCTTCAAACTCATGAACCTCCTGCCTCACCTTCAAAGTAGCTTGGAATACAGGCTGGTGAGACCAGGCCCAGATTATCAAGGTAACGTCTACGAAGAAAAGAAAGGCAGTGTTGCAGGGGGGAAGTAAGGGGAGTCCCTGGGAATGAGGCTACCAGGAAGCCTCCAGTGTAGAGTACATCTGGTACATCTGAAATACTCCCTGAGGGCTCATTTGAAACATGTTGTCCCTACCATGTGTTATTGTGTGGACTATGGAGGTGAGGTCTGGTTGCTGCATGTGGGTTCCTAGGAGTAAGTCTCAGAAGACTATGGCCCTGCTCTGGTCCTGGCATCTGTTTTCTGCTTCATGGTCCATGCTATATAAGAAGCCTCAGCCCAGGGCTTCACCACCGTAAGTTCAGCCATGCCTTTTTCTGATACAGTAGACTGGAGTACCAGAAACTCTGGACCAAAATAAGACTTCCCTCCATTAGGCTGGCCCTGGTGTCTTGTCACAGCTATGGAAAAGTGGCAAATAGAGCTTCCCTGAGGAGGAGCTCCCAATCAGGATCAGCATTTAGAAAGGCGTGGGTATTAGCTACCTCAGAAAGCCTACAAACTCACGGAGACTGAACGACTCAGCACTGAATGGTAAATATGTCAAGACAGAAATGAGGAGAGGAATTTCAAACTTTCTAGATTTGAGTTAAAATGAAAACACAGCATGCCAAACTTGTGGGACACAATGAAGATGGTGCTGAGACACTAGGTTCACAGCACTAAGTGTTTACATGAAAAAAAAAAGTTGGAGAGATCTCATAGTAGTAACTTAACAGCACACCTGAAAGCTCTAGAACAAAAAGAAGAAATAATACCCAAAAGAGACAAACAAGAAGAAATAATCAAATTGAAGAATAAAATCAATAAAATAGAAATAACAACAAAACCACAAATATTCAATGAAACAAAGAGTTGGTTCTTTGAGAAAAATCAATAAGCTTGACAAACCCTTAGCCAACTTGACTAAAATGCAGAGACTATCCAAATTAACAGAATTAGGGATAAAAGAGGGGCATACCAACAGACACTGAGGAAGTCCAAAGAATGATAAAGACGTACTTTATCCACAAAATTAAAAAATCTAAAATAAATAGACACTATTTTGATATATTCCACCTACCAAATTAAATCAGGATCAGATGAGCAATTTAAACAGATATGTAACCCCTAGTGAAATAGGGGTAGTGGGTAAATTCTCCTAACAGTGACAATAAAAGCTGGTTGGTTTTAGCACAGATGGTTTTAGCACAGAATTCTACCAGACTGTCAAAGAAGAATTAAATCCAATAGTTTTCAAATTATTCCACAAAGTAGAAATAGAAAAAACATTGTCCAATTCACAAGGCCACCTACACCACAAAGAAACCCAATAAAAACAGAGAATTACAAACCAATTTCCCTTATGAACTTAAATGTAAAATTTCTCAAATTATTTGCAAACTGAATCCACATCAAAAAGATCATCCACTATGTTCAAATAGGCTTTATCCCAGAAATCCAGGGATGGCCCAACATATGAAAATCAATAAATGTAATTCACCATATAAACAAACAAAAAGATAAAAAAAACACATGATCATCTCATTATATGCAGAAAAATCCTTTGACAAAATCCAATACTCCTTCAAAATAAAAGTTCTAGAGAGATTAGAGATACAAGGGACATACCCCAACCTAATAAAGATGAATTACAGCAAGAACGTAGCTCACATGAACTTTAATGGAGAGAAACTCAAACCATTTTCAGTAAAATCAGGAACAGGACAAGGTTGTGCACTTCTTCCTTGTCTATTCAATATAGTACTCATGAAGTTCTTGGCTAGAGCAATAAAACAACTGATAAATAAAACAAAACAAAATAAAATAAAACAGCACATAGTAAGGGAAGAAGTCAAAGTATCTTTATTTGTAGATGTTATGATAATATACATAAGTTTCAGCAAAGTAGTGTAACAGACCCCAGACCTCAGCACAACTGAGCCCATGATGGAAGTACCATTCAGGCCATGGAACCCAGCACATGGGCAGCATCACCTGCCAAGGTGAGAACAAAGACCTAGTTCATCAAAGTCCCTAAATTTACTAACCTTGCTCTTAGGCTTCTGTAGTCCTGCTCTGGCTAATTGTTCTTACTAATTGGAGTGTCAACTTAGGATATGATTTTTGTGCTTAAACACTCACCCTGAGAAAGGCTCGGGACTGCCCTGGGGCATCAAACACCAAGTGTAGTCATCAATCAGCTAATAAAGACTTTCTGTTGGCTGGAACCCAAGTAGTCATCTCTAGGGGATACATCACAACAGTATCAGGATACAAAATTAGCACACAAAAATCAGTAGCCTTTATATATGCTAATGCCAAACAGACTGAGAAAGAAATAGAAAACACTTTTCACAATAGCCTCAAATAATACAAAATATTTTCGGATAACTCTAACCAAGCAAGTGAGATATTTCCATGATAAAAAACTTTAAAACACTGAAGAAAGAAATTGAAGAAGATATCAGAAGATGGAAAGATCCCTAATGCTTGTGAACTAGTAGGATTAATAATAATAAAAAATAGCCATCCTACCAAAAGCAATCTATAGATTCAATGCAATCCCCATTTAAAAAAAAAACAGAATAGCTGAAATGCTCCTGAATGGTAAAAGAACTGCTGGAGATATCATTATCTCCAATCTCAAATTATACTATAGAGCTATAGTAATAAAAACAACATAGTATTGGCATAAAAACAGACCCACTGATCAGTGGAATAGAATTGAAGACTCAAAAATAAGTCCACCCACCTATGGACATCTATTTTTTTTCCTAAAGAAGCCAGAAATGCACACTGAAAAAAAAAACCACAGCATTATTAACAAATGGTTCTGGTCAAACTGGACGGCTGCATATAGAAGAATGCAAATAGATCCAGACTTATCACTCCGCACAAAACTCAATTCCAAATGGATCAAGGAACTCAACATAAGGCCAGACACACTGAATCTAATAGACAAGAAAGTGAGGAACAGTTTTGAACTCATTGGCACAGGAGATGACTTTTTGAACAGAAAACAAATACTACCCATCTGCTAAAGGAAAGGAGTAATAAAATGAGTCCTGTTGGCATTCTGCTGTACTCACAGATCAGTGCCCTGCTCAGCCATCGTCAGAGAAGCCTCCTCCTGCAGCAGATGGGAACAAATACAGAGACCCACAGCCAGACAATATGCAGACGGTGAGATTGAGACCTTGGAGCACCCAACCTCCCCTCAGGGTTCAGAGAATTTTGCAGGAAGTGGAAAGAGTGGGAAAGCCAGAAGAAATGGAAGACAGCAAGAAGTCAAAGCTTTCCAGGCACAAGAGGATGGGTGCACATATGAACTCGAGGAGACTGTGGCAGCACGCACAGGGACTGCATGGGTCGGCACCAGCGGGGTACTGGAGCTGAAAGAAGTGAGCACACGCCCCATCCCTAACCAAGAAGCTACCTCCAAGAGATATACATTTGCAAATGATAATTTCATTTTCTCCAAACGAGTCTCACTAGTTAAACAAACCACTCTTGAGGGTAGGTCCCATGCCCAGCAGTAGACGGCCAACAGAAAACAAACTCAACAGTATCGTTGGCGGTTCTTTGAGGTTCTTTGTCTCATAATGTTAAGTCAGGGCAGTTAAATTTGGGGATGTCTTATTTTGTTTTGCTTTGTCTCTGCCTTCCAGATCCTTTGTGTATATGTTATAGCTTCTGGCCTTGGGTTTTTTGTGGGATTTCCCATGTGTGTGAAAGTGTGTGTTTCTGCATCTATATGTGTTTCTTGCGCTTTTTCTGTGGCTTTTCCTTGTATTTTTTCTTGGTATTTTGTCCTATTCTGATTTGTTTGTGCTTTATTTATCTTATTGTATGTTACTTTAATTATAATTCCTTAGATGCTTGTTTATTTTCAAGTGAGAAACAGAAAAGGTGTTGATCCTGATTGGAGGGGAGGTGGGAAGAACTGGGAAGAGTATGGGAAGGGGAAAACATAATCAGAGTGTATTGTATAAACAACTCTATTTTCAATAAAAGGAATAGGCTACTTCCAAAAAAGCAGTGTGATGCCTAAAATATTGCTTCTCTCCCAAGTATCCATTTCATTTCATGAACTTACAGACACAAATGCAATGACAGTAAGGGTGGGAGGTGGGGTGCTTATACTGTCCTGTTTAGGTCAGGCCACTGCAGCCACAGGTCATCATAAGGGACGAGAAGGAAAGAAGGGTGGAGAAAATGTGACCATGGAGACAGATGTCCAAGAGATGCATCCATGAGCCAAGACACACAAGTAGCCTCTGTTTCTGGAGTACGAGTGAGACTATCTACAGTCTCCTCCGGAATCTTCAGAGTCTCCAGAAGGTGTGGCATTGATTTTAGACTATTTTGAACCATTAGTCCTATAGCAACGGTCACAACGTCAAGAAAAGATTCATAGCAGGTGTTGTTGCCGGCAGGAACAGCAGGTACAAAGTCCTAAGTGGCCATCTTCTACTGCATATGGAGATGTAGAGTGGACCTGGGGCATCGATGAGATCAGGGACGGAGCTTCGTGGCTCACCAGCTACAGGAAGCTTGGAATTTCTTCAAAGAGTGGTGGAAGACATTGGGATGCTTTAAAACAACCTGAGCTGCACTAAGACAAAATGTAGCCACTATGTAGAGAAATACATAGGGGGTTACTAATGAGGACCCGTAAGCAGAAGCAGAGAGCCCACCAGGAGGCCCTTGCAGCAACCAGAAGGAAGCAGCAGCTGCCTCGATCAAAGCAGCGGGGATTCAGGTAAAGAGGTGGCTACAAGATACACCTCAGACACTGACTTATGGCTCTGGAAAAAAAATCAAATAAAATAATTTGGACATCTTAATGCCAGGGGCCCTTTGATCAAATAAAAGCCAGCTTTTCAGATACCACATGTTGGCTTCTGACAGTGACAAACGATGTCACTGCACAGGTAATCCCCAGAGCAGGGACTTGGGGATGTTCTGGGAGAACAGAAAGGGTAAGAGGCAAATGTATGTCCCTTCCTGAACACGCAAGGACAAATGACTCTCCGGCAAGGAAGAAATTAGCCCAAGTGCAGAAGGATGGGCCGGCCGTGTGGGGGACACTTGAGAAGTCATACTGTTATTTATGAGGACAATGACTTACCCTCCAAAACAACCATAAAGTGCCAGCCTGTCTCAGTACTGCTAAGTTCTCAAGTTCAATCTCCAATTTGAAGGCACAAAAATGAGCATGGATCCTTCAGGAATTCACATTCAACGTGAAGCACATCCACAGACCTGCCAGCAGATGTTACAGGGAGTTGGCAGCGTTAGACTCGTGCTTGATGACAGAAGTGTTAAGTGCAATCGGTGTTCTGATTTTATTTTTAAGCCAGGAGAGTGGGAATCAAGTTTGTCCTAGGATGACCTTCCTAGGAGCCGCTGCCCCTCACTGGACATAATCATTGTAACAGGGAGTCTAACAACAAAGCCATTTCTCAAGCCCTGGCTATACACAGCACTGTGACAGGTATCAACACCTCACTTTAGATAAGAGGAAATGGAACCCCTAGGAAGTGTTTCTAACATCCTGCAGTGAAGCAGTAGAGACTGGTCTCTACTACAAGACCACATTCTGAACTCTAACAACCATAGTCCACAGACCAAGTCTCGGGCACCACAGTTCCTGCAAATGAAGCTTTGTTGGAACCTGCTCGTTTATTCTAACGGCTGTGGCTCTTTCACACTCCTAGAGCAGAGAAGGAGAGTTACAAGACCCATATGGCCCACAGAGCCTGACATATCACTGCCTTGCCCTTTGTCGGGAAAGAGGAGTGTATGCCAGTCCCGTGGTCCTCCGTCCCCCGGGATGCAGTCCGCACCATTACCTGCTCACACTCACACACCCATTCTGGGTCACTGGATGACTCGCCAGGATCCTGCCACTTCCTAAACACCTCTGGTTCCCTTGGCTTGCCTGACAAGATCCTGCCAGCCTCCTCTCTCCTCCACCGGCTCTGCTGTTGAGATGAAGGGTGGGGCACAGACTAGATTGGAAGCCAGACCTGGGGGTTTGTGGTGCCTCCAAAACCTGTTCAGTTACCTGGGAAAGTGAGCAAGGGGAATCCAATGGGGACGTTCTCTATCACACGACCTTTAAATGGCAGGAAGGAATTTATGGAAACTCTACACAGCCAAAGAAGGGGAGGGTGAGACACAGTGTTTCGCTTTGGAGCTTCAATGTGCCCCCAAGGCCATGGGATAAAGGCTTGGTCAGAGCCTCTGGCCCTACTGGACACGATAAAGCCTTTAGGCGGCAACAGTCTAATGGAAGGCAATGAGGTCACTGGGAGCGTGCCCATACGTGGGATATCGGGACCCCAGCCCCTTCATTTTCTCTTTCTGCCTCCTGGATGCCGTGATGTGAGCAATGCTCCTCTTCCACATGATTCCCACTACTGCTTTCTGCTCTGAAGCAGGCCCCATACTATAGGGCCAAGTGACCATGGACTGGAGCCTCTGAAACCTTCAGCCAAAATAAAGGAGTCTCGCCTTTAAATTCACTTATCTTGGCCATTTAGTCACAACAACAGGAATCTGACTCCTGCAGAGAGCCAGGGTGATTGTAACCACCATGTAGCCCTGCCCCAAAGACAACAGCAGCAGACACAAGTGTCGCAAACACTGGATGCTTTCCTCTCCCTGGCCAACTACTGAATTCAAACGCTCCCTCTGGTTTCGTTACACGATTACACTTGTGTCGTTATTTTCCACTCAGCACTTTTTCTGGTTGGCATAATAAAGCAGAGTGAGGACATTGTGACGGGCTATCACCTGGGCATAATGGCCACCTTAACCAGAGCCACCATGACTCCCCACAGGAAACCCCCAACAAGTTTGAGCCTGTTGATGCTCCTTCATAAAAAGAGTGGCTGGTAAAGGTGAGGAGACCCTTTCCCCTGAGCCTCTAACCCCTCACTCCTGCGCTCCCTCTCCACAGCTGCCCATGTTCTCTGGGGTGCTCCAATACATCACAGGTAGAAGGGACCCCCATCTATACAGTAGAGGGAAGTCATCATCCACGGGGGTTGGACTTTTGGGTAATACAGTAGTTTGAGGGCCACTACTGCAAGTAACCCCTCGCCCACACTCCTATAGCAAAACCCTCTAAGATCACTGGTTCCCCAGCCTAAGTTTGGGTGGAACCATTCCGTTAGCACATTGGTATGCTGGAATAAACAGACATTTGTTCATGTCTCTCCAGGACACAGTCCTTGGCCCACTCACCCGGTCATGAATTCTAGAGCCATGCCATGCTGTTTCGATTACTAGAGTTTCACAGTAAACTGTGTGAGATATAAACCATATCTTGCATGTCCACTTGTCTCAAATTATGCTAGCTGAACTATAGAGTTAATTTATTAAGCTACTCACGGGGTACACACCACATGTTGTCTGTCAGATACTTTTAGGATAATTTGAATCTCTAAATTCTTTCTGTTCCGATGCAGATGACTGAGCAATCTCTTTGTGGATTCAAACCATTTCTGTTGCTCAGGGAGTGTTCATAGCTTTCTGCCTGCACTTACCATGTTGCAAACAGCCGGTTATTTTAAATGTTGGTGTTGCTGAAAATAGTTATTTAGTTATTGGCTTGCAGGTGTTCAGCTCCTAACCAAGCCCCCTTCTCACATTCCCACAGAGGTCCTGACAATTCATAACAGGAAATCACATCACTTATGAATTTTGTGATGAACTACTTCGTTGTTGTTGTTGTCTTTGTCATCATCATCTTTGTTGTGGTGGTGGTTGATTTTTGAGACAAGGTCTCTCTGTGTAGGCTTAGCTGTCCTGGAACTCACTCTGTAGACCAGACTGGCCTAGAACTCATAGAGATCCACCTGCCTCTGCCTCCCAAGTGCTAGAATTAAAGGTGTGCACCACCACCACCACCCAGCTTGAACTCTTTCTTTTTAAAATTTTATTTATTAGTTTTATGGTGTGCATATGTGTGAGCATGCGTTTGTATGCGTGTGATATGTGGAGGAGGGCACACCACAGTGTAAGTGTGTAGACTGGAGGACAACTTGTACAGTCCATTCTCTCCTTCCACCTTTAAATGTGTTCTGAAAGTCATACTTAGGGCAGGGGCAGGGGGAGGCATCTCTGTTATCATGAGGGCCAGCAAAGTGTCAACTCACAGGAGGCAAGACGGAAATCCAGTTCAACACAATTCTGAAGGTGGTGTTGGTTCAGACTTCTAGAGTCTGACACCACACAGTTTATTTTAGGCATATTTAAATGCAGTACAATTTGAGAAAAACATTTTCTGGTGTAACACAATCCCATGTGCATAAGGAGGCATAATTACATTGAGACTCTTCTCAAGTACACATAACTTCTTCCATGAAAGTGGATTCCAGAGGTAGGCTATCTACCTATCTTAAAGACCTGGGGGGAGATCTGGCTATGGTTTCAGTCATACAGATAGCATCGAAGTCATCTGGACTCTTAGCCACCTCCAACCCTGCATGTGGGAGTATGGGGGAGCCCTGGACATACAGACAGACAGGGGTTGTCTAGTCTATTAGCCACCCCCAATCCTGCGTGTGGGAGCTTAGTATGGCCTGGCCCTTCCACATCCATTCCCGGTCTTCTGGGTAGAAAAATAAGTTATAATCTCTCCCATAGAAGAGAGAGTGCAATGTGTTTAACACTCCTGGTTTCCCTGGGGTTTATCTGTGACAGCAAGGACCTTTGGGCTCCCGACAATACTGGGTTCATCATGCTTTTATCCACTGAGCCATCTCACTCAGCCCCACACTCTTATTTACTTATGTATTTGCTTCTGATAATTGGATCTCTTGCTTCTCTGTTATGCCATAACATCGCTGACATTGGACAACGGTCAACATTTTCACAATATTTAATAATGTATATGATCATATAATATATATTATCTAATGTATATGATATATAACAATAATATCCTAACATAATATAATAACTAAGTACCATTGCTAGAAAGAGATTAAACAAGTGTTTATTTTCTCATGGTTCCTGATGTAGAAGCCCTCCATGAAGGTGTGAGGGGGATTCTCTTCTCAGAGGCCTCTCTCCTTGACTTACCTTGTCTACCTTCTCCTGTGTGTCCATGTGACCTTCCCTTCTACATGTTTGTGTCTGAATCCCCTTATCCTATAAGGACAAGAGAGACACAAATGACCTCATTGTAACTGAATAAATTCCTTAAGAAAACCACTTCCAGTCACAGTCTGGGGTACTTGAGGGTTAGGACTTTACCATATGGATTTGGGGACCAGAATTTTGCACATAGCAGGGAGCATCTTTGTCTTTGGTAAAAAATGTATCTGCTATTTCCTCTTTAAGTCTGAAGTATACTTAGGGTTAAAAGATAAAGTCTGTCAGGCTTTAGTTAATATTCCTAAAGGGTTTTATGTCAGGAATGAAACTCAGGTCTGTTAAAGGCTTTTTGGTACCTATTGACATAACCATATGGAATAGTTTATGAATAGATTTCCTGTTATAAAACAACCCTGGTACAACATTTAAGATGTATAGAGACCCTACAAAGTGACAAGAAAAGAATTGTTTTAATGTGGTATAAATTAAGCTTAGAATGTAAACAGACAACTGAGGAGAAAGGAAACCTCCCGATCAACAGACAGAAGAAATATCTCCTCTAGTAATCAAGGAAATTCAAATTAAAATGGGAATAAAAGCCCATCCCACCTAAGAGTTAGCAAGGAGTGGGAGGCAGAAATATCCCCGCCTGCTGACAGGAGGCTTTCGGCTGCAGCCTCATTCACACACGTGGGTGGGGAAGTGTACACATTTGTTCTAGCATTGTTAAAACAGCCCCTAAGAAAAGAAACAGCCTACATTTCTGTCTTAGTCCTCGCTGCTATAACAAAGCACTGCAAACTCAGTGGCTTATAAACAACAGAAGGAGGCTAGAAGCCTAGGAGCTGGGAGTTTGGATCCAAGCATTAGCTTAGTCAGGTTCTAGGGAGGAACTGGTTCCAGCTACAGACTTCCTCCCCACTCTCCTCCCAGGGTGAGAGAGCTCTGGAGTCTCTTTGATAAGGAAGGAAGGGCATCAATCCCATTCATGAGAGCTCTGCCTCCATGACTTAATTATTTCCTGTGTTAGCTTTATGTTAGGTGCCGAAGGAGGAAAGAGTTTTTTGGCTTAGAATTTCAAAGCTTTCGAACCATTATAGGATACTTGCGTATCTTTGGCCCTATGGCAAGGCAGAAGATCATGCCAACCAGCATCTAGCAGAGAAAAGCCACTCATCTCATGGTAGTAGGGAAGCAGAGAGATGGATCCTAAAATACCCTTCAGGGGCACATTCCCAATGACGGATTTCCTTCAACTAGGCCCACCACTTCCCAACACCTGGAAACAAAGTTTTTAACATAAAGGCCTTTGGATTGGCAAGATCTAGACTACAAAAGCCAAATTCCCCCACACCCTAACACACTGTTAGGGCTTCAAAAGAGTAATTTGAAGTAAACACAAATGATCTTCGCTAGAACAATGTTCACATACACAGTGGATAGCACTAATAGGCAACGTGATGTATCCTCGAATCCCCAGAGAGGAGAGTATTGATGAGAAATAATTTACATTGGTTGCCCTATGGCCATGCCATGAGGGAATTATCTTAATTCAATTAGTCGATGGGAGCACCTAGCCCACTGTGGGCAACACCATTCCCTAGACAAAGGGTTCTGAACTGTATGAGAGCTGAGAAATTGGGCTTAGTACAAGCGACCAAGCAAGCACAGATGCATCCAGTTCTTGCTCTCGGATCCTGCCGCTGTGACACTCCCATGGTAATGGTCTGTAACCTGGAATTGAAAAGCAAGTATCTTGTCCCCCCCTACTGCCCAGATTGCTTTGTGCCAGTGTATTTTATCACAAAAACATAAATGAAACTAGGAAGACATGTTTGAAAAAACAAATAATTAAATAAACTTGTCATATTTATACAATGAATGGACTAGATCTTTTTGTCAACATGGGTAAATATCAGAATCATGATCCCGAGAGAACAACGCACGCTCCAGAGGGACATGTTTTACATTTTTATATACAGCCAGTTGTGAGATTTTTAAGTGCAAACAAAGTCATGTATGGCTAACGAGTTGTAGAAATTTATAAAAAGTTGTAGGGACAGCAGAGAAACATACACTGCCAGGGAGGGAATAAAAATCAGCTGCAAAGAAGTTGTGATCTCTGGTTTTTGGAATGGGGTGGGAAGAAAGGAGAAAGGAGACATGGGAGCCAAGAGTCCTTCAGAAAGGGTGACTGGATCGTCTGTAAGAGTTTATTTTCTTTCTTTTTAAATAAAATGATCAGCAGAAGAAGAGGTTTTGCATTCCTAGGACAAATCCCGCTTGGTCATGGTGAATGATTCCATTACCACATTATCGAATTGTTTGCTGTTATTTTATTTATAGTTTTCATCTAGTGCCGTGGTCGTCTTTTCTCCCCGTTTTCCACTCTATTCTTCAAGATTGGATTTTCAGGGTTGTGCTATCCTCATAAAATGAATTAAAGGGTTTTCTATGCTTCTCTATAATCTGGAATCATTAATGGAATATTAAAAAAATCTTTTATTGGAAAATCTAAAGAAAGCATTAGAAAAATTTCTATGCAAAGGGGCTGTTTGAGACTTAACATTTGGAATGCGCATTTATGGGTATATGATTTCTTTCTTTTTTTCCCCTGTTCAGGCTGATTCCTTTTTCATAAGTCTAACTTTTGTAATGCATATTTCACAAAAGAAATCTGTATCATTGCAGAGAGTTGTGCGAGGTAATATCTTGGGTTTCTAATCTCTCCCAGGCCTCCAAAAGGACCTTATCATTGATAATTTTGTTTCTTCTCTCTTGAGCCTGTTTGTCAGAGATTTTAGCTAAACTATAAGTCTTCTTCCAAGAAGCACTTGTCTAATGCAGTTCTCACACTCTTCTGCTCTAGAATCTGTGGGCATCTGCTTCATTCCTTAAAGATTTATTTTTCTGAGTTCCTTTTAGAGTTTTTACTAATTTTCATACTTCTTGATTTTAAAGCTAGCTTCATTTATTTTTTATTTGCAACAATAAACAGCAATTTGAGAGCCCTGGCTGCGTTCCACACACTCGCGTGTGTTTTATTCACGCTCCCGTTATTCTCTAAATGGTGTTTGACTGTATGTTTTATTTCTCCTTAGACTCGATAATCTCTTAGGAGATTGTTCTCTTTACTCCATTTCCGGATAGCAATGGCTGTTCCGTATGAATGTGAGGAACACAGAGAATGGGCACAGCCAAGACCAAAGGTGTGCCCAGCACAGTGCAGTGCTGCTAACATTCACCGAACACAGACTGGGTTAAACGTGAACATAAAGATGTTGATGGCAAGCAACGGCGCTGACTCCTTAGCTCGCACAGTAACCTAAAATAACTGAATAAGAGACAGTTTTCTCCCCAGCTGCTGTTGCACAAGGAGACCACGCATCAACAATAGGTACGAGGTAGTTTGAATGAGAAATGTCACCCCAGCTACTTTTTTTTTTTTTGAGGGTCATGAGACCTTTAAGAGGTGGAGCCTTGCTGGAGGGAAGCATGCCACTTTGAGGATGGGCTGCTAGCCTGGCCATCCTGCTTCTGATATACAGTACACATCCCCCACTGTGATGAGCTGTATGACCTCTAGAACTATACACCCTTTTCTCCTCTAAGCTGCTCTTTGTCAGATATTCCGTCACAGCAGCAGAAAAGTAACCAAGACAGATACCCTCATTCAACTGACCGAACCTGCATGACCTGCAAGTAATGAAGAGCAAAGATCTCTTAGGCATCAGGGCCAAATCCTTCCTCCATCATTACGAAAACTACCAAGAACAAACATAGCTTATACCGTTGCTTACACTGAAAATGAACCTCCCCAGAGCATCACTGCTTCCAGAGTGATCAAGCCCATTCCATCCAGCCCAAGCATGACAGCTAAAACTGGCCAGTAGGTGGTATTACAAAGTCACTATGAAACACGCCTTGACAACACATGCAGACTCCAATATGTCAACTGCAAATTTTAAGGTGTCAGAACCATGAGATGACTCAGCAGGTTAGGGCAGTTGCTGATAAGCCTAATAAACTGAGTTCTATCCCCAAGACCCATAGAGTGGATGTGTGTAATAGTGTGAGCATATGTATACACACACACACACACACACACACACACACACATACACACACACACACATCCATGCACACACACACATATACACACCAATGCGCATGCACCCGCGCGTGTGTGCACGCGCGCGCGCGCGCGCGCACACACACACACACACACACACAGGCACACAAGACACATAATGAATATATTTTTAAAAGATCTAACACATCCATCTGTAAACTTCTAGTTTCTCACAATAAAACAGTTAAATTTTGTTATATACATAATATAATTTAATAAATTTTTCTATCAAACCACATTAGCACTATTTGTGTTATTAATCGAACTGCCCCCTTGTCTTCAAAGCAGCTAATACTGGGAGATGGTACTGTAGCTAAGAGCATGTACTGGTCTTCTAGAAGATAGACTCCCATCAACAATGTCAGGGAACTCACAACCATCTGCAACTCCACCTCCAGGAGGAGCTGATACATTTGGCCTCTATGGGTACCTGCAGTCTCTCTCTCTCTCTCTCTCTCTCTCTCTCTCTCTCTCTCTCTCTCTCTCTCTCTCTCACACACACACACACACACACACACACACATTTTAAAAGTTGATTTTAAAAATAAATACAAAGATCTAATGCCAGCTATTTTGTAGCTATCTTTGCAGTTTTTCCTGAGTTTATACAAAAATTGATCCATGAAAACTCACATGGAAGATTTCCTACCTAAAATAGTCTCTTCTTCAAAACTAGAATCAAATTATACAAACTTACTTAACGGGAGAGTACTGATAGTCCCACATACAAATATCTGACATGTTTTCAACCACTGCATAAATTCTAGAATGTAAAAATACTACAATTTCTTCAATAGTCCACTTTTGTGGAGAAGTCCTTTTATTTTCAGAATTTTGAAAGATTGGGATATTTTTAATAAATGGATTTCTATTGAATGTTTATTTGCATTTCTGAGTCAAAGAGCACACACATTTTGCATTTCAGTAGCTCTGTCCAGATTTTTTTTTCCTTTGACTGCTTAAAACAATTCCTATTCACGCAGCAAAGGAGGGGAGTTTTCATTCTCTCTCAATGATCACAACCATGATTATGAGTCATTTTGATTTGGGCAAAATTAATGAATTTCCAGAGTGATCTCACCGTGGTTTTGATTTGCATTCCTCTTCCTCCCATAAGAATGAGCGTAACATCATTTGCATATCAACTATTTGCATTTCCTTGTCTGAAATTGCCCACTCCTATCCTTTGCCTATCTCTTTATTGGATTTTATTTTTTTCAATTTTAGAAGGTCTTGTCGATTGAAAGCTTAGCCTTGGAGCCCTCCAAGGACTTTCCTTAAAACGGTCTAATACAGGGTTAATAGTTTCCCTGGTATTATTGGTATAAAAAAATAAAGCCAGAAGGGTGCCATTTTGTCACTATATGCATAAAAGCCAATAAAATTAATATAAAGAAACAAGCCAGGTGGGGTGAGACAAAGAGCTGATAATATTGCTTAAATACTTAGAAACAGCCATACCTGAAACGCCAATGGTTTGGCTATTGAGTTGTCAAATTATAAGAGCTAACAGATTTCCTCTGTTGCCTATGACCCGATACTTCCTGACATTTCTAGTGTTAGTTCCAGGAGCAGGTAACACTTGGGCTTCCCTTATTGTAACCTTTGGGTTTCCTATAACATGGGAACCTGCAGAGGTTTCCTGGCAGAATAGCACACACCAGTCCCATGGGAAGAGATCACAGCACGTGTCTAGTGTATGGGTCACCAGAGAGAAGCTGAGTCCCTGCAGTTCTATGGCTTCTGTGCTGTCCATTGGCTGGATACACTCAGAGGAAGCTCTACCAAGAAAATACGCACAGGTCGGGTGTTATAAACCACAGTCACATCTGGTGGTGTTTGCTTAAAAAAAAATATTCCCAAGTCCACAGGTGTGTCAGACGCCAGGCTATCTCTCCACCTAACTGTCATAAGGTTGGTTTATGTCTTTCATCAGCCATGTATACTAGCATTAATAAACAGGGCTTCAAAGAAAAGGGGGAGTTAAGAACTTCTACGTCTTAAAACTTTGTAACCTCTTTCACAGTGGAGACTCCGTGATGTATGGTGTAGATATTTCTATTCTAAATAGGCAGAAATCTGTTTGATATTGAGGTGCTAAGAGATTAACCAAACCTTGAACATACCATCAGCAGATTCCAAGCACCATCACTCTTTGGCATGAAATAAGGACATCCAAGACCCCAACAGTCTCTGCTAACATTTATCACCATGGGCCCCTTTTGTGCTGCACATTGAGAAACTGGTTATTTCTTTGTTATCTTTGTGCATAAGTCAGGTACCAGGGCTTAGAAGAGAGCTGAGCTCATACATCCGAGGTTCTGCTGGGCAGAATAAGGTGTGTTGTACTGAAGTAATAACAAAAAAATAAATAAATACACTCAGCATCTCAACGACTTAACCAAAGTTTGTTTCCTTATGCCCTACCCATCCAGCAGAACAAATCAGACCATGTCTGTTCATCTTGGTATAATGAGAATTCTGCCTGAGCTGGATTCCAGGATCACACGGCAAGATGACAGAAGCACACCAAACTGCATGATATTTTTTTTAAAAAAAATTGTAAATCTTGTTAGCATAAGTGCTTCGGAGATGGTTCTGGGGGTAAAATGCTGCATACCCATGTAAAATCTTCCATCTCCTCAGTGCTTGCTGAGAAGGCAGGCACACAAAGTTGCTGGGGGCTTGCTGGCCAGCTGGCAGAGCCAAAATGGTAAGCTCCGTGTTCAGTGGGAGACCCTGTCTCAACGACAGATTCCACACATTTCCAATGTATGTCCATCATATTCATGGTTCACGTTTATTCCCTCTGATCCACCCTTCCTCTTTCATACTTTTTTTGTTTGTTTTTGTTTTTGTTTTTCGAGACAGGGTTTCTCTGTGTAGCTCTGGCTGTCGTGGAACTCACTCTGTAAGCCAGGCTGGCCTCGAACTCAGAAACCTGCCTGCCTCTGCCAAGTGCTGGGATAAAAGGCGTGTGCCACCACTGCCCACCGTGGTTGCTCTTTTGATGATTACTGTTCTGCTGCTGCTTGCTCCTGCAGGTCATTAGACAAACAAGGCCCTGTGTGCATTCAGCGGGAAGAGGGGAGTAGTTTAATCCCACCTGTACCCAGAAAGAAGACTGGAGATAAAACAGCAGCAGTAGCCAGGACCCCAGAGCGCGGGCTGGGCTGGCCTCTTCCCCAAACAGAGATGTAAGGATCCCGGAGGACGGTTTCTCTCTCTGCCGATGTTCCTGGTGAAGTCTTGAGACTTGAACGTCTGTTTTCCCAGCTTCACCTTTCCCTCTCTGCACCAGTTCTGTTCTCTGGCACTCTCCTGTAGGAATTCTAGTCTTTTCATTTGATCTTAGTAGAACTTTTGGTCTCCCAGACACAAAGCTCTTCTCAAAGTCTATTTGGATCAGCAGAAGGGTGATTCGGGTTTCCTTTTTCTTTTTTTTTTTCCAAGGGAAGTTTAAAACCCTTCATTCTGTATTCAGGAATAAATGAGAAGTGGTGTTATTTATAATTGGCTCCCTCTAATTCAGACTAAATGTAGATTAATCCTAATTGATAACACATAAAATTTAATTAAACCTTAATAAAGAACCTGGGAAAGAGTCCTCCATAGATGATATCAATGGTAATGTCGGATGCCGTGCTCTGCTGTGTGAGAGATAAAACGTAATGTGCGCAAGAGTTTCCAGGGCTTTCTGAAAGTCCAGACACAGGTCATTACCTCAAACATGACATCCATTAAAATCATGGACAATCTGAGAGACGGTGCCCTCCACACCGCTCTCTGGTAACAAGTTTGGACTGCAAGAGTTCCTGGTGCCTAGCACCTCCCTCCTCGCCCCAGCAGGCCCCACTCTGGCCCCTGACCTTGAAGACACCCTGTGTAGTTCCCAGAAGTTGCTGTCACAGCCTCTGTCTCATCAGATAGTCCCCACCCAAGCCCACATCTTGTTGTAGAAATCCAATTAACACAGCAACATAAACATCGCCCTTCTGATCAATGTCTCCAGCACAGTAACATTTTTATTTCATGTACTCACGAATATTTTAATGTGTTCAGGAGTGACTGAGAACCGATCTTCCATGGTCAATCACTCCAGAATCTAATTATTTAAAACATGAATAGAGAGAGAGTGCAGGCGGAGGTGGGAAGCTGCCTCCAGGGGACAGGGCTCCTGCCTTACAGTGTGAACAGTCACCCCAGCAGCTAAGAACTGGATCAAAAGCTGGCATCTGCCAAGACCAGCAAGCCCCCTAAGAGGAACAGGAGCCGGGTGGATGCTACAGTAGACGGCAGAGCATCAGCCTTTCTAGAGGGACAACCATTTCTCTGCCTACAGTTGCTGGGGAGATGCCTTACTTTGCATTATAACCTGAAAGGAAAACCCAGATTTTTAAATTGGTGGGGGAAAAAAGTTAAATACTTTGCAGGCCTTTGCCTTCTGGTTTGAAAGTTTTCTACTACCTTTTGGGACTCCTTTTCTCTGGTCTATTTCTCCCCTTAATTGTCCTTCATGGGCCATACATTTCTATAATCCCATCACTCCAAAGTTCGAGGCAGGAGGATTTCTGTGAGTTTGAGGGTAGCCAAACTACAACAAGACCCGACTTAAAAAAAATGAGCTAACAATAAATCAAATTAAAAAACTCTATGATGCCTTTTCCTTCATCAAATTCCTTTTTAAATTGTTTTTAGATTTTTAATTTTTATGCATATGAGTATCTGTATATTTATATTTGTACCATATGTATTCCTCATGTCCAAAGAGATCAGAAACTGAAGTTACAGATGGTTGTGAGCTACCACGTAAGTGCTGGGACCTGAGCCCAGGTCTTCTGCAATAACCCAAGTCCAGTGCTCTCAACTGCTGAGCTATCTCTCCAGACTCCTCTCACGAGTTCGTAATGAATGCTTACCAGTACTTTTCTAGCACAGGAGAGGAAAAATAAACAATAAATAATCCCTCTGTGGGCAGCTTATATTTGAAGAGGAGGAGGCAGGCAATCCCAGTAATGTAACAAGTGCATGAAATATGCATTGTGGCATATGGGGAAAGTGCTGAGCAGAGACAGGACAAGCACCATGCTGGAAACTGGGATTTCAGAGAGATCGGCCATTGCTGGCTAGACACAGTCACCAAGAAAGGTCTCCCGCAGACAGTGATGAGGAAGCAGAAACTCAAAGGACAGGGAGCAAGCCATGCACATACTCAGGCTGTCACTGAAGGAAGCGGGGACAGCTGGCACAGGGCTCTAGGCTATGAGTGTACCGATAAGGCTCAAGACACAGCACGTCAGTTGGCACGCTTGCAGAGGAGTAACCAGGGGAGACTGGTAAGCAGTAAGGGGTGGAGCACATGTTGGCTAGATCACTGGAATGATGTCGGTTTGTAAGAGCAGCTGCATCCTTATTACATGCTGGGGAATCCTCTGGGTATATGCCCAGGAGTGGTATAGCAGGGTCCTCCGGAAGTGTCGTGCCCAGTTTTCTAAGGAACCGCCAGACTGATTTCCAGAGTGGTTGTTCCAACTTGCAATCCCACCAGCAGTGGAGGATCTTTCTCCACATCCTCACCAACACCTGCTGTCTCCTGAGTTTTTAATCTTAGCCATTCTGACTGGTGTGAGGTGAAATCTCAGGGTTGTTTTGATTTGCATTTCCCTAATGACTAATGATGTTGAACATTTCTTAAGGTGCTTCTCAGCCATCCGAAGTTCTTCAGGTGAAAACATGCTCCACTATGTTCATAGCAGCCCTATTTATAATAGCCGGAAGCTGGAAAGAACCCAGATGTCCCTCAACAGAGGAATGGATACAAAAAATGTGGTATATATACACAATGGAGTACTATTCTGCCATTAGAAACAATGAATTCATGAAATTCTTAGACAAATGGATGGAACTGGAGAATATCATCCTAAATGAGGTAACCCAGTCTCAAAAGAACACTCATGGTACGTACTCACTGATAAGCAGAAATTAGCCTAGAAGCTTGGAATACCCAAGACACAATCCACATATCAAATGATGTCCAAGATGAAGGAAGGAGTGGGCCCTGGTTCTGGAAAGGCTCAATGCAGCAATGTAGGGGAATACCAGAATAGGGAAGTGGAAAGGGGTCGATGGGGGAGCAGGGAGAGGGAAGAGGGCTTATGAGACTTTTGGGGAGGGGGGATCCAGAAAAGGGGAAATCATTTGAATTGTAATTAAAGAATATATAGAAAAAAAGAGTGGCTGTAACCAATGTTCCCAGTGGCTCGGGTAAGAGTAGCATCCATAGAGGTGGAGAGAGGTTCTAAATATGGTTTAAAGATAGAACTGGTAGGAGATACGTGGAAGTTGGCCTGTGGGGACTGGGAAACACAGAAGAAGGTACCATACCCACACAACCCCAAATGTCCCCAGACAATTTCAAACAGTCGAGAGAACCCCACCTCTAAAGAAGGACTGAAGACTATGATAACAAGCACGGCATTCATATTGAGCTCTCACTATACAGCGAGGCAGTTCACTTACACACTATGTAAATCCATCTTAACCCCGTGAGCTCTACAGTTTCTTAGAACCACTTTCTCTACAGCAACGCTGAAGCTTAGGGTGTTCCGCAGAGGCTGAGGGCACGGAGCTCAGCGGTAGAACACTCACCCAGCACACTCGGTGCTCTGAGTTCTCTCTCCACATCACTGAAATTGTCACGCTTACACAGCACGAACATTTAGGGATACGGCTTAAGCCTAAAGTTCTATGACTGCAGAGCTTGTGGCGCAACCGCCATGGCATGTCTCCCCTTCACCTCTGCGGCTTCCTAGCTGCTTGTTTCTGGTCAGGCACGAGCTAGGGCACTTTCGCTTGTGGCTTCAATTCACCTTATAATAAACCTGTGGAACAGGAGTTATTCTTCCCATTTCCAAGGGGAGATTAACCAAAACACCCAGTCCTCGAGGGTACCCTTGTTCAGAAACTGCTCTCGTGAAAACTGCAGGGAGAGAATGCTGTGACGGCGACACCCAGTCTTCTCAGAAGCAGCACATTGAATCTCTCATCCCCAATGTGGTGTTGTCTGGAGACAAGACCCTTAGGGTGCCAACTGGGAAGGCATTACTATTGATATAATCTATGGAGGGTTCTTTATAAAATCTCAATTAAATTTTATGTGTTACCAATTGGGATTATTCTACATTTAGTCTGAATTACAGGAAGCCAATATAAATAATGTATGTCACTTCTCATTTACTTCAGAATCTGTGAACTCCAAGTTCAGTGACAGACTCTGTCTCAAAAACAAACAAACAAACAAACAAACAAACAAATAAGATGAATAGTAACTAAGAAAGGCACCTAATGCTGATTTCTGGTCTCCACACGTGATCACACACATATCCATGTATGCACACATGCACCTGAATATACATGTGCATATACATATACAAATACACACATTTTATAGAAGGAAAAGAAGAAAAAGAAAACACCTCATACTTCTTTCCTCCTCTTTGATGAAAATCACCCTATAGACTCATAAGGAGGAACTATTGGGGGTGTGGCCTTGTTAGAGTAGGTGTGGCCTTGTTGGAGGAAGTGTGTTGCAGTTAACTTCCTGCTGTATCTGGATAGTCACCTGACTATCCAGATGACTCTCAGCTCCTTCTCCAGCACCATATCTGCCTGCATACTGCCATGTCTCCCGCCATGATGATATTGGACTAAATCTCTGAAACTGTAAGCCAGCCCCAATGAAATGTTTGCCTTTATAAGAGTTGTTGTGGTCATGGTGTCTCTTCACAGCAGTAAAAGCCTAACTAAGATGTCCTCCTCATTATCCTCCTCCTCCTCTTCCTCCTCCTTCTCCTCTTCCTCCTCCTCCTCCTCTTCCTCCTCCTCCCCCTCCTCCTCCTCATCTTCTTCCTCCTCTTCTTCTTCCCCCCTCCCTTTTCTCTCATTTTAGGTATAGCAATAAGACAGCCATTTGCAAATGAGAAAGACAACCCTCTCATAAATGAAGCCTTCGGGATCTTAACCTTCCAGATTCAGGAAGAAGAGCATCTGATTGTTATTTGGTCTAGCCTTTGGTATTTTGTTACAGAAGCCTGAACTGACAGAGATAGGATGGCTGGAATCTACCCAAGTGTCCCAGCATTGACTTGGGTAAACAAGAAACCAAGCAAAGTGAGAATGGAGGGATAGAAGATGGTCTCTGCACTTGTGGATGGTGACCCTCGCTGGGACAATGACTAATACTAATGGTGAGCTAGACACCAATGCTGGTGTATGCCATCCAACTGAAAATTCGCTCTTTGCTCTGCACTTCACTATATATTAAGGATACAAAGATGGACGGGGAAAGCTCCTGGAAACATCCATGGGCAGTGAGGAACGCTGGAGGCATCTGCATTTCTCCAAATGATTTGCAAGGCTTATTTAAATGCATCGTAACTGCCACTGAGCTGAGTGTCTATTCCCAGTTCTTTTCCTTAAATGTTAAAACTAAAGACAGCATTGGCCATCTGGCGCAACTTGAGATCTTCTCCTTCCCCCAAGGCCTCCTGACATGGCGATCCCTGACTGGCACTCCATTTGATACAGCTCACCAGCCTACTAGGAGGATCTTGAAGAAGGCAGAGTCTTCTGGTCTTCTGTCTGCTGGTCTTTCCTCTGTAATGCACAACACTGTACCCTTATAACTCCAGCTTTGCAGATGATTCCAGGCTACTGGACAATCAGAGACCTAGATCCTAGGGTGTTCAGCTCATGCATCTCTTCATCTGAATCCTTAGATGCCTCTTGTTTATTCAAAATATATTTACTAAGCATCTTCCCTCTGCTGAACATGGTTATCAATGATACAGTGCTAAACACGAAAGGTACAGGCCCCATCCTATGAAGTAAAATCTAAAGTGGAGGAGGGCAAACCAAGAGTAAGCACACTGACTATTGGGGAAACATAGAGAGCACCTCAAGAATACATGACAGGTAGCTATGGACTGCTACAAGTCTCCTGGGGCATATGATATTTGAGCTGGAAATTAAGAATGCCTGCCAGGCCTGTAATCCCCACTGCTTGAAAGACTGAAGCAGGAGGATTCTAAGCTCAAGCCCTTCCTGGGAAATTTATCAAGACCTTGACCTTCTCTAAAGCTTATAAAAGTGAAAAACAGAAGAAAAGGAAAAGAAGAAGAAAAGAAGTGAAGTCAGAGTGAGCTGCTGGTGACAAGGACTGCCCTTGACACAGGAAGGGCAGCAGGAAAAGCTCTTGTCAGTTTGGAGGGGGGAAAAGCACAAGGGAGAAAGGATGCAGTGAGATGGAGCAAAGAAATATGGTCATGCATCCTGTTGGGTCATTTTAAGAAGTTCATTATTTATCCTGAAGGCAGAGGAGAGTCGCTAAAGGGTTTACGGGGAGACTTGATTAGGTTTGCATTTTGTAAAGGTAATTGTGATATCAAGAGACAAAAAAACAAGGAGACGAGGAGCATCCATGCCGTGCAGCGGTACAGACGGGAGACAGGGGAGAGGCGCACCAGCATAGACACAGTGGAAATAGGGAGGATGGGGTCCAGAAATGGGCGTGGTAGACGCTACGGGGTGTGGCGAGGTTGGGTGAGGTGGGCGAGAGGCAGGGAAGGGCTGATTTTACTTTGAACTGATACAGCTGTTTTAGATGATGAAAACTGGGGGAGTATCAGGCCTGAGGAGGAGGAAGGGTTTCAGGGCAGTGCCCAGAGATTCGTCTCTAGACACACTGACTCAGATGCCGAGACGACATCAAGATTCAAGATGAGAGCAGAAAGGAAACCTGTCCAGCCTTTCCACACTGGTCACTTATTCTTACTGTCATATATATATGTGTATACACACACACACACACACACACACACATATATATATATATATATATACGTATATATATATATACATGCACATACACATATACATATACATATATTGTGTGTCTGTGTGTGTACTGTCATACATATATGTGTGTACATACACATATATATACATACACACACATATATACATATATACATATATAGATGTGATTAGGACAAGCGAATCCTTTAATCCTGCAAATCCCAAGAGCTTCATGTGCTCCTGTTGGAAACAAATGCAAACCAATGTACTGGATGCCACGATGCCAAGTGATGTGGCAACGCTCGTTTCGGTACCTCGGACAGCTCCAGAGCTGGCTCCAGCTAAGTGGTCTATGCATCTTGCCTGTCTCTCGTCCCCTACGGCTCCTCTGACCTCCTCAGACACAGCTTTGTGGATGTCAGTCCCTTGCACTATTGCCTCAGTTTGGAAAGCAAATGACACAATATAAGTCAAAAATCTTCCACCATCTAGTTTGTGGGAGTTTTGGTTTTTTGGTTTTTGTTTGTTTGTTTGTTTGTTTGGGCTTTTTTTTTTCCTTTTCAAACAGGATCTTGGTATGTAACACAGGCTGGCCTTGAACTTATGATCCTCTTCCCTCGGCCACCTGAATGCTAAGAATACAGGTGTGTGCTTCAAAAGCTGGTTCTTACTTAATTCTTGATGTGATTTTCCACAAGACTATGCAAGTCGGTTGGCGGGGGCGGGGAAGGGGGCAGGCAGGAGATCAATGGGAACCTTTCCAGTATCTAACAGTGTAGTGGAAAGGAGAAAGAGAAAGTGAAAGGAGTGAGAGATTAAGCAATGAGTACAGCATCCTTCGCCTCTCTCTCTCTCTCTCTCTCTCTCTCTCTCTCTCTCTCTCTGTGTGTGTGTGTGTGTGTGTGTGTGTGTGTGTTCATATGTCTGAGTGCACATTGATGTTACCACAACACGTGTTGAACTGAAGAATACCTTCAGGTGTCAGCCCTCGCCTTCCACCTTATTAGAGACAGGCTCTCTTCTTTTTGCTGCTTGCTGCTACAGATGTCAGACTCTGGCCCCTGAGGCCTCTGTCTCCACCTCCCACCCCACCAGAGGTACTCCAGGATTACAGACACATGCTTCTGTACCCAGTTCTTATATAGTTGGAGGGAGTTGAAGTCATGTCTTTGTGCTTCCATGACAAGCACTTCAACAACCTATCTAGCCATCACCCCAGCCCCAAGAGAGGAATCTTGATATAGCTTTTAAAAGTGCCACAGAACAATGCCCAATTAAAATGTAGTCTGGGGGCAAGAACAGAACTTGGTAGTGAATAAATACTTCAATTAAAGTATTGATTTAGGTCCCAAGCTCCTAATTAGGAGATAAAAGAAGAGGAAGGAACGTGAGTGAACTCCTATGCACTATGCCGTAATGCTCATAATAGGCTTCTTTTGAAAGTGGAGGGAAGGATGACTTGATGTACAGAGTCTGTCCACAATATGGCAGGTGAAGGGTTAACACCAAGCACAGCACAGAATTTCAGATTTCTCAACTTTCACTCTGAACTCAGTGTTCATTCTAATGGGCAGCGGGCAAGCTGGAAAACTGTTGCTTTTTAAAATGCCTATTTTCCACCGCACCAAAAAGAAAGTTATATCATTCTTTTAAAAAAAAAGAAATCTTGGTGTGGCTCCAATCAGACTCGTGTGAGGACTGTCCTGCTGGAAGGAGTTTAGAATCCCAGGTCACAATTTTCATTGTGGTCACGGCGCACATGTCAAATAGCATCTACATAAAAGACCGGCTCTCACAGGCTCACCCGAATTCTCAGACACATCCTTCTTTGCATTCCCAGCAGGTGCAAGCTGCAGAATTAAGGCTTGTACTCAGGGCCCTCTGCCTGACGCTGTCACAGGCTGAGGGAGCCTCTCCCTCCTGAAGGCCTGTCTCAGCGCCCCTCTCCTCACCCATCTATCTTCATGCTTGGCCTCTGTCCCTTAATATTTCTCATTATTAAGCTCTGCCACCCTGCCTGCCTCGTCAGCACTCTGTAGACGTACACGCTGGCAGATGTGCTGCTGTTGTTCACACTGTATCCGGCCCGCTCTCCGGCTTACAGCAGACTTTCCAGGATATTTATTGCTTTGCGACAAGTTATTTGCAAAGTGACCCTCCTCACTAGTTGCTGTGACAACTGTCTCTGCCTGCTTTCTACTACTGAGGACACAGAGCTTGTTCTAGGACAGGACTGGAAAGAGAACTGTCCCTGCCATCTGAAGGAGCAGAATCCATTTGTCTGTCTGCCTGTTCCAAAGACCCTTGCCTTCCAGCACTCTCCACTCTTTTCTTTGAACTTATTCTTCACCAAATTCATACATGTACATGAAGCATTTCCCTTGCCCCACCTTCTCTACCTCCCTTTAGCCCCCTTTCCACATCCAAGTCCTTTTTGTTTTGTGTTATGACCCACAGAGTCTAACCAGGTCTGACTGTATGGCCACGTGTGTGGAACTATCCATTGGAGGCTGGTGGGCTTAGCAGCTACACAGCTAAAGTCAATGACTCTACCCTGTCTGCCCCAGCATCCACTGGTAACCAATAGCTCCCAGGGAGGGGGTCTGTGAGACCCTTCTTGGCCCCTGACTGGCTATTGATCACCAGTCTTGTGCAGGCCCATACAGCTGCTGTGATTTCATACAATAGTGTGGCATAATGGACGACAGCTTTCCATAGACCATTCCCCACCCTTAACTCTTACATGTCATATGCTCCTCCTTACATGACATCGCCTGAGCCTGAGTGATACAGATGTCCTGGTTAGGGTTGCGCACACAGCAGTTCCTTATTCTAAGCACCTGCATTTGCTGCCATTTGCTGTGAAAACTAACCCCTCTGGTGTCGCTCTAAGATGAGCATTCAGAAGGCACCACCAAGCCTCTCCAGCTCTCAGCATCTCTGTCTACTCACATCATGATCTGAGTCTCCTCTTTTGCTTTAGAATGTTTATCACCGAACAAAAACATCTTTTGATTCTCCATTGCCATTGTTGAAAACTAGAAGGAGTTTTCTTCTTAAAGGCAACACCAAGCCGAGAGGCCAGATGAAGGACTTCAGGATACCAGTGATTGGCCAATGACTGCTTAGAAGGTCATTCACATGGGGTCAGAGGGACAGCCTCAAATCTGCTTTACCACACAGAGCAGTTTTTCAAGGGAGCATCCAGTCTGCAGTGACCCGGGAGCCAGGGGTCTTTGTATCTTGTGACTCCAAGTCTCCTAGAGCTTTGAAACCACCTTCCTTTACATGAAGGGGAGGACCAAGGATGGAGAAGGCGCCACTTCTTTAAAAGCCCAGACCCAGCAGTGACACATGTCACCCCTACCCTTGGCTCGTTGACAAGGACTAATCACACCGTGTGTGATCCGAGGGGATGACCCTCTCCGAGTGTTGCTGCTGGCAGGCAGCTCTTCAGCCAGGGAGCGAAGGGCTCAGCCCCCTGGGAGATCATTGAGTAACTTTGAACCAAAAGGCTGTTCAAGGGTGCAATCCAGGCAAACCTTCAAACGAGGCTAAAGTGCATATGATCTCACATCAAAAGCCTGCAGGGGTCAAAGTTCAAGTGATGTAGAGAGCTTTATTGAGGTGCCATGCCACCTGGCAGGAACTTGACATCGACCAATGTGAAGTTCCTCTCCCAGCCTTTAAGCAGGAATTCCAGTGTTAGCCATAATCCCCTCCACCTAACGTGGAGGGCTCAGACCAAGGTGAAGCCCATTGTTCTTCAAGGACCTGCAGTTTCCTGAGAAACACTAGCCACCTGCAAAGCAACTGAACTGGTTCTGCTGAGAAGCTTCCAGCCTTTGGGGAAGGATTTTCCCTTGCCTATATATTTGGAGTTCTTCATTAAACTTCGAGACCTTGAACAGCAATGTTGTCTTGGTCTTCATCTCTTTTCACCACCTTCCCATACATCCCCAGCTTCCCTTCCAGGTAACCCTTTAGATATAACTGTGGGTGGTTACAAAGTAGCTCATAGTTTCCAGCCTCTGCCTCAGCAGTACATCCTGAAGAAGTAAACAATGGGGACAACACCTGTCATGACCCAGGAAGTAGATCCCAAAATGAACTATAGTTCCCTTTAGGAATGATAAAAAAACAAAAAAACAAAAAACAAACAATCAAAAAACAAAACAAAACAAAAAAAAATTCCACAGAAGCCCCAATAGCATGCTCCTGGAGACCAAGTCTTAAACAAATGAAACTTTAACATTCAAAAATCATCAATTTCCCCTTTTCTGTGTCTCTCTTTCCTCTGCTCAGAACATCTTGCCGCCGTCATCAGCCGTGTTTCCTGTCTTCGAGGTCAGCATCTACTCCATGAGAAATTCCTGTAGTAAACTCCAAGAATCTGTGTCCAAGGAAGCTGATGGATAACATTTTTATTCAAGTACTACTGGTCCATAATGAACATTTTTAAGGTATTTTCTTTCATAGGGGAAAAAATACAATTCATTCTTTTCCTTAAAAAAAATCTTAAAGAAAATTGCTAGTGGGAAAGGCTTGGCATTTGAAACCTGGTGGGAGATTTCTCCAGCAGATGGTTTAGTGACAAAAAGCTTTTAAGAATTTCTGACTAGAGAGAGAGAGAGGAAAGGAAGAGGGAAGGCAGGAGGGGAGGGAGGGAGAAAAAGAGGGAGGGAAGAGAGATGAAGAAAGAGTTGATGTGATAAATGTGTTAAAAAGAAAGCCATTCTTATTCAAGGTCTGATGACTCAAACGATCTATACACTAGATCATAGACTCATTTCAAAACCTGGCCTTGCATCAGAATAGCATGGGAAGCATGTTTAAAATACTCACAGAGTCAGAATATCTGTGGATGGTGACCAGACATGAGTAATTTTAATGTTCCATCAGTGATTGTGTTGAGACCCAGTGGCCCTTGTGTAATTTTGATAAGCTCTCTGAAGCTAGGTAGCTTTTATTGTCTCAGAAAACACCCTCCACTCTCTGACACTTGTTTATCTTTTTCTGTCTGTTCTAACCTGCCTGCAGCAGACCCTTCACCTGGGCCTTCCTAGTTCCCCAGGAAGCATCTGGATGCTGTTCTTATGAGTACCGTGGGTGAACTGACCAATATGCTTAATGGTTTGATCTGCTAACAAGAGCAAAGGAATTTATGATTCATTCACCCTGAGCCGTGAGTCCCTGTCAAATGTGGCCACTCTGAGGAGGCAGGGAAGTGTCTTAGGAAGGATACAGGCTTTGGCTGATGAGCTTTAACATGCAGAAATTCCCTCTGCTAGCTGAGAGCCCAGGACAGATCTGGCCAATCCAGCTTGTGGGGACTGGGTTAATATAACCCTACAGCATGGGAAGACATCTGAGGAAGGCCCTACTGAAGAACAAGATTTAGACAATGGTGCTATCTTCATTCCACTTCTCTGGACCATCTTACCCCTATGAACTAGAGAACCGGTTCATTAGCAACAGCCAAGAGCAGATGGCATTCCAGAATTTTTTCTACAGAAGGGTTATTCCATAAGGATAATTGTGCATACCTGCAGTCCCACTCTCAGGATGCTGAAGCCTGAACTATATAACAAGTTCTAGGCCATCCTGAGTCAGAGCAATAAGACTTTGTCAGAGAGAGAGAGAGAGAGAGAGAGAGAGAGAGAGAGAGAGAGAGATCCAGATATCATCTAGAATATGGTTTGGAAGCAAGTGCCTTTCTCTGCTTTCACACAACGAGGAGCAAATGGACTGTTACCTCTACTTCCAGATACGACTCAGACTGGAAAGCCCCAATACCCAGGACCAATGATGAAAGTCACCAGGATGGCTTTTGCAGCTGTGACTTAAGTCATAGACGTAATTTCCGTGAGCCCTACATGGTCAAATGCAAAACTGTATGGAATTCCAATGAATCACATAGACAGGCATAAAACACCAGACTCTGAATATTATTTACCCAGCACCAAGCAGATGTTTGTTTCCAAAGCTGCAATCTCCTCTAATTGGCCGGCGCTGTGCTGCATAAACCCCAAAGCGAGCTTATGTTCTACAATGAATGACAAACACCGAAAAGAATCCTCCTCAGTGAATTGACAGCCTCCCCCTCCGGCATGCAAATTACACAGAAACTCCATCAGTAGATGAAGATAAGCTCATCTGCATGATTGGCAAACCAGTGGATAAACACACCCTTGGAGTCATTGTCCAAATTCAATTTAATCGGTTCATCTCCGTTTTGAGGGATCATTTGCTTGTTAATTTATTCATTCAGCCAACATTTACTGAGCAGCTATTCCGGCTCAGGCACTGTCTTCTGTTTTCAGAACACAAAGTTGAACAAAGATATGTTCTCTTCGGTGAAGAAAACAAAAATGAAGCAAACAGTACACACAGGCATGGGCGTGGAGAGGACGGAAAGCTCGTGTGGCTATCAGAAGAACGATCGTTCTACCCACAGGAGCTGGGCTGGAACCCCAGGTTTTCAAGGTGAAACATGGAGAAAGATGTTAGCTGGGCGTGTGCAAGGCACATGGAGGGGTTTCCATAAAGAGAACAGCAAGGACACAGGCAGAGAAGGCAGCGTCCCAGGAACAGGGGCAGCTGGGTCTGCTGGAGTAGGAGGCACACGGGAAACTTTTCGTTCTTTGATGCACCCACAGGAGGTAAAAATGCACAGTCCCTTTAAAGGGTGTCAATGGCTCCATCTGTTGAAATGTAAAGTGTGCATGCCTTATTGTCAGTAGCAAAATGGGATGGAACAAAGTGACTCCTGGCCAGCTGTGGTGGCATCCACCTTTAATCCCAGCACTTGGGAGGCAGAGGCAGGAGGATCTCTGTGAGTTCAGGGTCAGCCTGGTCTACAAAGGGAGTTGAAGGTCAGTCAGAGTTACATAGTGAGACCCTATCTCAAAAAACCTTAATAATGATATAAGGAAAAACTGATTAAACTATGGTACATCAAGGTATGGAAACACTACAGGAAGAATAAGCTATACTATACAAAGAGAATAGGGACACATATACTTACATGTACATGGGAAAGTTCATAGCTATAGAAAGACCTCCAGGATATGTTAAGTGAATATATGTATGGGTCTAAGCATTTATGTATGTATAATATGCTATGTCATATGTAAGAAAGAAGAAAGTAGAAATGTATGTTGCTTTGCTTTATGTTCATAAAATAACCCCAAAGAATGTACAAGAACCTAACAACCTGTAGGGGTAAAACAGAAAGAAGAGACAGTTAAAGAAGAACTGGAATATTTTTGTAATGTATATCTCATGTGCAGTTTTCTTATGTTTTTATTGTTATGCGAACGTGCAATTCAGCTGTGTGTTTGTTTGTGTAAATATAGGTAAACATATGCTACCACAGGCTTGTTGAGATCAGAGGACAATCGTGGGTTCTGGGCCTTGTTTTCAGACAGGTTCTCTTGTTCCCCACCACACATGGATGCTACTGTCTCTGTCTCCCATCTCACCATATAAATGCCAGGGTTACAGCTATGTGCCACCACCTGTGGCATTCTGTGAGTCCTGGAGAGCCAACACATATCACCATACCTACACAGCAAGCACATTACCCACTAAGCCCCTGTCCACGCTGTCTACAATTTTCAATCATGTGAATGCATAACCTAGTCAACAGTGGGACTAGATTTTAAAATTCATTTTTAAATGTCTTATTTTTTTTGTCCAACAATTCTGGTCATAATATAGACCACAGAGTATCATTCATACAGAGGTGAAAGCAAGGATGTGTACCTTTGTTTATTGTGGAGAAATGAAACTTAAAATAACCCAAGCACCCCCATGGGGAGAGACATGCACCACTCATGTTCTCATAGTTTGGAAGGTGATGAGGCGTGCCTGTGTCTGCTAGTGTGGGCAAATCTCCAAGATGCATTGGTGCTCAAGAGAAAGACCTAGGCGGGGGGCTGCTGGGAGCTGGGGCTGGTGACATGTGAGCCTGTGAGCACACACACGGTCAGGTGGGGTGAGTCTGGGAGCCAGACTGCAAAGCGCAGGGACTGACTACAGTCAACACTGCTGTGCTGCAGACTTGGGATCGCTACTCCACACGCTAACCTACAGCTGACTGAAAGGAGGGGCTCTGAGAGACAAGGGTGTGAGCGAATCTTTAACATTTCCACAAAATAAATCATCAACATGTAAGGCAATAAACATAAGCATTAGCTTCACAGAGCCGTTGCATCCTGTACCACAAATTATCCTATTTATGTGTGTGTGTGTGTGTGTGTGTGTGTGTGTGTGTGTGTGTAAGAGAGAGAGAGAGAGAGAGAGAGAGAGAGAGAGAGAGATTTATCCTAATGAATTGACTTTATTAAGTGAAAAAGGCAGAAATATAGGCTACCATAAAGGTAAAAAGTATATACATGTACACACACAGAGAGAGAGACAGAGACAGAGAGTGGGGGAGAATTCATGCCCAGTAGACAATCGTGCTTACCTCTGGAGATGGCCTGGGGCTGTGGTCTTTTACAGGGAGCCAGATTGTAAATATTTAGGCCTTGCAGGCTGTGCATCTCAGTCTTGTCTAAACAGCAATTCCATCTGAGTGTAGATGCAGCCACAGATGATGTGCAAATGAATGATCTGTGTTCCAATAAAACTTTATTCAAAGCATATGGTGCACCATATTGGCCCTGCCATAGTTACCAACTCCTAATTAGAGAACCACGACGGGAGGGGTGGGCTAAGCTCCTTAATGTTTCATTTGTTAGTTTGTATTTATTTTTGAAAGTTTCACACATGTATACAATATATTTTGTTCATTTCCATCTCTCAGTGGCCCCCAGGTCCCCCACAAACCCTATAACCCCTCCAACATCTCCCTCCCACCTTCATCCCCTCCCTTACATTTGTTTGTTTGTTTGTTTGTTTGTTGTTTGTTGAAGCTAATTACTGTCCAAGTGCACATGGGCTTAGGGTCATCCACCTGGGAATGAGGAAGACTTTTATGAAAAGGATGACAGCCTTTATTCATGATTCTACTTAACTAAAACGAATTACAGACAATAATGTGGGTTCGTGAGTTTTCTTCAGATGCTATAACAAATTGCCAGTGAGTGGCTTGACTACAGACCATTGCCCTCTCACTGGTCTGACAGTGAGTCCAGAGTGTGGATGTTGGTCTCTAGTGAGGACTTTCTCTTGCTTGGAGGACACCAGGCTTCTCACTGTCTCCCTCCATGGCCTGTCCTCTGTGCCCAAGAGGAAGGATGACGCTCACCTGATATCTCCACCTCTCTCCCTCTCTTCTCTTCCTTTTCATTCCGGTGAGAGAAAGTCCTATCTAGTTTGGGCCTCATAATTTTGACCAAATTTAACCCTAATTAGCTTTCTAAAAGTGTTATATCCAAGCACAGCCACACTGGAAATGAACTGAGTGAGACATGATTCCGTGTATTTTCATGAGACCCTAGAGCAGCGGCTCTCCACCTCCCTAATGTTTCGACCCTCTAATACAGTTCCATGTGTTGTGGTGACCCCTCTAACCAGAAAATTATTTTCATTGCTACTTCATAAGTGTAATTTTGCTGCTATGAAGCATAATGTACATATCTGTGTTTTCTGATGGTCTTAGGTGAAAGGGTCGTTCAACTCCCAAAGGGGTCACAGCCCATAGGTTGAGAATTGCTGCTCTAAAGCCAACATCAGTGGAGGTCATGGTAGTCCCTCAAAATGAGATGATACAACCTTCCCTGAAGTCTGCCTCCCTGTCCGGCTATGTTTCTCTCTCTCTGGGACTGGCTTTGCTTATGGCTAAAGTGTAGTCTTCAGAATTGTGTCCACTCACTCTGGCGGTGAGCCATTGCTGGGGCAGCGATGCCTACAGCTCACACATTTTTGTTCTGTGTGCGAGCCTTACTCTGCACAGCTGTTTCCCATCTATGGCAACAAAATGGGCTTCCACGGTCAGCTGTGCTAGTCACTGAGCTAGCATTGAGCTAGTCACTGAGCTAGCTCAGGCATGCTTATGGTGCTTAAACTTACAAGGAAGAAGAGACTCTAGAATGGCTTTGCAATTCCCACGCTGGGTCCTGTCACTCAGGATAGAGAGCTGCAACAGTCTGGAGCAAGGGAAAGGGGACGTGTGAGTTTGGGGGGCAGAAGGGGGGCTATGGTAAATTCAGGCACATCTAAGACATCCGAGAAAAGTGTTGAACGTTAAAACGTGGAACTTGGCTGAGTGTGGTAGTTTGTGCTGTGGTTCCAGGCCTTAAAATGCTGAAGCAGGAGGAGTGTGAATTCTAGGCCAGCCTGAGCTACTTAGGAAGAACCTGTCTCAAAAAATATTAATCATAATCATCTGCAGTTTGTCCCTAGAAAAGAACTCAAATCAAAACAAATGGGCAGAGCAAGTGATTATTCAGTTCACAGCAAAAGATAAATAACCTCTCTTAAATACACAAACAGATGTTCAAACTCACTCACCGCATGAGAAGTGCAAGCCGGCTGCCGGAACACCGGTTCTCATCTATCTAAGGGAGATCGCTGAAAACTGACGACACCTTTTGTTGAGAAGGACTGTGAGGAGCAAGAAGTCTCCCACAGTGCTGGTGGGATTCAATTTTACACAGTCACTGCCAAGAGCAATTTGACATTCTAAAAAAAATTACAAATGCTTGTGTCCCCTGCCCTCCCCCCAGTCCCACTTTGGCACATTTAATCTAAGGATATCCAGGTGCATGTATGAGGTCACATTAGTGAAAAATTTCCCATTACTCTACTGAGGCAACACAAGGGTGTTAGACAATCGTTGTCAACCAATAAGATAAGCATGTGCACACACACACACACAAACACACACACACACACACATACTGTTGGCTTTTTGTATCCATATGTTTCATATTTAAACAGATTCAAACAATACTATATAGAAAATATTTTTAAGTGCAACAATATAAACATGTCCAGATTTTTTTCTTGTCACTGTTCCTTAAACAATATGGCCTGGTGACTATTTCCATGATATTTTCATTGACTTACTATAAGTAACCTAGAAATAATACAAAGTATGCAGAAGGCTGTGCACAGGATACTCATAAACACTTTACTGTTTCATAGGTGGGCCTCTAGTAGCCATAGTATCTGTAAAGGGTGCTGGGAAGGACAGGTAGGGAGGTTGGGAGGGAGGGAGGGAGGGAGGGAGGGAGGGAGGAAGGGAGAGAGAGAGAGAGAGAGAGAGAGAGAGAGAGAGAGAGAGAGAATAGGGTTTTGCTGACACAATTACAGGAGCTGAGAACAGAAGGCCCAGGAAAGCCCATGGTGTAAATTCCTCTCTGAGCTGTGTCCAAAGACAAGACTGATGCTCCAGCCCAGAGAGGCAGGCTGGGAGAGAATTCTTTCCTCTTCTGTATTTGACTCGGGCCCTCTACAGATTGGACGAGGCCCACCCACACTGGGAGGAGGGGGGATGCCAGTCAGATACACCAAGCACAAAGTTAATCTCATCTAGACACACCCAGAAGAATGTTAAACCTTGTATCTGGATGCCTACTGCCCAGTAAAGTTGACATGTGAAATCAATCATTCCAGAAGATGACAGAAAGCTCTTCAGTTGTCCACCTGTAGGAATCAGCTTAAATAAATTATGGGACACCCGGACAATTGAATGTTGTGCAATCATAAATTTTAAAAAAGAAAGGAGAATGGAAATGTTCTCTACCCCTGTCATGGAAAAAATCTAAACAAAAGAGTGATGAATGCATGCTTAACATGTGAATGTGTGTTTTCCTGTAGATGCGTGAAGGTTCTGGAAGAAGCTATAAGACTCTAAAAGCAGTGGTTGGTCTCCTGTGAAGGCAAGAGGCAAGCGAGGGCTAACGAGAAGCTCAGCAGTTAAGTCCTTGGGATTCATGTGGAGAAAAAATAATTGTGCAGGTTATTCTCTGACAACACACACACACACACACACACACACACACACACACACACCTTGTGTGCATTGCCATGTGAGTCCTAGGGCTGCGGTAAGTCTATGGGCACAGGTGCAGGCCTAAAAATCTTTTCCAAAATAGGATGAGGCAGGGGGTCAGAGCACTAGGTGCTCGTCCGGACAACCTGAGTTTGAATCTCAGCAACCACATGGTGACTCACAACCGTCCGTAACTATGATTCCAGGGGATCGAATGTCCTCTCTGACCTCCTCCGACACCTGTCAAGCACATGGCCCACACATGCATGTGCAGGCAATATATGCACGTAAAATAAAATCAAATCTTTTTTTAAATGAATCAAATGTAAGAGAAAAAGAATAGAGGATTCGGTTCCATCACCCGTATTTTAACTATGAAAGTGTCACACCTCGTGAGCATCACTATGCAAAAGCCCGATACCCACAGTATCCCAGATCTGAAACTTTTGGAAGGCTAACATTATATCACAAGTGGAAAAGTCCATGCTGTGAAATTTTCTTTCATTCGTGAAGTTACTTGAAAGACTATATAAGATGACCTTCAGGTTATGTATATGAAAGTGTAATTTGGAGTTTAGACTTGGGTCCCACCCCCAAATATTTCATTAGATGTATGGAGATTTTTTTTCCCCAAATCCAAAACACCTCCAGTCCCAAACATTTCGGATAGGGGTGCTCAGCCCCTACCTGTTCAGAAAGATTTCTAAATTGCCAAGGAGAAAAGAGCGAGTGCCAGGTGCCCGGCGCCAAGGAAGGGACAAGCTGGAATCCTTAGCACAGGCGGCCAGGGGTGAAGCCGTGAAAATGAGGCGGCTCAGGACATCACTCAGAGACAAGGGGTGATGTGGACAACAGATGCTGGGAAGACATCAGTGCTTAACGGTAGGGGACAAAGAGGCTGGGAAGAGGCAGTTGGACAAAGGACCAGAAAGATGTGGTCTCCAGGGGTACGTAAAGATCTCATGGCAAGAAATATAAAGTGCAAACTTAAGCACTCGGATTGTTTCCGAGATGATATATTGAACCAGGTAGTCTTTATTTTGTTTGCACTTTCTGCAAGAAATATATCACTTAGTTACCTTTCTTTCCTGGAATTTCTTTCTCTCTTGTCAGTGAGACCTGATTTGAGATGTAAATAAACTGCAGAGATAATAATGCCCAAGTCTCGTCAGACTCCGCGCTCTGCCACCGGCCCAGGATGAGAGCAGTGATGGATGGCAGGCGAGCCGCCGTGCAATCTCCTCTGTTTTAATATTCGATTATCACGTCCCTCATCTTCCCAAGACCTGAGACTCCACACATTCACTTTTCTTTGTTCCTTCCACAATGCTTCTATCTCCATCACATCTCTAGCCTCGTTTAATATTGTTCACTATTGAAATGAACACAGAAAACCAATTACCCAGGTGGCAGGAAGAGTTGGTCCTGTGCCCAACCAGCCACATTGAGAATGGGATTCCCTGCTCAGATGCACAAGAACTGACACACAGGCAACCCCTCCCTCAGGCTCCTGGGAGTGGCCACTGATGCAGCTGCAGAGGACCAGGCAGATCGGCCAGGCAAGCCTTTGTCAATGCAGCAGGTGAGAGCACAGATGACCAGAATTCCTGAGGCCAGTTAGTAGGGCTGCAGCTAAAGCTGTAACCCTGCACAGATCCCCAGATCTTCAATCCTTCCTGGTTTCCATTTGTTTTAAAAAAAAAATCGCAAACAAGCTGGGCACAGTGATTCCTAACTCTGATCACAGCTTCTTTTTTTTTTTTTTTTTCTTTTTAAAGAAGAAGGCATGAACATTTCAAGCTCAAATCCAGCCTGCAGTACATGGTAAGATCCAAACCAGCTTAAGGTACAGAGCAGGACCTGTCAGTCAATCAGTCAGTCCATCAATCAATAAATCAATGCAGCCCCCACCCGTAGTGCACCAGTGACCTTCTTCTACCAGCCAAACCTTACAGCCCCCAAAACACTGCTAGGATTTAGAAGCCATTTTGTTCAGGATCCCATGGAGGGCAATCCAGCTTCAACCACAGCAAAGGTGATTAAGCACTAGGGCAGCCTCTACATTCACTGACTGCTGTCCTGGTGAGAGACAGAAGTGGAGACAGATCCTGACACAAGAAGGAATGGCTACATGACGGCAGAGGTACGGGCTGGAAAGACATGGCCACAGGCAGAGGGAAACTAGAAGAGCTAGAAAGGACTTTACCCAGGACCCCGGAGGGAAACAGCCCCGCTGCCTTCTCGCTTTTGGATTTCTGGGCTATCCAAGGGAAGGATAAACATCCACTGGCCTACGCCACCCAGGAGCAGCACGCAGCATGTTGTAACCGCCACCTCCAAGGGTTGAGAGGAACATGCATTGACATGTGACGTGTGTAACGTGTAGAGGAGTGTGGGGCATCTTGTGAATCATGTGGAAGTGTGGTGTAATTGCTACTTTGTATTACTTTGTATTTGGTTGGGTGGGTTTGTTCCATCTTCAAGGAACCTCACATTTCAGACTAAGTAGTGGGCCCAAACCTGTCCCAAGCAGAGAAAGAACTCAGGTCTTGCCCATGGTGTGGGAGTCAACTTCGTAGAACTTGTGAAAGAAGATCTTAAAGGTAGATACGCAGCTGGACAGCTTTCCAAAACCTGGACTGGTTTCTACTTCAAAGAACCACCCTGAAGGAAAAACCAATTTTCTAAGTCGGTGTCACTGGGACAAAGTTACCACCTGTGGGTAAGTACAGCACTATTGGGGTAAGATTAGCTCAAGTCCTTCCTCCTGCCCTTACAGCTGAGACCTTCAGGGATTCTTCAACTCTCTGAACCTCAGTTTCCTCATCTGTAAACATGGGCACAGGCTAACAAAGAGCTTAAGTGTACGATGGACAATTTGGACAGGGTAGAGTATTAATTACTTTTCCTGCTGTAATCAAACACCCTGACAAAAACAACTTAACAGCAAATGGGATTTCTTCTGAATAACATTTCAAGGGTATAGTTCATTATGGTGGGAATTCACAACAGTAAGAGCTCGAGATAGCCGGTGTTGTATCCACAATGAGGAGACAGAGAGCAACGATGCCTACCTTCTGCGCACCTCCCTCGTGTTATGCAGTCCAGGACACAAGGCCACGGGGTGGGACCTTCCACATGCAGACCCATCATGCTAGGCTACATAGTCCTCCAGAGGCACGTGCTTGTCTCCTAGGTGATCTAGATCCCCTTGACCATCAGTGTTAGCCACCACAGACGGGAAAGGGCACTTTCTCAGGGCGACATGGCATCCTCCTGCCTCTGAGCACACACACTGATCTAGTAGCACTGGTGGCACTCTGGGTTGCCTCATAGACTGCTGTCATTGGTTCATTCTACCAGTCTCTGGGACTAGGTAGACCAAGCTTCTTCCAGAATGGGAATGTGTGTCCCTAGGACTGCCACGAGCCTGAGGCAGAGCAGCAATGCCATAGAATATGCAGCGATAATGTTGTAGTATGTCAGGCACACATGCAAGAATGTCCTGATGAGATCTGCCATTGTATTTAATGAATATACACTAATTATATATTATATATCATATATCATATATCATATATCTATCTTATATTTATATTTATATTTATATTATTTATTATATATAAATATCCTGATAAAGAATGTCCTGATGAAATCTGTGCACAATGAGCATACACTAATATATATTAATTTATATTATTATATATAATATATATTAATTATATATTAAAATATATTAAGGAAAGTGATGGCTTGAATCAAAGTTCCTCACTGTGGAGGCATTGATTTTGGCTTTATGAGTCCTGCTCCATCCACTTATAGCCCACACTCTTATGCAGTAATTCCCTTTAGATCGGGGAGTAAGCCTGCGGTGGCCTCCTGCCCATGCCCATTTGTTTATGCATGGTCCCTGGTTACTTCCCAGCTACGGCCAAATATTTGTTGTTTGTAGAAAAAGTTTGTCAACTCCTGCTTTAAATCAACTCACCATTTTATTTAAATACAGTTTTAAATTGGAAACTTTATATAGCTAATGTAATAGAAATCAGCATTCCTGGCCATAGACAGAAAGTGGCAATAAAACAGATATGTAATATACAATCCACAATGATAGAGTAATCTAAGGAAGGGTCCCTCAACCCGGGAGTCCCAGCAGCAGGGACCCAGCGGACAGAGGGAAGGGAGACACTGAGAAAGAGCAAACACTTCCACAGATCCCCAGCCCATCACAGAGGAGGGAAGTTAAAAAGGAAAAAAGGAAAAAAGGACATTGGGGAAAAAAATCTTTTTGGCATTTGAAAGTAATAAGCGTAATTTATAAATTAGATTAGGAAAGGATGTCTCTGTGTCTTCATAATGAAAACAGTGGATGCTAATAAGAGCAAGAACATTTAAATAGAAATCTGTTTACCTTTGGCAAAAACCCATACATAACTTTAGTGCTGTACTGATTGATTTAAGGACTGGGGGCTGGACTAGTTAGCCCTCCTGGGTTGGTTGGTTGATTGGTTGGTTGGTTGGCATGTTTTTTTAAGGGGCTTGGCTGGGATGTGAAGACCTAGGGAGAACCCTAAGCCAATAAGGGCAAATGATTTAGCAGGTGAGACAGAAATGGGAGCACTCCACCTGCAGGTGAGACAGAAATGGGAGCACTCCACCTGCAGGTGAGACAGAAATGGGAGCACTCCACCTGCAGGTGAGACAGAAATGGGAGCACTCCACCTGCAGGTAAGACAGAAATGGGAGCACTCCACCTGCAGGTGAGACAGAAATGGGAGCACTCCACCTGCCTGGATGCTGTAAACTCTTATGAACATCCAGCCCAAGGATCTGTGCCCCTCTCAGAAAAATGAACAGAAATAGACACACTAAAACTTTTGCATTTAAATTATTCTACACTGGAAATACATATCCTGAACATAAATAGAAGTTAAAAGCAATCTTTTTAAAAGGGAGAAAGGAAAGACTTTGTCTCATTATTTTAAACGTATTCTGAGATGCAAGGCCTGTTTAAAATGGAGAGGAAGCAGATCCAAAATTGTAAATAAAACAAAAATTGTAATTCTCCACATCACATTTTAATGAGAACACAATGATGGCCTGGCTGGTGGGAAGGACTGGTGTAGAGTCACCTTTGACATTAGCCACATTTGACAAGTCCACTTCAAGTTTTCATTGAAATAGCACCCAAAAGCAGTGAGATCATTACCCATGTTACTCATTTAGCAAAGTGAGGCTTTATATCAGCACCAAGTCCTCCCAAAAACGGTACATTCAATTTGTGTAATCTGTTTTTCTTATTTTTTTCAGATTTTTAAATATTGTTTGTTTGTGTGTGTAGCAGAATTTTCCCTGTCCGGTCACTTTAAATATTAATATAACAAAAAGTCTGTGATTGGACAGGGCAAAGAGTTTCAGAGACAGGGACAGAGAAGGAAGAAGGGGAAGGAAGAAGATGGAGGGCAGACAGAAGGATTCAGATTCCACGTGGCTTTAAATAGCCCCCAGTAGCTATAATGTTATATAGGGATAGAATAATTGGGATAACTTGTCTAATCTACTTGGGCAGCTTGTATCATTATCAATTGGCTCTGAAATTATTGTGTGGGCATCTTGTGAATTGAGAATTTATTGATATATAAATCTGACTGGTTAATTATAAGCTTCTAGAGTTTTGATTTACTGGGTTACTGGAATTTGGGACCGACAACTACAGGGGCTGGATGGCTGAGAAGGTATTAGCGACTCTGAGGCAAGTGAACCGGACCTGGGAGGACTGAGATCAGTCACTGCCTGGGGCTAGTCTAGAGGCAGCGAGACCTTGGGTGGAGAGTAGCAGGGTGTAGCACAGGAACTTGCTGTTCTTATTTAATATTCCTGCAACATGTGTGTTCACCTGTGAATGCATGCGTGTGTGCACGAGTGTGCACACCTGTGTGGGCAGAAACCAGAAGGGAATATCTGTGTCCTCATCCACCACTTGCTGCCTTTCCTCTAAGGCAGGGTCTGCCCGCGTCTCAACATTGGAACTAGCAATCCCTGGAAAGCCTCCTGCATTTGTGGGGACACTCAACTTGTTATATGAGTGCTGGGATCTGAACTCAAATCCTCATGATTGGAGAACAAGCTCTTAGCCTCTGAGCCATCTCGGCAGCAACGTGTGTTTTCTTTTGTGGTTGATGAGCCCTAATCGGTAAAAGAAGATTAATGAATCGATGTTCAGATTTGTATGTTTGTTGTGAGACCAGTCTCACATGAAGCCCGGGCAAGCTCAGCACTCACTATCCTCCTGCCCTAAGTGTTGGGTTACAAGCAAGTGCCACTAAGGCAGTGGTTTTCAACCTGTGGGTCTCAACCCTTTGGGAGTTGAATGACCCTTCCACAGGGGTTGTATACCAGACACCTGACATATCAGATATTTGCATTACAGTTTATAGTAATATTTATAGCACAATTTATAGTAGCAGAGCTACAGTTATGAAATAGCAATGAAAATAATTGTGTGGTTGGAGGTCACCACAACAAGAGAAACTGTATTAAAGGGTCAGAGCATTAGGAAGGTTGAGAACCACTGCTCTAAGACAACAACCATTTAAAGCTGGCCTGTGGCTGCAGAACCTCAGAGAAGCTGTTCGATGTGTCTAGGTGTCTTCGGATTTTTCACATCGAAACACCATCAGTCTCAGCTCCGGTCTGCTCTAACGCTTGCTCTCAGTTTTGCCGAGTCTAAGGAGCCATACCCCACAGGCAAATTATTGGGCCAAAGAGGCCCTGGCTTTTCTTCAACGACCTTTATGATAACTGAAGAAACTTAAGTGACAGTATTTGCTGCATCCAAGTGACCATTTTCTCCTCAGTGTGTCCAGCAGTAACTGAACCCCGCCGAATCCTCCTGGAAGGGAGCGTTCATTTCCTCCAGACAGTGCAAACGCAGGCAAGATGGCATCAAGAACTCGTGGGCTTGTTTTCTGGCAGAGCACTTATGTGTAAACAAGAAGACCATAATAGTCTGCATCCATTCTGCGACCAAATGAAGTCTCCTCAAAGGGCCAGCTTTCATGGCTAGCCAAGCAAGACTCCTTCCAGGATTCTGGCAGAGTTCCCGTGCCAATTGTGGAAGACGCAAGGGAGCCGTATGTGATCATGAGCATGCCAGCTGCGGCCAACTGCCGCCTTCCCAACAGACATTTCCTCCAGTCAAAGCCTGAAGAAAACCAACTTTTCAGTCGCTGTTCCTGAAAGGACTGACAGAAAATGATTTTTTTTTTTCAAAGCAGTAAGTAAGAACACACTGACCGGGAGACAGTGGCCCCGCCCTGAAAGACGTGGTGATTTTCCAGAGCAGCAAACTGAAGAAACAGGAACAGAGACAGCTCCTGCTCTAAAATTCAAGGGACATGTCCTTCGAGAGTAGATGAGCTATTTTTTGAAAGAGCATTGGTTTTTGGGTGTGACCACTCCAAGTCATAAAACAGGTCAGGTCCCGCTTGAGCGCCGGGCTCCTCAGTGGCATCCTTTAATTTATGGATGCTCGGAAGGCAGAAAGGGCAAAGCTGTACCATTCTCCAACTTAGGACTTTGGGACTAGGACCGAAGCAAGTTCAAGTGCAGCCTCATCCGCTCCTCTCAGAAGCGCCCACACTGCAGGATGCCCGTCAGGATGCCTGTCAGGATGCCCGTCGACTGATGATGTTTTTATGCGCCCGTTGACAAGTAGCTGACATCCCGTGTGGCTTCAGTGTCCTGTGAAGGAGACCTGTGTCATGCTAGAGCCTCTCTTCTCGTCGTGCTTCCCTACTGAGCCATGCTTGATTCTGTGCAGAGATGGATTTCCATCTGCATTTTCTACCAATGATAAATTGATCTGCGCATGGGCAAACGGCAGTCATAAACTGCACACACGACCTCACTGGGAAGACGCCCCTTCCCACAGCATAATTGTTTACAATGAGACAATTCCTTTAAAAAAATGTAATTTGACACCAGAAAACTTTGTGATACTTTGTGGGAGTGTGTATCTGGTAGCTGTGTCTTGTGTGAACCAGATTTGAGGTGATGAGGCCCATCCCACTTGTTTGGGGTGATCACAACCAATGCTATGAGCAGTGTGTCCGGGCAATGGAAGCCTTCCCCACTCTGGGGCCTCCGCTGCAGACTGGCACAGACTGTAGGCCTCTGCCCACTGGCTGGCATCCACTTGCGGGCATTGGTTGTGAGCCAGCTGCTGTGCTTGGAGCTGAGCTGCCCTGTACCTGAACGTCCAATTTCCTCCACACCTCCCTCATCTGCTTCACCAACCTCAACCAGAAGTTTGAGTAAGCATCGCTGAAGAACAGGATGTGGGAATGGACCCTCCTTAAAATGGCCTTGGCCATACCTTAGGTTGGACCCACCTGTGTTCTCAGACTGAACTCTATGTCTCGATTTCAGTGTAAGCCATAACTAGCAGTAGTCTCGGGTTGGTATCTCTGTTCTCTTGCCCCTACTGTATGTAGAGTTCTTAGGAAAAACTTAATATGCTATGTCATATTTTTACCCATTGGGTCAAACAACAAGCTCCTGACACACTCGGGACACACTCCTGACAGCTCCAGGACCCTACATGATGATTTTGCTGCCATCACTGTCTATGCTTCTGTTGCAGTAAAGAGCTTCATCCTAAAGGTTACAGGGGAGATACCTACAGCATCTTGTACTGTGACCAAAGGGTTGCAGTAAACTCAGTAAACTGCTTTCCTTAAACTCAGAAAAGCAGTCATCATGGGGAGAACTCTCATTCTGACTAAATTAATCTGAGACTGTACAGAAAAAGAAATCTATAACATACTATAAAAAATTTAAAAAACACAGTATCAACTCCCTTCTCAAAAGTACTTATCTATGATTTTAAAAAAATAACTCAAGAAGATACTAAAAGTTACAACAGAGAACCACAATTGTAAATCTAAAGTTTGCTTTTAAAATCCATACAAAAAACATAAAAGGAAATCGGGGAGATGGCTTAGTGGGTAAAGTAAGCACGAGACTTAGTGGCCGTGTAAGCGTGAGACTAAGTTTCCCCAGGATCTACATAACACCCAGGTATGGTGGCACATATCTGTAATCCCAACATGGGCAGTGCTGTCAAGCACATGGAGATAGGAAAATCTCTAAACTTCCTAACCAGTCAGTCCAGCCAACCCATGGGCTCCAAGTTTAGTGATTGAGACCCTGTCTCTAAAGGATGCATAAAAACTCAACTAAGGAATTCATGCAACATTGACCTTTGGGCCTACACACACACACACACACACACACACACACACACACACACACACAATCAGCTAAAAGAGTACAGACTGGCTTTTGGAACTCCACAACCAAGATCCTGAATTAACCTTTAACATCTACTAAGACCTGCCAGCTAGGAAACTTTCATGACCTTAGTCAATACACTGTTTCAAATTATGGTTCTACCTAGAGAACCCACTGTATTGAACAAGGTATTCCCTATAATCATATGATATTTAATCAAAGTAAAACAAAAGACATTTTTCTCCTTAACCATCGGAAATGTTGTACTGCCTAAGATCCTCATAGTCAAAATGCCCTTTCCCCTGAAATATCCCATAGTAGGGAAGTGCTGTGTGACTCTTCCTGGGGGAGACATGAACAAGTGCCTATTCACCCTAGATAAGGCCCCAATGACAGACCAAAGAAACCATCCCACAAGTCTCTTGACAACGAGTGTCTTTACTTACTTAGAGAATAATGGGTAAAGAAACCTACTCACAAGCACATGGTGATCAAACACAGCTGCACTACCAGAAGCTTCTCCCAGCGTGGACAATAATAGATAGTCCACATGAACTGCCTCCCCGGAGCTCCCGGAAGAACTTGCAGACCTCTCCACACAAAGTCTCATCTCCCTCAGCAATTGTTCATGGCTTATGAGGAAGGACCTGGTGAGGCTTGGAACTTTGACCTGCCTGACCCTTGTAAGTGTCCTCAACTTCCTGAGTCCAGTGAGCCTTCCTCGAAGAAGAAGAAGAAGAAGAAGAAGAAGAAGAAGAAGAAGAAGAAGAAGAAGAAGAAGAAGAAGAAGAAGAAGAAGAAGAAAGTAACAATAGTAAGAATTCTCTGCCTTGGGGGCTGAAGAGATGGCTCAGAGGGTAAGAGCACTGACTGCTTTTCTGAAAGTCCTGAGTTCAAATCCCAGCAACTACATGGTGGCTCACAACCATCTTGTAAAAGAGATCTGACACCCTCTTCTGGTGTGTCTGAAGACAGCTACAGTGTACTTACATATAATAATAAAGAAATCTTTAAAAAAATTTTTAAAAAGAGATGATTTAACAACCAACTTTAAAAAAAAAAGAATTCTCTGCCTCTCTGGGTTTGTTCCTGGGGCTTTGTGCATGCTAGGCAAGTGCTCTGCTACTGGGCTATGCCCTACCCCTTGCCTTCAGTGAGTACTAAATTAAGGTTAAATTAAGTCTCTCACAAGTAAAATTGGGTTAACCAAAACAGGGTCCCCATGGACCTCCCTGATCCTGCTTAGAATATTTAATAAGATCCAGTATAAATCAGAATTAGGCGGTAAATGTGAAATGTATTGTGAAAGTCTATTTCTCAACTTAGGAACTGAACTTGGCCTACCTTCATCTTAGAATGGAGGAATGGTGTCTCACCATGGACACCACAGCTCAATATCATGACCACACCCATGCCCACTGAATTCGTCTAGTCAGCAACTGGTGTGTGCTTTGAAATTGTATTCAGCCAAATGTTTCCTTCTCGGTGCCTATTTTAACACATGCCCAGCTACACTTTATCTCCACCTTCGAAGGTATGCAATACTCTTCGCCTCAATTATCTCAATAACCCTACCACTGTACAGTCTTTGCTGACAACCTCTTAACCATATTCACCACAATGAATCTGGCTAGAAGGTTACTGCTCTCCATACCTAACCAAAGCATATCTCAAAAGGAATGTACCCAAGGCTATCACAAACAGCCAGACTTCAGAAAACCCAATCAGCATGGAATGCCTGGTCAATGGCCCCATCTGCACACTTTCCTAGATTTTCAGACTATTTGATCTGACCACCCAGTCTGGCCAATTGTAAGAATGTCTATTCCTCATCTAAACCTTCCTCTAGGGTAAAAAGTTCCATGAATCTCTTGCTTCATAGATATCCAAAACAGAAATGGATACCTCTCTGAGTGCACTAAAGCTATGTACAAAGTCTTCCTAAATCCATCTGCATTCTAAACAGAGTTCCCTGTTTACACCCCAATGCACACAGAGTCACCCACTGAATGAGTCACTAAGCAAAATTTTTATCTCCTTTGTTATCCTCTTGGGTATGCCTTGCAGAAACCACAAGCTTCATTAAACAAGTTCAGATTCAAATGGAATATAGCAAATCTGAAAACACAAGTTCTGAGGCTGGAGAGATGATGAAGCCATCAAGTGCACTGGCTGCTCTTACAGAGGATCCAAGTTCAGTTTCTAGCACCCACATCACGGCATACAATCACTATGACTCCAGGTCCAGAGGATCTGATGCCCTCTTCTGGCCTCTTCCAGCACTGTACTCACATGTTATATATACATGTATATATATACATTATATATACATATGTATATGTATATATACATATACATATACATATACATATACATATACATATACATATACATATACATATACATATACACACATACACACATAAACAAAACACTCATACATATAAAAAGCAAGTAAACAAATCTTTGGTTTTTGAAGAAAAGGCAGGTGATAATGATCCAGAAATCTCTGTCTTGGGCATATAACCCAAAAGAATTGAGGATAAGAGCTTAATGAATACACAGGGAGAGATATTTGTAATGCTGACAACAGCTGAAACAAGGACACAACTCACATATCCATCAGCAAATGAATGACGAAGAAAATTGGGCATAACAATACACAATGGAATATTACTCACCTTTAAAAATGAAGAAACTCTACAATGCGTTATATGTGGTGGGCCTTGAGGTTGTAGTGCTGAGTGAACAGGCCAGTTGCTAACATTATATGGGTGAACTCTAAGGGGCCCCTAGAGTAGTCAGACTCAGAGGAACTGAGAGAAGCCTGATACTGGGAATAAGGAAGAGTGAAGAGTTACTGTTCATAGGGACAGAGATCCAGCTTTACAATAAAAAGGGTCATAGAGAAGGAAGGTGCTTGGGTTGCAAACATGGAGGGCGTATTTAATGCTGCTGAGATGTGTACTTGAGATGGTTAAGATGGCATGCCTTGTGCCATGGGTATTCTACCATAGAAACGTAATCATGACTCCATCTTTGATCTTGGATAATCATCTTCCAAACTCACCTCTCCCTTTCATCCTCCTCCTCCCCTCTCCCCTCCCCCCCTTCCATCTGGGAAAGCTATTAAGAGAGTCTAGATTCCCCTCTCTTGACACTAGGAACCTCACAGGACACAACACCCCTCATCAAGCCCTACCCCCAACCAATGCTAAAACAGTCATCTTTCTGTGTTCACTCAAGAAATCCTGAACCTGCCTCAGCCTCTGCTCTCTAGAAAATCCCACTAGAGGTACAGCAAAACCCTTCTTACTGTTTCAGGGATCATTAATGTTGACATCTGAACCAGGTTTGGGGTGAAAGACAAAGGTCTTGTCATCTATACTGATTATTAACTCACTGCAACAGCCAAACACCTCACAAAATCAACCTATGGACGGGTTTTTTTTTTTTTTTATCTCAGAGTCTGAGTGAACAGTCTTATGTGATAAGGCTGTGTCGTCAGGAGTGAGGCAGCTAATTTAGGGAAGTCTGGTGCCCAGCTGCCTGCCTCCATTTGTATTCTAAGACCCCAGCCTGTGGAATGGGGCCAGGAACAATTAGGACAGGCCTTCCCACTTGAATTAACTCAATCCAGAAACTCTCTCGCTGCCCAAGGATTTGCTTCCTAGGTGACTCTAGATTGTCACACCACTATTGTTAGGTGGCCACGTAGCACCTGTCACATTGTATGTCTAACAAATGGAAATCAATTGGTGCAATTTTATTTCTATACTGAAACAACTGGATATGTGTAAATATGATAGTTCTTCTATTTATGCTTAGATACAGGAGAGACAGTGTTCTCATCTAAGAAATATCCTCAGTGCTTAAAGGGACAGATAACTTCCTTGTGCCACTGGACACAGAGGACCGTGACAGACAGCACTGAGTGAGAACATGGAGGATTCCCAGGTTAGTGGAGACAGCTGCAGACACAGGCTCCTCAGTGAACATTCGAGTGAATGAATGAATGCCCCCACTCTGTGGGACTCGAACTAATGAATGAGAGAGCTGAGGCGCACATCACAGATAACTGAAAAATCCAGCAAGAAATCCTCTTCAATGTGCTTCTTCCCAGCATTTGCCAAACTTGGGCGATTTTAAAATAATGTTTTTTTTTTTTTAAAAAAAAAAAAGTTTTGGTAGTGAGACTTTAGGTAGACCTGTCAATGAACAACAGCAAGACTGGTCCTTTTTAAGACACTTGTAGAAGAAAGATTCCAAAAAGATTAAAATTGGTGCAGAAACCAAGGAACCATTTTTTCTACATCATATTGATCATTTCAAGTGGAACTGTTAGCTATCTTAGAAAAATTGAGGTTCTGAATTGCTTTTGCCTCTAACTCTGGACCTCTGTTCCTAAGAGGTTGTTTCCTAAAAGAAAACATTCAACCAGAAAATTTCAGCACATCGTAATCTCTCCAAAGATTAAGGAATCTCTGTGAAAGACTGAACGTCGAAATTGAAAACTTTTGGCTGTGGCATTCAGGTGTGGGTGAAATCTTTCTTTGTTCCCCATCTTCTCTGTCTGAGTCTCGGGTAAGCCAACTATTCTTTCAGACATGAAATGAAATTAAAGTTCGTAACACTGTGTCTGTCATTCCTCCTACTAAGCGGGCGGGGGCTTTGGTACAGTAAGGCACAGAAGGGTACATCTTACCTGAGTGCTTTTAGAATCTCATTTCCAACCCTTACTTCTTCGCTAGTTTGGCATGTCGCTCTCGCCTTACTCACCCAGTTACTTAATATTCTTTCATTTTTCTTGAGGGGAGGAGGAGGTGGAGCACTCATACAAGTATGAGCTGCCATCTTTGAGACAGGTTCTCTTGTGGTCCTGGGTCTTCATGAGAAGAGCAGGTCAGCTGTCTAGCCAGTAAGCTACAAGGATCCATCTGTCTTCCATCTTGTCATGGCTGGGCTCACAGGTGTGTGTCACCATTCCCAGTTTTTAACGTGCATTCAAGGAACCCGAAATCAGGCCCTTACACTCACCAGAGTTTTCCTGCCTAGCCATCTCCCCAGCTTCTATTTCTCTGATGTTGTTCTTCAGGTGAGCCCATTTCTAATGTCAACCAATAACCCAGCTGTTGTGAACTGTACCTGCCAGGGCAATGAACCATCTATTGCCTGGGCGACGCTTGGTAGAGGACCAGCAGTGAGAAGCTCCTGCTATCCCATGGACAGAGCATCTTAGCAGAGCATGGCAGTGGAACCCAGCATTAGAGAGCGGAGACTAAGGGCAAGCTCATGGAGAAGCAATCACTTCACAACCAGCACACCATACTTGACAAAAAGCCGTCCTAGAAGATGCTCAGAAGAGAAATGCCAGTTTGGGGAAATATGCTTCTGTGCACTGTGAGAGGATTTGGAGCTGGCTTTCCAGATCCCCTTAAGGCCCAACAAACAAATTATAATTTAGACAAGTCTGGGATTCTTCGCAGCTCAGCTTGTGGTGATGGTATTAGCTTCACAACTACAAACAAGTTAAGCTGTCTCTGTGAAAGCCCTCCACAGCACCTCACTGGGAAACCTGGAGGTGCCGAAAGCTCGAAAGCTCGGGGATTTCCCGCATGTGTTCAACCAGGGAGTGGGTTAGACCTTCCGAGTGCTTTATTATCCTCAGTGCCCTTCTAGACCCTGCATCCAGAGTGACAACCAAACAACAAAGTAAGCCGTGAGCTCCTGAAAGCCGTCACCGTAGTGGAGCAAAATGACCTTGGCCATGCTCCCTGCTACTGCTAGTTCCAGGTTAAAAATCTGTTCAGTCTATATTCCATACTTGATTTCAAAAAATGATGATGCTCCCAAGTGTCCTCCCATGTCGTGTGGCACGCCTTACAGTGTGACTTGGTGACTCCTTCCCTCAAGAGCTGCTCTGCGTCTCCTCACCCCTCGTATCTATGCAACTTGTTTAAGTCAACAGAATGTGGTAGGAATGGCACAGTGATGGCCCAGACCATAAGACTCAAGGTCTTGCTATAGGTAATTTCTTTTAGGACTCTGTCACCACATAGACAACACTGCCAAAGCTATCCCAGTGGAGAATGAGACAGACAGACAGACAGACAGACAGACAGACAGACAGAGAGTGGCATCTGTTGGATCCCAGTTGACTTCACATTTCCTTGATCTTGGATCTCCCAGCTCCTACAGTTGTGGGAAATAAAGTTTTACATTTTTTAAGCCAGCCTGACTGTGGTATTTTATCAAACTGTACCAAAACCATTCCTTCTTCCCCTTATCCGGAAAACTATTACATCGCAAACCATACTCCCTCCAGGGCCTCCCTCCTCCCTGATAAAATTCTCTTCCTTCACGAAACTTAACAAAACAATCTGTGATTCTGTATCTAGCTGTGGAGCGCTTTGTTTCATCGTCTTCCTACTCACAACTGCCTGGGATTCCAGCTCCAGGGGGCCTCTTCAGACCTCCAGAGGCATCTGCACACACATGCACACACACGCGCACACACACACACACACACACACACACGGACACACGGACACACACGGACACGGACACAAGCACACAGGGACAAACACAGAGATGCAGACACTTACACAGACATACATGTACAACATATATACACACAGAGACAAAGAATTCAATACATAGACACAGATACACACACACACACAACACACAACACACAGAGACACAGAGACACACACATACAAATAAAAATAAAAGAAGAAAAATCTTTTTTAATAGATATATTCTTTATTTACATTTCAAATGATTTCCCCTTTCCTAGTACCTCCCCCAAAGTCCACTAAGCCATCTTCCCTCCCCCTGTTCCACCATCAACCCCCTCCTGCTTCCCTGTCCTAGTATTCCCCTATACTGCTGCATTGAGCCTTTCCAGGACCAGAGGCCTCTTCTCCCTTTGATGTCCAACAAGGCCATCCTCTGCTGCCTATGCATCTGGAGCCATGTGTAATACCATGTGTACTATCTGGTTGATGACTTTGTCCCTGGGAACTCTGGGAGTACTAGGTGGCTCAAATCATTGTGGCTCAAATCATTGTTTCTCCAATGGCACTGCAAACGCCTTCAGCTCCTTGGGTCCTTTCTCTAGCTCTCTCCCATTGAGGACCCTGTGCTCAGCTCAATAGCTGGCTGACAGTGTCCCCCTCTGTATTTGTCATGCACTAGCAGAGCCTCCCAGGTGACTGCTATATCCAGCTCCAGTCAGCAAGTACTTGTGGGCATCAATAATAGTGTCTGGGCTTTGTAACTGTATATGGAATGGATCCCTAGGTGGGGCAGTCTCTGGATGGTCTTTCCTTCAGACTCTGTTCCACACTTTGTCTCTGTATCTCCTTCTGTGGGTATTTTGTTCCCCCTTCTAAGAAGGACCAGAGTATCCATACTTTGCTCTTCCTTCTTCTTGGGCATCATTTGATATGTGAATTGTGTCTTGGGAATTCCAAGCTTCTGGGCTAATATCCACCTCTCAGTGAGTGCATTCAATGTGTGTTCTTTTGTGATTGGGTTACCTCACTCAGGATGATATTTTCCAGTTCCATCCATTTGCCTAAGAATTTCATGAATTCATTGTTTTTAATAGCTGAGTAGCATTCCATTGTGTAAATATACCACATTTTCTGTATCCATTCCTATGTTGAGGGAAATCTTGGATCTTTCCAGCTTCTGGCTATTATAAATAGGGTTGCTATGAACATAGTGAAGCATGTGTCCTTATTACCTGCTGGGGAATCCTCTGGGTATATGCCCAGGAGTGGTATAGCAGGGTCCTCCAGTAGTATCATGCCCAGTATTCTGAGGAACCACCAGACTGATTTCCAGAGTAGTTGTACCAGCTTGTAATCACACCAGCAGTGGAGGAGTGTTCCTCTTTCTCCACATCCTCGCCAGCACCTGCTGTCTCCTGAGTTTTTGACCTTAGCCATTCTGACTGGTGTGAGGGTAAATCTCAGAAAATCTTGAAATCAAATACAAGACTTCACAAAAACATATCAATGTTTAGAGAGTTTCATACATTGCATTTCTATCATATTCATCCCCCCTCCACCAGCTCCTCCCAGGCCCATCACCCCACACCCACCCAACTTTGTGTCTTCATTTTTTCAAAACCTATTGAGTCATATGTGTCCTGTTTATATACCAGATACCTAGCCATCCACTAGGCTGTGGTCAACCAGGATCACATCCTTAAAGAAAAATATCTCTCCCTCTCTCTCTCCCTCTCCCTCTCCCTCTCCCTCTCCCTCTCCCTCTCCCTCTCCCTCTCCCTCTCCCTCTCCCTCTCCCTCTCCCTTTCTCTTTCAGCAACTATCAGTTACCAATAGCCCCTCAGCTAGGAGTGGCACTTCCTGCCCACCTCCCCCTATACCCTGGGTTTTGTGTGGCTTGAGCTTGTGCAGGTCTTGCGCTGTCACAAATGCTGTGAGTTCGTATGTCCAACTGCCCTGCTATATCTAGTTCATCACGTTTTCCCTAGCAGCACAGAAGAGAGAATTTGTACCCAAAGTTGTCTGGGACTTAGCGTGAAATAGCCCTCTACAGGCAGAGGGCTTAAATTGTTATCTCTTTAAAACTCTAGTACAAACTGTTTGTACTAGACTCATTTTAACATGAAATACTGTTTTTCTTTTGTTGGACATCACTTTAAGCAATTTTTAAAAGACTCAACCTCATTTGTAATAAAGAAAAGCAAGGCACTAACGAGATGGCTCGTTAGGAGGAGCCCTCGCTGCTCTTACACAGGCCCTGACTTTGGTTTCCAGCACCTGTATCAAGCAGCTCATGACTGCCTGTAACCCCACCGCAGGCATCTGCACGTGCACATAATTTTTCTTTTACTCTTTCTTAAAGTAAAGGCAACTCAAAACAACTATGACATAATACCTATAAAATTGGGAACAATTTTTACTGTGATGACACACTGTTGGCAAAGTTATGAGAAAATGTTTCTCTCTTTGGAATCTTGTGGGTGGAGGAAAGAGCTATAAAATTTGTATCAAAAATGTAAATGCAAGTTTTAAACCAATCCACAATTCAACCTCTAGGAGTCCAGCCTCTTGGTTCCTTGCAAAGACACGTGTGCAAAGATTTGCATTCGGCACTATTTGTAATGCAAAAAGACTGGAAACAACTCCAATGTCAGTCATCAGGACACGGGATCCAGGAAATACCATGTGTGTTCCCTGGGTTCTCTGCAAAGCACATACAGAGATAGAATGTAAATGGTTCCGTAAGGAGTAACACCGAGGAAGGAAAGAGCGGGGAGAAGGTAATAGATAGAAGAGGCCATTAAAACAGTGTAAAGATAACAAAAGATCTGCTCTTCCGGAATCAGTCAGCCCCGACAGCGGCCCCGTGCCCAGGGTTGGCTGAGGTGCTGTTGCAGAGAAGCCTACTCTAGCGCCACCGCTAAGCAGAACTCTAAAAGATCTGCCAGTTTCAGGCAGTCAGCACTCGACTCCTTACAACGCAACAGCAAACAAGCTCATCTCCAGGTCTGGCCCAAGAGTCACCAAAGAACAAAATGAAGGGATAAGTATGCACTCGGTGATGTCCTGCTCCAATGGCTCCCTGTGGCTGTAATTAAACAACATGAGGCAGCTAACTTACAAAGAGAAAGTAGTTATTCTGCGCCGCAGTTCTGGTGACACATTGCCCCGTGGCATTGGGCATATCCATAGAGGGGTACACGGAGAAGCCACCGCTCCCATCATGAACCTGGAAGCAGAGTGTGGCTAAGAGACTGGGGTCCCGTGATTCCCCTCTAAGGGTACACTGCCAGTGACCTAAGCACCTACCACAAGGCCCACCTTCTAAAATCCTGTGCATCCCTATGTGGTACCTAACGCATGGACCTTCGAGGGACACTTTCCCAAACCAAGTGAAGCATAACAAGAAACAACAACAGAGAATTCAATATCTGGGGTTATATGAGGTGGTAATTGCACAGCCTCGTGAAACCATGAAAGGCAATCAATTGCACACAATAATAGAGCAAATTTCAGCCGGGCGGTGGTGGCACATGCCTTTAATCCCAGCACTTGGGAGGCAGAGGCAGGCGGATTTCTGAGTTCGAGGCCAGCCTGGTCTACAGAGCGAGTTCCAGGACAGCCGGGGCTACACAGAGAAACCCTGTCTTGAAAAAAACCTAAATAAATAAATAAATAAATAAATAGCAAATTTCACTTATAATTCCAATGTTAGGAAAGTGGATTCAGGAGACTCTGCAACTCTCTGTTCAGATAAGCAAGCTCTGGGCCAATGAGACACCTTGCCACGGGGTGGTGGATAGTATTTCTAAGGGATACCCAAGATTATCCTCTGACCTTCTCACTCACATGCACAAACCTACACACATGCAACACACACACAAGCACACACACACACACACACACACACACACACACGTGTATACATACATGCATGCCACATACAGGTTACAAGAAAGGTTAATTGAGAAGATCACTCCGTGGTTAAACATCTTGTTGAATAAGCCTGAGGACCAGAGTTCAGATCTCCAGAAACTCACAGGAATGCTTAGTGAGTATGGAGGCCCACCTATAATCCTAGCCTCAGAAGATAGAGGCAGGGGATCGCCAGAGCAAGCTAGCTGGTGAGACTAGTCATATCAGCAAGCTCCAGATCTGAGCCCTTGTTCCAGGATGATTCCCAGCATCATTACTGGGCCTCCACACGCATGCATATGTGTGCACATACATTCCCACAATCATGCACCCACACACATGCCAACATGCATAAACATACATGCACACCACACACACACACACACACACATACACACACACACACACACACACAAACACACACACACATGAAAATGGAAAAGGGGGCTAATTTATGTGAATTTCACCTCAATTTGTTTTAAAAGTAGACAACACAATGTCACTGCTGCCTTGAAGAAAAGAGAAGCCTGTCCAGAGGCATGTGCAGAGCCAGCTCGGGCCCTGTGCACAGCCAGGAAACGTTGCTACTGAGATCTCCACTCAGAAGGCAGCCTTCATTTCCTCTGAACAGCATTATTAGTGCTGCTTAAATTTCTACCAAGAGCATATAATTACACCCCCTCTTCCAAAAACATCACTAAAGATGTTGTTTAATTGTTCTCATGGAAGAATAAATTACTTGCCATCAGGAAAAACAAGTGACGAAAAACTTCCTGCAGGATATGATTAGTAAGATGCTGCAGTGCTGAGGGATCCTTCCAGGAACGTCAGCCTCCGTCGAGGCTCACTGATGGACGGTGTCCCTCCAGGGTCAAACACCTCAAGAACGCAGACACAGTAGATCCTTGGAACCAAATGGCAACTATCAAAAGTGTCTAGAAAGGAAGAAGAAAATGTTTTATTGAAGGTGACTCACGAGGAGCTGGGAGATGGCTCACTGGGTAAAGTGTTCACCATGCCAGCGTGAAGACCTGAGTTCTGAGCTCCAGTAGACACAGAATAGCCTGAAGTGCAGCCCAAGTCTGCAATCCCAGGGCTCTGGGGCCCAGACTGATGAGACAGAGCTCATTGGCTAATCATCCCAGCCTAGTCGTGAGCCCCAAGTTGAGTGAGAGACTCTGTCTCAAAAGCTAAGACCAGGGCCTGGAGAGAGGGCTCAGCGGTTAAGAGCACTCACTGCTCTTCCAAAGGTCCTGAGTTCAATTCCCAGCTACTACATGGTGGCTCACAACCATCTGTAATGGGATCTGATGCTCTCTTCTGGTGTGTCTGAAGACTGAGACAGTGTAGTCATACACACACACACACACACACACACACACACACACACACGTAAAACCCTAAGACCAGTATTAGAGGAAGATGTCAACTTCAACCTCTGTCCTCTGCACCTATGTACATATGAATGCATGTGTGTGCACACGCATGAATGCATGTACACACACACACACACACACACACACACACACACACTACCTGCTGATAATTGCTCAGCAGCAGGTGGACTGCCATGTCCTCACAGGCTGCTCTAGTGTAAGTTTGACAAGACAGCCCAGTCCTCTTTCATTAAAATATAAAGAACTGTCTGCCTGTGTGTCTCCGCCAATCTCTCAAGCGCATCTTTTGATCCCATTTGATGGTGTCACTCAATAAGGGCACCTTTTGCGACTTGGCTACCTCTTTTTGACCCAAAAATAATTTCAACCTTTTCTCCAGCTCCAGGCTCCACCAGATTTTTTTATTATTGCATGTACCTTTCACAGTGATTCTGAACTGACCTTGAATGAAGAGACAAACAAGTTTTTAACTGTGTTTGATTGCATTTCATATTGGACTGCTCCAAGCCCAGACTTTTCTTTGGCATTGAAAAAAAAAAAAAAAAAAAAAACTCAGCTCTTACTTCCAAAGTCACACAAGTAGCTTCTCCGTGTCTGCCAGTGTTTGATTTTTCCGCAGTCAGTGCTCAGATTTCTCTCGATAGAGAGACATATGGTTTGGGCCCATTTTAGCAACTCCATAATAAAACCAATTATAAAAATAAGCATCTAAGAATATCTTATGCTTTCAGGACTGGCATGGCTGCTCACCAGTCGATTGCTAGCTGTGGTTGGCGGTGCACTCAGCATGCCTGTGGTCAAGGTTGCTGCTGCGGACTCCGAGGCAATGTCGTGGAACAATGCAGAGACTCTGAACCGCGTGGACAGGCTTCTGCTCACTGTGCCCCACGTGACTCCAGGTTCAAATTTACACTTCAAATTCTTATACCTTCTAGGTCAACGTGTAACTTTCACTCTGGTCATCTCTGAGAAAACTAGGTAAATGATCTCAGTGAGGCATGAAAGCAGAGGTCAGCCGTAGGCCTCATAGGAAGAGGAGAGGGCTTGGGGGAGGGGGAAACACAGGAGCGGGACACCAATACACAAAAGAGGAGGCTGGGGCATGGGGACAGGATGCCAATATACAAAAGAAGATGGTGGGGCGAACATTAATATTTGAAAGGCTGTAATGAAATCCCTATCGTGTATGCCAACTGAAGAAAACTAATTTAAGATGCTAACATTTCATAAACTGAGGCAGGGGATTGCAAATTCAAGGCCAAACTAAGCTACAAAGCAAGATTGTATCAAGGAAAGGAAAGAAAGGGAGGAGGGGAAGGAAGAGGAGGGCGGATGAGGGGGAGGGGGGAAGGAGGAAGAGGAGGGGGAGGAGGGGTGAATGCACAAAAATTCCCCAAAGCCAGAATTGTCAGCAAATCTAAGTGCCATTCCTTTATTCCTTCATTCAACAAATATGTGTGGCTATTTGTACCCCAGGTACTCTGTGTACCCTGGAATAAAAAATAAAAACACAGTCTCTGGCCTCATAGAATTTATAATCTATTAGGTGTAGATGCTAAATTAAAAAACGTGTGTCCTTACATGTTGTGAAATGCTCCAAAGAAAACCTCACAGCTCTAAATGGCACGAGGGGCTCGCTCTAATCCAGAGAATGAAAGAAGTGATAGTCAGTGTAAACACGGAAAGATAAGCAAGCGGTCAGAGCAATGAGGGGAGAAATGTGGTGTGGGTAGCCAGGGTAGCAAGGGTGAAAACCACGGGAAAGGAAACTAAGTCGACAAAGGAATGAAAGGAGGGCCTGTGGCTAGAGCACAGCAGCTGAGGATCAGCAGGAAGACAGGACCAGAGAGGCTGGCAGGGACCAGCCCATGCTGCGCTCGGAGCTTATGATAAGAGTCTGGGATTTTCTAGTAACTGTAAGGGGGCTTTTGAAGGTTTAATGAACACAGCAGCTTGATCAGATAAGTGTTTGTTTGAGGATTCTCTGGCTTCCACTGAGAAAACAGACCAGGCAGGAGGCAGAAGAGGAAGTGTGGATGTGATCTGGGAGACTGAGGCAGGTCCTGTTGAGGTGTTCTAGAAGCCCAGAGTGATGACAGGGTAGAAGAAAGAAGTGGATGAGTGCAGCGAGAATGTTCGTTTCTTTAAAAATACAGAAATGCTACGTGAAAATGTATTGTTTTAACCCCAGGAGTGAGATATGGGGCTGCTTCAGATTGTCCACAATAGCTAACTGTGATTTGTCTTATGCTCTGGCAGGGGCTTGGTTTTGCTAACTGTAGATAGTTTGCATTTGGAGTTCTAGGCACTCTTCAGAGGATATATAAATGCCAGAGCCCTGAGAGTGATGACTACTGCTCCTGCTGTGGTCGCTGAGTACTGATTTCTGGTTGCTGTCAATGAAGATTGCCCCAAGGGACCTGACACCCCTAATCAGCAGGAAGTAGTCTAATGATATTGACACCCCCTTCCCCCTCTAACCTTCTTTCTTTCCAACCTAGTGTTGGGGGTTGGAAGGGTGGAGAAGGGTGGTAGAAAAAAGAACCAAATAAAGTCCCCAAATGTATGGTTACAGATGAACTGAAGAGGATGATTATCATGATGATGATTGGAGTGTGTGCATGTGTGTGTGTGTGTGAACACACATGTGAACACACATGTAGAGGTCAGAATACAACTCTATGGAGTCATTTCTCTCTTTCCACCTTTACATGAGTCCCAGGGATCAAACTCAGGCTACAAAGAAAGCCCCCTTACCTACTGAGCGACCTTGCCAGCCAGAAAGGAGGTGAGTTGGTGAGACACACAATTGTTGGAAAGAGTGTGGCTGTCCAAGGGCCAAGGAGTGAGGTGTAGAAGATGCGTGGAAGATGTGAGCTGAACCACCGTCCTAGAAACTGTGCCATCTGAGTATCTGCAGACCTCAGTTTCCCTGCCTTTGAAATGCAAACGCACTCCTTACCTGAAAGCAGTTGAACTGACAGGTGTGAACAATGCCTGAAGACCTCTGTTGTCGGTGCTAAGAGGCAGTGCTCTCTGTGGCAGTCCCTCCTGGCCATCCTTGTCTTTTTCATGCTGCTGTTTGCCCAACGGACTAGGTTTCTCTCTGTCTTTGTCCATCTACTTGCCCCTACCCAAATCTTGTTTTCGCTCCTTATGTGCAAGACTGAGATTACAGTACATAAGTCCTCTCTGTTGTCAACTCTTTTTGTCTGAGAGAATTTCTTCTACAATGTTAGGGAGAGAGCTATCTCTCCTCTTACCAGCAAGCCTTTTAGGCACTGTAGTCTTTAAGCAGTTCTTAATCTTCCATTATATTACTATTATTCATGTGTGTATATGTGTGTGTGTGTGTGTCTGTGTGTGTGCACATGTATTAACGTGTGCATGTGTGTGTGTGTAGGCCAGAGGTTGATACCAGGCATCTTCTTTAGTCACCATCCATCTTATTTTTTGAGACAGAGTCTCTCACTGGACCTGGAGCTTGCTGATTTGACAAGGCTGGCTGACCAATAAGCCGCAAGGATCCATCCGTCTTATTTCTCCAGAGCTGGAGTTACAGGCACTCTGACCCCAGCTGAGCCATCTCTCTAACCTGTTCTGGCTAGTATTTTATCAGCTTGGCATAAGATAAGTCATTTGGAAAGAGGGAATCTCAATTGAGAAGACGCCCCCACCAGATCAGCCTATGGGCAGTGCCATTCCTAGGAATTTGGTCTTGGATGCTAGAAGAAAGCAAGCTGAACAAAGAGGTTTTATTATTTTTATGGCAGCATATTATATCAACTTCTTTAGCTGTCTAAAGTAAAGTAAGCCCATTTACAGTAGCATGGTTTTATTTGAACAATTCCACAACACAAAAGTCCACAATATGTAAAAGATTGTGTGTTTAATGCCTAGATCTTGCAGAAAGACCTCAAGCTCCATGTGGTGGCCAAAGCCCACTTATACGGTTCACCATTGTATTTCCAGGGCCACAACTAGAAACCTTCGATAAACAGGAGGTGAAGCCCCACTAGAGTGCTTTCTGGTCCCCATCATGGTTGGCAGTCCAAAAATACCTGGGGCTGGAGAGGAAGTTCAGTGGTTAAGAATACTTGCTACTCTTCCACAGAACCCAAGATTGGTTCCTGGGATCCATGTCTGGTGGGTCACCTGTACCTCCAGCTCCAATGGGCTTTAATTCCCTTTTCTTTTTCTAGCCTCCATGGGTACCCACACATATTTCAGACAGACAGACAGAGACAGAGAGAGAGAGAGAGAGAGAGAGAGAAATGTAATGAATCCTCATTGCCTACACATGGTTCTCAAGTAATGGCTCCCATAATGAGGCAAATCATACCAGCTCCTTCACAGAAGGGGGATGGCAGGAAATTTTCTAAAGTATGAGCTGTTCCCTATCATGGAGATGAATTGCAACGTCTTAGACCAGGAAATTCAAGGTTTGCAGTAAGCTGCTTCTGGATAACTCCCCCAGTTAAATCAATTAAGGAATTAATAAATAAATAAAGCTTAAAATCAATTGGAATAGTATTATGCCAACATCAATTTCCGGGTTCCGACAGCATAATAGGGTTATGTAAATATCACCAAGGGACGCAAGCAATTGGCAAAGAACATCTCTGCACTATTTTTGTGCCTCCTGTGAGTTTTGAACTATTTCAAAATAAGAGGTTACAGTTCTAAAAACCAAATGTGATTTTAAAAATTAATTATGGTCATCCAACTTGAGCACAGTAGCTTCAGTTCTAACGGCTTTGAGGAAGAATACGATGCAGCTTCAGAAGGGATAACTATGTTTCTGTTGATGACACAGGCCGCAAATACGACAGTGAGAATGAAATCTCCTGATGATACAGGAGCTGTCTTAATCAGTGTAAGTACAAGCTGTGATGGTCCCATACCTGGGACACGACTTAATGTTGCATTTCTCAGAATGGATTCTTGTCATTGTGTGATATGTGAGTGTACTTCACGAGTCATCAAAATTGCAAAAACAGTATAAAATTCATGTGCAAGGCTGGGTAGTCCCACTGCTGACAGTAGCTCCGTTTACAGAACCCAAGTTTCCAGCCTGTGGAGGTTCATCTTAAGTAGTGTCTGCCTTTTTTTTTTTTTTTTTTTTTTGGATTGAGAAGCATCTAGCAAGTTAGTGGAGCTCACTCTGGATGTATCTGGGAGCTTTTCCAGAGAGGATCAGATGTCCAGGGCCCTGATCTAATGAATGGATCAGCCACTTGGTAAGGTCCCAGTATGGTGGCATTACTGGCAGCTGACAGAAGTCAGAAAGTGGAGGAAACAGGTCACTGGGTTTGCCTTGGCCCCAGCCACCATGGGAACTCCCCTACTCTTTCGCAAGCTCCCTGCCTGACACAGTGGGATGAACCCTCTGAGAGCATGAGTGAAATAAATTCTCCTCCGTGAAGTTGCTTCTGCCCAGCTTCTGTTATGGTGATGAAACCTTAACTCACACACAGCCCAGGAGCTGGAGTGTGACATAGATCCCAGATAGGTTACAAATGCCATCTCCCGTTAGAGCCTGCGGAGGACTCCCAAGAGGACAGTGGGGCTCTTCTACCAACCTACCCAGTCCCAAAGTCCTCTCTGCTGTCTGCAGCCTAAGCCCAGAACGTCACCTTGTTCTTCAGCCATCGGTCTACAGTTTCATCCCTGAGCTTGTTACGCTGACATCACATGACACTGCACCAAGCAGAAAGGATTTCTTATGGAAGGAATGATTGGCTTTTGCTCACAGTATCACACATTCTGGCTTTCATGGCCTTGGGAAGGCATGGCTGAGCTAGTTCGAGATGGATGAAATGAAGGATAGACACATGAGATGAATGATCACAGCGAACATAGAGGCAGAGAGAGACTGACAGGAGCCAGGAGCCACTATAACCCTTAAAGTCTCAGCCCTAGCGACCTACTTCCACCGTCTGGCCCCTTTTCCTACAGGTTTCACAGCTTCCAAACCAGCTGTAGAACAAGTATGTGGAGTGTGAGTGTGTGGGGAACATTTCAAACTCAAGCTAGCTGTCCACGTACACAAGTAACAAGAGTGCATTGCACTAACACTGGGGGACACTTCTAAGTCCTTTCAGCCCACAGTTTACCGTAACTTTTTTTTTCAGTCCCTATTTTTAATGATAGTTCTTAAACACTTTAACCTCTGTTTTAGCCCACCACCCACCAGAGGCAGCGAAAAAGAAAGGATACAGGGGAAGTGGACCGTTTTAGAAATGGTTCTTTGGTGCAAATCTTATCTGCGTTGTCAGGCACAGGTCAGCAGAAGCAGCTCGATCCACTGTCGAACACTTCACAGATTTACCAGCAGTCCAGTTCGGTAGAGTTGGGATAGCAAACATGAATTAGCAATGGTGGCATGACCGAGCAGAGACAGCCAGGCTTCAGCCTTAGTACAAATCAGCAGGAGGGACCTGGGCCAACAGAAATGCCAGGAAAAGCCTCTCTCAGCAAAGTAAAGATCAGCGAAGACACAAGACCCATAGGTGCTCCACAGCTAGCTCCATAAGCGAGCCTAGTTCAGCCTCCTTCGCTGTCTGTCATATTCGTACTCCCTCCAAACGTCACATGCCTTCCACAGCTCCTGCCTCAGCAAGTGCATCCTCAGCTGACATCACTCTGCCAATCAGACCAAGTCCACAGAAGTGGCAAGAAACTCCCGCGCACCACCAGCAGATTTTTGGTGCATTTCTTTCTATGGAGCCCTGACCAATGAAGCTCACAACAAATGCATGAAGGGCTGACCAATATATGCGTCATTAGTGAAGAATCCTTTATCATAAGTCCTTTCGTGAGCTTGCTTTATCAGAACATCCTTTAACTTGTGTCTGTCTCAGCTAAATATTCCTTCACGTGTCTGTCCCAGCAAAACACCATCCAACAAAACTGACTTTCCAAAGAATCCTAAAGTTCCCAATTCAGTTTACTTAGTGACCCCAACAGTAACCAATCATTGAAGAACAATAATCCACTCCTGGGCCACCAATCCTAATCCAGGGATGCCTCTGACAGGCTTCTCATGCTCCTGGCACTAGGACTGTCTCTGCACCCTATCTGCACTCCTAATCCCTCAAGAAGACCTCTACCTTTCCCTGCTCCAGAATCAAAGAAACTAGAATTGAAAATCTGGTCCCACCTTTTAGGTGTAGAAGTGGAAACAGTCATGTCTGCATCTGTTTTTGAGTGAAGAAATTAGCTTAACTGAACCCAAAACAAGTTTTCAAATGCCTTTGAAAAGACTTACAAACCACACAGCATTCATCCATCTCTCAGCTCTTCAAAATGATCATGCGAGCACCTGAAGTTTAAACAAAGAAATCCATTAGACAAACAAACCTAGACTCGTAAAACCCAGATTTAGAGATTTATCCCCTCACAATAATGAATATCCAATTCAGAATACCATTTTGTCTTCAAAGAGCCCTGGAGGTTCTTATCTTCGTTATCTTTCTCTGCTGTTAGCAGAAATATTACATCTTTGGAATGAATAAAAACATTATTCCCTGAGCGAAAACAGAAAAGGCTTTGAACTATTTGGGGAGAATAAATCAACTCGTACTTACCAATAAACCAAAAAGAATATGAAAGACTATTTCAAACCAAGTTGGTCCCTCTTACCTGTATATTCAAGTGTCAGCTTTCAAACCAGCTTTAGAATAAACACAGGCACAACCAAATTCTTCTGGTGTGCCACACAAGCTCCTACTCAATCAAGCAATTTAATGCTTTCTCTAGGGAGGGAGCCGAGCTGTTGACTGAGCTCACCCGAAGCCAAGCTTCTCGACCTGATAAAGGTAGACTTTGCTCATCACCAAGGATGGCATTCCTTGTATGTTATATGCAAGCCTATCTCTCCTTCATTCAAATTTTAAAAGACTTCTTTCTACTGAATTGCTGGGCTTTATAATAAAAGATATTAGTGGATACCCTCATGCTTGTTCGGTATGTGTACTCACTGTACAAAGGCATGGCCAAGGTGACCAATGAGGAAAAATATCCAATGATTTCTGCTTTCTGTGGGTTAAGCCTCCTAGCCTGGTCCAAAGGTCCTCAGCCTAGAGGAAAGTATCCACTCAATCCCAACCAGAAGAGTCACTTTTTACATTTACCTACACAATAGTAATACTATTTCGCAATTCACTAAAGGAATCCTCTCTCTGTGTGTCTGTCTCTGTCTCTCTCTCTCTCTCTCTCTCTCTCTCTCTCTCTCTCTCTCCCTTTCTGTATGTGTATACTTTGTACTCTGAATTCAGACATACATGTGCCATGGGACATATGCAGGGGTCATAACCTTGTGTTGGTCCTCAACTCTGCCTTGTTTGACACAGGGTCACTTGTTGTTCAGCACCGTATACAGCAGCTATGTGACCCAAGAACTCCCTTGCTCCACTTTCTATCCATAGACGCACTAGGATCCCAGATGTTCATTCGACAAGTATGGCTTTTACACGGGTTCCAGGGACTTGAAGTCAGGTCCTCATACTTGCACAGCTAGTGCTTTTACCACTAACAAATCTCCTCAGAACCCCATTATTCTTAACCTCTGTAGTTCTGTTTCCATAAATTGCAAACACGAAACACATTCCCTCTGATTTTTCTTTTACTGAGAAACTGCAGAAGAGATCATTCTCAGGATGCTCGATCCCTTGGCAAATATAAGCTGCTTTGCAAAATGCATGATAGAACTTCAGAGAAGCGAGCATCGCATTACAGACAAACACACCGAGGAGTCTAGGGTCCAGTCACATACCAAAGAACCTTAGTGTTGGCAAACTTCAAATCACATCTCTGTCTTACAGTATTGTATGAAATTGCTGGAGGGATTTTTCACCTAAGTTGCAAAGTGCATTTTAGATGCACTTGATTTTAAATATAGGACACATTTTATGTGGAGAATGGCTTTGGAGGCTTATAGGAGATCCTCAAAGATATAAATTGTTAAGTTTTAAAGTTTTAGAAGAAATCACTATGTCCTGGTTGTTTTTAATTGTCAGCCTGACACAATCTATAATGCTTAAGATAGACAAACAGACAGACAGACAGACAGACAGATAGATGAAAGACAAATGATAGATTATATGATAGATAGATAGATAGATAGATAGATAGATAGATAGATAGATAGATACTGGAACTATTAGGACTATGGGATATCTACCAAGGAGGACTGCAGACATGGAGTAGATGCAGCCTAGGGAGAATCTGTGTGTGCTAAGGAGATGGAACTAGAAGGGTGGAGCTACCCAAGCCCTTTGGAACCCAGCTAACTACATTACAAGCCCAAGATGCTGGACATGGAGCCATGGGACTTGGCTTGGGGATTTGATGGATTCCAGGTTTTGTCTTGATCACTCTTAGCTGTGACCTGATTCTTCCATTTTCTTTTCTTATTTATGTATTTATTTATTCAGTTTACATCCTGATCATACCCCCTCCTTCTTCCCCTCCCAGTTCCAGCCTTACAAATCCCTCCCCCATCATTTCCTCCCTCTGTCCTCAGAGAAGGGGAAGTCCCCTTAGGTACCACCCTGCCCTGGAACATCCAGTCGCAGCAGGCTTAAACGCATCCCTCTCCTACTGAGGCCCAACTAGGTAATCCAGTTAAGAGAAGGGGATCCAATGACAGGCAGGCAGATCAGAGTCAACCTCTGCTCCGATAGTTAGGGACCCACGTGAAGATCAAGCTACATATCTACTACAAATGTGTAGGGGGTCTAGGTCCAGCCCCTGCATGCTCTTTAGTTGGTGGTTCAGTCTGGGGCCATAGGCCCAGATTGCCTGACTCTGTAGGTCTTCTTGTGGTGTCCTTGACCCCACCAGCTTGCTAATTCTATCCTGTATGCTTCCACATGACTCCCAGAGCAGCTGATGTTTGACTGTGGGTCTCTGCATCTGTTTCCATAGAGTGCTGAATGGAATCTTTCAGGACACAGTTATGTGAGGCTCCTGTCTGTAAGCATAGCAGACTATCAATAGTGTCAGGGATTGGCTATCTTATATGGAATGTGTTTGAAGTTGGGCCAGTCATTGGTTGACAATTCCCTCAATCTCTGCTCCCTCTTTATCACTGAATATCTTGTAGTCAGGACAAATTTTGGGTTGAAGGTTTTGTGGGTGAGTTGATATTCCCCTTCCTCCACTCGAAGTCCCACCTGGCTACAGGAGATGGCCACTTCAGTCTCCATATCCCTCACTGGCAGGAGTCTCAACTAAGGTCACCCTCCCAGACTCTCCATAGCCTCCCCATCCCAGGTCTCCAGGTACTCCCAGAGATGTCCCCATCGATTGCCATTCTCACTCCCAGGCCCCTCCCACAACCCCTCCCCACACCCTATCTCCCATTCCCACCAGATTCCCTCCATCCATCCACCTTCAATGACTATTTTGTTTCCTTTCTGAGTGAGATTCATACATCCTCCCTTGAGTCGTCCTTAGCATCTAGTTGATTCTTCCATTTTCAATGAGAATTTTTAGCCTGTGACATTATATATTGGAAATATATAACTTGATTTTTTTTTATTTTATAGGAACTCACAGTCAAGAGATGTTCTACTTTTAAAGTGTTCAGTTTTTTAAAGACTATGGGGGCTTTTCAGGTTGGACTGCATTTACATCATGAGACTCTGAAAACAAGGAGTGGAAGGTTACAGCTCAAAATGTTATGTTTGTATATCAAGTTTAAAAGGGGGTATCATTGTAGTGGTTAGATTTAATTTTCAACTCTTCACAGCCTAGAATTGCCTATGAAGAAAGTCTTGATGAGGGATTTTATAGATCAGGTTGGCCTGTAGGCATGTCTGGGAAGATCTTGATAGTGTTGAGTTGGGAAGATAGCCACTGCGGTTGACACCACTCCCTGGGCAAGAGATCCTGAACCATGTAAAAGTGGGGAAAGTCAACTGAGCGCAAGCATGCATGCATTACTTTTAACTATGAATGAAATGGCCACGTTTCTCTCAATGTTCCTACTGCTGCTGTGACTCCCCTGCTATGATAGACTGTAACCTGGAATTTGTGAGCTGAAATAAATGCTTTCCTCCTCATTTACCTTTGTCAAGATATTTTATCACAGCAACAGGAATCAAAGCTAGGGCACATTTACTATATATGTCAAGATGTTCTTATTTCAGAAAACACCAGCAAGTAGAAGCCCTAGACCCCTGGACTAACTACCACCATCAGTAACAAACACAAACTTGGGCCCTTTGCTACTTTAACTTGGGAAATTCCACATATCCAATCTCTGGGAGACATTCAGAAAAGTCCCACTTTTTAAGGGATGTTTTGTGGAAGACTGGAGAGATGCCTCCGTGGTTAAGAGCACTGGCTGCTCATGCAGAGGACTCAGTAATGTTCCCAGCATTCACAAGGCAGCTCACAGCTGTCTGTAACTCCAGTTCCAGGAGATCCAATGCCCTCTTATGGCCTCCATGGACACTACACACATGTGGTGCACAGACAGTCATACACAGCAAAATAATCACACACATAAAAGAAAGATAAAACAAAATCTAAATGATGTTTCAGAAAAATAATTAACATCATGTTTAACAATTCTGCTAGTTATGAAATTAAACATAAGAGCAATTGCATCAATAAAGGAATGATTATGCCTATTTGTATAAGCCAAGAGCTAGCTGTTCAAAATGAATTCAATTCAGCAACCTGTATGGCATCGCCCTGTGCTATTTCTCAGATATTGGCACTGCCTTAACAGCTACTGTGGTTTCCTGAACACATGGAGCTTCTGCCCATCCACTTGGTAAGGACACGTTGGACTCCGATTATTGCCATAGCCTCTAATCTAGGTGCTAAGTGTGAGCAAGATGGACAAAAGTCTCTGAGCTTTGGAGCCTACACTTTGAGCTGTGGTGGAGGAGACAGGCAAGGAACCAACAGACTCAACAAACCATATAGGTGAGGAATAGTGTGGAGAAAAGTAAGGCAGTAGAGAGAGACAGACCATGTAGAGCACACACTCTTATGTGAAGTGGTCAGGGAGATGCTGGGCCAAAAACAGGGATGAGTGAGCATCCCTGTACCTCAGAGGCAGAGAGAATAGTCAGGAAGGACCCATCCCCATAGAAGGAGCAGGGCTGGGCCATGGAGGAACATCCAAGATTCTAGTATGACTGAATAAAGTAGAGACAGCACACATTGAGTCTTGTTTGTGACTTTAAGAATGTTAGTTCTGATTCTGAAAACCAGGGAAAGTCACAGTAAGGTTCTAAGTAGACATGTTTCTTCCCTCATCTGTCCTGAAATAGCATATAGTTGTCCTTTGGTGTCTGTTGGGGTTGGTTTCAAAATAGGCCATAGGTATCAATGCTGGAGGATGTTCAGGCCCTGTGTGTATAGTTGTATGGTGCCCGCATGTAAGCTCCTTCCCATCCTCCCTTTAACCATCTCTAGACGACTCAGGATACATCATAGGATGTGGATGGCCCCTTCAAGTTTGCTACACAGCATTGTTTATGGGACGATGGCAAAGAGAAGAACTGCACATGATCAGTGCAGATGAAAGTCCTTGCTGCTGCTGCTTTCCAGATGAGCTGCTGTGTATAGCCAGGATGGCTCCTCCTGATTCAGCTCTGTGTCCAGTCTGCTGCAGAGTTCTTAAATCATTTTTCAACCCCTGACTGGTTGGCTCTGCCAATGTGAGTCCCTCTGACACAGAGCATCGTATGTGCTTTGGCCATATCCTGGAGCCCAGCTTTGTAGAAAGACCCCACTTGGGAACAGCTCACTCTCAACTTCCTGTAATCCAAACTTGATTTGTTCTCACTTGAGACTGCATAGGGCACAGCTAACGAGCAACACCCCCTCATTCAAGTTTGTCATAAGTCTGCTTTTAAGAGCCTTAATTGAAATGCAATTCATACACAATGAAATTCGCCATGTAAGGTTTGTCACTCCAAGGGTTTTCATATATTCACAAAGGGGTACAGCTCTCAGTATAATTTATTTTAGAACATTCTCATCACCCCAAAAAAGAAATTACATTCCTGTCTGCGGTCACCCCATTTTCCCAGCCCCTCCCATAAGTCTCCAGCAGGAAGAAGTCTATTTTTGTCTCTATACATCAGCCTACCCTGGTCATTTCACAGGGATGGAATTATATAATACATAGGATGTATTTTGAGTCTGATTTATTTCACTTAGCATAAGGTTGTCAAGCTCTGTCCACTTTGTAACCCATATCAGTAATTCTTTTTTTTAAGTGTTTTTAATGTGCAGTTCAGTGGCATAAAAGCACCCTTTCACACATCCACCTCCAAAATTCTTTTCATTCAGTAAAAACTGAAATATTATACCCATTAATAAGAATCCCTCCCCAGCCCTTCTCAAGTCTTAGAAACTATCATCCTACATTCTGTCTTTATAGGTCTGACTGCCTGTGCTTCATACCTTCTAACTCAGTGCCCTTCAACCTCCCTAGGGCTGTGAACCTTAAATACAGTTCCTCGTGTTGTGCTGACCCCCACCATAAAATTATTTCATTGCAACTTCATTACTGTAATTTTGCTATTGTTATGAATTAGTCATAATGTAAATATCCAATATGCAAGATATCTGATATGTGACTCCTATGAAAGGGTCATGTGAGCTCCCAAAGGGGTCATAAACCACAGGTTGAGAACAACTGTTTTAATTGCTAAATAATATTCCATTGGATGGCTATATCAAATTTTGTTTAAAGTATCATTCCAATATTGGATGGAAATAGGCCCAGTGTGTTAATTAGTTTCCATTACTGTCACAAAATACCTGTGAGAACCAACTTATTAAAAAGAAATGGTTCATTTTGGCTCATGTTGGGATAAGGTAACAGAACACCATAACAGGGGCAGAAGGTAGAGGAGAGATTCACCTCATGGCCAGGAAGGTTAAAGCAGAGAACTACCGGCAGCAATAACCACTTGAAACAGGCAGCAATGACTGCTGGGAGATGGAGAACTAGCCTCACTCAGAATGAGCCCTCTGATTGGTTGCCCAATGCAGAGCAGCCATCCCTAAAACCATTACATACCAACAACAGAAATGAACTCAACCAGTCGTATGTATATATAATTGTACATACACATACATGTATGTATGTAACAAAGAAAAAGAGGCTGTCAACTTGAGAGGAGAAACATGGGGAGATTATGAAGGGTAGTTGAGAAAGGCTGCAGGGAAAGAAATGATAGAATTCTATTTCGAGTAAAAACTTTTTTAAGAGGCAAAAACTTCACATAACTATTATTTACAATGCAGTAATATTCAATATATAGTCAGTGTTCACCTTTCTCTGACTAAATGATGTGTATATGTTTAAGTTATGGCTTAAATAAAGATTATACATGAAGATTTTAAGTAAGAAAAAAAAAGAAAAAAAGACAAGATCTTACCATCATTTGGGGAGGTGCACCCTCAGTGACTAGAAAACTGGGTCTCACCTCAAAGTTTCCACCACCCCCAATACCATCAAGCCTTTAATATGGATTTCCTACCCTTAAAAACACTACTGGTCCATCTTGGGTCCTGTGGCCAAGCAGCCAGATCGGCTGGGTGCGCAGGGAATATGAGAGTTGGGGATCACTTGGGATACAGCCCACCTGGGTTCCTTCTGGCGTGGGAGCTGGGCAGCTCTACAGCTGTCTGGGCACATATCCTGCAGGGGAGCATCTGACCAGCAGGGAATCCCGCAGATAGAGGGAGCCCTGAAGTCTGAGGTCGCCACCATCTTGGCTCCTGCAACAAAGTGGTCAGCTCAGCCAGGTATGCAGAGAAAACCAGAGTAAAGGATTGCTCAGGACACAGCCCGCCTGGGTTCCTTCCGCACATGGGAGCTGGGCAGCTCTACAGCTGCCTGGGCACGTATCCTGTGGGAGAGCATCTGACCTGCAGGGAATCCTGTGGTTAAAGGGAACCCTGCCATCTGAGGTCGCCACCATCTTGGCTCCTGTGACCAAGCAGGAAGCTCAGCCAGAGACTTGTGCCACATCTGACATGGGGAAGATCCTACTTCCTGATACTCTTTCAAGAACGGACAGGAGGAGGTTATTCAGTAGAAGCAAGGCATTCGAGAACCAGTATCAGCAGAGCATTTGAAATCCAGCAACAAGCCCTGCCCTGGGCTGTTTGCCCTGCAGAGTGATCAGTGCTTGGAAGGGGTCCTCACGGCGTCCACCATCTTCACTACTGGACGGACCAGACAGGCAACACCAGGTACACAGAGACAACCTGAGTATAGCATTGCTTGGGACAAGGCACACCAGGGGTCCAACAGCACCCAAGAGTAGGGCAGCACATCAGCAATCTGTGCCAGGGGAAACCCAGTCATCCAGGGGTGCAGAAATAGCCTTACAGGCCCACAGGAGATTCAAGCACCACCCAGTGACAGCAGGACCAACTAATGCCAAAGATAACCAGATGTCAAAAGGCAAACGTAGGAACATTACTAACAGAAATCAAGGCAATATGGCAGCATCTGAACCCAATTCTCCAATAACAGCAAGTCCTGGATACCCCAACACACCAGAAAAACAAGATTTGGGTTTAAAAATCACGGGTCATGATGCTGTTAGAGGAACACAAAAAAGGACATAAATAAATCTCTTAAAGAAATACAGGGGAACATGAATAAGGTAGAAGCCCTTACAATGGAAACACAAAAATCACTTAAAGAAATTCAGAAGAATAAGGGTCAACAGATAGAAACCAATAAAAAGGAAACACAAAAATCACTTAAAGAAATGTGGGAGAAATTGAGTCAACAGGCAGAAGTCATGAAAGAGGAAACACAAAAATGTATTAAAGAAATACAGGGAAACACAAACAAACAAGTGAAGGAACTGAGCAAAACTATCCAGGATCTAAAAACAGAAGTAGAAACAACTAAGAAATCACAAAGGAAGACAACTTTGGAGATAGAAAACCTTGAGAAGAAATCAGGGGTCATGGATGCAAACATCAACAACAGAATACAAGAGATAGAAGAAAGAAGCTCAGATGCTGAAGATACCATAGAAACAAACCATTGACTCAACGGTCAAAAAAAAAATGCAAAAAGCAAAAAGCTTGTAACCCAAAACATCCAAGAAATCCAGGACACAATGAGAAGACCAAACCTAAGGATTATAGGTATAGATGAGAGTGAAGATTTACAACTTAAAAAGCCAGCAAATATCTTCAACAAAATTATGGAAGAAAACTTCCCTAACCTAAAGAGAGAGTTGCCCATGATTATACAAGAATCCTACAGAACTCCAGACAGGACCAGAACAGAAATAACTCCTGTCACATAATAATCAAAACCCCAAATGTACTAAACAAAGAAAGAATATTAAGAGCAGTAAGAGAAAAAGGCCAAGTAACATATAAAGGAAGACCTATCAGAATTACACCAGACTTCTCACAAGACATCATGAAAGCTAGAAGATCCTGAGCAGATCTCATACAGACTCTAAGAGAACACAAATGCCAGTCAAGACTACTATACCCAGCAAAACTCTCAGTCACCATAGATGGAGAAACCAAGATATTCCATGATAAAACCAAATTTACACAATGTATTTCCACAAGTGCAGCCCTACAAAGGATAATAGGAGGAAAACTCCAATACAAGGAGGGAAACTACACCCTGGAAAAATCAAGATAGTAACATTCTTTCATCAAACCCAAAAGAAGATAACCACTCAAATATAAAAATAACAATAAAAATAACAGGAAGTAATCATCACTATTCTGTAATATCTCTTAAAATCAATGAACTCAATTCCCCAATAAAAAGACATAGACTAACAGACTGGATACATAAACAGGACCCTACATTTTGCTGCTTACAGGAAACACACCTCAGTGTAAAAGACAAACACTACCTTAGAGTAAAAGGCTGAAAAACAATTTTACAAGCAAATGGTCTTAGGAAACAAGCCAGAGTAGCCATTCTAATATCAGGTAAAATTGACTTTCAACCTAAAGTCATCAAAAGAGACATGGAAGGACACTTATTGGTCAAGGGAAAAGTCCACCAAGAAGAACTCTCAATTCTGAATATCTATGTTCCAAATGAAAAGGCACCCTCATTCGTAAAAAAAAAAAAAAACTTTACTAAAGCTCAAAGCACACATTGCACCTGACACAATAATTGTGGGTAACTTCAACACTCCACTCTCCTCAATGGACCAATCAGGAAAACAGAAACTAAACAGGGACACAATGAAACTAATGGAAGCTTTGGACCAATTGGATTTAATAGATATATAGAACATTTCATCCTAAAGCAAAAGAATATACCTTTTTCTCAGCACTTTATGGTACCTTCTCCAAAGTTGACCATATAATTGGTCACATGAAAAACCTAAACAAATATAAGAAGATTGAATTAATCCCATGCCTCCCATCAGATCACTATGGAGTAAGAGTAGTCTTCAATAGCAACAAAACAACAGAAAGCCCACATACACATGGAGGTTGAACAATACTCTACTCAATGATACCTTGGCCAAAGAAGAAATAAAGAAATCAAAGACTTTAGAATTTAATGAAAATGAAGGCAAACATACCCAAATCTATGGGACACAATGAAAGCAGTGCTAAGAGGAAAACTCATAGCCCTGAGTGCCTCCAAAAAGAAACTGGAGAGAGCATACACTAGCAGCTTAACGGCACACCTGAAAGCCCTGAAACAAAAAGAAGCTAATTCACCCAGGAGGAGTAGAAGACAGGAAATCATCAAACTCAGGGCTGGAATCAATCAAGTGGAAACAAAGAGAACCATACAAAGACTCAACAAAATCAGGAGCTGGTTCTTTGAGAAAATCAACAAGATAGATAATCCCTTAGCCAGACTAACCAAAGGGCAACAGAGACAGTATCCAAATTAACACAATTAGAAATGAAAAGGGAGATATAACAACAGAAACTAAGGAAATTCAAAAGATCATCAGATCCTACTACAAAAGCCTATACTCAACACAACTGGAAAATCTGGAGGAAATGGACAATTTCCTAGACAGATACCAAATACCAAAATTAAATCAGGATCAAATAGATCATCTAAACACTCCCAAAACCCCTATAGAAATAGAAGGGGTCATAGAAAGTCTTCCAACCAAAAAAAAAAAAAACGACAGGACCAGATGGTTTTAGTGCAGAATTCTATCAAACCTTCAAAGAAGACCTAACACCAATACTCTTCAAATTTATCCACAAAATAGAAACAGAAGGGACACTACCCAACTCATTCTAAGAAGCCACAGTTATGCTGATACCAAAACCATACATAGATCCAGCAAAGGAGAACTTCAGGCCAATATCCCTTATGAATATTTATACAAAAATACTCAATAAAATTCTTGCCAACTGAATCCAAGAACACATCAAAACGATCATTCAACTTGATCAAGTAAGCTTCATCCCAGGGATGCAGGAATGGTTCAATATACGGAAATCCATCAATGCAATCCACTACATAAACAAACTCAAAGAAAAAAAAACACATGGTCATTTCATTAGATGCTGAAAAAGCATTTGACAAAATTCAGCATCCTTTCATGCTAAAAGTCTTGGAAAGAACAGAAATTCAAGGCCCATACCTAAACATAGTAAAAGCAATATACAGCAAACCGGTAGCCAACATCAAACTAAATGGAAAGAAACTTGAAGCAATTCCACTAAAATCAGGGATTAGACAAGGCTGCCCCCTCTCTCCATATCTTTTCAATAAAGTACTTGAAGTTCTAGTTCAAGCAATTAGACAACAAAAAGGGATATGAATTGGAAAGGAAGAAGTCAAACTATCACTATTTGCAGATCATATGATAGTATACTTAAGTGAGCCAAAAAAGCTCCACCAGAGAACGCCTACAGCTGATAAACAACTTTAGCAAAGTGGCTGGTTATAAAATCAACTCAAGCAAATCAGTAGCCTTTCTATACTCAAGGATAATCAGGCTGAGAAAGAAATTAGGGAAATGACACCCTTCACAATAGCCACAAACAATATAAAGTATCTTGCGACTCTAACCAAACAAGTGAAAGCTCTGTATGACAAGAACTTCAGGTCTCTGAAGAAGGAAATCAAACAAGACCTCAGAAAATGGAAAAATCTTCCATGCTCCTGGATTGGCAGGATTAATATAGTTAAAATGGCAATCTTGCCAAAAGCAATATACAGATTCAATGCAATCCCCATCAAAATCCCAACTCAGTTCTTCATAGAGTTAAAAAGAGCAATTCTCAAATTCATCTGGAATAACAAAAAACCCAGGATAGCTAAAACTATTCTCAACAGTAAAAAACTTCTGGGGGAATCAGTATCCCGGACCTCAAGCAGTACTACAGAGCAATAGTTTTAAAAAACTGCATGGTATTGGTACTGTGACAGGCAGGTAGATCAATGGAATAGAATCAAGACCCAGAAATGAACCCACACACCTATGGTCACTTGATCTTTGACAAAGGAGTTGAAACCATCCAGTGGAAAAAGGATAGCCATTTCAACAAATGGTGCTGGCTCAACTGGAGGTCAGCATGCAGAAGAATGTGAATTGATCCATTCTTATCTCCTTGTACTAAACTCAACTCCAAGTGGATCAAGTACCTCCACATAAAACCAGACACACTGAAACTAATAGAAAAGAAACTGAGGAATACTCTTGAGAACATGGGTACAGGGGGAAAGTTCCTGAACATAACATCAATAGCTTATGCTCTAAGATCAAGAATTGACAAGTGAGAACCTCATAAAATTACAAAGTTTCTGTAAGGCAAAGGATGCTGTCAATTGGACAAAACAGCAACCAATAAATTGGGAAAAGATCTTCACCAACCCTACATCCTACAGAGGGCTAATATCCAATATATACATAGAACTCAAGAAGTTAGACTCCAGAGAGCCAAATAACACTATTAAAAAATGGGGTACAGAGCTAAACAAAGAATTTTCACCTGAAGAACTTCGAATGCCTGAGAAGCACCTTAAGAAATGTTCAGCATCATTAGTCATTAGGGAAATGCAAATCAAAACAACCCTGAGATTTCACCTCACACCAGTCAGAATGGCTAAGATTAAAAACTCAGGAGACAGCAGGTGTTGGCGAGGATGTGGAGAAAGAGGAACACTCCTCCACTGCTGGTGGGAATGCAAGTTGGAACAACCACTCTAGAAATCAGTCTGGTGGTTCCTCAGAAAACTGGGCATGACATTTCCAGAGGACCCTGCTATACCACTCCTGGGCATATACCCAGAGGATTCCCCTGCATGCAACAAAGACACATGCTCCACTATGTTCATAGCAGCCTTATTTATAATAGCCCGAAGCTGGAAAGAACCCAGATGTCCCTTAATGGAGGAATGGATACAGAAAATGTGGTATATTTACACAATGGAATACTACTCAGAAATTAAAAACAATGAATTCATGAAATTCTTAGGCAAATGGGTAGATCTGGAAAAATATCATCCTAAGTGAGGTAACCCAATCACAAAAGAACCACATGGAATGCAGTCACTGATAAGTGGATATTAGCCCAGAAGCTCTGAATACCCAAGACAAAATTCACGTATCAAATCATTCCCAAGAAGAAGGAAGGAGAGGGCCCTGGTCCTGGAATGGCTTGATGCAGCATTGTAGGGGATTGCCAGGACAGAGAAGTGGGAAGGGGTTGATTGGAGAATGGGCAGAGGGAAGAGGGCTTATGGGACTTATGGGGAGGGGGGAACCTGGAAAGGGAAAATCAGTTGGAATGTAAACAAAGAATATCGAAAAAATTTAAAAAGCCTTTAATATGGGACTTTGGGAGAGATTTCTGAGGCAAACCACACCAAGAAACAAGTCTGAGGTGGGGAAACATGTAAAAGGTTGCTCCTACAGCATGCGGCAAAGGGAGAGCCAGGGGCAGGTCACCCTCGAATACCGCGGTCTGGTGTGGTTTTTATAACTCCATCTCTTGGGGTTTCCCTCCCTATTTCTATGTTTACTCATTACTGGAATTGCTCCGCTGGGTTTTTCCCAACTCACCGGCTTACGTGTTTCAAACTGTGATATGAACGCGAACGTTTACTCCTCTGGCGGCCATAGGAACACCATAGGCCTCTGCCCCCAGAATCCACCTGCTTGAAACAAGCGCAGCAGGCGCGGTCCACAGCAACGCCCTGTTTCGCTGGGACTGTCTCACAGCCTTCGCCTCTAAAATAACTTTATTGAGTTCTACAGATACATATGCTTGAATCTCTAGCCAATATTTACCTGACTAACTCTGCTTCTGCCGCCACCTCCTCTGATGCCCAGAGCTTCTCAGACTGGATGGACCACATCCAGCAGGGTGACTGGATCTGAGCACCAGAAGGGCATCTGGGTTGGATTTTGTTTGTATGTATAACGCCCCTAAGCTATTGAGTAGTGAGATACATGATAAGCCGAGAGGCCCTTGTCCTGAATATTTTCCATCGATCACTATTTTACCTCCCTATTGCCTATAGGAGGCTGAGAAAGGCAGGCTATAGCAACACAGAGGATGCCCCTCCACTTCTAAGCTTAAGGAGTTTGGCAGCAACTTTGGGGATAAAAGTTAAAAAAAAAAAAAAAAAAAGAATTAAATTTTTCTGCCAAATGGACAAAGAATCAAAAGCCCAGAGACTGTCATTCTTCGGCTGAGGATGTATTCAATGTAGAACACTTGCTTAAAATACACAAGGTCCTGGGTTTCTTTGAGTGTTGAAAAAAAAAAAAAAAGTAGAATTCACCACTAGGAGCTGAAAGTCAGGCATGGTGGTGCATAGCTGCAGGCCTAGCTGCGCGGGAGGTTTCCGCAGAACCCAGCTGCATGCATACAAAGACTCCGAAGAGGGAGAAGAAGAGAGGGCATTCCTCAGTTTTGCCAGGTTCAGCCTTACTAGATATTTTCTCTCTACGGTTACAGAGAAAGGCACAAAAGGAAGGGAGAAAATTTGTTCACAATAAAAGAGCTGAGGACACACAGACCCCTCACAGATTAATCAATTGTCTTTCTGTTGTAAGGAATACAATGTAAATTATATTTGGGCTTCCCTCCCCACACTGGGCTACACTGGGGTATCAGCTGCCTATTTCTGTGTAAGAAATTATCCCAACACAGCAGTCTCAAACAGCAGCTTATGACTTCAGTCTCTGTGGGCCAGGGACTTGGAACATGGGTCAGCCGGTCTCTCCTGGGTCTTCTGATGAGAACCCTCATCAAATGCCTCACCAAGGGAAGGATCCACAGCAGGATTCAACTCATGAGGAGCTGTCAGAAGCCACCCTCACCCGTGTCTTTGCCGTGTGGAAACTGATTTATCAGAGCAAGGAAGCAAGACAGATTGGTACCAGTGAGACAGAAGTCCCAGTCATTAGTAACCTTATCTCAGAAGTGACATTCCATCACTTTCCCACATCCCGCTGATTAAAAGCAAGTGGTTAGGTCCAGCCTCCACTCAGAGCCAGAGTCACACAAGAGCCTGAATACCGGGAGGGGAGAATTATCTGGGACCATCTTCAAGGCTGTCTGCCACAATTACCCACTAGTGCTTTCATATGAATGGACTGTGAAAGGACCCATGCCTACCACAATGAGGCGCATGAATAGCCTGCAATTAGGAGGCGCCCAGAGGCAGTCATTTGTAGACATCCTGGTGAGGTTTTGTTTGGGGAACTCAATTGCTCCCAGGCTGGATCAGTTGAGGAAACACCCGATTAACTTGACAATTGTATGTAGAGTCATTAGCCACAAGGACAGTATTCAGCGGTCCCCAAGTAGTAGTAAGACATTTGCATCTCTGTGGCATCAAAGACAAACTTGATCAGATAAAATAGGCAATATCAAGTGACCTGATTCTGCCTGTATTGAGGTAGGAAGCAGGGAAATTTCCATATTGCCCCCTTGTAGCCTTTAAGGGTTAATTCTTTGATACTAGATGGGTAAAATGAAGCAGTCTTCTAGAAAGAAATGGGTGTCTCAAATTGGGTAATTGAGAACAGTTTAGGAGAGAAACTATTTACAAGACCGAGACTGTGGGTAAGGTTAAAAGAAACGTGGAATGCCCTGGAATTAGCAACAGCAGGGAGCTCTTGCCCACCAGGTCTGAAAGGGAAAGGATGGGAAGAGATCAGGTCCTGAGACCCAGAGAGAAATGACCTACAAAGAGACCTGCCCAACAGGTGCAGTGGCCTCTGAGGGAATCCAAGCCCGCACCTCTCCTTCTGTCAGGAGGGAGCTAAAGGAAAGAGGCCCTGATGTCGCCTTCTACCCTCCTGCTGCTGCTGGGACCCATCCGTCCATTCCAGCAGGACATCAGAGGCTAAGTAACTTAACCAGGCTCCCTAGACAAGCAACAGCGGTGAAAGAGGGCAGAAAAAATTAGAGATATAAGGCAGAAATTGCCCAAAATAAATAAAAAGCCAGGCAATGTGGTCGAGGCTTTTTAAAATGATAAAGGTCATAAAAACTCTCCAAGGAAGGAACAGACACTCTGAGCTTTCAAAATCTGGTGTTCAGACTTGCATGGAGAAACTCAGCAGCACTTTGGGGGTGGGGGGGATCATACATATGTGTCTATGTGTTTGTATGGGGGGGCACATTTATGTGTCCCTGTATTTTCATGGGGGGCATACATATGTATGTGCCCGTGTGTGTGTCCGTGTCCGTGTGTGTGTGTGTCCGTATGTGGCACCTTATTGTTCTGAGACAAGGTCTCACTAATCCAGAAGCTCATCGACTCTCCTGAACCAACTGACCCACAAGCTCTAGAGACCCTCTTGTCTCTGCCTCCCCAGAACTACAGCATATGCCATGCCTGGCTTTTTATGTGAGCCCTGAGGATCCAAATTTAGGTCTCCATGCTGGCCTATGCGGGCCATCTCTCCAACCTCTACACCAAACAGCTTTGGGCATAAAAGTCTCTGGAAGAAATAAAGTGGTTTCCAGCAATGTGCTTGGGGGTGGGGGGGTCTACAGACCTGTGTAAGTCAGCTTTTCATTAGTGTGACGAAATAAATCAGACCTAGGGACAAAGACTTGTTTGGGTTCCTGGATGGCCAAGGTTTCAGTCAATGGACACGTGAGTCTGCTGTCTTTGGGCCTATGACAGACAATGCACCATGACAGGGAACCCATGGCAATGCAGCGCTGCTCTGCACAGGGCGGCCAGGAAACAGAGAGAACCAGCCAAGATCCCAATGTTCTCTCCTGAGGGCAAATCCCCATTGATCCAACCTCCTCCTACCAAGCCTCTCTACCTCTCAATAGAGCCACAACTAGGACCAACCTTTCAACACATAAGGACTTTTAAAACTCTAAGCCATACCAAGCCTCCACTCTGAATATCTACCAAGAGCGAATTCCTCAGAGCCTAGAAAGGGCTGATCCCCCAGTAGATGCCACAGCTGCATCATTACACACAAAAGGGAAGCTGAACGAACCCTACGTGCCTGTCGTTACCTGTGCATACAAAGCGGTGTGACCAGGTTGGATCTAAACGCTAAACATGAGATTAGTTCATTAATACTGATAAGCTAGAACACGTATAGGAATGCAGTAAAATAAAAGCCATGCCCGAGTGTTCTTTCCTTCTTCCCACAAAGTAGCACCGCTGAGCTTTGTCTTCGAGGAACCTCTGCAGCTGCGCTCTGGAAGATCCGATTTGACCACATGGCGACCCTCACACTTCTTTTGCTAAATAGCTAAGGAATCCTCGAACACAAGTCACTCCGAGGTCGCTACAGTCAACCTAGTAACCAAAATGGGAACTTCCTGGATGATAGGTGGGTAACATTTGCATCATGGACTCTCTGGACAAGAGGGTATTTCTCATCCTGGGTCAGCACAAGGCTCTATTGTGCTACTCGGAACACTGTGCAATTTACAGGCAGGAATTCTTTTTAAGATTTATTTCTTTTGTGTATGTGAGTACACGCTAGCTGTCTTCAGACCCACCAGAAGAGGACATCAGATCCCATTACAGATGGTTGTGAGCCACCATGTGGTTGCTGGGAATTGAACTCGGGACCTCTGGAAGAGCAGAACATGCTCTTAACCACTGAACCACCTCTCCAGCCCTGCCTGTTTCAGGAATTTTTGGTTTTTGTTTGTTTGTTTGTTTGTTTGTTTGTTTGGGTTTTCGAGACAGGGTTTCTCTGTGTAGTCCTGGCTGTCCTGGAACTCACTCTGTAGACCAGGCTGGCCTCGAACTCAGAAATCCGCCTGCCTCTGCCTCCCAAGTGCTGGGATTACAGGCGTGCACCACCACGCCCGGATAGGAATTTTTAATCTGATAATTTAGGGTAAGGGGTAACTGAAACCGTGAGTAATAAATTACCCTACACAAACCTAGAAGCCAGGTACTTGACCACATGCTAGATTATGGGGACAGTCATGGCTGCTAAACTCCTGATCATATACCAACAAGGGCAAAGACCATGAAGTCTGTGTAAGGGCAGGAGAGGTCTTCCTGACAAGCCACAACAGGGCACAGCTGAATGCCAGCTACCAAATCAGACTTAATGATAGCAGGCTGCTGCCGTGAGCGAATGCTACCACATGAGAATATAGGCCTCTCCTGGACACCCAGAATACTTGTCCCTTTTTGATGCTAAATCAGGAGAAAGGTGAAAAGAAGATGACATTGGCTGCCCTGGGGGACTGGAGGAAGCTGTCCAGTTAAAGGGACCACAGTCCAAATGTGGCTCTGGATGACTCACACCCTTAAGACCCAGTTCCCAAGGAAGAACAGCCCAGGGGAGGGTCTCCTAAGCAGGCCCAGGGCTCACTGCCTCATGAATTATTTTGCTCCTTTGTCATTCATGTGAAAATAAAGTTCGGGCCCTGTTAACTTCAGGTACACGGGGCCCAGATTCAAGGCCCAGATTTCTGTGTGTATCATCCTGTGAAGCTGTTCACAGCCATCCACAGTAAGAAGCTGTTTGGAGGGGCTGAGTGTGTATATGTAGATCAGCAACAGAACACTTGCCTGGTATATTAGTGGGGAAGATGGGGTAGAGGGAGTAGGGAGAGAGAAAGAGAGAGAGAAAAAGGGGAGAGGGAGACAGAGGGAGAGGAGAGAGGGAGAGGAAGGGAGAGAGATGAGAGAGGGAGGGAGAGAAACAGGAGAGAGGGAGAGGGAGGGAGGGAGATTTTGTAGATATGCAGGTGAGCCCCAGTATTAATATCATTTTATTTATCTATTCACGTGTGTGTTTGTTTAAAAGTGCACAAGAATTTAAGGTGCTTGCAGATGTCAGAAGGATCAGATTCCCTGGAATTATATAGGCTATTGTTGGTGAGCGCCTGACATGGGTGCTGAGACCTGGACTTGGATTCCCTGGAAGAACAGAACAGCAAGTTCTCGTAACTGCAGAGACACATTTCCAGTTCTGTTAGCACCATTTCTTAACTATATTTTTCCAGTTTGCCCTGCCCTCTGTCTCTCTGTCTGTCTCTCTCAATATCTCTGTCTCTATATATCTCTGTCTCTCTCTCTGAATATGTGTGTGTGTCTGTGTGTGTTTGTGTATGTGTTTATAATGTGTGCATTTATGTGCTGTAGCCAAAAGACAACAACAGCAAGTTTAATTCCTCCTCTTTGTGAAACAGGTCTCTCCCTGGCCTGGTAGAGAAGGTTGGCTTGCCAGCAAGATCCTATGACCTGCACGTATCTGCCTCCCTATATGTATCTGGTACTGCAAGCGTACATTCAGCCTTTTTTATGTGGATTCTGGGGATCAGACCCAGGTCTTGTGTTTGCAAAGCTAAGACTTTACTTACTGAGCCATCTAGCCAGCCTTCTTAATTCACTCCTGAATTCCTCTCTTTCGTACAGCTTCTCCCACCATTTTAAGATGGCTAGCCACTTTATTTCCCAAAGGAAGGGGAGGTTCCTTCTCTGTTCCAACAACTGAATAAAAATCTAACCTGTAGAGGCTGAAGGATGGGTTGTTGAAACAGGGAGTGCTCCGTGTGGAATAGTTCGGTGAGGTCTGAGATACAAAGTCTGTACTGGTAAAGTGTGCAGAACTTCTGTGTTACAAGATTGAGCTCTAACCCAACTCTGGGACCTGATTTCTAGCGATTCTAGGCTTAGAGACGGGAAGTAACTGGGTGTGGGAGGTAGTGAGGGACCATTATCTGCTATCTAGTAGTATAGCACTTTTTAGAAACAGAGGAATTTAACGAATGTATGAAGTAGATGGCAGGAGGGGAAATCTAAGAGATAAGGCGTATCATCTACCTAGCAATAGAAAAGGACCTTCCCTGTGCAAAGAGCAAATGTTAACCACTTGGTAGAGTCTTTGGCTTTACTGTGGCCTCACTGGGCATGGCTGGGTTAGACTTGGCTCCATGGTGTAGACTTAGCTCATTTCTGTTCCATGGGCCCCTTCTCATGAAAAGGCAAGCAGCATCTGACATGTACATTTAAAAGGTCTATTAGATGGCGTCATGTCTACTCACACTGCAGTGACAAAATCTTAAATTTAGCTGGGTAGAGATGTAGACTCATCTAATGAGACACTATTGTCTCACAGAACCAAATTCCATGCTGCAAACGGCTTGTGTATGTAGTCCTAGCAAAGGGAGTAGAAAGAATTGTTGAGTATACTGTGTAATCTGCTACATAGAAGAATGTGCCAGAAGATCTCAGAGGCTAGAGGGAATTCCCCACATCTCTCTCCACAGCTCTGCTACGCTCCCTGTGTCTCTCTCTGGCATCCTGGCTTGCGCCAGTACAGCCCGGGAAGGGGGCTAAGGTAAATACGACCCACTTACCAGTGATGGCAGATATGCCCGTGGGTCAGAAGGACTCACCTCCTTTTCTGCAGTAGCCAGCACCTGGGGGCACGAAGTCAGGGAGCACAGAATAAACTGCCCATGGTGACTGGGCGGGGGGGGGGGGGTCTCCAGAGTCGCCAGACATCCGAACTGGATCTGCAGATGGGATTCATTTCCAGACCACTCACTGTAGACGTCCCAGCCAAGTGTGCTGTGTGGCCTGGCAGTTCTTACCTTCTCAACATATATTGATCCTTTGAAATAGGATCTCACTATATAGCCAGGGCTGACCTTGAATTCACAATTCTTTTCCTTAGCCTCTGGAGTACTGAGGTTATAAGTGCTTGATACCACACCTAGGCCACAAAACTTTTTCTTAGGTCAAACTTTAGCAGATAGATGATAGGTAGATAGATAGATAGATAGATAGATAGATAGATAGACAGACAGATAGATAGACAGACTATTGAGATCAGTCAAGAGGAAGGGGTGGACAATGTTTTTTTATTATTATTTTTAACTTTACTTTATGTATATGGGTGTATAGCTGTATACCACATGGGCCTAGTGTCTTTGGAGGTCAAAGAGTGTCTGGTCCCGTGGAAATAGAGTTACAGACATTTGCGAGCCACCATGTAGGTGCTAAGAACTGCACCTGGGTCCTCTGCCAAAGCAAAAGTGGCTCTTCTCCTGTGAGCCATCCCTCCAGCCCCAAGGACAGCGCACTTTTAAGGTCAAAGCAGCACCTATTTGATATGAGCATGTCACTCTCACCCACGACAGGATTTCTTCAACAAAGCCAAGCACACTCTATCCCCCCCCAGTTCCTTTCTCACTTGCAGCACAACCCCTCTTTGGCAATACAGCCCATCACCATTTACTGTGGCTGACCCTCTGGGTACCAGAACCAGAGGGGATAAAAAAAAAACAAAAAAAACAAAAAAAACAAAAAAAAAAAAAAACAGTTCAACTTCCATTGGCTAGCAGGCTAAGGTGGCAGAAAAGATTTCCAGTCCTCAGCAATCCAGGCTCAGCATCCAAGTCACCCAAAAGTGGATTGTCCGCCAAAGATCTACCATATTCAAAATGGTTAATAACCAGGAAGGCACAGCCCCCCCCACCCACCCACCCAGTCAGAACTGTGGTCAGCAGCACACCCTTATGGGAGCCCAAATGACCTCCAGCCCTGCATCTATCTACAAACCTGCAAGGAGGTGGAGGCTGGGAATCCACTGGGAGGGCTGACATTGAAAGGTGAATGGGACAGGAGCCTGCCAGTGTGACCTGCTGCTTCCAGAATGCAAGGGACTCTTTTCAGCCTGACACCCCGGGGGGTCCTGCAGGGCACAAGCTAGATTTGTCTTTCTGCCTGAGGCCATCACCAATTATCTGTGCTGTGAGGCAAGCTGGCCTCCTGCCAGCAGAAGAGGTGAAGGGATTTACAGAATCTTTCTCTGATCTAACTTATTAGAGAAGTTAAAGTCACCCATTCCGGAGGTAGCATTGCACAGAGGTGAAGAAGTCAGGATTTGGTCCCCTAAGTAGAAGGTCTTCCGCAGAGCTCCTTAACCTTTCCAGGGCTCGTTCTCCTTGTGTTGCAAAGGAGAATCATCTCAGGACCCACCCAGGCAGGTCCTGATGACCGTGCAATGAGCTAGCCATACAGTGACAGCCCTTGAGCAGCTTGACGAGGGCAGCTTGCCGTTATTATGATGGAGAGCCATTACGATTATCCAGAGGGCAGGGGAGGGGTGGCCAGGGAGGTCAGAAATCAGTGATCAAAACAATACGATCACAGAAGCCGCAAAGTAAGCAGATCTCAGAGTTCTGTGGGCAGGTGTGATGGCGTGTACCTGTGAGCTCCCCCTACACACACACACACACACACAAATGGAGGGCACTAGACAGTCAAGACACTGCTTGCCACATCTTACCAGAATTCTATTTTATTTTATTTTATTTTATTTTATTTTATTTTATTTTATTTTATTTTATTTTATTTTATTTTTTTAAGGAACCAAAAACATAGGGAGGAAAGGGAAGGGAGAGTGATGAGATTATACTGTAACTTTAAATTTTTAATGAAAAAAATAAGTTGAGAAAATTAAAGATAATAAAATAAGCTCCAGGTGTGGTGTTTCACGCTTGTAGCCTGAGCTCTGGGAAGCCTCTACAACAGCAGCCTTCACAGGACTCCCTCAGGCTCTTGGGAAACAACCACAGGTTTTGGAAGGTTCACACCAGCTCCCCTTCCCATCTTCCTCTTCAAATGGCAATGCCTAGTAAGGACTCACAGAGTAACCCAGGATGGAGACTGGAGAGATGTCTCAATGGTTAGGGCGCTTGCTGCTCTTGCAGAGGGTCCACACGGTGGCCCTCAGTTAGGGTGTCTATTGCTGTGATGAGACACCGTGACTATGGCAACTCTCGGTAAAGAAAACATTTCATGGAGGCCGGCTCACAGTGTCAAAGGCTTAGTCCGTTACTGTCACAGTGGGAAGCACGGCCTGCCCAGGCAGACATGGTGCAGGCGAGGGAGCTGAGAAGTCTACATCTGGGCCCACAGGCAGCCGGAAGAGAGTGAGCCACTAGGCCTGGCTTGAGCCTCTGAAACCTTAAAGCTGGTCACCTTGTAGAGGGTATAGCTTCCAGCAAAGGCCAGTGCTGCCCCACCCTTTCCGTTGCTCTGACTTCCTGTTGCTAGAACCAAAAGAACTTGGCAATTTCTAGAAATAAGTTCATCCCAGAAGGATCAAGTAGGGTGAGGGGAGGGGCTGGGTTTCCTACACTGGTCAGAAATCAATCGCTTCAATGATTGACATATCCAATATATTTTTATATCTTTTTATTTCAGCCCATTCACCAAAGCCCAGAGCAGATTAAAAACCACACCCTCCACTAAAACTAAAAATGCTTAGAAAGGTTAACTTATAACGCCACTGATTCCCAAGGAAATGGAAACATCTGGAAAATGTATTTAAAAATTGATTTAATGTTGAGCCATGTTAAATGTTTTAATTTCCAAGCAATGTGATACCCACCAAAACATCAATTAGTTGCAGCAATCAGGCAAGAATATTGGCTTCTGTTGAGAGATTCATTTATTTCAGCCCAGCTAAGTGTCGAAGGAGAAATCCAACGCTGCCTGGTGCTCCAGGGAAGGGAAATCAGGCCAGACTGGAAACAAAATCACCCCCTGGCTAAACTAAAAAGGGCGTTCTCTCTCTCTCTCTCTCTCTCTCTCTCTCTCTCTCTCTCTCTCTCTCATTCTTCCATCACCACAGCTTCTCTGTCTCCAAGTCATCATGGGATGGAAAAAAAGTACCCACGAGGGAGACAGTTTGGCTTAAGAATGCGAGACGGTTTTTAATGATTATTTTCCAAGGCCCCACGATCCCCCTACCGGCAGCGAGGCTCCTCAGGTAAAGGTCTTCTCCGGGTCTGAAAGCAGCTTCTGTCTCAACCCGCCTTCACCAGCTTCTAGGCCTCAGGACTTGGCCATCAGAAGCAGCAGGGGACAGCCAAGCCAAAGAGCCTGGGAGGCGGGCTCTCCTGCAAGCAAGCACAGGGCACGAAGCTGCTGTGGACGCATCATGGCCGGCTCCCTGCAGGCCTCCAGGTCCTCAGCCCTTAAATGGGAGAGCTGGAGGAACTGGAACAAAGCGGGCCTGTGTGAGTCAGCGTGCACCAGACCTGCCGTACTGGATAGGAGTCAGGGAGCTGAGTGTATCCAAGCTGCAGGGGCCGGGGCGCGAGACTCACTCAGGAACTCTTGGGGGAGGCCTGGGAACCTGCATGTAAGCATTACTCCCTCCCGGGTGTTTAAGAAACAAGAAATGTAGAAAGGGTTGGGCTCCCAAAAAAGGGTTCACCGGATGGCAGCCTTAGCGTAGGGGGCGGGGCTGAAGGGTACATGCAGGAAGGGCATTAAGGTCTTGCTTTGGCCCTTTCTGACATTGCTGTTTCAAGAGAAAACAGATACCTAGCCCTCTGCAGAGGCTTTAACAACCTCTCTTAACTTAAAAAAGTACTTGCCAGTGGCAAGATTGCACAGATGCATTATTTGTTACAGAAAATATGATAATCCAACTGAGAATCGATACTTACAGGTCTGGTTAGGCGCTTAAGGCTCAGCCCTATAACCAGCCATTGTTCTGTGCCCACAGAGGGCACAGAATGCCTCTGAGGGGTATTGTCAGATCCACACACCCAAAATGCAGGGTGCAGGACAAGGCTACTAGAAGCCCTTGTGAAAATGCAAGGCTTGTGTAGGCGTGACTCGTTTGTGTCTGCCCAGACTATGTAGACAAATACATCGGGTATTGACAACATTGGTTACCCCTGGAGAGAAGAACTGAAAAACTCGGAGGCAGTGGAAAGGGGGAAAGGGTTATCACATAACTTTCAGGCCTTATATGTTTAAACACATGTGTTTAAAGTTATGTGTGCTGTCGATTTTTGTATTATCATACAGAACACCATATGAATTCTATGTTTCAATGAAATTTGCAAAAATATATCAAATGAATGTGGTTCCTATTTGGTGGTGCTACTTGTGGCCACAGAAATTGTCAGGTCCTCGATTCGACATCCTCGGTGGAAGGAGAGGAGTGAATATGGAGATTTTTAATTGAAGAAAAGAAAGGAAGGAGATAGAGGAAGAAAGGGAAGAGAGTCCTAGTTAGGGCCCGAGTCCTCTTTCCAGTCTGGGTATTTTCGGGTTATCCCCTACTCAGGATGCCTTCCCCTCCCAGCCCCAAACCCCCCCTCCCCCGTCTCCATCACCCCCTCTCTCTCCCACAGGCCTCAGAGTCACGCTGACACCGCGTCTTCCCTCACTCTTCCATGACCGAGTTGGCGAGGGTGAGGCATCCGGCTTCCTCAAAACTGCCTGCCCAGAAGTACAGACCCACACCTGCCCCAAAGGTGGTACCCACTCAAGACGGGGGTCAGGAAGATGTGAGAGAGGGAGCGGCAGGGGGGAGGAGTCAACAAAAGTAAGACAAGGAAGCCATAGCGCCCTGGGTAGTGGCATCTGCTCTGGGGAACTGTCCCTCCCTCCCTTTTTCCCTCCCTCCCTCACCCCTCCTTCCCTCCCCATCTTGCCTAGCCCTCAGTCAACATCACCTGCCCCTGCTTATTGCCTCCCTTGTCTTATGGCTTTGAGATCTTACTGACACTGAGGCGACTCCTGGTCCATATTCTTGGTCCCTACATAATAGGTATCAAAGAGATATATACAGTGATTGATTAATCCTGGGCAGCACGGAGGTGGATGAAGGAGTCATTGAAGTGACTTAGTCCTGACAGATTCTGACTTGGTGTATTCCGGGTCACACCCAGGGAACTGAAGCCTTTTAAAGCTCCTCGAGGGGGTTTTAAAGATGGAAGAGCTGACCGTGTTAAAGGAAGGTTGGTGGGAATTTAAGGTGCATCTTTGAGAGCAGAAACCCAATGCCCATCAAGCCCTGAATCATGGGAAGCTCCCCCAGCTTGCAGGGTGGACCAGGGTTCAGAGAAGGGGCCTGGGGTGGGGCTGAGGCAGGTGTTGCTCTGCTCACCTGTTGGGGACCCAGTAGAGGCTAGCCAGGTAGGGCTGGAACTCAAAGGCTCAGTCTGCCAGGAGTGAGTCTTGGCGCCATCTAGTGCTCTCTGGAGGCTCTGCAGCTGTGCCGAGCTGAGCTGCAGGCGCTGAGAGTGGGTCACAAAGGCTGCATTCTGAGGACCCAGGGAAGCGATCTGCTCCGTGGACAGCTCCTGCAGTCAGGAAATTGGGGGGGGGGGGGGGAAACCTCAGTATACCCTCTCCAGATTTTCCAAACCTCCGTTATCTGCTCGGAGCTTCACAACTTTGTCATACCGTTGCATCGTGACCGTAAGCAAGCATTAAATAGAGACTAAAGAAACTATATCTGAACCCCTGTTTGATTTGTCAGTTCAGCAGCTGAACTCTGGGCCCCTTTAAAAAACAGAGCATGGGAGATTTTTTTTTAAGTATTACAAGGGTATTAAGCCATTCTCACTCCAAGCTGAGCTTTTTTCCTTGAAGTAATTAAAAGCATTAAAAGGAGTCTTGGCTTTCCGTGGGAGTGTGGGTAATTACTTTGCACCAGAGGGAACTCGGAAGAAGCAAGCTCTGGCCTGAACGCCAGCCTGCGTCTGCACTCACACCAGCTGCGTGATCATCCCAGGTGATCTCTAGGCTTTCGAACTTGAGGTGACTCAGAGACCTCACCTCCAAGGCCAATCAATCCCTGTCCCTTTGGTATGGCTATCGGAATCCTGTTTGACTGACAATCCTGGTAGCTCAGAGGGGGTCAAGAGCCATGACTGACTGTTTTTGTTTTTGTTTGTTTGTTACCACTGCCACAGACAGCAGATGTGGGGGACCCTGCTGAGCCACTGTGATTCTCAGTGTACAAGATTTTTTTTTTTTTTGAAGTCACACAGCTTTAAAGGACTTGGTGGCTAGCTCCAGGGAGACGAGGAGGAGACGGCATGGCAGAAGACTGACACCTCCCGATAGTTTGAAAGATTCCCCCCAGGAGGAGTCCCTGTTCTTCTGTCCCTTTCTCCCTATTGTTCCTATTGGCCACTCACTTCCCTCCTGTCCAAGCAGATCCCTCCTGAAATCGAATTAATTCCCCCGATTACTCCCCTTTCCTGCATTCCCCACCACCACAGCAGCAGTTCAGGTTCCTCAGCTCAACAATGGCACCTTCAGGACGCCAGTCCTGCCTGCCTCTCCTCCCCGCCCCCTTCCCTCCAGGCCTAACAAGGATCTGCCTTCTCCCCAAAGGGAAGCTACTCTCTGTGCCCTTCCTCCCGTCTGGGGCCCTGTCCTTCCGCTGTAGCTGGCAGGCCAACTCACACCGATCATTAACAGAGTCTGTATTACAAAAATCATCTGGTTTTCCACTGCTGCTCATTTGTGATCCACAAGCCAGACTGAATCCCTAGGCCTACAGTGTTTTCAAAAATAAATTCAAATTGGCTACCGACGTGTAAAATCAGGAGATTTCACATAAAAAAAAAAAAATGAAGCTTTCTGGCTGCCCCTGAGCAAAGCAAAGAAGACCCCGTAGCACTGGGTTTGTGTGGTCACACTGCATTGCCGTATCTGGGGTAAGAAACACACACACAACCTTTCCCCTATAACCAGGGCTCTCAGGCCATGCCCAACCTTGATATCACCTTCCTGGCCCCTGAAGGCACTGTGCTATAACCTCTTGCCCAGAGAATCTCTAAACTCTAGATGTATCTAACCTGGAGCCCATCCTGATGTGGATGAAACAGAAATCTCAGCAATACGCAACTGCCTGAACAGAGAGGCCACCGCAGCTACACGCTAAGCACGACCGAGGGAAGTGCCTGGGAAGTGACGTGACTCACAGCCTCCCAGTGCACCGCGCCCAGAGGAAGGAGGAGTTTGCTCAGCAGCTGTACTGGTTTGAGTCGGAAGTGTCTGTCTCTGGTGTCTGGGTTTGAGCAGTTAGTGCTCAGTTGGTAGTGCTTGGCGGGTTGTGGATCCATTCTGTACCAGTAGGTCGCTGGGTGTACAGCACTAGTGGGCCTTGAGAGTTACATCCTGGTCCTGCCTCTAGTCCCCTCTCAGCTTCCTGTCTGACACAGACCTAGTGGCTCAACTGCCATGCTGTACCACACCCACTACCCCTGAGCTGAAATAAACTCCTCCTTCCTTAAATTGATTCTGCCTGTTGTTGTTGGTTGTTGTTGTTTTGTTGTTGTTGTTGTTGTTGCTGTTGTTCACAGCAACAGGTAAGTAACCAATCAGTGGCCTTGAGGCCAGCTGTTTATTTCCCCCAAATAGTTGCCCATGGTGCAGAAGTGTTGTGTGCGTCCAGCATCCTGGTAAGGTAGACAGGATGGTGCAGAAGTGTTGTGTGCATCCAGCATCCTGGTAAGGTAGACAGGATGTGTCCCTGTGCCACTCAGAAAGCAGCAGCACCAAAACTGAACCAAGAATAGCAGCACATACCAATAATCCTAGGACTCAGGAGACTCAGATGGGATGGTGTTTGAGGCCAACCTGGGCTACATACCAAGCTTAAGCAAACTGAATAATATATTAAGTCATTATCTCAAAAACAGAAAAGGGTGGGGAGATACCTCGGCCAGTATCCCAGCACTGGGGAAACAGGGACAGTTAAGTTCCTCATTAGCCAGCCTAAGCCCTCTGCTGCGCTCTAGATCAGGGAAGACTGCTGTCTCGAGGTGTGCATGGGGTGGGGAGGGGCTTGACAGTTGGGAGCATTTGCTGTTCGCTCTTCCTAAGGACCTAGGTTCCATTCTCCAGGCCAGCATTCACATGGAGGGTCCCAGCCTCAATCTCAGAGAATACAAGATTGAGACTGGAGTTCAGTGAGACTGAACAGTCGATTGATGGAACAATGAAAGAGAGTGGGTTCACAAACTCCAATCTCAGGGAGTGTCCTCTTCTGGCCTCCTCGGGCATTACACATACCTGGCAGCCCAGCATACATGCAGGCAAAATACTCAAACATATAAAATGAAAATGTAATCTAAAGGTTGTGAGTTCAAATCCCAGCAACCATATGATGGCTCGTAACCATCTGTAACGAGATCTGACTCCCTCTTCTGGGGTGTCTGAAGACAGCAACAGTGTAATTACATAAAATAGATAATGGCCGGGCGGTGGTGGCGCCTTTAATCCCAGCACTTGAGAGGCAGAGGCAGGTGGATTTCTGAGTTCGAGGCTAGCCTGGTCTACAGAGTGAGTTCCAGGACACCCAGGGATATATAGAGAAACCCTGTCTTGAAAAAACAAAACAACAACAAAAAAAGTAAAAGAAAGAAGGTCAGGCTAGTAAGATAGTTCAGCAGGGCAAAGGCGCCTGCGGCCAAGTCTGGACTGGACTTGGATTCCCAGGACTATGTGGTGGAAGGAGAGAGCAATCATTTCAAGTTGTCCTCTGGCCTCTACTCATGCACTGTGGCTCACCGATGCAGTCCTGTGTGCACATGCATGCGTGCATGAACACACACACACACACACACACACACACACACACACATTAAATGATTAATTTTCTAAATAAATAAAAAGGTGGACAGCAGCAAAGGAACAAGACCCAAGGTTGCCCTCTGGCTTCTACACGCATGTACACACACACACACACACACACACACATAAAACACAAGGTCAGCCCCCACTCATCAGAGCATCCTGTCCTCTCAAACCTCGTGATGCCTGTATACAAATCCAAAGTCCACAGGCTCCAAAAACTGAATTCTTTTTCCAAAGTTTACAAGCCGGCAGAAGTTGGACCTGAATGGACAGAGGGCTATTTACAGTGTATTGAGTATGGCTTGTCAGGTTTTCTTCCCAAAACAATGAATAGGTTTGCTTATGAATGCTCCCTCCGACACTGCTAGAGGTGTTAAGGCATATACCATGAATTTTACAAGACGTGAAAGCTTCTGGATTCTGAAACGTATCTGTCCCCAGGGGTTTTGCACAAGGGTATGAAGTGGCCGTGCCTCCAGAAATACAGTCAGCGCCATCGGCTACGAAGGGGAGGGGCCCACAAAGAATAAAAAGATAAAATGAAAACCTAAGAAAAAAACCTCTTTTAAAAAACGCTTGAAATTATTTGGACAAATCTCCGGCCCTAAAAGCAAAGGGGTAGCTGGAAAGCCCCCAGGAGCCAGGCCTGTCACCTGTGTCCCTGCAGGATTGAAGTGAGGTTGAGCTCCATCTCTCCCAGGATGGATGAGCACTTACTTTGAACACCTCACCAGGCAGACACCGTATGGCTGACGGATGGAAATGTGGCATCAGTTCTTTGTCAAGCATTCGGAGCTCCGCCTTCGAGACCCCAGCTGGGAGAGAAAGAATCCTGAGCGTGTCGCTCAAGCCGTGGAACTCTACAGTGTTGTTAATGGTTCTGCATAATGTACAGATCAGTGAGTCCTGAGGAAGCACTGTTCCCTACCTCACAAGACAGCTGACTAGGGAATCCAGTTCCTTAATCAACTCAGGAAAATACGTGGGTCACATTAGCCCCGACTGGCCTCCTACAGAGGCGTGTGTACTCAGAGGGAGGTTCATTTACCAGTTTAAGACTGGGTTTAAATCTATTTAGGAGCCAGTTGGATCACATTCTAGATCAATGATTTTGAGACGATAGTGTGTACAAGAACCCTCCCCCAAATGACTCATTTAAAATGCAGACTTGTGGACACTGCCCCTTGCAACTTAGGTCTTGGCATCCAGATTCTACTAGAACTCCTTCACACTTGCTTCATGTGGCTGAGGAGTACTACTTTGTTCTGTTATGCTTTACGTTAGTCCCAATTTTAAATTTAAAGAGGGAAGACGTGCCCAGGAGTCTCTTACCTGCAATGGTCCCAAGCTCCTGCAAGATGGAGCTGGTCCACTCCGTGGGTCTCCCAAATACAACTTCTGCTTTCTTCTTAAATCCAGCCAAGACAGGGGTGCTGCAGAGCAGTGTCCCAATCCTGGCTACCACTGCCCTAGTTAGAGAGGAGGGGTCTGGTGAGTCTGGGGGATTCTCCAGCTATCAAGCAATGCACAAAAGATAAATAATCTCAGTGCCTAGACAGGACCCAGCAAATCCCACTGCATACTTTAGCCCATAAAGAGACAAAGATTGGAAAGTAGAGAGAGCACATGGGTGGATGGGTGGATGGATGGATGGATGGATGGATGGATGGATGGATGGATGAGCGGGTGGTGGATAGAATGATGGATGGGCAAAAGGACAGGTAGATAAAGGGGTATATGAATGGGTGGATATATGTATGCACAGATCATAGATGGGTGGGTATATAGGTGACAGGGAGGGTAAATGGATGGATGGATGGATGGATGGATGGATGGATGGATGGATGGATGGAATGATGACTGTGTGAGTGGAACATTTTCCACTTTGTATTCTAGTCTTTTGGTTACCTGAATTCTGAGGTCTTTATCAGTGGTATTTCAGTGGGGTCCATAGCACATAGAGTAGGACCAAGCCCAACCAAATGGAAGCTCTTCAGATCCTGGATACCGTAGCCTGAATCTTCAAGGAATGCCTTCAGAATGGATTTAGCCTATTAAAAAAAATAAGAAAAGCAAAGAAATCTGTTAGTTTATTTCCTTTGGAAATCATTTTGACTTCCAGGTGGCTCAGCTGATCAAATTCTTGGACATCCAGAGCTGAATATTTCCGGCATCTGTCTGCACAACTCTCTAGTAAAACCTCCTATGTCCTCCCTCCCTGCCTCTGCTCAAATCATTTCCTCCATATGAAATGTGCTTCTGTATTTCCAACTAATAAAACCTAGCCATCTTCTGTGTTTTGGTCCAATGCAAATGTCATTTCTGTATGAAAAGCTCAAGCTAGAATGATTTTTTTCTTACTCTCTTTTTTCTCCAGAACTGTATCTTTCCCTCAGTCTTTAAAGTGAACATAAATGATATGGGTGCTAAAAAAATTACACAGGTGTATCTCCAATGAAATGTGTGTGATTACAGGATCTTGCATAATTTCAGCTGAGAAGCTAGTCAAACCTCACGACTTGTCCCGTGGAAACCACTCTCCCCCACGTGGTTTAGCTGGAGCCAACTGCACCATGGAATCCACAAGCAATGACATGTCCTAGTCCTCTCCTAATCATGTCCTTTCTCTGCCTGGCCACAGGGCCTAGCTCCAGATTAGGCATGTGTTCTAGTCAGAACTAACCAAGATTTGGCTAGATTAATTAGAAGAATTTCTGTCTATTGGCCTTGAACTCAGAAAGAAGCACGCAGGGATCCTTGGAATGATATACACAGTTATCTTCTAGAACCTGCTACACCGAGAAGGCTCACCAACCTCAGAATAAAGCAAATACAAAAGAAAGCAGAACTCTTCAATATAAAGAGAACTAGATTCCCAGCAATGGTATTGAAGCTCCTGGATGAAGATGTACCTGAACTCTGAACTCTGAACACTGAACTCTGAACTCTGAACTTGAACTTCTCAATTATCAGTAAAACGGTGGCCATGAGAATGGCTCCCATGGGCTCATATGTTTGAATGCTTGGTCTCCAGTTGGTAGAACTATGTGGGAAGGATTAGGGGGTGTGGCCTTGTTGAAGTGGTTATGTCTATCACTGGGAGGTAGGTGGACTTCGAGGTTTTGTAAGCCCACACCATTTCCAGCTAGCCTCCCCTCCCTGCCTTGTGCATGTGAATCAAATGTAAGCTCTCAAACACTGCTCCAGAACCATGCCTGCCTGTCTACTGTCATTTTCCCCACCATGGTAGTCTTGCTCTCACCCTCTGAAACTGTGAGCCCCCAAATTAAACACTTTCTTTTATAAGTTTCCTTGGGCATGGTGTTTGTTATGACAACAGAACAGTAACTAAGACAAACATCAATGAATCCCTTCCTTCACTCAGACTACTTTATGTTGGGTTTGCTGCTACTTATAAACAAATGGGCCCTGGTTCACTTGATTTACCTACACAGGGTCTGAAAGGGATCCAGGGAACAGGAATAGCGACTGCAGCTTGCATGAATCTGACTAAATGATAACTATGCACGCAGAGCAACAAAAGCTGGGATGCTGGGTACCCTGCATTTGCTGCACCCTTTGGTCATTGTTACCTACTTTATCTACTCCTCAGCACAGTCCTAATGGCCAAATATTAATATTGTTCCCCTTTCACAAATAGCCTAGTGAGATATGAAGAGCCTAAAACAATATTATTATACTACAGACTAATGGTTTTACAGCCAAAACCCAGACAGAGGCTCACAGGGCCTCTGTGACGATGAACCCACATTAATGCCAGCATGGCACTAATTAAGGTCAGCACGGAAGCCCACCTGTAAATCTAGCACTCCAGTGCCGCAGACAGGGGTCCCCGAAGCAAGCAGGCTAGCTAGACTATCCAAATCAGTGAGAAATCAATTGAGAAACCCTGAATAAAGTGGAAAGAGAATGAGGAAGACTCCTGGTGCCAACCTAGAAGGTACACACACACACACACACACACACACACACACACACTCTGTGAGACACCACAGTAGTCTTAGTCAATAAAGATGTTTACCACTGAAGGGAAAAAAATGGAAACTTAAGAGCACCCAGTATCCCCAGACAGTCAAGTACTAGGCAGGGCCCACCCTGCCTAGCCTCCACGATCAGACAATACTGGCTCATTCAGAATGGTATGCCCATGGGTTGAATTTTTCTTATTAAGTCTTCACAATCAGCTTTTACTAGTTGACTCGTGGCAATTTGTGCCCCTCAAACGTGGATGCTCGTTTTTAAAATGAAAGTGCAAAATTACAATTCAGATAAAATTGCTTTGAAGATGTGGTATTAAAGTGTCCTTGCACCTGGGACCCAGAAAATGCAAGCTCAGCCTGCAAGGTGATAAGTTAAAATGTATTTCCTTGAATGACTGGACCAGTGTATATGTAATGATTCTGAGACAATTAATACCAACACTTGTAGGCAATATTAACCACAGGAAAAAATGAGTAGCTGTAAAACTTGAGTCTCTCTGTTCATCCCTCCAGCTTCTGTAATGGTTTTCTCCTCCCTTACATTAGGTTTTAAGCTGAACTATCTGCTAATGTAGTTCCTCCAGGTCTGACTATTAATCTAGAAGCATGCATTTAAAGGTTTGATTGGAGGCTGAAGAGCAAGAACTGACTGCAGATGATATATGCAAATGTTACGTTTTCATATCCTTTTCAAACATATTGATATATCTCGCTGCCATCCGAGAGAATTAAAACTGGCGCACGGGGAAAGGGATGCTCTAGCTTCTAAGTTAGATCTATTTTTTCAGTTTCTTCCAGGCTGCAAATAAAATCATTTTAATATCAGGAATGGAGCGTGGCACTTCTCAAACTAGTCAAAACCAGTTTTAGAGCCAGAGAACCATGGGATTGCAGAATGTTAGTAGAAGAAACTTCAGTTTACTGAGTTTATTTAATCCTTTTCATTCCTTAAACAAGGACACGGACTCAGAGAAAAGGAGGTGGCTGTGGTGACACGGGATGCTGAGGACAGCGGTTGAAATGAAGGAGACCGTGAAATGTCCCCCGTGGGTCGCCTGTTTGAGCACTTGGTCCCTGAGCTGTGTAGCACTGTTTGGGAAGGATGCAGAACCCACAGAGGGTGGAACCTTGCTGGAGGAGTGAGTCACTGGGGAGTGAGCCCTGACATTTACAGCCTGCCCTTACTTCCGGTTAGCTTTCTGCTTTCTGACAGCCTAAAGCCACGCCTTCCCCACCAGAATGGAATGTGCTACTCCTTCTCTGGTCCTTTGACAAAACAGTGAGAAAAGTATCTGACACAGCAGTAACTGAAAAAAGTTTACTGACCTTGACATTATTACTGTTCAACACATTTTACTTTTTAACTCCATTAATTCTAGTATGGCCAGTATCTCCATATTGCCCTTTCCAGGCAAGACATGATTCACACCTTGCTGCATTTGAAAGGTGCCACTCAGAACCATGGGACATCACAACTGGGATTATCTCAACCTTGTGAGAGAAGAGCCCACGCGTTGGCCTTGACCAACACCCACCCCCCTTGGTTTGACAATATCCTACTTTTCTTTTTCTCTGCCTTGGTTCTCTCGCTGCTGTTACAAATTACCACCTGGCGGTAAAACAGCTGAATTCACCTATGATTCCGAAGGCTCTTCGGTCCTGAAATGACTCAGTAGGATGTGTTCCATTTGAAGCTTTAGAGAGACTGCTTTTACTCCTTTTTCCTAACTCCTAGTTAGTTCTTTCCTTAGTTCTTCCATAGCCACTCCGTCCATCTTCAAGCCATCAGCCTAGCATTACAAACCCATCTTCCTCCTGCTTCCCCCACCACCACCCTTTCACCCTCTATGACTGCGGCATCCTGGCTCCCTCGAATAAGGCTTTTTGTGATCACATTGGACCCACCAGGCTAATTTTACATCTCTTTTTTACATGTATGGGTGTGTGCCTGAGCATGTGCACTGCACCACGTGTGTGCAAGTACCTGTGAATGCCCCGAGAGGGCATCAGATCCCCTGGAACTGGAGTAAGGTGCAGTTGTGAGCCGTGCATTGTGAACTCTGGGAACCGGACCTAGGTCATCCACACAGGAGCAGCAAGTGTTCTTAAGCACTGAACCATCTGGCCCAGCCCCCATCTCAGGATCTTTAAGTGACTTCCATCTGTAAAGCCCCTTCTTCCAATGACATAAATTGTATTTATAGGTTCTAGGAACTCAAACTGAAGATCTTTGTGGAAAGGGTCTAATCTATCTTCCACACTCCCTCTCCACTCTCTGATCACAGACAGAGACCCCACTCACTGTAGCAGAGACAGGGACTCCACTACTCTAGCAGACATAACCAACCAACATACTCTACCCCAGATAGGAGCAGCCGCTCAGAGCTGAACAACCAGGGAGTTGGCAGCAGGACTTTCTGATATAATGAATGAAGCAGAGACTTTGATGGGGCTGCTGTAATGCTGAAAATAACCACTGAGGGGCAGCTGACCAAGAATGAAGCCAACACAGAGGCAGTTGTAACTAGATACCTCAATGCCTCACCCAATCAAAACTAAAAGGTGGGAAAGGTGGGAGGACGTCTTTAACCCACAGGAGATCAACAGCCAAACAGACTTTCAACCCAACATCAACAACTAGAAAACCAAACAAAATACAGAACAAAATTAAAATATTGAACAACCAGGGAGCATATCAGGGTGATAATGAAACGGGTAAACAAAAAGTGAACCCAAAAAGCCAACCTAGCAACCAACCAAAGGTTGGTCAAAAGCCAGCCTTTGCTACTCTCTCTACCAGTTCAAATTTCAGCACTTACCAAGCAACCCACTTCTGCTGACCTCTAGAAGACGACAGTATCTTTGCATTCACTTATTCAATACATATTTATTATGTGATGAAACATGCATGTGTAACCATATATTTTTAAAGAAAAAATATATGCTAGTCATCTTTTATGGATACAATCTCTGTGCCCAGGATCTAGCCTAAGCCAGTATAAATATCACGCTCAGTCCCCAGAGAGAAGAAATCAAACTCTTAGAATGTTTTCTTCCCATAAAAGCAGCCTCACAGAGGTGACAATCTGGGTTTTTCTGTAAATGATTATACAAAAAGATGAGAGAGAAGTCCAGGTTCAGGAAGGCCAAAGCGCGCTCACTTCGGGGGCAAAGAAAGAGGAGGAAATTGTACAGAGAGAGTTCTAGAGATCAGCCAAGATGTCCTCCTGAGTATGGAATCTTCATTTCTACACATCCAGATGTCAGGAATGAAACCGCTCAGAGGGTAAGAGTCAGGAGAAGGGGGCAGGCTAAGCAGTTCTTAAAGTTCACGTGGAGCTGGAAAGAAGTTTTCTCTCTCTCTCCAGCCAGAGTGGAGAGACATTATAATACATGAATAATAGACATATTCTGTGGAAGAACCATTTCTCAATGAAGCCACAGAATAAAGATCGCCCCACCCCAAAAGAGCTCAAGAGAATGCAACAAAAAGATAAAAATTACTAGCAAACATATTTCAGAGCAGAGCCAAGCCTAGGTTTTTGGTTTTTCAAGACAGGGTTTTTGTTTGTTTTGTTGTAGCGCTGGCTGTCCTAGAACTCAGAGATCCACCTGCCTCTGCCCTCCCAGTTGCCGGAATTACAGGCGTGCACCACCATCAGGCACCAAAATCAAACGCTTAGCGATGTGAAGTTCATAATGTTCATCACTCCAACAGAATTACTAAGTGTCCTTGTTTCCCTGCCTTTGGCTCAGATCAAGTGAAAATTTATTAGGTTTTCAAATAAGTATAACTCTTAATTAGGAGAAAATCAGTCCACAGATACAGACAGAGAGGAGCCCGAGAGTGGCCCAGGAGTTGAGAGTACTTACTGCTCCTCCAGAGGACCAGAGTTTGACTCCAGCTACACGTATCAAGCAGTTAACAACCACCTGTACCTCCAGCTCCAGGGGAGCCAGTGCCCCTTCTGCCCTTCGAGAGTATCTTCGCACGCAGTACATACACACACATAAGTTTTTAACAATAAAAATAACTGTCTTTTAGAAAAGAAACAGACTGAGAAATGACAATGATGTTGGACTCTTTAGCAAGGACATAAAAGCAGCTATTTTAAGTATTATAAATCTATTCAGGGGGAAAGAGTCAAATATAGGCAATTAAGGAGTCTGTAAAAGACCCGGGAACATCTACACACCTGTCCTGGGGTCCATTCTGTCTGCAGGCCCAGGGATGCCACAGTGTCTACGGAGCTGAGATCCAACTGCTCCAACTCACTCTCGCTAAGAGACAAAGCGACGCGCCCCAGGGAGACAATGTGGTGTTCTTTCCAGGAGGAAGGCAAGTCCCAAACCTTTAGGTAGGAGAAAAAAGAGCAGACCAAATATTAGTAACAGCACCTGCTGTGGTGTCTACTTAATATCATCCTAAAATCCGTCACAGAGACCTAAGCCCTAACGTGATGGCACTGGAAAATGACTCCACTCTCATAAATGGAATCCCTGCCCTTATAAGAGAGATCTTTAGAGCTCTCAACCCACTTCCACTGCATGAGGGCAAGATGCCGTGAGAAGCCATCGCCTAAGAGAACTTCATGCTCACCAGACACTGAACCTGTCAGAGCCTTGATCATGGATTTCCTAGCTACCAGAGCTGTTAGAAATAAATTTCTGATGTTTATAAGTTAACCAATATAAGGTATTTTATAGCAGTCCTGACATAGAGTGAATTACACACACACACACACACACACACACACACACGCACGCACGCACGCACGCACGCACGCACACACAGACACACACACACACAGAGCTTTGGTTCCATGTTCCAAGGACGTTAATGCCGACACCCTTGCAGAGGTTGGTAGTCTTTCTGAGGGCGGGTCCACTTCTGGGCAATTGGCTTTAGAAAATTATGAGACAAGTGCTCAGAGCCACACATTCAAACATGTACAAAGGCTCATTTAGAGTTTGAACATGAAGCAACGTCCCCAAAGCTCGTGTGTCTAGGGCCTGGTTTTAAGCTGGTGGTTGCTATGAAGAGGTAGTTGAGCCATGGGGGGCAATAACCCCACTGAGAGATCAATCCACTGATGAGTTTACAACTAAACAGACTATTATGATATGAGGGCTAGCTGGAAGAAAAAAGTCATGTGGGCACAAGTCTTTGAAGAATACTAGAGTGTCTGTCTGTCTGTCTGTCTGTCTGTCTGTCATCATCATTCTCCTCTCCTGGCAGCCATGTGTGAGCACCTATGCCTCATCATGCTCTCTCTACATGATATTCTATTTTACCTCAGACCCAAGCCAAGAGCCAGCTGACCATGGACTGAAGGCCCAGAAACCATGAGCCAGAATAAACGTTTCCTCCATTTAAGCTGTCTTTACTTAGGTACTCTGTCACAGCAATGGAAAGCTGGCTGTCATGAAGCACTTATAAAAATCTCAAAGGATCCAAAGCTTAAGGCTAGCTAAATAAAGATCAGTTCCAAAACACTGATGTATATTTATCTTTTTGATACAGAAAAACACATTGCTTGTGGAAGACAAGTTACTGAATAATGAGTGAGATATATATCATTTTTTAACAGATAATGTCAAGCAAGATATCTTGTGTCTGCATGCTCCGAGAGCTGCAGACACAACAACCCAGACAGATATCTACATTAAGATTCATAACAGTAGCAAAATTACATCAATGAAATAATTTTTGGTTGGGGGTAACCATATCACGAAGAACTGTATTAAAGGGTGATAGCATTAGGAAGACTGAGAACCACTGTTATCAGAGAGGCATAGTCTCTCATTTGAACCCAGGGCTCACTGGTTTGGCTTTCTGGGCTAAGCCAGCTTGCTCCAGGCATTCCCCATCTTTACCTCCACCAGGCTGGGATTACAACGGGACCCCACTCCACCTGCTTTTACTTGGGTGCTGCGATTCCAAATTCCAGTCCTCACACCTTCAAAGAAAGTGCCTTAACCACTGAGCCATCTCCCCTGCCCCTCAAAGGGAACTTTTTAAAAATGACTAACTACTTCTAATCCCTTTCATGCCTTTTTCCTGCTTTTGGATAACTCTCAGTAACTACTGGGGAGGCCAGCTGCAGACAGCTGTTAGGGTTCTCCAAGAAGAGGAATCAAAGGTAGCATTCTTGCATGCAGTTTAGGTCAGACTGTACAGAGAACTTGATGGGTCCAGACATGCATCCTCTGTGTTCTGCCTCTGTCCTAGGACAGAGGTACCAACACTGTGCCCATTTCCCAGATGAGGAAATCATGGCTCACACTACTAAATTTCAACAAAATAATATGGGTGCAGGGCCTCAGGGGTTGGTAAGCGCAGAGAGGCTGGGGCTGGATAGTGGCTGCTTGCTTGGGTTCCTGGTGAGCTTCCTCCCCAGAGTGGGCCTACCTGGATTGCCTTCTCCTTCAGGGCCATCAGCTGAGGCCGGCTGAAACCCTTCACAGCCCCCAGCAGTTCCACGTTCCTGATGAAAGTGTCCTCCTCCATGCAGAGAAGGACCTCAGGGTCCCAACAGGCATTGGCTTCAGCCAACTTGAGGATATCATCTGAAGAGGGAGTCACAACTCCATGACAACCTGGGGAACACATACAGATGTGAGGATGTAATGGAGGGAAGAGAACTGCAGGAAGTGCTCCATGCTTTCTTAATAATCTTCACTAGGCAGATTCATTCACAAGAGGCAAGGCAGTATAAAAGCTGACAGCAGGGGGCGGGGGCGGGGGCTCCCACCTCTGCTCCACCTCTGTTTCATGGTAATGAACTGACTGTGCACATCCACTAAGAGGCTTCACTGAATTGCACTGAAGCATCCCTGGGGCTTGCTGACCACCTAGTCTTGCCAAATCTCTGAGCCATAGGGTCACCAAAAGAGCCTGTGTTACAGAAACACTTGGCGGGAAGACCCAAACAAATGTTGGCCCTTCCTTATAGGACTCCAGCACAAACTGCTGTCACTATCAATACTAGGTCTGACTAATCCCGCCCACCTCGTGCCAGTAATTTTTACCAGGCACTCAGTACAGATCATAAAAATGTTGATACACCTGGTAGTCCTTGTACTCAAGAAACTGAGGCAGGAGGGTTGAAAGTTCAAACCCAACCTGGGTTACATAGCTAGACCATCTCAGATAAGGAAAAAATACTTTCTGATAATTCCTTGCATGCCACACCTTTTGGAAACTGGGGAGGTGTAAACTTGTTAACACTCACAATGGCCACTGCAGTAGAGTTCACATGACCCCGCTTTAGAGGGTGAAACCTGGGGCACAGTGAGGTGTGGTGGCTTCCACCTGTAATCCCAGCCCTAATGAGGCTGTTGCATGAGGGATGAGAATCTGAAGTTGCCTGGACTACACAGTGTGTTGCAAGCCTCTGGACTACAGAGAGAAATCCTGACTGTTGAAGAAGGGATGGGAAACCTGAAGAACTTACAGGAAAGTTACACAGTCATTAAGTGACTTCAAACCCTACCGACCTGTACCATTTAACTGCTAAGCTATCTATGTAAGACTTTAAAATAAGCCAAATTAAGGCTGGAGAGAATGCCTCGGCTGTTAAGAGCTCTAACTCTTTCAGAGGATCTGGGTTCAATTTTCAGCACCCACATGGCAACTTACAACCATCTGGGATGCTAGTTCTGGTGTGTCAGCGCCCTCTCCTGGTCTCTACAGGCACTGCACACATGTGATACATGTAGGCATGCAGGCAAAACTCCTCAGATAGATAAAATAAAAATAAATAAATCTTTTTTAAAAAACATAAGCCAGACCTACTGAAATGCATGTCACATGTCCACTTGTCAAGCCTTCAAGCCTGGCACCTGATTTCAAATCATGGTACAGAACTGTCATTCTTTGGCCTGTGGGTTTTGCCATTTGAGAAGGAAACTCTGTTATGTCACAAACTCAACCTAAAATAATGTCGCCCTAGATGCAGGGTCAGACGCCCTAGAAACACTCACCAAAGGTAGGGTCAAAGCCGGGGCTCTCATTACTGCTATTCCGAACAGACTCAAAGACAGCCCAGAGAAACTCTTTAGGAAGCCACATACCAACCATCTTGGAAGCTGTTTGTTGAAGGATTTCAGGAAACTGTAGTTAAAGAAAAAAAAAGAAAAAAAGACATGTGAGATGCATTTAAATCAGAGTTTAAACTCTATTACCGCTTAATGCCTCAAGGTGGGTTTTTTTTCTTCATAATAGCCTGTTGTATAAACTGAATCTTTCATCCAACTAATGTCTGTAATAAGGAATCCTACCAAAATGATATTTGACTTCCACAGTAATACGAGAAATGCTAAATACCAGGCATGCACCACTTTCCACCCATCAGATTGCCAAAAATAGAGTGATAATAATTAATACCAGACCAGGTGCACTTTTCCAGGACTTTTGAACGTACGGTACACTAACACCAAGCAATCTGATAATATCTACAAAAAATGTAAGTTTGCATATATCTTTTCTTGGCTTGGTACTATTTTAATTTTTAGCTTTATATTTATTTTTTAAGGGGGGGCAAGCTTGGGGATTGGAGAAATGACCTAGTGTTTAAGAGCACTTGCTGGTCTTGCAGAAGACCCAGGTTCTATTCCCAGCATATGATGGCTCACAACTATCTGGAAAAACTCCAGTTCCAGGGGCCGCAGCACCCTTTTCTGATCTTAGGCACCCGGCATACAAATGGTGCATTCACATACACACAGAGAAAACACTCATACACATAAAATAAAAATAAATAGGCAGAGGAGGGTTACCTATAAATTCTAGGTATAGGCTGGTGATAGGGGAGCTTTGGTGACACTGGAGAAGGTTTCATTTTGCATATTGAAATAATCCACTTTGTTAAGTGTTGAGATATTATGAGTCTTGCCAAAGAGCCCCCAAAATGCACCAGTCTCCTCTCTCTCCCTCCCTCCCTCCCTCCCCCCCTCTCTCCCCCTCTCTCCCCTCTCTTTTTTCAAGCATCCAGAACAGTAAATTTTTTGTTTTGTTTTGTTTGATATTTTCTTTATTTACATTTCTAATGTTTTCCCCTTTCCAGGTCTCCACTTCGAAACCCCCTATTCCATCTGCCCCTCCGCCTCCCCCTGCCTCTATGAGGGTGCTCCCACACCCACCCACCCACTCCTGCCTTCCAACCCTGGCATTCCCCTACACTGGGGCATCTAACACCCTCATGCCCAAGGGCCTCTCCTCCCACTGATGTCCACCAAGGCCGTCCTCTGCCACACACTCAGCCAGTGCCATGGGTCCCTCCATGTGTGTTCTTTGGTTGGTGGTCCAGTCCCCGGGACCACCATTGACACTGTTGCTCCCTCCATGGGGCTGCAAACCCCCTCAGCTCCTTCAGTCCCTTCTCCAACTCCTCCATCAGGGACCCCTGAGCTCAGTCCAATGTCAGCTGTGAGCCTCCACCTCTGTATTTCTCAGGCTCTGGCAGAGCCTCTCAGGAGACAGCCATATCAGGCTTCCATCAGCAAGCACTTCCTGGCATCCACAATAACGTCCGGGTTTGGTGGCTGTATATGGAATGGATCCCCAGGTGGGGCAGTCTCTGGATGGCCTTTCCTTCAGTCTCTGCTCCACTTTGTCTCCATATTTCCTTCTGTATTTTGTTCACCCTTCTAAGAAGCACTGAAGCATCCACATTTTGGTCTTCTTTCTTGGGCTTCATATGATCTGAGAATTGAATCTTGGATATTCCAAACTTTTTGGCTAATGTCCACTTATCAGTGAGTACATACCATGTGTGTTCTTTTGTGACTGAGTTACCTCACTCAGGATGATATTTTCAAGTTCCATCCATTTGCCTGCGAATTTCATGAAGTCATTATTTTAATAGCTGAGTAGTATTCCGTTGTGTAAATGTACTGCATTTTCTGTATCCATTTCTCTGTTGAAGGACATCTGGGTTCTTTCCAGCTTCTGACTATTATAAATATGGCTGCTATGAACATAGTGAAGCATGTGTCCTAATTACATATTGGAGCATCTTCTGGGTATATGCCAAGGAGTGGTATGGCTGGGTCCTCAGGTAGTACTACGTGCATCAGGCTGTCTTATAAGGTCCTGCCTCACTGTTACCTAGCACTGCCTCCAACATCACCACCAAAGAGAAAGTGCCTGTGCTGAGTCACCTTCCCTTTTAGGTGACTAGAATCACAGGGCACACCTGCAGTTCTCATCCCTGAATGGATGCCTACAAATTATACAGACAGGCCTGAACTCCATAGATGCTCAGAGTCCAGTGTGGTGACCACTCCAGTCTCCTCAGTGCTGTGTATGTATGTATGTATGTATGTATGTATGTGCATATACATACAGATATCTCCCTCCCTCCTGCTCCCCCTTCACAGGGTCTCTCTACATAGCTCAAGCTAACCTGGAACTTGAGATACTCCTACCTCAACCTCCAGAGTGTTGGGATCACAAGCCAGTACCACCAGGCCAGCTCTCCCTAGCTCCTTCTAATGGTAACTAAAGTTCTGCAACACTCATACACTGCACAGTCAACCGCCCTTTAGTCAAGGACGGACCACAGATACAGTAATGGCCCCACATGTGTGTAATAATGCTGTTGTTAAGCAGTTATGTAAATGACAGCCAAGGGCCAGAAAGGTGGCTCACTGAGTAAAGGCATCTGCTGCCAAGGCTAAGGACTGGATTCCATCCTTGGGATCGACATAGTGAAAGATGAACTGATTCCTCTATTCTCCATCCTACACACACACACACACACACACACACACACACACACACACAAGAAAAAAGAGGGGAAAAGGCAGGGAGAAAGGGAGGGAGGGAGAGAGGGAGGGATGGAAGGAAAAGGGAAGGAAGGAAGGAAGAAAGGGAGGGAGGGAGGGAGGGAGGGAGGGAGGGAGGGAGGGAGGGAGATGGTTTTTGAAAGGATATCCAGGTCCTGCTTGATAATTTCTTGGCCAATGGGCCACATGACAACTGTGAGTCCAAGAGATGATTCCACTTGCTGCTCTCAATTTGTGTGATGTCTTCTACAGTATAAATTAGATAGTTCTAATCCACAGTATAGCTTAGATAGTTCTAATCCACAGTATAGATTAGATAGTTCTAATCTACAGTACAGATTAGATAGTTCCAATCTACAGTATAGATTAGATAGATCTAATCTACAGTATAGCTTAGATAGTTCTAATCTACAGTATAGCTTAGATAGCTCTAATCTACAGTATAGCTTAGATAGTTCTAATCTACAGTATAGCTTAGATAGTTCTAATCCACAATATAGCTTAGATAGCTCTAATCTACAGTATAGATTAGATAGTTCTAATCCACAGTATAGCTTAGATAGTTCTAATCTACAGTATAGCTTAGATAGCTCTAATCTACAGTATAGCTTAGATAGTTCTAATCTACAGTATAGATTAGACAGTTCTAATCTACAGTCTTTGCTCAAAGAGGAAGTCACTTAAGGACGCACGTCTCCTATGCTTCCCCATCCCTCGTGGCTGTATTAATCGTATTTTTACTTTTTAAACATTTAGGGGACCCACATGCCATGGCATGTGTGTGGAGGTCAGCAGACAGCTGTGGGGACTCAGTTCTCACCTTCTGCAACGTAGGTCTCTGAGCTCAAACTCAGGTCTTCAGGCTTGGCAGCAAGTGTCTACCATCCCCAGGACCCCTGCATGGTGGTGGTGTGGTGGTGGTGGTGGCGGTGGTGTTTTGACTTTTTTATGCAAAGTGCATAGCCAAGTGCCTGGGATTTTCCGTTTCTTAGTTTTAAGAGGGGTGTGTATGCACACATGCGTAGGGCTTTCTGAAAAGAAGCTGGGAATCTGGGAGTGGAGCCTGTCTCTAATGAGGGGGCTGCTTTGCACCCAAGAGCCTCTGGGACATTCGGGATCTGTTTAACCAGAAGTATGTATATCTTGTTTTATTTTTAAAAGCACAGAGAATAATCCAACAAAGCAGCCACATGCCCACACTGCCTGCAGCTTCAGAAATAAAACATCACAGACACAACCGACAGCCCCCTCCTCCCCCGCCCACCTCGCTCTTTCCTAGATGTAACAATGACCCTGATTTTAGCATTAGCCATTCTTGTGTACACTTCTGAACCACTCTTGTTTTGCACATGCTCAAAATTAATTTAGCTAATATTTATTCATGTACTGAGTATCCTGCCATGATAATCATTTGCAGTGCAGGGATTTTTATAATTCTGTGCTGTTTCGAAGGTCTTGCCATGTTGATAGAAGGCTTTTACAACCTCACAAGTGATTTGTTTTTAAAATATCAGATCTGCGTATAATACTTGCATATCTACTGCTTATGATTACATGTTTAGACAGCAAATTTTTCTCTGTGGCTGGATGTACATGCTGCGAGTGTGTGGCATTGGGTGGCAGGCGCTTGCTCATACCTCACCAAGCACACACACTGCGCACCTTGTGTGTGCAAGCACGGATTGAGAGCATAGTGTTTGATCTATCCTGGAGCTGCCTGTGGTCCTCCACCTCCACGGAAGGGAGCTTGTCTTTGCTGGCAGTGTGCCGCTGTCCAGCCAAAGCCCTCGGAAGAATGTGCTTCCTTTTTTCTGAAGTGTGAGCCTTGCCCTGAGTGGAGAGCCACAAACAGCCCCAGAAGCCAACTTAGGATGCAAGACAGAAGAGAAAGAAGCCAGAACTGCTCAAGGCCAGTGAGACTGCGTGGCTCTGCTGTCCCCGGGGTGATTAACCTTGACTGTCTCCTTGACTAGGTTAAGAATCATCCCGATGAGTGAAGCTCACCTTTGTGTGTCTGTGAGGTTTCCAGACGTGATTAGATCATGAGGGCTTGGGCTAATCAATAGCTCACTCCCTTGATGGGTTCATGTTATGACAGGTTTATTGGGTTGTGGTGAAAAGGAAGGGGGCGGGGTCTAGTTGGAGGGAGGAAGTCCCTGAGGGCAGACCCTTGAAGGTTATATCCTGTCACTGTCGCTTCCTGTATTTCTTTTACCCTGCTCTCTGTGCCAGGCATGAAGAGCAGCCTCCCTCACACACTCCTGCCTCTGTGAGATTCCGCCCAAGCACAATGGTCCAACTGACTAACACTCCAGAACCATGAGACCAGATAGCTTCCTCCTTTTATGTTGTTCTTCCGTTCACAGGTGCAGGGGCACTCGGCACAGGAGGACGACAGGCTCGGGCTTGTTTCCCATGCTGCTCGACTCTGACTCTTCACATTGTCTCTGAAGCCCACGTGGTAAAGAGTCACTGTTTTATTACACGTGTTCGTTCCTGTGACTGTTCCCTTTGGGTATATGATGTAGGAAGGGCATGTGTGCAAGAGCTCACGGATAGCAGGCTGCCAGATGACAGACAGCAGCTGCACTGGCCACATCTGCGTAGGGAAGGTCTAAGGTTCATCTAGCTGCCGATTCAGTCACTTTCCCAGAGCCCTGGATAATTTAAGATGGAGCTGGAGAATATCTGAGGTGCCTGAGGTTTGGTAGAAGTTTCAAGAATCACAGACTCCATCAGTAAACAGACAGGTTATGAGCAACCCACACATTCTCTCTCCCTTTCAGACGCCTCCCACCTTCTAAAACAAGGCTCAGCGAATACCTTTGTGGCAACAGTGTGCAGTTCGTCTCCTGAGAAAAATGCTAAGAAAGGAGCCAAGTCCTTGGTTGTCTCTGCTGTCCAGTTCTGAGGAGGCCTAGGAAGAGAAACAAGAAGCAAGATGAAAAAGTAGCCGTGGTGGGGGTCTGATACCCGTGCACCCCACCTTCTCTCACACCTAGAAGGGCTGCCAATCAAGTCTTCTCACTTCTCCAACCCAAAGCAAACAAACAAACCAGAAAACAACAGGCATTTGGTGCAGACTGGCCAATCGCAGCCCTGGGACTTTTGCTGGATCCACCATGAGGTTCTCTCTTTGTCCTGGTATCTCTCCCATGAAAGAAGGAAACAGAGTTCAATTTTGTCACCACACACAGAAAATGAGGTGCACACCAAGACCCAGGGAGCTGAGGGGTGGGAGGAACACACCTATAATGACTCCTGGGACAAGGGATCCAGACATACCTGAGGCCTAGCGATGGAGTTCTCCACCCATTCTGTTCCTGGACTCAAAGAACCCCTACCTTGTTAGTGTGAATTGAGCGCCCTAGTTTCTGCCACATAACACAACACTCCCTCCTTCCATTCCTCAACAAAAGACTAAATCACCAGGACTGTCCTGTCTTAAACAAAGACAAACAAAAATCTCTTGAGCTTGACCCTCACCCAGAATCCTCTTAGATAGATCATAAATGTCTACAATGGCCCAATGTGAGACCCATCGTGTGGGAGAACCCTTGATACTATGACACTCTGCTAAGCTTGCAGACAGGAGCCCGGCATAACTGTCTTCTGAGAGGCTTCATGCAGCAGCTGATGAAAGCAGAAGCACAGACGCACAGACACACAGACCCACAGCCAGATATCAGGAGAGCCCAGGGAGTTTTGTGGAAGGGTAGGGGATAGGATCAAGGGAGCTGGAGGGGTCAAAGACAGCACACGAAGACCTACAGAACTAACTAACCTGGGCCAGGAGGGCTCACAGAGACTGACCCACCAACCAAAGAGCATGCAGGGGCTGGACCTAGGTGCCTTACACAATTGCTTCTCTACTCATTCTCTTCCTGAACTCAAAGAATTCCTACTTTGTTAGTGTAGACTGAAGCAGGTGTACAGCTTGGTCTTCATGCAGGTCTCCTAACAATTGGAGCAGGGGCTACCTCTGACTCTGTTGCCTTCCACTGGATCCCCTTCCCCTAGCTGAGCTGCCTTGTCCAGCCGCAGTGGGAAAGAATGTGCCTAGGCCTGCCAAGACTTGATGTCCCAGAGCAGGATGGCATCCAAGGGGTGCGTCCCCTTCTCTGAGGAGAAGAGAAGGGGTAATGGGGGAGGGGTATTGAGGGTGGGACTGGAAGGAAAGGGGGCACTGCAATCAGGATGTGAAGTGAAGTGGATGAAGAAAGAAAGAAATAAAGAAAGAAAGAAAGAAGGAAGGAAGGAAGGAAGGAAGGAAGGAAGGAAAGAAAGAAAGGAAAGGAAAAAGAAAAAATGCACAGAAACCTCAAACCTACAACCAAAAAAAAAAAAAAACTTATCTTTGATGATATCTCTAAAAGAGAGCAATCAAATTGGCACTGATAGTATCCTTAAACTGATCAAAGAGTTTCCCTCTCCCTCTCCCTCTCCCTCCCCCTCCCCCTCCTCCTCCCCTGTCCCTCTCCCTCCCCCTCCCCCTGTCCCTCTCCCTCCCCTCCCCCTCCCCCTGTCCCTCTCCCTCCCCTCCCCCTCCCCCTGTCCCTCTCCCTCCCCTCCCCCTCCCCCTGTCCCTCTCCCTCCCCTCCCCCTGTCCCTCTCCCCCTCCCCTCCCCCTCCCTGTCTCCCCTTCCTCCCCTCCTCTCCCCTCCCCCTCTCCCTCTTCCCTTCCCCCTCCCCTCCCCTCTCCCTCTCCTCCCTCTTCCCTTCCCCCTCCCCCTCTCCCTCCCCCTCTCCCTCCCCCTCTCCCTCCCCCTCCCCCTCTCCCCTCCTCCCCCTCCCTGTCTCTGTCTCTCTGTCTCTCTCTTTCTCTCTGTCTCTCTCTGTCTCTCTCTGTCTCTGTCTCTCTCTGTCTCTCTCTCTGTGTGTGTGTGTGTGTGTGTGTGTGTGTGTGTGTGTGCTGGGTTTTTACTCTACAGACTAGTCTAAACCTGAACTCTTGATCTCTCAGCTCCAAAAATTGAACTGGCTCCCAACCCCTTTGACAAAAGAATCCCCTCACTAGACTGAGTCCCTTGAGGAAGGGAACCACACCCATCTTACAACCACACCCATCTTACAAGCCACTATCATCTTCAGTCCTCTTAGAAGGAAGCTCTGCACATGTCACATGCTGTCACAGATTCTTCAGTTATCTAACCATGTCTGTGCCCATTCCCCAGATACAAATATTAAAATTGCAGAGAGATAGAGCAAGTTTTCCCAGACCACACAACCAGAAAACTATAGGAACAAACACTTCGAGAAGAGTGGTTTACACCCTAGGTAATAGCAAAATGCCTGTGACAAATGACGACTAACAGTATATTTGTTCCCAGCACTCATTAATTGAGGCAGGAGTTTATGAGCTTGAGGCCAGCCTGGGCTACAGAGTGAGTTAGTTCCAGCCAGTGTAGACTGTAGAGCAAAATTCTATCACCAAAAAACAACTAAAGGCAAATGACAAAAGTGCCAGAGAGATGGATCCACTGTTAGGAGCACTTCCTGTTCTTGAAGAGGACTAAAGTTTGGGTCCCAACATCCATATCAGACAGTTCACAATCACCTGAAACTCTAGCTCCAAGGGATCTTTAGGCATCTCTGCTGTACACACACACACACACACACACACACACACACCTAAAACTAGAAGTAAATATTTGTTTAGAGTTTTCATCTCAGCCCTAACTGATAGCAAAGTAGTACTAAAATGTCTGACCCACAATAGGCAGTTCTACATGGGAAATGACAATTCCCGTTGGAATCAGGGAGCTGACATCCACCCGGATCCAGGCTGCTGCTGCTGCTGCTGCTGCTGCTGCTGCTGCTGCTGCCGCCAATCAATATCAATATCTTCTTTTTTTGTTTTGTTTTGTTTTGGTTTTTTTTTTATTTTTTTATTGTATATATTCTATATTTACAATTCATTTCCCTTTTTCTGGTTCCCCACCCCCAAAGGTCCCACATGTCCTTTTCCCTCCCCCTGCTCCCGCATCCACCCCCTCCCACTTTACTGTTCTTGTACTCTCCCACAATGATGTTTTGGTCCATTCTAGCACCAGTGTCCACTCCTTTCTTCTTGTGAGACATCACTTGATATGTGATTTGTGTCTTTGGTGTTCCAAACTTCTAGGCTAATATCCACTTATCAGTGACTGTATACCATGGGTATTCTTTTGAGACTGGGTCACCTCACTTAGTATGACATTCTCCAGCTCCATCCATTTCTCTAAGAATTTCATGAATTCATTGTTTCTAATGGCTGTATAGTACTCCATTGTGTATATATACCACATTTTTTGTATCCATTCCTCTGTTGAGGGACATCTGGGTTCTTTCCAGCTTCTGGCTATTATATATAAAGCTGCTATGAACATAGTGGAGCATGTATCCTTATTGCATGCTGGTGAATCTTCTGGGTATATTCCCAGGAGTGGTATGGCTGGGTCCTCCGGAAGTATCACGCCCAGTTTTCTGAGGAACCGCCATACTGATTTCCAGAGTGGTTGTACCAGCTTGCATTCCCACCAGCAGTGGAGGAGTGTTCCTCTTTCTCCACATCCTCGCCAACACCTGATGTCTTCTGAGTTTTTAATCTTAGCCATTCTGACTGGTGTGAGGTGAAATCTCAGGGTTGTTTTAATTTGCATTTCCCTAATGACTAGTGATGTTGAACATTTTTTAAGGTGTTTCTCAGCCATCTGAATTTCTTCAGGTGAAAAGACTCTGTTTAGCTCTGTACCCCATTTTTGGATAGGGTTATTTGGTTTTCTGGGGTCTCTTATGAATATCGATGCAAAAATACTAAACAAAATACTTGCCAACCGAATCCAAGAACACATCAAAACGATCATTCACCATGATCAAGTTGGCTTCATCCCAGGGATGCAGGGATGGTTCAATATACGGAAATCCATCAACGTAATCCACTACATAAACAAACTCAAAGAAAAAAACCACATGGTCATCTCATTGGATGCTGAAAAAGCATTTGACAAAATTCAGCATCCTTTCATGCTAAAGGTCCTAGAAAGAACAGGAATTCAAGGCCCATATCTAAACATAGTAAAAGCAATATACAGCAGACCAGTAGCCAACATCAAGGTAAACGGAGAAAAACTCGAAGCAATCCCTCTAAAATCAGGGACTAGACAAGGCTGTCCCCTCTCGCCATATCTCTTCAATATAGTACTTGAGGTACTAGCTAGAGCAATTCGACAACAGAGGGAAGTCAAAGGGATACAAATCGGAAAGGAAGAAGTCAAACTATCACTATTTGCAGATGATATGATAGTTTACTTAAGTGACCCAAAAACCTCCACCAGAGAACTCCTGCAACTGATAAACAACTTCAGCAAAGTGGCTGGCTATAAAATCAACTCAAGTAAATCAGTAGCCTTCCTATACGTGAAGGATAAGCAGGCCGAGAAAGAAATTAGGGAAATGACACCCTTCACAATAGCCACAAATGATATAAAGTATCTTGGAGTGACGCTAACCAAACATGTGAAAGATTTATACGACAAAAACTTCAGGTCTCTGAAGAGGGAAATTGAAGAAGACATCAGAAAATGGGAAAATCTTCCATGCTCGTGGGTTGGCAGGACTAATATAGTCAAAATGGCAATCTTGCCCAAAGCAATATACAGATTCAATGCAATTCCCATCAAAATCCCAACTCAGTTCTTCATAGAGCTAGAAAGAGCAATTCTCAAATTCATCTGGAATAACAAAAACCCCAGGATAGCTAAAACTATCATCAACAGCAAAAGAACTTCTGGGGGAATCAATATCCCGGACCTCAAGCAATATTACAGAGCAGTGGTATTAAAAACTGCATGGTATTGGTTCAGTGACAGGGAAGCAGATCAATGGAATAGGATCGAAGACCCAGAATTGAACCCACACATCTATGGCCAATTGATCTTCAACAAAGGAGCTGAAAACATCCAGTGGAAAAAAGATAGCCTTTTCAACAGATGGTGCTGGCTCAACTGGAGGTCAACATGCAGAAGAATGAGAATTGATCCACTCTTATCTCCTTGCACTAAGCTCAACTCCAAGTGGATCAAAGACCTCCACATAAAACCAGACACACTAAAACTAATAGAAAAGAAACTGGGGAAGACCCTTAAGGACATTGGCTCAGGGGAAAAATTCCTGAACAGAACACCAATTGCTTATGCTCTAAGAGCAAGAATAGACAAATGGGACCTCATAAAACTACAAAGTTTCTGTAAGGCAAAAGACACTGTCAAAAGGATAAATCGGCAACCAACAAATTGGGAAAAAATCTTCAATATCTTCTTAAAGACATTTTATTTGTTTGTTTATTGAGATAGAGTTTGTGTAGTCCTGGCTGTGTTGGAACTCATTCTGTACACCAGGCTGGCCTTGAACTCAGAGATCTGCCTGTCTCTGCCTCTTGAATGCTGGGGTTAAAGGCATGTGTCACCACTGCCTGGCCTCAATATCTTTTTAAAAATTTTATTACATTCATTTATTTACTGGGGATTGGGACATGTGCCCCCGCTGGTATGTGGAGGCCAGAGGACAATCTGGAGGAGTCAATTCTCTCCTTCCAAGAAATTACCCAGGAAATCGAATGCAGATCTTCAGCCTTTTGCAACAAGCATTTTACTCCATGAGCCATCTCATCAGTATCTGAACAAAAATAATACTGGAGAGAGAAATTCTCACTCACTGATGGTAAGAGGGCAAGACGGGGCAGCCTCTGTGAAAGACATTTTGACAGTTTCTAACAGAGCTATGTATGACCCAGCAACTGCGCACTTCTACATTACAAGGGGCATGAAATCTCATGTCCATAAAATATCTGCAAACAAATGTTTACAGCAGCTTTAATTTTAATGACCAAAACTTGGAAGGCGTGGAGATGCCCTCCGGATAGTGAAAGGATAAATCATCCCGGACACCTCCAGACAGTGCGGTATTATTCAGGGCTAATGAAGTGAACCATCAAGCCATGAGAAGACAGGAAGAAAATTTAAATGAATTTTATTAGGTGAAAGAAGCCTACTTGAAAACGCTAAATACTGCACGCTCCCACTCCAGGATCATCAGAGAAGACAAAGCTATCAGTCCAGACCAGAGGCATAGGGATGGAGGGCTGACTAGGCAGACAAAGGCCAGTAAAGGAAGAAAAATATTAAATATGCCTATTTTTATTTTATTTTATTTTACATTATGGGTCACATGCCATGGCACATGTGTGAAGGTCATAAAATAGCTTACAGTAATCCATTATCTCTATTCACCATGTGGGCTCCAGAGACCAAATCAGGTCACCTGACTGGGCTACAAATGACTTTCTCCACTAGGCCAGCATATATATATATATATATATATATATATATATATATATATATATGGGTTGGGCTTTTTTTTTTTTACTTTTTTTTTATTCGATATATTCTTTATTTACCCTTACCTGGATCCCCCCTCCCCAAAAGTCCCATAAGCCCTCTTCCCTCCCCCTGTTCCCCAATCCACCCCTTCCCACTTCCCTATCCTGGTATTCCCCTACACTGCTGCACTGAGCTTTTCCAGGACCAGGGGACACTCTTCCTTCCTTCTTCTTGGGCATCATTTGATATGTGAATTGTGTCTTGGGTATTCGAAGCTTCTAGGCTAATATCCGCTTATCAGTAAGTGTATACCATGAGTGTTCTTTTGAGATTGGGTTACCTCACTTAGGATAATATTCTCCAGTTCCATCCATTTGTCTAAGAATTTCATAAATTCATTGTTTTTAATTGCTGAGTAGTATTCGATTGTGTAAATATACCACATTTTCTGTATCCATTCCTCCACTGAGGAACATCTGGGTTGTTTCCAGTCTCTGGCTATTATAAATAAGGCTGCTATGAACATAGTGGAGCATGTACCCTTATTATATGCTGGGGAATCCTCTGGGTATATGCCCAGGAGTGGTATACTGGGGTCCTCCAGAAGTATCATTCCCAGTTTTCTGAGGAACCGCCAGACTGATTTTCTCTGTGTAGCCCTGGCTGTCCTGGAACTCACTCTAAAAACTATGCTGACCTCAGTCTCAGAGATCTACCTACCTCTGCCTCCTGAGTACTGAGATTAAAGGCTTAATATGATATTATGATATCATGTTAAGCATGAAATTTTGATGGGGAATAGAGTGTCACACATTTGCCCAAACCTGATGGAGGTATGCCAAGAGCGAGCCCTCATGCAAACTCTGGACCTCCGGTGCCAATGTCAATGATAATGTTAATTTGATTAAAATAAACCAACAGCTCATGGATTGGAATAAATACACAGTTGTGGTAGGGAATGATGTAATAGGGGAACTCTGCACGAGGAGTTGGTGGGCAGAGACCCGCAGGAGTCCCTACCTTCCTCGCGACATTTCTATGAGCCAAAAACTACTCTTGACAGGTATGGTGGTACACGCCTATAATGCTGGCACTCAGGAGGTAGACACAGGAGCATCACAGTTCAAGACTAGCCTGGAATACATAACTCAAGGCCAGCTGGAAATACATATTAAAAGCCTGCCTCAAAATAACAAGGGCTGGGGATGCAGCCCAGTGGTAGAGCATCTGCCTGACATGAACAGCGTTCAGAAAGAAACCTCCAAAACAACATACTACTGATACCTTATAACTAAAGCATCATATCTTTGTGAGTGTGCATGCATGTGTGTGAGTACCTGTACATACATGTGCACATGTGTGTGGAGGTCACAGGACAGCCTTGGGTGTTAGTCCTCAGGAGCTGTGCAACTTTTGTCTTTTGGGGACAGGGTCTCTCAGTGGCCTGCAGCTCAGGCAGTGAGTGAGGTGGACTGGGCGGCAAGCCCCACTTCCCCAGCACTGGGGCTATGGCACATGTCACCACACTTGACTTTTTTACACGTTTTCTAGAGACTGGACCCAGGTCCCATGCTTACACAACAAGCGCTCTACCAGTGAGCCATCTCTCTGGTGCCCCTAAAGTTCTCCCTGCCCCACAAACACCAAGATGAGTTGGTAGTGACCACATGAGCCTGCTGCCAGCTGCAAGTGTCCCCACTCGGCAGGGAGTCTGAAGCCAAAAGAAGAAAGATCACAGTTTCAGAGTCAGTGGAGGTTCCTCTCTCTAGCCTGGTCGTCTTCTTTGCAAAGAGAAGTCAGCAGAGCCAGGCCATTCTCACCTAACCTGCCACAGCCCACAGCCCAGCGGACCCCTCTTACCCCCACTGTTCCAGGAGCCTGACCCTCACTGCAGCCTTCTGCTCAGAGCTGAGAGCTGTACAGCCTCTGAGACCATAGAGAGCAGTGGCCCAGGCTCTGGGTGAGATCCCTCTCTCGATGAAGGTGGCTGGCAAGTGGCACAGGAGGTGTCCCACAATGTCCACAGTGTATTCATCAGCAATGACACCATCCTGAAATCAACAAGCATGGCTGAGAGGAGACCCAGCTCAGATCAAGCTCAAGGTCCACTGAGGATCCTCCCCACTTCCAAACTCCACAAAACTTTCTGGATCAGAATGACCTACCTTGTTACAGAGCACCGAAGATGGTACTGAGTCCAATTGCCCCACCCAGGGAAACAGGCCTTGGGTGCTTGGGAACCCCCCAGCTTACCACATGTTTGTCACACAGTAAAAGGGAGACTATTGGCATTGTCACTGTTCTTGGGATATCGTGGATTTTGTTAACCAAGAACAGGGCACAAGCTCAGGGCAGAGCACTCTCCCAGAATGCACAAGGCCATGGGCTCCATCATCGGCAACATAAAATAATTGTGGCGTGACATACGAAGCATCGCTTGAGCCTCCAAAGAGCTCTTTCTCAAAACGCCAAGGACAGTATGCACGGTATGTTTGCTGTGAGCCAGGCACTGTGCTAAGTGACAGGCCTCAGTCCACTGCATCACCATAGGAACTGTAAGTAGCAATCATTTGTGCTGGGAATCAATAAAGAAACTTCTAAGGTCCCAAGCATTCTGTCCAGGATCCTGAAATTCATCAGTGCGTTACCCACTGTATGCCCACAAGAGCTGCAGAATGAGAGACTTCTTCACCTACCTTACACATGAGGGTGCCGAGGCAGGGGGGAGGAAGGGTTTGCTATAGCTACAGAACCAGTTCTGGCAAGGCTTGAAAAGAACACAGTCCTCCAACAGTCTCTTTCTGAGATCAAAGTCTACAGAACCAATGGCCAAAGGTTACAGGGCCAGCTCTAAGACTCACAAGTCAGACTTATAACCATCACTGCAGGCTCGAAATCCCATCAAAGCCCCCTCCACTGCTCCCTGAGACACACACACACACACACACACACACACACACACACACACACATCCAGATTTCCTCCACAGCTCCCCGAGACTGTCACAAACACAGAGAATGGACAGGGCACTAGGGAAAGTATCTCCCAGGAAGTTCTCTTACCAAACACTGTTGCACCTTCCTGATGACCAAACTCCTTTTGTCAGGATCTAAAACCAAGGTGTCCAAGTGCCTCTTACCCAGGCTGATCAGAAAACGCACGCAGCGAGAGGGGGGAACTGAAGCCAGGAATCGAGACCTGCAGAGAGACCAGAGGATGGCAGCAGAAAGCAGTGTCTGCTCTGCACTGGTCCCTGAGACCAGGGCAACATCAGCACCAGACACCACCTCAGGGACGTCCTAGAAGCGCCGGCTCTCCCAGCAATGCACCTCGCGTCTGAAAGCAAGTCTCCTACCCATGTCCTAGCTTAGAGTCTATGTGGAACGATGTCTATTCGGAGTATCCCAGATTCTCAGGTCCCGAAGTGTGTACGTCATTCTCCACCCTGCCTCGGGTTCCTTAGCCCAGGGGGAAAGAACCACAAACGCCTGTCATCTGGTGACTGAGTCAGACAGGGACTCGATGTTCACTTACGGAAGGGTGGCCAGGAGGAACGGTGGCATGGTGGACCTTGACACTTCCCAGTATTTCCATGCCAAGCAATTGACCTGCAACAATAGCCAAAGCAAATGCACAGACGACGCCTTGTAAATGTCCAGACAGCCTCATGGTGTAGGAACCACTCCTCTGAACACTAAGAGCTTGAGAAACTGAGACAATAATAAGATGAATACACACATTTAGGTGTGAGAGCAGTCTTATTTATGAATACAAAAGAGTGAGATGCAGCTACGCCCCTGGACCGGAAGGCAAACACCTGGCTTGTGAATAGAACAGAGTATTGTGTGACTGTTTTGATTTTTCATTGTATCTATTCATTTATGTGTGTGAGTCACAGAATGCATTTAGAGGCCTGAAGACAGTTTCAGAAGTCGGTTCTCTCCTTCTGCTGCTATGTGTATCCCAGAATGTTGAACTCAGGTTTCTGGGCCTGACAGCAAGCACCTTTACCTGCTAAGCCTTCATCTTTCTAGCCTGTATGCAACTATTTTGATTTAATAATATAGTAACATGATGCTTGTACACACACAGAGAGAGAGAGAGAGAGAGAGAGAGAGAGAGAGAGAGAGAGAGAGAGAGGAAGCTGGTGTGAGTGTACATGGTTCTTAGGGGTCACAGAGGTCTTTGTGCTCACAGATAAGAACTAAGGAGCTGGGTAGTAGTGGTTCCCATCTTTAATCCCAGGATTCAGGAAGAAGAGGCAGGAGGATTTCTGAGTTCAAGGCCAGACTGGTCTACAGAGTGGACTACAGGACAGCCAGCGCTACACAGAGAAACTCTCTCAAAAGACAAACAAACCACAGAACTAAGGGAACCTGGAATAAGACTTTTAATCCACCCAAAAAGATGATCACCACCTCGGGGCAAATTTACTTTCTATGTCTGGTCCTAGCCAGTTCGATATAATAGCTGTATAATTTTGTTACAAATATCTTTAGGCACCAGCCCTGGCATCAGAAGAGCGTTAAAAGCAGAGAAATGCTCCATGGTACCTGATCTGGAGAAAGCAGGGAGAAGTTGTTCTCAAAATACTGGAAGAGGACCAGGAAGACGCGGGCACTCATGGCGTTGATGTGCGAGCACTGTACACCCTTCACCAGCTGCCCGGCGCTGGGAAACAAAATGAGGACCGCTGAGAAGAGGGTAAGGAGGGGAGTAGACAGGAGGGGCCAAAGAACGCATGCTCCGCCATCACGGGCCGAGCACTCATAACACGAAGTCATGATGGGATTTTATAATGTTCCTACAGGCTCTGGATTTCAATGTTTGATCCTCAAGGTGTTAGTCTGGGGAAATTCTAGAAACAGGAAGTAGGACTGAGATAGAGGAAGTAGGTCACTGAGGGCAGGTCTTCGGGAATATGGTTACTTCTTGTTTCCCTCTATTGACTGGCCCACCATGTTGTGAACTGCTGTCTTGCACTCTGCCCTCCCTGCCATGGTGGACTGAGGCCTTTGAAACTGTGAGCCAAGACAAAAATTTTCCTTAAGTTGCTTTTAAATTTTTTTAATTGTGGGGCTGGAGAGATGGCTCCACAGTTAAGAGTACTAGCTGCTCTTCTAGAGAACCCTGGTTTGACTCCCAGCACCCTCATAGTGGCTAACAACCAGCTATACTTCCAGTCCTAGGGGATCTAATGCCCTCTTCTGGCCTCCTCAGGTACTGCATGTATGTGGTTCACAGCCACACATTTTTATGTTTACGGGTGTTGTCAAAGCGCCCATAAACAAAAAATAAATAAATAAATACCTGTGGATCTAGAGAGATGGCTCAGCAGTTAAGAGCACTGGCTGCTCTTCCAGAGGTCCTGAGTTCAATTCCCAGCACCTACATGGTGGCTCACAACCATCTGCAAAGGGATCTGATGCCCTCTTCTGGCAAGCAGGTGTACATACAGCATAGCACTCATGAACATTAAATAAATAAAAATTCAAAAAGGCTATCCAGTTTTGTGTATGAATGTTCGAATTTTGCATTGCATGTGTGTGTGCATGCACATGTATGTTTATGGATTTATATGGCAAACATCTGGTGGTCAGAGGACAGCTTGCAGGACTTGGTTCTCTTCTTCTATCACATGTGGCTTGAACTCAAGTCATCAGGCTCAGCAGGAGTGCCTTAGCCCACCAAGCCATCTCACTGGCCCTCTCTTGGTGTTTGGACTCTTCTCACAGCTCAGCTGGCCCTCTGTGGAATCAGGCTTCTCTTCAGAAGCTCCAAAGGGCTGTTCAGGCCAGGCTGCCAAAGCGCCCTACCTCAGGAGCTCCTCGGGCCTTTCAGTGGTCTTTTCCAGAAGCTCATACAGGAACAGGGCCTGAGGAAAGAGAGGATAGCAGCAATGAGGACCCCAGCACACTGAGGCCCGATGGGGAAAGCACACTGTGACCTCATCTTATAGATGGGGGAACCGAAGCTGAACCCAGAATGTTACCAACCCAAGGCCCTCCAACCACTAAGTGGCTGAACCAGAATTTGAAACCATGTCAGGAGCACAACCTGCCACACTCCAGATGAGTCTCTGGGCTCTAAAGCAGAGCTTCTCAACCTGTGGGTTTCAAGCCCTTAGAGGTCAGATAACCCTGTCACAGGGGTCACCTAAGGCCATTTGCATATCACATGCTTACATTACAATTCATAACAGCAGCAAAACTACAGTTGTGAAGTAGCAACAAAATAATTTTATGGGGGAGGGGTCACCTCAACATGAGAAATTGTATTAAGGGGTCGCCACATTAGGAAGGTTGAGAACCACTGCTCTAAAGGCTGGGTGAGGAGCAGAGGCTTGGAATGGCAGGGTTGGAGTCTTACTACCTTAGCTTTACAAAGCTGCTGCCCTGTGAAGGCCCCTGTGTGGTCCCTCTTTGTGTGCCCACCTGCTAGTCCTGAGCCCACGCGGCAGCAAAGATGGAACCAGCACAGCCCAGAAAGTAACATCAATAAAGGAGCTCATGCCCACGGCACATGCTCCCCGCAAGCCCTCCCTGATGAGCACTCCGGAATGCTACAGTATAGGCAGGGGAGTCATTTGTTTTAAGGAATGAAATCTTACAGAATACCTAACTTGCAGAAGCGATCAAGTGCGACATTTGTCTATTTTATAGACTCTAAAACTTTGAACGTAATTCCCCAAACGCAGTAAATTATGAGCCAGAGTTAGACAGAGGCTTCTGGGATGTGACAGCCGAGGGCCTTAAAGTCTCATAAAGGTCTGGGCAGAAAGATCTGGGGTGGAGGGCGTCCCCATGCTCTGTGTACAGCCCCCTGAAGTTCCAGGGACATCGGACCTGCAAACCTTCCCCCACAGGCTTCACAGTCTCAGGAACTGAAAACTCTATCAGCCCGGCTGCTGGGATAAAAATACCCGAAGGTTGTCTACAGAAGAGTGAGTTTTCCAAAATAAAGCAAGTATTCAAGCTGCTGGAGTTGGCAGTGGTTTGCCGCACAGGAACAGAGCGCTGTAACACCATCCAGCCTCGTAAAAGACCCCCTCAGAGATAGCCAGCTGTTTTGTTACTTCCTGGTTCCCAAGCGGTGCTGGGAACATGGTAAGTCTGTGCTCAGTAAACATTTCCAGAGCCTGGAGAGACGGCTCAATAGGAAAAGTACATTAGCAAGTACTTTTCACAAGCACGAGGCCCTGAATTTGTATCTCCCAAACTTAAGTAAAAGCCAAGTACAGTCCAGTAGCACACATATGTCATCCCAGTTCTGCCTTGGGAGGATGGAAGGAGGAGACAGGGAAACCCCTGGAAACTCCTAGGCTGGCTAGCAGAAGGTATGCCTCAGTGAACAACAAGAAGCCTTGTCTCAAGCAAGATGGAACACACACACAAACACACACACAAACACACACACACACACACACACACACGCACAATTATGTCAGAAGTGAATGAAAGTGGTTTCCTCAGCAGAAGGTCCCATGGGCGAGGGTCAGTCTCAGCAGCACCGTCCCTTCCAAACAGCCTGGGTGCCGGGCATATCTAACCATAAGGAGAGTGGTAGGTAACATTTCCAGCACACTGCTCTCAGGCTGTATCCTATATGACAACTATTGCCTGTAATCATCCTCATGCTGCTCACAACACAATGTAAGGAGATGTCCCCACAGCTGATAAGTGGCAGCCAGAATTCATCCTCACGCCTTGTCTAGCTTCTTAACCACACACAACTCTATTTCCTGGGCTTATTAACAAAGAAATAAAGTGTCTTTATCAAACTGGCCCTAAACAGATAAAAACAAAAAATGAGACGTGCTTGCCCAGAGTTGATGATGTAACCCAGGGGAAACACGCTCGCCTGCCATGCGTGTGGGAGGCCTGGGTTCCATCCTCAGCACCACAGAAGGAAACACGGGATTGATCTGTGAGCACTTCAGTCCTACCTGGCTCCTTCGAAGCTCCTTTTCCTTCAGGACAGTAGCATTAAATCGAGATTCTTTCCATAAATCATAGAGAGACACCTCCTTAAAGAGAGCTCCTGGTACCTCCACGATGCCTGAAGCAGCATCTTCTGCTTCCATCAACTGCCGAAATTGAGAGGAACGATAGTAACAGCCTTATGAGGGGGACACTGAGTTCTGATTGCATTTGGACACTGCTTCCTGGACCATAAAACGTATTCGATCTGCTTAGCAACCACAGAAAGCAGGGACTGTTACTACCCCCATTTTACAGGTAATCGAACCGAGGCCTAAAAGTGGTACATTGAAAGCTGATCAATGGGACTCAAGCCTGAGTCTGTGTGGGTCTGAAACCCACTGTTAGAGACGGAATATGAACTGCCCCCACAACGCTCATGTCTTGAAAAGTAGCTCCCCCAGAGGGCAGCACTGCTGTGCAAACTTGCAGAAACTTTAGGAAGTAGGGTGTACCTGGGGGAAGTAGGTCAGTAGGGGACAGATATCTGGAGGTACACTACCCCTGGCCACTTCCTGTCTTGCTCTCTGCTTCCTAATCAGCCAGGAAGTGAACAGCTCTTCTAAGCCACACTCCCACTGCTGTGACCCTCTGTCCAAGCACACAGGCCAAGCAACTGTGAACTGACACCCTGAACCCATGAGCCCAGATCAGTCCTTCCTCCCTTAACATGTTTATGTCACGTATTTGGGTCAAAATGACCAAAAAAAAAGTGACTAATATACCCATATTCTACTTTAGCCATATGGACTACTGCTCTTCCCAAAGCCTTGGTGTTTTCACACAAGCACCTTGGGTTTGGTTTCTTAACAGATTCTGTAACCGGATACAGTAAGCGCATGGTGAGCAAAATGTCCAACAGATCAACACAGTCCGAAGCACTCTGGGAACTTCAGGATTCAATCAAACTCTTGAAATGTTTTAAGAGCTAACTGTGATGGAGGATGCATGCTTGTAAGGCAGGAGAGTAGAAAACCCAAGCCCAGCCAGGGCTCCACGATGAGACCTTAAAAATAACAATTACAGAATACCTCTCAGGCCCAGATTCAAGGCTTTGTGTTGGATCACCCCCAACATCTACCCCATTGATGAACTGCTAGAACATATGAAGGAACTGATCCTACAGATCAAAGGCTGCAGGATCTCCATGACACAGGGCAACAACAGGATGTCCAAGAGAAATCCCAGTGAGGTGCGGTATTGACAGTGTAGCAGATGCCAGAGGCTTCGTACCAGGCCAACAAGTCACCGCAATGAACATTTGCAAGCAAATAAATGTGGACAAAAGAGTGCACTGTGGGACACACTGTGACACACTATAACTTCCACAGTGAGTTTTCTTTCTCTGCTGTGGGGGAAGAGGTTGCAAGGGCAGAGGGCAGGAATGAGAAGAGGAGGAGATGAATGGGACTGGGGTGCATGAAGTGAAATTCACAGAGGACCACTAAATAAAAATAATCATCATCATCTGAAATTCAGTTAAGAAGTTTGGTTTGAGAAATTTCTTCCATATTGGACTGGCTAGGAAAGCAATGGCATCTGAGAAAAGTGTACCACGGTAACAGGAATTGTGCCTGGAAGAGAAGGCAGCACTCCCGGGGGCCACATGTTCTGGATTCCAAACACCCCATACACCAACTGCCAAGACAGCGCCAGACAAAACAATTGGCTCATGGTCGTAATTTATACACAGACTCTGAAAACCCGCATCCTCTGTAAGCTGTGTGGCTAAGGACTGGACGTCTACCTCTCACCTTGCTGAGAACACCTTGCTGCTGGACAGGTAACAGAGCAGACATATCCTGGGAAAGAGGGCTTCTCAGAACCTGCCAGAGATCCTTGTGGTCCATGCGGTAGAAGGCTTGTGTGCCCACCCCTGCCAGCAGCACGCCCATCTGGCTGATGTTGTAGAAGGACAGCACCTAGCAGAGAAACAGCCATGAGGATGCTCTCTCAGACACTTACTAGGCCAGCCTGATGCGGGTACCTGGATAACTGACAGCCAAGAGACCCAATGGGAAGCAAGAAGGATTCCGCGCTCACAGACCTTTTAGTTTTGGTAGTCGACACTAGGGAAGAGATGAGCGTCTTTGTCCAGGACAGGGAGGGACTACAATAATATCCCTCTGCTCCCTGGAGTTATTTGCATAGAAAATGTCATCGTGGACCCCCAGAGCCTCAGTTAAGGTCCAGAAAATCCAAGGTTCAGAGCCTCAAAATGAAGTCAAACAAAAGTAAACACGGGCCTTGGCCTCCAGTACAAAAGTGAACAAATCCAAGCAGACCATGGTTCTCTTAGTTAGGGCTACTATTGCTATAATGAAACAGCATGACCAAAAAGCAAGCTGTGAAGGAACAAGGTTATTTGGCTTGGGAAGGAAGTCAGGACAGGAATTCAAACAGGGCAGGAGCCTGGAGGCAGGAGCTCATTCAGAGGCTATGGGAGGATGCTGCTTACTGACTTGCTCCTCATAGCTTGCTCAGTCTTCTTTCTTACAGAACCCAGCACACCAGCCCAGGAGCCTCTCTCATCCATCACTAATTAAGAAAATGTCCTACAGGCTTGCCTATAGCCATATCTTGCAGAAAAAAGCTTGTGTCAAGTTGACATGAAACTATAACTAGCCAGTGCAACAGCCATGATACCATGGTGGAGATGGTGTTCATCAGCCAACTCTGTAGCAGATGCCTTGGGCTCTGCCCTCTATCTTTCCCTTCCACTGTGATGTTGACAATTTGGTCCCTTACATTCTCTGTGTTCAGTGCAAATAACCTTAGAAGTGAAGATAGTTAACACCATGAGCTCACTAGGTTGATCAGAAGACTGAATGATTAAACCACTTAGAACAAGTCCTGGCATACAATAATCACTTCATAAATGCTCATTATTAGTTTCACACTGGAGCTGGTTCCAATCCAACTGACATACTAGGAGGTGACTAAGAGTGTGAACAGAAAGAGTGGGACACCTAAGTGCTTAGGAACCAACTGTCTGGAGTCTGGAGTCTTTTTAGCCAGATCCAACATGGAGGCAACTCTCCCCACATACACAATAAGAAGGTCCAGAAGAATGGCTACAGTGTGGACTATGGTGCTGGCCCTCCAAATGGGACTTTCTTACAACACAGCTCCCTCTCCACAGCCCAAGTCTGAGACAAATACCATCACCCATCACTGCTGACACCAGTCCGATGGGTGATCCTGCCCACCAACCCGTATCGAAAGACACCCAAGAGAATAATAAAGCATGCCCTGGGCACACCTTTTAGAACATTCTCAGAGACATTTTAGTTTCCTGACCACCTCAAGATGAACAACCTACTCTTCCAGTCTTTCCGCAATGATACTTTGTGTGACTCAAGGCAGCAGAGCCAGCTGACCACAGAGCAAACTTTCTGACTCCACAGAACAAAGTAAATCTTCCCTCCATGAACCTGGTTCTCTTGGGTAGCTGTCACAGCCACGAAAATCCAACTAAGCTGCAGGTTAGCAGGTGAGTCCAGGAGCAGTAAGAACAAAGAAGAAAATCCCGGGTGTATATCCAGCACGTATCTATGGCTCAGTAGCAGGTCTCTTGAAGAGCTCACAGCCTGTCCCCTCTTCCCTGTGCTCAATCACCTCCCTGTGGACTGTTGGGGTAATCTGCACCAGTTCTGAGGAGAGGAGCTATTCTTAGCCATTTTACAAACAGTGGGACTGGAGCAAGGAGAAATTAAGCAATTGCCTCGTGTCACACAAGTAGATGTCAGAGTGGAGATTCAAATGCCAGTCCTGCCGTCAACACATCCTCTGTCTAGTTGCTTCTACTGTGTGTGCACATAGCCGACTGTTGTGGACAGAATGCTTGTGTCCTCCCCAATATTCATAAGATAAGTCTTCACCTCTCCCTGTGTGATGCTATTAGGTTGTAATGAGGTCATGAGATATCCTGGCTAGTTTTGTGCAGACTTGACACAAATTAGAGTCATCTGGTTGGAGAATTGAGGCTAGAAAATGCCTCAGTTGGCCTCTATTCAAGTCTGTCTGGTGTTTTCTTGATTGATGATGGGTGTGGGAGGGCACAAGCCACTGTCTTATAGGAGATAGTCCTGAGTTATGTAAGAAAGCAGGATGAGCAAGCTATGGGGAGCAAGCCAGTGAGAAGCATTCTTCAATAGATTCTACTTCAGTTCCTGTCTCCAGGCTCCTGTCCTGGCTTCCCCTAATGTTACCCATAAGCCAGATAAACCCTTCCCTCCCAAGTTGCTTCCAGTGATGTGCTTTACCACAGGAATAGAAGCCCTAAGTCATGAGATAATTAGAGTTAAACAGGGCCCTGAACTGACAGAAGTAATGCCTTTACCAGAAGAGAAACAAGAACAGGGAGGTGGCTCTCAGTAGGCACAAGGCTTTCTGCACAAGCATGAAGACCCTAAGTTTGGATCCCAGGCACCCTCATAAAAAGAATTTAGGGTGGGAGGCTGAGACAGGTGTATCCTTCAGGATTATTATCTGGCCAGTCTAGCTAAAATAGCAAACTCTAAGTTCATTGAGAGATCCTATCTCAAGAAATCAAAGCAGAGAAGTGCTTGAAGAAGACATCTCGACCTCCCTCTGGCCACCACACATATCTGCACAAACAAGCACACATGTACACATCAAGAGACAGAGAAAAACAGAGGCTGCTTGCTATCAAGAAATTCCCATAAGTCCATAGAAAGATGGCTGTGGTCCACAGCCAAAACAATGGGCTTCGAAATGAAGCTACCCAAAACTGTGAGGGGGAAATCTCTGTTATTTAAGCCACTAACACCATGATGTTGTGTTATACAGCAACCCAATTAACATCACACTGGCCCTCCAGGCACTCCAGGAAAGTTGAAAGTTCCAGCTGACCTTTTCCTGAGCCAAGTATTTGGCAGACAAGATGATGATCTGGCTTCTTCCCCAGCCTGTAACCTGGTTGAGGGTAGAGATGGCGCTGCGCACTGCTTCGGAGGTGAGGGATTCCAGCTGAGTGCTGGTCAGACCTACAACCGCATCTGACAGAGAGCCCAGGGTCTCGTTGAGGGTCTGGTTCTCTGTAGCAATGTCCAGAAGGTTGCCCTTGAGCTGGAAGGATAAGGAACTGGCATGAGCCTTGAAAGAAAGCAAGGCAGTGCCGCCCTCCAGCCACCCCCTGGGTGTAAGGACTCCATACTGCCCCTCCCTAGACAGGGATCGCAAAGCAAGGTATTCTCCGTCTCGGCCAGACAGTGACTGGCCCCTGAGACTGCGTCCTCCAGGCCTGGCTTTCATGTGCTGAAACTTCACTTTGGGTTTCATTTAAATATTAATGTGTTGTTCAATCAACCTTCAAGCATGGCAGGAAGAATTCTATTCCCTTGTGACTCCACTGCATTTTGTAGCTTCTATTTTCCTGTTGTGATCGTGAACTCTATATCCATATATTTGGTTGCTTTCCTTTTGTGAACTATCCAGGGGCCTTTTCATGGTAATATGTAATCTGCATAAAAAATAATTCTCAGCAGTACAAGAAAGATAAAGTGAAAACCCAAGCTCGTGAAAGTAACTATGGAAATGATCAAATTAGTGAGGGGCTCAGTCATAGAACATTTTCCAAAGGAGGGGAGGAAGGAGGGATGGAAGGAAGGAAGGAAGGAAGGAAGGAAGGAAGGAAAGAAAGAAGGAAGGAAGGCAGGCAAGGAGGAGGAGGAAGAAGAAGGGAGAGAAGGAATATAGGAAGGCAGGCAGACAGGTAGGGAGGAGGAGGAAGGGAGGGAAGGGAGGGAGGGAGGGAGGGAAGGAAGGAAGGAAGGAAGGAAGGAAGGAAGGAAGGAAGGAAGGAATTGGTGTATATCTTTCCAATTGGTTCTATGCCTTTAGAAATATACAGTATGAAGTTCTTACATATTTATCATGTGAACTACTTAATGCTCTATACTTTCACTTAAATCACATCTTATACATGTCTGCATGTTTCTAAGACTGTCGTAACAATTATTTTTGTTGTAATATATGTCCCTAATTACAGTCAAGAATTCCCATCTGATTCTGGTAAGGAAGGTAATAAACTCACCAATTGTATCATAGCCTCTGTGCAAAAATAAAATAAAAACAAAAACCTGAGAGGCCAGTGAGATGGTTCAGCAGGTGGAGCTACTTGGCCACCAAGTCACATGACCTCAGCTGGATCCTAGACCCCACAATGCAGATAAAAAGAACTGAGTCTCAAGTGTTGCTCTCCGGCCTCCATAGATGTCACGTGCACATATATATACACACATAAACATGCACGCACACACTAAAGAATTAAGAAAAATAAATAATGGATAAATACATGTTTTAAAATGACGATCATGACCTGTTTTTTTTTTTTTTTTTGGTTTTTTTTTTTTTTTTTTTTGGTTTTTTCGAGACAGGGTTTCTCTGTGTAGTTCGGGCTGTCCTGGAACTCACTTTGTAGACCAGGCTGGCCTCGAACTCAGAAATCCGCCTGCCTCTGCCTCCCAAGTGCTGGGATTAAAGGCGTGCGCCACCACCGATCATGACCTGTTTTAACACATACATTTGTATAAACATTTCAGGCACCATGCTCAACTTTCACATATGCGATCTCAAAGTTGCCACTGGGGGGCAGCAAAGCTAAGCGGAAGAAACCCGGTTCAGGCTCTCTTCAGCAAGCTCCCCTCCCCAGTGTTGTTCCTGTGACACAGAAGGAAGTGAGGACTAGGGTGGGGGCTCTCATCGCCTGGTCACTTGCAGCACATGGTGACTGAATACACAATCCCAGGTCACGAGCAGATCTGAGGGATCCGAGCTGGTAGCACAGAGCCCAGTGACGGACGACTACGGGCTAACCCACTGAGCACTCAAGTCAGAGCTGCTGAGCTCTGCATCCCTCGCCGGTTTCCCAGTAACAGGAAGACGCCCCCAACCGGTGTTTTCCTTGAACACAAAAACAGGCCTTGACAAACAGATCACCATGGTGGGAGACGCCAAATATAGCAAGGTGTTTGGAATTCTGCGTGAAAAACTGCTGTGGAATTACTGATGGCTTTACCAAGATTTTCTTTTACTAACATTCTAATAGTATGGTTCTAATTTTTTAATTAAGAAAATGATCTGAAACTTGAATGAGGGAAAAAAATAGAAATGAGAAGGCTAGGTACAGTAACACGTGCTTGAAATCCCAGCACTGAGGTGGCTGAGGCAGGAGGATTGCAAACTGGAAGCCAGCCAGGGATGCGTAACCAGACTTTACTCAAAAACTAAAATAAACTGAGAGAGAAGGGGATGGAGGCAGCCATCTGTATTTGCTAATTTGACCAGAAACAAGTCTAGAAGATCAGTAAATAACAGACATTCAAACGGGGCTCCTCCATCCTTCCCGTGCCGGGATCGGCTGAAGACTTCTGTTTTACAATCATCGGTCCTTTCATTCATGGAGAACTGGGTTGCTCAAGTGTCACAGCACATAAGCAGTCAGGGGACCACTTTCAGGAGCTAGTTCTCTCCTGCCACCATGTATTTTCTGGGGGTTAGATTTGGGCTGTCAGCTTGGCCCCTATCCTGGCGACTGTTTTTTGCCCCTCCGATTCAATTTATGAAAAAATTCTACCATTGAGCTATATCTCAGATAGATAGATAGATAGATAGATAGATAGATAGATAGATAGATGTATATATTGAGACAAGGTCTTATTCGGGCTGACCCTGAGACCCTCCTGGTTCATCGGTACCCGGGGTGGAGTCGGCCAGAGCCTTTACTCTTGTGGAGCCCCTTGTACTATGACGCATCATCTGTCCTTCAGCACAGCCTCACCCAGACCCCTGAGTGGATCTGCACTTAGCATCCATCCCCAGCCCGTGCTCCATACAGATGCTAGGATTCTCCCACGACCCCTCCCTATCACTCATTTCGATTGGCCGAGGCTGTTCCGATTGTGTTTCAGCACATCCATGCTTTCTCTATACTGCCTTTTGTAATTCCTCCCCACACTCCTCCCCTCCAGGATTGAAGATGTCATCTGCCAGGGTTGAAGTGCTTAATAGCATGTTCTCAAAATCCAGGCAAAGTGGCGAAACTGAGGCGGAGGATGCAGGGAGCCGCATCTCACCCGTACCTTCTGGATGCCAGCCTGGAAGCCCCGGACGCGGCTGCACTTGAGCATCTGGTGGAGAAGGACTTGGGCCAGGGTGGCGTCCAGCAGCTCCAGACCATCATAGAAACAAACCAACAGCCCCAACCTGTGTGGGAAGATGGGGGGGGCTGGTGGGGTCGTTCAGAGCGGAGAGCCCCCCACCCCCGCCCTGCAATCCAAACATGACCGTCGCATCAGCACCGTGGCCAGCGCCCACCCGCTTCATCCTGCGCCCTCTCAACAAACAAAATCGGTTTCCACAGAAAACAATTAATAATAGGGGTTGAGTGTGGAATGTGACCCCGGGCTCGTGTGTTTGAATACCTGATTCCCCAGCTGGTGACAACATGGCTGCAGAAGGCAGCTCGCAAGGAGCAGACATTTGAGGGGTATACCCTGGTCTTGCTTCTGATCTTGTTTTCAGTTTCCTGGCCTGTCAAGATGTAAGGGCCTGGAGCCTCTCACACACACCCCTACAACCGCCATGCTTTCTGCTGAAAACGTGCGTCAAGTTCATCAGAGTAAAAACGCTCTCTGAAGTTGCTTCTGTCATGTGTTTTATCACAACAACAAGAAAAATAGCTAATGTAGCCCTATTTCACAGACCGGTAGACTGAGACCCAGAGAAGTCAGAGGACTTGCCCAAAAGGGAGTGATAGAGCTGTAACTTAAATCTAAACCCATCCAACTAAGTTATCTCATCTCCTAAGAGGGGAAATGCAGGGAAGGGGAGATACCAAAGTCCTCTCTTGTATCCACGTGGAAATATAGGCTCATTTACCCTGAATGATAGCTCTATTCCCAGGATTCCCTGCCTCCTACTCACCAAGATGATGCTAAGACTTCAGAAAGAAAAAATATAGCAGAATAATGCGGGCACAGAGGAACTCAAACTCTGTCAAGCTAAAAGCAATATATGTAGTGGCTGAGAGCATAGACTCTCGCCACCTGGAGCTTGAAGGCCGGCTCTGTGAGATATTTGCCTCTGGTGAATTGCTGGACTCCTCTTTGAGGTAACTGCCTACAGCGGCGCCGTGCATGCTGGGGGCTACAGTACAGGATGAGCCTGCCCCTCTCAACTGTTAGTAACTAGGTTCACTTTATTCGTCATGGTGCATCATGGGAAATATGGTAAAGGAATGAAGGTGACTGAGAATAAAGTAAGGACAGGCAGGCACGGGGTGAGTCTTCCTGGTAGACACTAAGCACTCACTCACTAGTGAGTGTTCTCAGGGATCAACGCGGCCAAACGAGCTGGCTGTCCGCCAGCAGCCTAGTTCAGTCCTCTCAGACATGGACACAGGACATCACTATGCTATAGGAAAAGCGGGATGGTGGCTACTAAGGACTCAGGGGAGGGAGTCAACAGATAAAAAAAAAATTTCAGATAGGTAAGAAGGGTGACATTCTGGAGACCAAGGTGACTATAGTTAACAGCAAAGCTCAGAGTAGATTACACATTCTCACCAGGCACACAAACATGCACGTGTGTGCGGGGGTTGTGCACACTCGGGTGTGATGTGAGTGCCACCAAATGAGAAGGCGGGAACACAACCTCCAGGGCTAGCCCTCACGGGCCACCTTGTTAAGGACGAGGTCTCTCTTCTTGTTCACAGATGCGTGCGCCAGACTCACAAGCTTCTGAGGAGTCTCCTGTCTGCCTTCCCCCATCTCTCCATAGAAGAGGTAGTGTTAGACGCTCACACTCTCTGCCCAGCTTCTACGTGGGGGCTGGGATTTGCACACAGGTCTTCACCCTTGCATAGTCAGTATCTTTACCTACTGAGCCATCTCTCCGACCTTGTAGTTCAGTCTTGAGTGTCTTTTAGAGGTTCACATGCTGCTGGTGCTCTGCACAGCAGTGTTCAGAGGGGGAATCTTTGGGGAAGAGATTAAACCACAAGGGCTTGAATCCGCTCCACATGTCATGTCAGCCCATTGTGACAGCTTCAGGGATATGGGAGGTAGAGAAGAAATTAGGAGGTGGGGCCTTGCTAGAAGTCGGTGGCTAGAGGGACACATTTTGCCCTGATATATTCTTTCTCCACCTCACCTCTCTGCTTCCTAGGAGCCATGAGGTGAGCAGCGTTGCTCGTCAGCTGCTTCCACTGCAATGGGTCAATGTGTCACTGTGTCACCCCCACAAAGCCCAAAAACGACAGGGCCAAAAAACCATGGACCAAAACCTCCAAGAGACAGCATGAACCTTTGCTGCATTCAGATGGTTCTCTCAAGTATTTTGTCACAGGGACAAAAATTAACTCGCGCTATCTACTATACACCACAAATAAACACAGCTCAATTTGCAAAACAATTTTAGAAAGAAATGCCATTTATTGAGCACATGCTATGTGTCAGAGGAGAATCCTGGAAAGGCAAAGTGATTCCTGTCTCCCATTTTACATATGGGTAAAGAAAGGCACAGGAAGGTGATAAGATGTGGCCAAGCTCATAGCTCACAAGTGGCAGAGCTGGGATTCTCTGTCCTTGTCCTTATTTAACAGGTTCTTTTTATTACCTGGTATATAATTTATTTGATTAGCAGATACATGGAATAATAAGGCAGGATCCTTGCTGCTGAGTGAAATTTATTATGGATGGGAAAGAAAGACTGTGACATAGATGCAAATGAACTCACTCTATAAGGATCCATCTGAAAGATTTTAAGGTAAAATGAGATGTGGCAGCCAAAACCTTGAGAGGACAGCCAGGAGATGGCATGCAGGTGAGGGTTTTTGTCATCTTGACACAAGCTTGGGGTCATCGCAGAAGAGGAAACCTCAATTGAGAAATGCCTCCATCAGATTGGCCTGTGGGCAAGTCCGTGGGGCATTTTCTTCATTAATGCTTGATGTAAGAAGGTCCATCCTACGATGAGATGTACTAACCCTGGGGGGGGGTGGTCCTGGGTTCTATAAGAAAGCAGGCTGGGCAAGCCATAGGGAGCAAGCCAGTAAGCTGCTCTCCTCCATGTCTCTGCGTCAGTTCCTGCATCCAGGAACTGGATCCCGGCCCTGGCCTCCTTCAACGATGGTCTACAACCTGTAAGTCGTAATCAACCCCCAACTTGATCTTGATCATGGTATGCTATCAAAGTAACAAAAATCAAACTAGAACAGATGGTGGTCTCACCACCTCCCCACCTCCCCACCTCCCCCGCTTGACCTACTCCTTCCCCCCAGGCTTAGGTATCCTTGACTAGAAATGGCTGGAGTTAAGGATTCTGGTGCCAGAACTAAATTCTAGAGCTGACCTCTAGAATGTCAGGGGCTCCCCTGCTGACAGCCTAATACAAATAATTCCCTCTCGAACATGGGAACCCCCAGCTGCCTCCAACACTTACCCTAATGGAAATGCCATGTTTATCTTGCAACGACACCCTGGGTAGTGAGGATGGTCTAGCCCCAGCTCAGGGCTGGAAGAAGCACTTGGGGGGGAGGTGACAAGAAATGCCTGAGTTCCAGGAGACACTCAAAGATGTGTCCCCTTTTCCTTTCCAAACATTTTTCAAAGGGTGATAAGCCCTTGGGAGAAAATTTTTCTCCTCAAATGCACAGAGAAGTGTGGGGCTATTCTCAGGGAATACTTAGACTGCATTTGCCAGTGTGTATGTGCATGTGTGCATGTGTGTATGTGCATTGTGTTAAGTATGCATCTACACATGTGTGTATCCATGTGGAGGCCAGAGGATGACATCAGGTGTCATCCTCAATTGCCCTCCACCTTGTTTATTGAAGACAGGTCTCTTGATGAATGGGGAGCTCATCACTTTCCTAGCCCGGCTGGCATGCCAGCTCCCAGGATCTTCCTGCCTCTATCCAGTATCCTCCCTCAGTGACGGGATTACAGACTCATGCTGACACACCTAGCTTTGAACCTGGGTGCGGGAGATTCTAACTCACCTCATGCTCATTTGCCAAGCACTTTACTAACTGAGCTGTCTCTCCAGCTCTTAGACCAAACATTGGAAGGGCCCAGGGCCACCCTTGCCTGTGGATGGTAGAGATGTTCCTCATGTCAAAGCTGGAGCAGCGGATCCTCTCCAGAAATGCCTGGGCCAGTTCAGGGGTGACATCATACACCATGTCCAGCTGCTTGGTGGCATTGTCATAGCTGATAAACAGCCCAATCTGGTAGACAGGGATGGGGAGATGGTGAAATTGATGAGGAGGGTCAAGTGGCCCAGTGGGGACCCATCCTGGTAGCCTGTGCTGCACCCATCTCAACCATAGGGTTATATAGCCAGCTCTGAGATGACTTTCTTTCCTTTTATTGTTATTTTTCAAGTTCAAGTGTATATACTCGTTGTATATGGCACACATAAAGATATGTATATGAGTACATATTGTACGTTGAGTGTATTCTCACTGTAGCCCCTTTCCCTCCATCTTTCTTATCTCTCCTCTTCTTGTTAATCCCATTTGTTCCCCTAAACATTTCACTCCTACTTCCATGTCTTACACACACATACACACACACACACACACACACACACACACACACAAACAAACACATGCTTGCTTTTATGTATCTGCATAAAATCTGTGAACCACAAGTGAGAGAAAACATATGTCTTTCTGAGACTGACTTAATTAGCTTGAATTGATTATCTCCAGGTATATTTATTTCCTGAAGATAACATAGCTTCATTCTCTTTGGTCAAAAGATGATAAAGATATGTAATTATGTATATTAATATATATTATTGATAAAGATTATATGATGAACAAAAAGGTTCATTGTGTGCATATACCATGTTTTCCTCATCCACTCCTTCCTTCCAAGCATCTAGTTGGTTCCATTGCTTAACTGTTGTAGAGTTACTGCAGTGAACACTCATGGGCCAGTGCCTCTGTGAGATTGACTTTGAAGCTTTCGTGTAAATACCCAGTAGTAGTGTATCCAAGTCATATGGGGTTGGTTGGTTGTTTGGTTGGTTGTTTTTGAAACAAGGTCTCACTATATAGACCAGGCTGGCCCCACACTCATATAGCTTCACCTGCCTTTGCCTCCTGTGGTGGTTTGAAAATGCTTGGCCCATGGGGAGTGGCTCTATTAGAAGGTGTGACCTTGTTGGGGTAGGTCTGGCCTTTTTGGAGGAAGGGCGTCACTGTGGAGGCGGGCTTTGAGGTCTCTATACTCAAGCTCCACCTCATGTGTAATGAGTGTTTATTCCTTGCTGCCTGCAGATCAAGATATAGAATTCCCAGTTCCTTCTCCAGCACCATGTCTGCCTGGATGCTGCCACATTTCCTGACATGATGATAATGAACTGAATATCTGAAACTATAAGCCAGACCCAATTAAATGTTGCCCCTTAGAAGAGTGGCCTTGGTCATGGTGTCTCTTCACAGCAATAAAACCCTAACTATGACACCTCCCAAGTGCTGGGATTAAAGGCGTGTCCCACAAGCCTGGCTTTAAGGCTTCCTTCTTGTCTATATCTTCATCAGCATTTGGAGCAGGAAAGAATTGCAGTTGCACACTACCGGGCTGGGCAAGAAGGTGTTACATTTTTAACATTCCAGAGGTTGACAGATTTTAAAACCAATCTTCACATATATATTCCTAGATTCATTATGCTGAGGTCAGGCAATGCAATCCACATTTTTTTTTTTGCTTTGAAGAATGAAAATTATTTTTTAAACAGATGAATAAAATTATAGATAACCCTGTAACAATAGACAAAGCATGTGTTCTCTTTGCAAGATACAAAATTTAGCATATATATTACACATAGTACTGAGTATACTGTTCAGACTCTATATTCCTGCTCCATTTTGCCAACACACATATCCAAGGGTATCACACTGACATCTTATACAATGATAGGGCTCGCTATGGTTTTACTTCCTATTTCTAATGGACTTATCATTCTATATGGTGGTGTGCTCTAATTCTGTATTCCTAAAAGTGCTCAGTGGACTGGAGGAACAGCTCAGAGGCTGAAGTCCAAACATAAGGGAAAGGGTTCAGATCCCCAGAAGCAACATAAAGAGTCAGACAGGAGTGGCAGCCCTTGTATTCCAGCACTACAGAGGTAGAGACAAGATATCCATGGGCCAAGCTAGCTAGCTCTAGCAGCGAATGGGCTCTGCTAGAGATCCTGCCAAAATAAACAAAGGAGAGAGCAGGGTCTGAAGAGAATGTGCAGCAGTTGTGAGCACTAGCTGCTCCTCCAGAGGATGCAGGTCCAATTCCCAGCACCCACATAGGGGCTCACAACCATCTGTAACCTCACTTCCAGGGCATTCTATGCTCTCTTCTGGCCTCCATGAGCTCCAGGTACTGCAAGTGGTACATAGACATCCATGTAGGCAAAACACCCATACACATAAAAATAACAAAGTAATAATTAAAACAAAATAAGTGGAGAGCATTCAAGGAAGACACCTGACATTGACCTTGGGCCTATACACACTATTGCACACATATTCAAATATAGTTTCACACATGTGCGTGCACACACATTCCCCACATGGGAAAGAAGGTGATCATAAAATCCTCCCTTGAGGATTATACCCTTTGACCATATCTAAATCCACCCCTTCTACATTTGTAAATCCTGAGAAGTTGTCCATACATGCCTGATCTCAGAAATGCCCCAATTTCTAAAGACTGAAAGGTTGTAAAACAGCCAAGCGTGTGAGGTAAAAACAGAAGAACCAGGGTTGGTCAGACGGCTTAGCTGGTAAAGGTGCTTATCATGCAAGCTTCAGTTCAATCTCTTGAACCCATCTTGGAAGAGAAAAAACCAACTCCTGAAAGCTGTCCTCCGGGCCTAAGACAGGCACCGTGGCAACCTGCACAGCATGCATACATGATACAAGAGGAGCCATGTCTTGCCCCGGCATTGCTATTTCCCACAACACCCTGGGGTTTATAAGAATCACACATTGTTGGGAAGACAGCTCTCTGAAGGAGGCCATCATGTGATGAAAGTCAAGGACAAGGCACATGAGCTTTTTGCTTTTGTTTTTGTTGTACTGGAGCCCAGCTCTTTGGAGCACTCTTCATTCAAAGTCACAGTGCCCAAAGGATCTTAATGTCATTGAGTCCCCATCAGAAGAAAAGAGACAAATGGAAGGGCGAGTTAAGCAACCTGAGCCACACACATTTCTCCACTGTGAACTCCAAGCTCAGATCCAATCATTGCTCATGTTGAAGTAGCTATTAATAGAAGTCACTATTTATAGAAGCAGTCATTAATCCATGCTACTTTGGCTTGAATGCAGGCACTGGAAACTCATAGCTATTGTCCTTGGCTTTTCTAGAACACACACACACACTCACACACACACACACACACATCACTTCACGTGATGTGCATCTTGGGTCATAGCCAGCGTTCCCTTCCTATCACGCTGGCCACGTCAATGCCCTCAGTAGACATAATTCTCTTTCTTCTTATCTCTTCTGTGCTGGAACACAACCCCACCACTGACTCCTTGAGACTTTGTTCCAAGAGTTTTCTCTAAAAGGTAGAGATATATCTGGCTACATTATACAGTTCCCAGGACACCTTGGCTTAACAAACACTGGAAATGCAGAGCATACCTCACTCAAGGGGTATTAGCAATAAGGACATAAAAATATACCTTTCCAACTTACTTCTATAGGACTAATGTTCATAATTTCTTCAAATGATAGGTGAACCATGTATCTGCCCAAAATCCATAACTTTTCCGCACTGACCCATGAAACTGAGCCATCTACAAAGACAGAAAGAAAGAAAGAAAAAGTAAATACACAAATAACAGCTTCTAAATGGGGAGGGGAGCAGCGGTGAAGTGCCTGCTGTACAAGCATGAGCACTTGAGTTTGATGCCCCAGAGCCGACATTAAAAAAACAAAACAAAACAAAACAAAACAAAACAAAAACAAAAAACAGGCGGAGTGGCCTGTCTTTAATTCATGTATAATCCCAGCACTGGGGAGGTAGAAATGGGAAGATTCCTGGGCCTTGCTAGCCAGACAGCCTAGCCAAATTAGTGTGTTCCAGGTTCAATGAAAGATTTTGTCTCAAAAAATAAGCCTGAAGAGCTGTAGAGCTATCTCAACAATTAAGAGCCCTAACTGCTCCCGTAGAGCCCAAGTTCAGTTCCTCGAGCCTGCGTTGGGCTGCTCACAGCCATCTAGAACTCTAGCTCCAGTCCATCTACTCTCTTCTGGCCTCCACAGGTATGCACATGTGTGTGTGTGTGTGTGTGTGTGTGTGTGTGTGTGTGTGTGTATGGTGTGTGTGTGACACACATACTCAAACACACACACATACACAAGTAGTGTGTGAAGTGATGGAGGGAGCCTCCCAGCCTGACTTCAGCCTCCACATACACACACACACACACACACACACACACACACACACACACATTCACACCACATGCTATGTGGTGACCCAAGGCATCTTTGGTGTCAGGACTCTGAGCCATTCCTTAATTCACTGAGTCCCACCTGTGAGACCCCACAAGACACACAGGCCACAGCCACAGATAGCCACCATCTGAGACTTGCTACTTGACTATGTGGCCCTCAGATTGACATCATTATTACCTGGAACTTGGTAGGCGCTCAGATGATGTTTTAATAATTGAGACCCCCAAAACATAGTGATTTGAGTTCAATTCTTTAGTCAATAATCTGACAACATGAAGTATGTCTGCCTCTCTTATTACTACTTCATTTTAATCCAGTTAGTAATCATGACTAGCAGGTTGTCATCTTTATTCCCACAATGTACACATGCACATGCATGCACGTATGCATGCACACACACATACATACACATACATTTTTTAAACATAAGTGTGTACATGTCACTGTTGACATCTGGAGCAGCTGTTGAAGGGAAGTGTGGCCGCAAGGGCCACCACATTCACCAAGACCCAAGCTGAATTGGCCTTTCCCCAACCGATTACAAAGCAGGAGCTGCAGTTCTACAGAACCATGATCCCTAAGCATGCGGTATTTTAATAGTCAAAATTCAGCCCATAAACTCTGGGGAGTTCATGGACTAAATGAATATAGGGCCCAAACAAAATGAACTTGAATGCACTGTAATTTAATAATGGAACTTTCCACACATAGGGATTCTAGAAGGAAAATTGGTTCCTAACTAAACTGACAATAAAGGCCGGAGTGACCTCCTCAGGGTTCTGTGGTGTGAGGCTCAGGCTACCGGAAGCCATGACTGGAGCCAGGCTGAGGGAATTCACCCATGCATTTAGGACATTGATTATGTGTTGTTTAAAGTTGCTCCCACGGGAGTCCCAAAGATTGGTTCCGGGAAGGGACGGGCGGCCACATCCTGTGCTCCCGGCTCTGCGACCACACCCTGTGCTCCTGCTCTCCTGGCTTCCTCTCTGTTCTCCCGACATGCAGTCCATTCTCACTCCAAATCACGTGACTGTGTCTGCTGTCCCTCACCATCAAATGCGTCCCTTCCCGGAGCCTCACAGGATAAGGTCAAATTCCTTCAATTTAAACTTATTCCAGATGGCATCCGTTGGATCAGCCTTCCCTCATTTCCTAGATCAGAGGTTGGCTAACCCTAGCCCATGTGATTGACCCAGGCCACCCAGTTTCTATGTAATCTGAAAACCAGGGACAGTTTTTACGTGATTGAAAAGAAATTAAAAAGCACTAATGTTTGGTCAGCCATGAACATTGTATTAGTTCAAATACCAACGTCCACACAGACCTTACTGGGATACAAGCCCCCTTGTTCATCCATCACTGGTGCCTGCTTTCAAGATTCAGTTTCTAACTACAGGTCTAATAAGCTAAAATATTTACTCATTTTTGGCACGGGTATGTGTGCATAATGTACATGTGTGTATGCATGTTCATATATGTGTGGTACATGTTTGTATGCATGTGCATGTGGAGGCCAGAGGCTGAGTGTGTCATCCTTGATCACTCTCTGCCTTATATTTTGAGGTAGTGGGTTCTCACGTGAACCCAGGACTCATCAAAAAAAGGACTCATCAATTTGTCTAGTCAAGCTAACCAACTTCCTTGAGGATGCTTAATTAAGTCTCTCTCTCTCTCTCTCTCTCTCTCTCTCTCTCTCTCTCTCTCTCGTCTCTGATTCTCTGTAGTAGCACAAAACATAACAACCCTAGAGCCATGATCCTAGGACCCCATGCAGGTACCCAACTCCTTGACTATTCTAGTCCTTTCTATAAATGGGCTAGCATTTGCTTGTGATCAACACACACACCCCTCCCACACTTTAACTCATCTCTGCATCATTCTTAATGCTGAGCACAGTGGTCATGTTATGCTAATAGTTGTCGCATTATATTGTCCAGGGAGCAAGCACAGGTGGAAAGTCTACACATGCTCAGTGCACACAACCGATTGCACCTTAGTCAAGTGCTCCTCAAACAAACGAGAAAGCCTGGGCTTAATACCCAGGACACATTACAAAAAAGCCTGGCCAAACATGGTGGCATATGCCTTTAATCCCAGCACTGGACCGGTAGAGGAACATAGATCGTCATGAGTTTGAGGCCAGCCTGGTTACACAGTGAGTTCCAGGCCAGTCAAGGCTACATAGTGAGACCCTATCTTGCAAACAATGCAAACAAACAAACAGCAGCAAATAAAACAGTCAAAAAACCTGATGTGGCACAGGCTCGGAATTCTAGCACTGGGGAAATGGGGACGGACAGAACCCTGGGGTTTGCTGGCCAGCTAGCTCACGGAGCCAGCGAGCCCCAGGTCTCAGTGAGAGAACCTGTCTCAAAAAGGATGGTGATTGCCTGAGGTACAGCAGCTTAGGTTAACCTCTGACCTCTGATCTCGGCACCAAACACACAAACATGCATACACTCACAAATGCAGAGACATACACATGCACACATATACATGCATATACTCACACACACACACAAACTCACATATACACACACAAACGCACATACACACATACAAAGAAATAAAAGAAAAACCTGAAGCTCTACAGCATTCCCATCCATGCCTTGGCCACTGTGGGACATAAGCAAGATTTTAGTGCATGTCTGTCAAATAAAAGCACCCGATGCACCCCAAGGAAACTTTGCTTTGGTTGCCAAGAACCAAAAGAAAAATTTCTAACCAATGCTCTCTTACCTCACTTTAATGCACACATTTTACACAGAGACAGCCTACTCTAAAGGTTCTCGTCAAATGTAAGCTGTCACCACAGGACGAGGACAGGCAACAGCTACTTGTAAGACAGACGCATCCTCATTTCAGAAAGGTCAGCATTTGAGGATCAGGCTGATGCCATGGAATGTGGTTCTGGAAGTGTGGCAGAGGGGATGGAGTGAAACTCATAAAGGCAATGGAAGCCACCCAGGCTGGGGACTTGGAGCACCTTCTGGAGGGTGGAGTTCCCCCTGGAAGTTCCTCCAGCCACCCCCACCCCCTGGCAGGCAGGTCTCACCTGTGACATTGAAGGGTGTCCTCAGGATCCCTGTCATCCATGAGTAGAGAGCTCTCTGGGTGTGAGCTGAAGTCTGGTCATAGACGTCTTTGAACACTGCGGATCTAAGATACACGGACACGGGTGCCCGTTAACAATACACAGGTGGCCGTCCACCCTGAAGGAGCCGTGAGGGCACTGTGCCCAGGGCTGCCATGCTGAAACCCTTTGCTGCATTGACTGTTTTCTAAAGAGTATCCTGTGGTATTAGAGTATTCCTCAGCTCTTAGTTCCTTTTGTGTAATAACTTTTTCGAGATATAGCTTACAGGCCCTATGATGCAACCGGTTAAAGTATATAATTCACCAGCACTCCCAAAAGCAGAATCAGGAGAGCCAGTTCAAGATCAGCCTTGGGCTCACAGCAACTTTGAAGCCAGCCTGGACTGCATAAGGCCACGTCTCAAGAAAATGAAGTCATGGTACTTGCAAGAAAATGGGAAAAACTAGAAAGTATTGTTTTTTGGGCACATACAAGTAACACAAGCTCCAAACACAGCATGCACAGAGCTTAGCCGCTGACTTTTACATATGTATTTATTGTGCGACAGTGCGTGTGCGATAGCTGCTCTTGGCTGTCAACTTGATTACATCTGGAATTCACTAAGACCCACCACCATCAACATTTCTAGCAGCTTGCAAAGGAGTTCCGTCCCCTTAGCTGCCACCCCCCAGCCCCCGGCTCCCCGGCTCCTGGAAGCCACCGATCCACTTTCTCTCCATGGATTTGCCTGTTCTGGATACTAGACATAAATGGGGCTGTGCCATCCGTTTATGTGTCCTGCTTCTTGCACCCACATGATGTTTCTGAGGCTGACATATGCAGCAAGCAAGCATTAGGCCTTCATTTCTTTTGATGAATAAATAATATTCCATTATATGGGTAGACTGCATTCTGGTTGTCCAGTCGTCTGCTAATGGACATTTAGATTGTGTTCATCTTCTATTGGTGCCTGGAATTGAATCTAAAGCCCTCAGATGCAATGCACATGTTCTACCAGTGAACTGCACATCCACAGCAGCTGCCCCACAGTGTGTTCTCGACATGCCTGACCGCAGCCCAGCTCTGACTTCTCTAATTGTTTTCAGCACCTGTTCATCTCTGGTGCCCTGACAAATAACCTCCTGCTGGTGGGAAGTGGCCTTGGCACTTTCTAAGCCACTGCAGTCTGATTTGCCGCTGCTGTGCCACCCCAGGGCTCCAGCCACCATTATCTCCTTCTCACCCAACCCAGAGGTACAAGTAAGATTACCATTTCATTGCCCCTGGCACTGCCCAACCCTCCTGCTCATCTTGAAAACCTTCCAAACCTCTGCATCCTGGGAGCCTTTTTGGAGTCACACCCTCGCCGTGAGTACAACTCACCATGTCAACGATCCACCCACCTCTCCCAAGGAACATTCCCACCAGCCCCCTTCCAGTCATTCTACCTGTGCTCATACAAGTTTCCTATTAACCCTCGCACAATGTTGTCTTTGTGTTTTCTATCTCTTTCTTTCCTTTCCATTGGCTTTTTGTTTCCATTTTTATTTTATTATGGGTGTAACTACTTAACTGTATGTGAATCGCACATGTGCAGTGGTAGCAGAGGCCAGAAGAGGGCTTTGGATCCCCCTCGAACTGGAGTCAGAGGTGGCTGTGAGCCACTGGATGAAGATCCTGGGGACCAAACTCAGGTCCTCTGCAAGAGCAGCAAGTGCTCTTAGCCACTGGGCCCTGTCCCCAGCACCTTGTTTTGTTTTGTAAGAGCAAGGATAGCTGAAAAGCAGGGAAAATGGAAGACACAGACATACAGAGACATGTATACACACACACACACACACACACACACAGAGAGAGAGAGAGAGAGAGAGAGAGAGAGAGAGAGAGAGAGAGAGAGATTGGTAAGCATCATTACCACCACAGGGAGAGCTTTCCTACCACAAAATGCTGTTTCCCATTCCCCATGGAATGCTACTGCCCTAGGGGGAGTCAGTTAGTCTGCGCCCTTAAATGTCCTCACCCATAAAGAAGAGAAGAGGAATGGTAGGTAGGTAGGTAGGTAGAGTTAGAGTGGGAGGGAAAACCTGGGGCGAGTCAGCTCAGGCTCGGGAGGCAGAGCCCTTGTGACTGGGATTAGTGCCCTTGTCTAAGAGACTGCAGAGGGTTCTTGAGACCCTTCTGCCAGGAGAGAACATGGCAAGAAGATACTCCTGTGAACCAGAAAGGAGGAAGATACTAAACCTGCCATGCCTTGTCCTTGGAAGTCCCAGCCACCTGAGATACGTGTCTGTGGTCCAAGGTACCCAGCCTACAGCTGGCTGAGATGCTCAGGAGAACGATGGAGGTACGAGGATGCTGTGGCGCTGGTTTCTAGTGTGCTTTAAGGTTTTTTGTTTTTGTTTTTTTTTTTTTTACTTAAAACAAAAATACTGATTTTTCCATTCATGGACATGAAGCCAATTTTTCTTTAATATTTTCTTTTCTGTGTATTTATAAGTATGTGTTGCACATGCCTGTCTGCACATGTGTGGGTGCACCTGTGTGCCCACGCCGATGGAGGCTAACGCTGATGGTGGGAATCTTCGCTGCTTGCTTTTCCGCCTTATTCATTGAGGCAGAGTCTCTCAGTCAAGCCCACACCCTGTTGATAAGGCTAGGCTCCCTAACTTGTTTGCTGGGGTTGCCCGTCTCTGCCTACCCGGGCTGGAATTACAGGCAAGCTGACACATCCACCTGCCGTTTACGTGGGCTCTGGCAATCCAAACTCTGATCCCTTTCTTTGCACACCAAATTCTTTACCACTGAGTCATACCCCAGGCTTTCTTAAGTGAAGGGGGCAAAGGATGGTAAAGAAAAATCACAAAACAGAGATTTGGCAAAAACTAGGAGAACCGTTTCTACGATCGAGGGAACTAGGAAAGGACTACAATCGGGAGAAGACAGTCTTCACCCAAGCCTCTCTCAGCCCTGCTTCAGAAGATGTATGTCTGCCTGTGCCACCATTGTCCCCCTTGCTGGACGTTAACCTTCCTGAATCCTCACAGCAGTCCCTGAGCAGCCTACAGAATTAAGCGTTCGAAGGAAAAGACTCACAGGTTCTTAAAGGCATCCTCATGCAGGTCCTGGGGTAGCCTGTCTGTGATGTCTGGCTGCAGGAAGCTGCCGGAGGACCCTCTGAGCACCCTGCCCAGGACCTCCACACACTCCAAGGCGTTCAGCACCTGGAAACAGCGTTCCAGCGTGATGAGAAACAGGCTGCGGTTCACACCGGGGCTCCGAAGGGCCTCGTCCCGAATGTCTCCCAAATTGATGACGATGTCCTCCAGGTCCTGAAGGAGTGAGAAAAATTAGAGCTGCTGTAGCTGTGTGCCTGGAGGACACGAGAAGACAGCTTGAAGGAGGAAATGCCTATCTGGTGTCCTGGTTTCAGGGGGATTGGTTCATGGTCACTCGGTCCCGTGTGCTTAAGCAGAACATGACAGGGGTGGGAACTTGTAGAGTGGGTTGTTCACGGCGTTGCTGACAGGAAACGGGGGAATGGAGTAACTATTCATAATTTTCAAAACCTGCCCCCCAAGACCTACTATGTGTAATTAGGCCCCATCTCCTAAAATTCCCACCACATCTCCCTAAATAGACCCATAAGCTGGGAACCATGAACGCAGGGGCACACTCCATAGTCAAACCATGACAGTCACGTGAGAGCTGCCTCTTGACTCCACACACTGGAAGCATGAAGAAATTCAGGGTCAGAGTTTCCCCATGCTGCTAGGGGAAGCTTCTAGAAGTTGTTATCACCTTAGGCTCAAGGGCAAGACTTTCGCCTGCTCTTCCTATACTGGGTAGCTTGGCATCTTCTGGGTGAGCATCATGGCTATCACACCTTCACTTCCACTAGCATAGAACTGACTTGTGGTGTTCGCTCCAGAGCTGACCATCTGCGCCAGGCTATGCGGCCAGAGCAGGATCTTTGTCAAGACAGAAATCAATCACGGGTGTTTTCCCAGTGCGCTACAGACACTGCACACATCTTGAGTTCTTTCCAGTCAACACTTGTTGAGAGTTCCAGAAGTCGTAGACCTGCTGCTGAGCTCTATTAGTGGATATGTTAAAGAAACACGGTTCACCTCTGTGTTTGTACTGGGCCCTTCTGTAAGTGCTCTTCAGGAGAGCCGACTTCTTTTGTGGCCTGTGATTTGTTTTACAGGTTTTTTTAATGCATCACTCTGAGATAGGCCCTTGGCTTCTCCAGCTAGGAACCCATTTTCCACCTTCAGATTCAGGCTTTCTAAACTGTGTCACTAGTTGTTATTATGTTCTGCAAGACTCCATTTCCTCGCCTGATTATTAAAATGCAAACGTTTCTTTTTTTTAATTTTGTTTGCAGGTTCTGCACATGGAATTCAAAAAGCTGTGTATCCTAGGCCAGCACTTAACCACTATGTTAAACCTTCAGTCCGTGTGTGTGTGTGTGTGTGTGTGTGTGTGTGTGTGTGTGTGTGTTTGAGAGAAAGAAAGAGGGGGAGGGAGAGGAAGAGAGAGAGAGAGGGAGGAAGGGGGGAGAGAGAGAAAAAAAGTTTCTATAGTCCAATCTGGACTGAAACTGTCTATGTAGCCCAGAATGATGTCTAAATCTCTTCCTGCCTCAGCCTCTGGGATTGCAGGCATGAGCCAGCAAGCCTGGCTTTAAATGCTAACATTCTTCTTAACCTTGTTTAAGAATGCCATGTAGAAGACTAAATTAATCCATGAATGCTAAACCCTTAAAACAATCAGAAACAGGTGATCTGGCCCACCACTTGGTTTTGTGAATAAAGTTTTATTGGCACATACCCATACCTACTATCAGAATTATGTAATTGCAACTGGGGTGTGTGTGGCCTACAAATCTGACATTTTTAATCACTTGTCCCTTGCTGGCCATTCACTTAGAAAAATATCTCAAGACTAACTGGCTGGATACATAAACAGGACCCAATGTTTTGCTGCATATAAGAAACCCACTTTGTCACTTAAATAGTGATAAAGACAGTTACTATTTAAGAGTCAAAGGTTGGAAAACAATTTTCCAAGCAAATGGTCCCAAGAAACAAGCTGGAATTCTTATATTAGATAAAATTGACTTTCAACCAAAAGTTGTCAAAAAGGCCAAGGAGGGACACTTCATACTGGTCAAAGGAAAAGTCTACCAAGATGAACTCTCAATTCTGAACATCTATGCTCTGAACGCAAGGGCACCCATATTCATAAAAGAAACTTTAATAAAGTATCCAAATTAATAAAATCAGAAATAAAAATGGAGACATAACAACAGAAACTGGAAATTCAAAAAATCATCAGATTCTACTACAAGAGCTTATACTCAACAAGGTGTGAAAACCTAGATGAAATGGACAACTTTCTAGATACATACCAGGTGTCAATGTTAAAACAGGATCAGATAAATCATCTAAATAGTCCCATAAGTCCTGAGGAAATAGAAGCAGTCATTAATAGTCTCCCATCAAAAAAAAAAAAAAAAAGCCCAGGACCAGATGGGTTTAGTGGGGAATTCTATCAGATCTGCAAAGAAGAGTTAATACCGATACTCTTCAAACTTTTCCACGAAATAGAAACTCAAAGAACACTACCCAACTCATTCTATGAAGCCACAATAATGCTTATACCTAAACCAAACAAAGATCAAACAAGGAAGAACTTCAGACCAATCTCCCTCATGAACATTGATGCAAAAATATTGAACAAAATCCTGGTCAACCAAATCTAAGAATGCATCAAAACTATAATTCACCACAATCAGGTAGACTTTATCCCAGGGATGCAAGTCTGGTTCAATATACGGAAATCTGTCAATGTAATCCACTACATAAACAAACTAAAGGAAAAAAACCACATGGTCATTTCATGCTGAAAAGGCTTTTGACAAAATCCAGCATCCCTTCATGATAATAGTCTTGGAGAGATCGGGAATCTAAGGCCCATACCTAAACATAGTGAAAGCAATATACTGCAAACTGGTAGCCAACATCAAGTTGAATGGAGAGAAACTTGAAGCAATCCCACTAAAATCGGGGACCAGACAAGGCTGCCCACTCTCTCCCTATCTATTCAATATAGTACTTGAAGTCCTAGCCAGAGCAATCAGCCAGCAAAAGGAGGTCAAAGATATACAAATTGGAAAGGAAGAAGTCAAAATATCACTATTTGCAGATGATATGATAGTATACCTAAGCAACCTCAAGACTTCTACCAGAGAACTCCTAAAGCTGATAAACAACTTCAACAAAGTGGCTAGATATAACATTAACTCAAGCAAATCAGTAGCCTTCCTCTACTCAAAGGACAAACAAGAGGAGAAAGAAATTAGGGAAATGACACCCTTCACAATAGTCCCAAATAATATGTCATACCTAAGTGTGACCCTAACGAAGCAAGTGAAAGACCTATATGACAAGAACTTTAAGTCTCTGAAGAAAGAAATCGAAGAAAGTCTCAGAAGGTGGAAAGATCTCCCATGTTCATGGATTGGTAGAATCAATATAGTAAAAATAGCCATCTTGCCAAAAGCAATCTACAGATTCAGTGCAATCCCCATCAAAATCCCAAATCAATTCTTCATAGATACAGAAAGAGCAATTCTCAAATTCATCTGGAATAACAAAAAACCCAGGATAGCAAAAACTATTCTCCACAACAAAAGATATTCTGGGGGAATCACCATCCCTGACCTCAAGCTCTACTACAGAGCAATAGTGATAAAAACTGTTTGGTATTGGTATGAAGACAGGCAGGAAGATCAATGGAACAGAATTGAAGACCCAGAAATGAACCCACACATGTACGGTCACATGACAAAGGAGCTAAAAACATCCAGTGGAAAAAAGATAGCATTTTTAACAAATGGTGCTGGATCAAATGGAGATCTGCATGCAGAAAAATGCAAATCAACTCATTCTTATCTCCTTGTACAAAGCTCAAGTCCAAGTGGATCAAGGATCTACACATAAAACCAGATACACTGAAGCTTATAGAGGAGAAAGTAGGCTCAAATCTTGAACACGTGGGCACAGGGGGAAAGTTCTTGAACAGAACACCAATGTTTATGCTCTAAGAACAAGAATCGACAAATGGGACCTCATAAAACTGCAAAGCTTCTGTAAAGCAAAGAACACAGTCAATAGGACAAAACGGCAACCAACAAATTGGGAAAAGATCTTTACCAACCCTACATCCGATAGATGGCTAATATACAACGTATACAAAGAACTCAAGAAGTTAGTCTCCAGAGAGTCAAATAACTCTATTAAAAAAATGGGGTACAGAGCTAAACAGGGAATTCTCAACTGAGGAAACTCAAATGGCTCTAAAGCACCTAAAGAAATGTTCCACATCCTTAGTTATCAGGGAAATGCAAATCAAAACAACACTGAGATTCCACCTCACACCAGTCAGAATGGCTAAGATGAAAAACTCAGGGGACAGCAGTTGCTGGAGAGGATGTGGGGGAAAAGGAACACTTCTCCATTGTTGGCGGGATTGCATGCTGGTAAAACCACTCTGGAAATCAGTTTGGCGATTCCTCAGAAAATTAGACATAGTACTACTAGCAGACCCAGCTATACCACTCCTGGGCATATGCCCAGAAGATGCTCTTACATGTAATAAGGACACATGCTCCACTATGTTCATAGCTGCCTTATTTATAAGAGCCAGAAGATGGAAATAACCCAGATGTCCCCCAACAGAGAAATGGTTACAGAAACTATGGTATATATACACAATGGAGTACTATGAAGCCATTAAAAACAATGAATTCATGAAATTCTTAGGCAAATGGATGGAACTAAAAAATGTCATCCTGAGGGAGGCAACCCAATCACAAAAGAACACACATGGTATGCACTCACTAATAAGCAGATGTTAGCCCAAAAGTTCAAAATAAGCAAGTTACAATTCACCAAGCTTAAGGACAAGGAGGACTTAAGTGAGGGTGCTTTGGTTCCTCTAAGAAAGGGAACAAAATAGCCACAGGAGCAATAAGGGAGACAATTTGTGGAGCAGAGACTGCAGTAAAGGCCACCCAGAAACTGCCCTACTTAGGGATTCATCCTATAAACAGTCAACAAACCCTGACACTACTATGGACAAGAAGTGTATACAAAAAGGAGCATGCTATGGTTGTCTCCAGAGGGGCCCTGCCAGAGCCTTACAAATACAGAGGCAGATGCTAGCAACCAACTATTGGACTGGGCATGGGGTCCCCAATGGAGGAGCTGGAGGATGGTCCAGAGGAGCTGAAGGGGGTTACAGCCCCATGGGAAGAACAATGATTTCGGCCACCCAGATGCCCCAAGACTCCCAGGGACTGAACCATCAACCAAGGGGCACACATGATTCCAGCCAAAAATGTGGCAGAGGAAGGCCTTGTTGGGCACCAGTGGGAGGAGTGGTCCTTGGTCAGGTAAAGGCTCAACAGAGGCTGAACAAAGGGAAACCAAGGGCGGGGAGAAGGGAGTGTGTTGGGTGAAGAGGCATATATGTGGAGGCAGGGGGAAGGAAGAAGGGGAGGGGTTGGGGTCTTTGGGGAGGGGGATATCGGGAAAGGTTTTACCATTGGCAATGTAAATGAAGATGATATTCAATAAAAAATAAATTTAAAAAGAAAACATTCACTAAAAAAAGAGAAAATGAAAAATATCTCATATGTAGAAAAGCCTCAGTAGACATATAATGTATTTTTATAAGATTGTAAACTGAATCTTTTTTAAAACCTAAAGTTCATTTCTAAATAAAATCTATTCGTACTGAGCTAGTGGCTATTATGTTTTAATAACTAATATTAAAGTAAGACAGACTAGCAGTTAGGAACATAGTTTGCCTAACACTCCTGAGGCCCTAGGTTTGCTACCTAGCACTACCAAAATAATTAAATAAAAAATAAGTATATAACCATTAAAATGTTTAAGTCCTCCCAAAACCTGGGTGAATTAAAACTAATACGAATCTTAGCATTGCAGAGCTGGGGAGGTGGCCCAGCAGTGAAAACTGTATGCTGCTTTTGCTGAAGACCTGAGATCAATTCCCAGCACCCACGTAGGACAGATTACACCAACCAGAGCCTCCAGTTCCAGAGAACCCAATGCCCTCTTCTGACCTCCACAGGCATCAGGCACACATGCGATGCACATGCATACACACAGACAAAATTCTCATACACATTTAGATAAAAAACAAACTAATCTTTAGAAGGAGGAGGAGAGGAAGAAGAGGAGGAGGAAGAGGAGGAAGAGGAGGAGAGGGAACAAGGAGGAGGAGGAGGAGGAGGAGGAGGAGGAGGAAGAAGAAGAAGAAGAAGAAGAAGAAGAAGAAGAAGAAGAAGAAGAAGAAGAAGAAGAAGAAAAGAAGAAAATCTTTCCATCCTGAGTCTACATGGGGAAGTTGAGGCTTAGCACGGGCTCTCGACTCCATTTTGGAACAGCGATTCATACGCAGCTGTCTAGAATAAGTGGACACTAGCCCTCAGCTTTGGAGGCTCATGGCATTCTGGGGCTTGGGATCTTGCTTTCTGTGCTGTGTGTATGTCATTAAACTTGTTTTGTGGTCATTGTCAGCTGTTGCATGCCTTCATCCTGAGCCATATCACAACGGAGCCACCTCTCCAGCTCCAAAATGTTAAGATTCTTAGTAGTTTTAATTCACACAGGTCTAGGGGAGGACTTAAACATTTTAGTGGTTATATACTTATTTTTTTTAATTATTTTGGTAGTGTTAGGTATCAAACTTGAGCACCAGTGGTGCTGAGTAACCTTAAGAACAAGGACAGTTCTTTCTTTCTCTACACCCATTGCACACAGCAATCGTCCTCAGACACTTACCAATCCAAAGGGTTAGAAGACCCTTAGTACCCTTAGTGTGCATAAGAGTAGAAACAATGGAGAAACTGGAGAAAAAGAGCCAGGTCCTAGTGTCCAAGCTGGGGTGGTGATACAGAAAAGAGGAAGGTGTCAAAACTGGCCCAGCAAATGTCAACTGCCCCTCTACTCCTCGTGGGGGGTTACCAGCACGCCTTACCAGGTGGCCCCACTTGTCTTCCAGAAGGCATTTCATGGCGGTGTGGAACTGCTGGGCATCAGTGGCCCTCAGGTCCTCCAGCAGCTTCTGCGGCTGGTACAGATACTGTTCCAGGTGTGTTTCCATGACTGCCTAGGCAGGGAGATTCAGTCATTGAGGTCAGAAGACTGAGCAGTGGGTCAGCACCAAGGCCAGCAGCCCAGTGGGTTCTCCTTGCCCATCTGCAGAGCCTGCCAGCTAGCAGGCTGTCTGTATGTGAGGTCTTTAGTGGGTGCTAATGCTATAAAGCCAGGGGATTCCTTACAAAATCCAGATGTCCACGTCCACTTAGGAAATGCAACAGACAACGCTGGGCATGCTTTCCCCGCTCCAGTGGTCAGCTTGATTCCACAATTCTGTGGCCTGCCTGGCCCTTGTCCTAGGTGGCCAGCCTCTGCAGGGAAGCTGAGTATCTCTGCTTTCCTACCACTCAAACCCTAGTGCTGAGCACAGGAGAAAACCCAGACAGAATGAATCTGCAGTGCCAGCCTCTCCTGCAAGCCTCTCCTCTGCCTTTTTTTTTTTTGGGGGGGGGGGGAACTTGCTTTCTTTTCGAGTTAGGAGCTTTTGGATTTTGTGGCTGCTGTTGTTCAGCTTTAGGGATGGGAATCTCGCTATGTAGTCCAGGCTGACCCTAAGTCCACACTCCTCTTGTCTTGACCTCAGTTTCTTAAATATCCCTTACATAAACGCGCCCTGGGAGAGCAGTGTGAAATAATGCCCGTGGGCAAACACTGCATATAAAAGACAGACAACATTCATGCAAATCTTCAGGTTCACACTTACCTGAGCTTCAATTTAATTAGAGATCTATATTTGAGTGTCGTGCTTTGTCTTTCGAGACCCTGGGTTTCATGTATGCTGGGCTGCTTCCCGAGTCACTATGCAGCCGCGGATGATTTGGAATGTGGGGTTCTTCTGCCTTCTCCTCCCTGGTGCTGAGGGCGTGGCTGTGTGCCATGCCCGTTTCCTGACATTCCGGGGTCAAGCTCAGAGCTTTCTTAACCCCCGGCAAGCACACGGCCAACTGAGCTATACCTCTAGCCCCTGAACATCCTATGTTTGTATTTGCTGAGTTGGCGATCCTACACTCTGGGCCTCAGAATTCACATCTGGAAAACAGAGCCCACAACAGAGCTCACCATGTGGGGTGCTATGAGGATTAAATGTCTCTGGCTTCCTCGATGGCGCTTAGTGCAGAAGTGCTCAGTAGAGCCTGCCATGTTTCTCTACTCCTGATGAGTTCTTAGTTACTTGATGTCTGTCTCTACCTCAGAACAGTGGGAGTAATGTCTAGTTCCCCACCTCATTCTCTGTCTACAACTGTGCCAACCAACCAAGGCTGCAGAGATGCTGAATGAAGATAGGCATGTCGCAGCGATACACCAACCATCATGGGAAACCTTACTGTCAGGGAGAAAGGGCTTGCTCCTTACTGCTAAGTACATCACTAGGAGAGATGAAGACAGATGCAATGTGGGCTCGACAGCCCCTCCATGGGTAGGGGAGCAAGCAGATAGTGATCAAGAAGCCCTCTGGGTGCAGTTCTGGTGTGAATGTCTGTTAATACTTCTGTTATATTAAATTGAGAAATAACAAAGCACTGTGCTGTTCATTTGCTCATTAGCCCGTGATGTGACTTCTTTTCTAAACAAAGTAATGGTGTACGCGAGCGCTGAAATAACACACCCTGGGTCTCCCATGCTAGCTCAGAGTATCATCCTGAGCTACCAGTCACGCCCAAACACCCCAGTCATCACCCCACCCCACCCCCACCCCCACCCCCACCCCATGCCTTTCTGATGCTCCAGTCAAATGTCCACTGCTGTCACCAACAAGCACATGCATGCTGGGTGTGGGCTCTCTCCCAAGGCTCATTCATCAGGAGTTCAGTTCCCAGGGAGGTGACATTAAGAGGTGAAGCCATTTTTAAGAAGTGGAACCTGGTGGGAAGTGATAGGACCACTGCCCTCGAAAGGAACTGAGGTAATTCCCATGAGACACTGGATAGTTTTTAGGAGAGGAGTAAAGTGGGCTTGACCATGAACCCTGCCCAGACTCCTGTGAGGATCCCCGTGTGATCCTTCCCTCTCTCGGGTGTGCCCACTGTTATAACGCCATCTATCAAGGTCATACACCAACTGCATCTTTGCAGGAACCAGCATTGTGTTGAGGGACTGTTAGCCTCTAAACTAAGAAGTAGATTTAAAAATCCTTCTTTTATAAAAAGATTGATTTTATCTGTGTGTGTGTGTACACGTGTCTGTGTGAGCACATGTGCACATGTGTGTAGAAATGCCTGCAGAGGCCAGAAGAGGACACCAGATCCTTGGATGTGGAATTGCGGGGATTTGTGAATCGCCAACACGGGTGCTGGGATCTGAACTCTTGCTCTCACGGCTGAGCAGCAAGCGCCCTGAACTACTGACCCATCCCTTCATTCTAAAACTCTTGCCTGACTTGTGGGTTTTGTTATAGTAATAGAAAAGTATCTAATACGCTCTTGCTGTTCTTACATCAGTAAAGTCCCTCCAGTTTTCACTCAGTGCACAACTGATGTGTGCTAATGTGACCAGTAGCGGAATGTAGAAACGTGTGTCACATACACACCTGCAGGCTGGAAATGGTGAAGGCCACATTCCGTGAGTTCAGATAGGCAAGGACTCTGTGGGACAGGTCTGCAGTCCAGACATGGGAGCTTCAAGCAAAGACAGATGGGAGAAATGTCAATGTGCAGGTCCTCTGCAAACATTCTTGTACTGGCTGTGTGCCCTGGAGCTCAGACATGGGAGTGGGAATGGGCCAGGATGCTAGGCAACTTTAGGTTGAAAAGTAAGAGGTGCCTTCACCTGGCAACATGGGAGGAGGTGTGTTCATGAGTATGTGTACAGGGGTGTGTGTGTGTGTGTGTGTGTGTGTGTGTACATACAGATGTGTGTGTATATATGCATGTGTGTGTATATACAGGTGGGGAGTATGTGTGTATACAGGAGTGTGTATATATGCATGTGTATATATGCAGGTGGGGTATGTGTGTATACTGGGGTATGTGTGAACAGGAGTATGTATGTATATACAGGTATGTATGAGTATATGCACATGTGTATTGTATATATGGGTATATATGTATATATACAGGTTGTGTATATATAGAGGTATGTGAATATATATAGGTGTGTGTATACAGATGTGTATGCATGTATATACAGGTATGTATTATGTGTATAGAGGTGTGTGTATGTGTGTGCATGTAAATGCTTGAAAACAACAAGTATCATTGAGACATGGTCTCCCATTGGCCAAGAGTTCACTGATTCATCTAGACTGGCTGGACAGTGAATCTTTAGAATTTCAGGTCTGTACTGACCCAACACTGAAATTACAAACATGTGCTCCTATGTCCAAAACTTTCATGCAGGTTCTGGGGGTCAAACTCAAGTTCTCATGCTTGTGAGACAAGCTCTTTTCTGCCTGAGCCACCTCCTCAGGCCATACAAAGAGCTTTGTGGCTGTTTTGTTCTTGTTGTTTTGTTTTTTAAGACAGGGATTCTTTGCATAGCCTTGGTTATTATGGAACTCACTCTCTAGACCAAGCTGGCCTCAAACTCAGAGATCTGCCTGTCTCTGCCTTCTGAGCGCTGGGATTAAAGGTACGCACCACCACCCCCTGGCACAAACAACTTTTTTAAAACCTCTTTGTGGCTGTAGATAAACAGATGGATGGGCTTATAATAAGTAAATAAATAAAATTGTAGCCTGAGAGAATATACCTAAAACCTCCCATTGGAGTTCTTATGGGGGAACTATATCTGCAAGGACCTTTCACCTTGATGCGATCGGTTGTCTCTGCAAGGGACCAGAGACCCCATTTTCTCTTCTTTATAGACTGCATATGAAGATTTAATGTTGACAGCTTTCTTTCTGCCACAGCACCCCCTCTCTCCAGTCTCTCACACAGGCCTGAGCAGCACAGAGTAGGACAGCGGTGGCAGCTGGCTGAGGGTCACACCCCAGCTCTGCCACGCCCCAGCTGTGTGGCTCACTTTCCCCAAGCCTCAGTTTCATTATTCTACACAGAAGGGTAATGAGCAGCCCCAGCCTGAGGGCTGTAGTAAACACGGATGCGTTTCTCTGTCCCAGCCTGGGAATAATATTGCCTCCTCGGGCGCCCTTCAGGCACCTGGGCCTTGCGCTCCGCCACTGGAGGGATAGTGCTCCCCCTGGAGCAAGTGCGTCAACTAAATCACTGCACATCGGTCGATGCTCTTGGCAACAGCACACACTACTTGTCTCGAGTAGGAAGCTCTGCCGTCTAACGGTTATTAGGAAAAACCTCCATCCCTTCCAACACCCCCAAGGCAGATTACCTTTCAAAGAGTGTGAGATCCAGTAGCGCTACAGTAAGGACAAAACGGAGAGACAGCTTTAAACGGAATCATTCCACAGACACCACATCCGTATTCTGTTTGAAGGTCTCAGAAGGTACACGTGGGGACAGACCAGGGACATTACCATTCAGATAGCTTCCCTCTATTATTTCTTCCTACAAGGCAGAGAGATAACATCGGGTATAACATGCAAATTTGGCAACGCTGGGGGAGGGGATTCTGATTAAAATAGAACTGGAGCACTCACCGCCATTTTCTGCAACAATGGATGTAAATCTGCAAGAAAGCCGTTGGATACGTGACTAGACCCGAACAGTACGGCCTTCATAAAGGCGAATGCAGCTGCCCCAGGAACCCAGCAAAAGCCACTCAGGTGTTCCATGCGTTGTAAGCAGAACTACCGTATGATCCACTCCGTGTCTCACAGAGGCAGCTAAGGCAGCATACCACAGAGATATCTGTGCATACATGTTCAGTGTGGCAACATTCACAATTACTAGGAGGGGCTGGGGGCCAGCCCAGAAATCCATCAACAAAATACTGATGAAGAAAATGTGGTTTATACACCTGATGGAGCATCATCTGACCACAAAGAAGAATGAGGTTATGTCATTTGCAGGAGGAACGTACTGGAGATCGTCACGTTAATCAACATGAGCCAGACTCAGGAAGATGGGCCCTGCAAGCTCCCCTCATGTGTGGGAGCTAGTGGACTTGTGAGGAGTGGGGGAAAGAAAGGGTGCTGGGTGAATTCCACTGGAGTATATCGTGTGCGTGCATGAAATTGTCATAATGAACTTATTTGGACAAATAATACACACTCAGAAAAATAAGAAAAAAACATGTATAATATTCCCCCAAAAGCCCTACACATACCCACAGACAGGCAAATGCTCACACACACACCCTCACAGGAATACATCATAACCCAAACAGACATACCCAGCTACATCCCCTAAAATATGTAGAAGCTGTGAAAGCACGCTCTCTCTCCCCACCTCCCTCCTTCCCTCCCTTTCTCCCTTTTTCTCTCCCTCCCTCTCTCCCTCCCTGAAGACATACCCTGCCTGGAGCTTGGCTCTCTCTGGCACACACCTCCATGACTCAGAAAGAGGACCAGGAGAAGGGAGTACATCCCAGGTCCCACAGACATCCTCCTGCAGTTAAGTCAAGCAGAGGTGATTCAGGTTTCATTTTCTCTTAAAAATAGATTGAAGAATATTCAGGAGCAAAAGGGGCATGCAGACACCAAATTCCTCAAAAACATTGTAAGTAATGTAACAATTGCAGGGTATGTCTTAGACACATTCACCATTCCCCCAGTGACCTCAGCACCCCACTTCCATGCTCACCACCACCCCTGTTCCACAGCACCCAGAAGAGTGTTTCCAAGTGCTCACTCCACCATCTCTCACAGGAGCTCTAGATGCAGAATGTGAGACGTCCCACCATCCGGTAAGAAGACAGGTCAAACAGAAAATGGAGTTGAACTTCTTAAAATAGATATAAAAATGTCCAATATGCAAACAAAACATGAGTCACTTTTGACAGGGCTCTGCGCAAAACAAGCACCAATAGTGGATTTTCTATGGATTTGTTTTTTGTTTTTTTTTTTTGTTTTGTTTTGTTTTGGTTTTTTTGAGAGACAGGGTTTCTCTGTATAGGCTGTCCTGGAACTCACTCTGTAGACCAGGCTGGCCTCGAACTCAGAAATCCGCCTGCCTCTGCTTCCCAAGTGCTGGGATTACAGGCGTGCGCCACCACTGCCCGGCAATAGTGGGTTTTTAATAAGCAGACAGGACAAGTTGTTTTCAGAATTTAAACCCACACATGTCACCTTCCTTCCTATTCCTGGAATAAAACATAACATAAAACAAACCCACAATTTGATCCCCTGACATACACACAGAGTTATTAAAGTGACTGACAGAGGCAGACTGGAAACACCGAATGTTGGCCATGTTGTGGTTGTAAAACTGTTGGCCAGAGTCTTACAAGATTATATACTTGGTCCTCTATGATCAAGGGATTTCAGGGGCTGGGGATGCGGCTTTGTTGGAAGAGCTTGCCTAGCATGCACAAAACTCTGAGTTCTGTGCCAAGCACCAGAAACTTGGCGCTGGAGGTACACACCTGTAATCCCAGCACTCGGGAAGGAAAGGCTAGAAAATCAGAAATTCAAGGTTGTCTTCAGCTACCCATAAGCACAAGGGCAGCCTGTCTTGGAAGAAAGAAAGAAGGAAGGAAGGAAGGAAGGAAGGAAGGAAGGAAGGAAGGAAAGGAAGGAAGAAAGAAAGAAAGAAAGAAAGAAAGAAAGAAAGAGAGAGAGAGAGGAAAGAAGGAAGGAAAAGAAAGAAGGGAGGGAGGAAGGAAGGAAGGAAAGAAAGAAAGAAAGAAAGAAAGAAAGAAAGAAAGAAATGAAACAAATAGGAAGGTAGGAAAGAAGGAAGGAAAAAAGGAAGGAAGGAAGGAAGGGAGGGAGGGACAGAGGAAGGAAGGAAGGAAGGAAGGAAGGAAGGAAGGAAGGAAGGAAGGAAGGAAAAGAACAAAGAAGAAAGAAAGGAAAAGAAAAGAAAAGAAAAGAAAAGAAAAGAAAAGAAAAGAAAAGAAAAAAGCATTTCAGTCTGGGGTTTGCCAAGGGAAATGGAAACACACAGAAACAAAGATGGGTTCTGCCTTATTTGTAACAGCCAAATATGAAAAGGTGAAAGATTAAAGACAGCATGTATTCAAGGGAACCAACAGATCACCACTTAGCAATAAAGTTAAACCTAGCCAGGCAGTGGTGGCTTGAAACCCAGTACTTGGGAAGCAGAGGCAGGTGGATCTCTGTGAGTTAGAAGTCAATCTGGTCTACAGCACAACTTCAAGGATGCTAGAGTTATACAGAGAAACCCTGTCTCAAAACAAAACAAGACAAAACGAAAGTTAATCCTACCACCTTAGGGAATTAGAAGACCAACCAAAATATGAGACAAACAGTTTCAGGATATGGAAAGCAGGAATCAGAAACCAAGGTCGCTCCAAGAGGAAATGCAGACAAGCTGAGGCCAAGCACCAACTGGTCCTGTTTCCTCCTGAGTCCCCACCACAGTGCAAGCTCCCAGGCAGAATGAGAGCTCAGGAAAACCAAGGCAGTCAGAGAGACAGCCGGCCAGGGAAGAGCACCTGGAGAGGAGCAAGCTGTAACCACGAGGTCTGAGGAAGGATCCCTCAAGGATGGAACTGCCTCTGGCCTGGGAGGAATGAAACCAAAGAAGGAAGAACAGCCCTAAGGACTTGTCCTGGAGCAGAGCAATTCCCACAACCAGAGGAGAAAACGTACTTCCTACACAGAACAGAGCTGCCTCAGGGAAGCACGGCCTCAGGATGGTCACTGGAGGAAACCCTAGCCCTAACCCTAACCCTAACCCTAACCCTAACCCTAACCCTAACCCTAACCCTAACCCTAACCCTAACCCTAACCCTAACCCTAACCCTAACCCTAACCCTAAACCTAACCCTAACCCTAGCCCTAGCCCTAGCCCTAAACCTAACCCTAGACCTAGCCCTAGCCCTAGCCCTAGCCCTAACCCTAACCCTAACCCTAACCCTAACCCTAACAGTAGCCCTAGCCCTAGCCCTAACCCTAACCCTAACCCTAGCCCTAGCCCTAGCCCTAGCCCTAGCCCTAGCCCTAGCCCTAGCCCTAGCCCTAGCCCTAGCCCTAGCCCTAGCCCTAACCCTAGCCCGAACCCTAGTCCTAACCCTAGCCCTAGCCCTAACCCTAACCCTAACTCTAGCTCTAGCCCTAGCCCTAACCCTAACCTAACCCTAACCCGCACCTCCTGGGTTGATACTGCGCTGTACTTACACAAGAGGAACTGTGGAAGGAGACTAGGCAAAGAACATGTGAGACTTCACTCCACATTTTTAACTTCCTGTCAATCCGTATGTATTTCAAAACACAAAACAACTTTAATTACCCAAATGAAAGCAAATCATATAATCCTCAGGAAAAAGAACAGAAGACGAATATTTGTGACATACAGAGTGAAAAAAAAAAACTAGAAATTGGACTAGGGAAGGTGGCTTCATGGGTAAGGGCTTGCCATACGAGCGCGAGGGCCTGAGTTCAGATCCCCCAGCACCCAAGTAAGAGCCAGAAGCGCTGGTACATGCCTGTAATCCCAGCGCTAGGGGGCTCAGACAAGAAGATCCTGGAAGTTTGCTGGCCAAACAATTTTGCTGACTTTGCAAGTTCCAGGATAGAAGAAAGTGGGAGAGCCTGTCCCAACCGTAAGAAGAATGCCCGAGGAAGGAACCGATGTCAGTTTCTGGCCACTACATGTGTGCACGCACACACACACACACACACACACACACACACACGCACACGTTCAAAGAAAAAAAAAGATATACTGCAGGTGTTTCTTTTCTGTGAAACTCAAGATAGTTAAAAACCTGTGATAAAGTCAAGAGTGTCCTGGGACACTCTGGGGCATGGTGGGAAGCCACACTGCAAATGAGCACAAGAGAATTCTAGGAAAGACGAGGGAGAACTCTTACTTATTGTTGTTTGTGTTTTTGTGTTTGCCCATATCTATTCTGTGCACAGTGCCTGCAGAGGGCAGGAGAGGGCGTCAGACCCCCCTGGACCTAGAGTTCCAGACAGATGGCCCTGGGTATTGCATAGAAGCCACACTTAGCAATCTCACTGAAATGTGTGTTTTAAACCGGTAGATATTATTACGCCTAAGTCATATCCCCCCCCCTCAAGTGGGACTCTAAAGAGAAACCATGGCCTGAAGTCACACGGTCTGGTTTCTCTCGCACCTCTTTCCCCTCCCTAGCTGTGTGGTGTCAGGCAACTTGCTTCACCTCTCTGTACTTCGACTGTCTCAGCTATAAAATGGGGTATTAAGTGGTACTGTCCCAGCTTGCTTGTAATAAAATACTGACCAAAACCAACTCGGGGAGGAAAGGGTTAATTGGGCCCCGGCTTACTGTCCAGGGAAGCCAAGGCAGGAACCTGGAGGCAGGAACTGAAGCAAGGGCCATGGAGGATGCTGCTTACTGGGGCTTCTCAGGGGCTTGCTCAGCCTGCTTTCTTACAGAACCCAGAACTGACCGCCCGGGGATGACCCCCGTCCACAGAGAACTGGGCTCTCCTAAGTCATTAACAAGAAAATGTCCCGGATCTGTGCCTACCTACAGGCCAACCGGATGGAGGTAATTCCTCAGCTGAGCTCCCCTCTTCCGAGGTGACTCTAGTTTGTGATGAGTTGACAAAGACTGACCAGCACAGGTACCCACCTGCCGGTGCCCTTTGCGAAATGAACGAGTCATTTTGAATGGAGCTTTGGTCGGAACGAGTTCTGAGCTTGAGCTTTCAGGCTCGAGGAGGTCAGGCTGCAGTTTCCAAAGTGTCAGCCCATGCCTGTCAGTGTCGCTCTCTCTACTCCTCAGAGAAAACCCACTACTGGTCGTAGCACCTTCTTCCTTGTGTCACTCCGAGTTGTCATATTTCCCAGGTCAATGTCCCTCCTCAATGTCCCAGGTAACCATCCCTCCTCCCTTTTGGTCTGACTCATCCAATTCATTGTAAGTCCCAAGTCTTCCAGGCGGCCCTCTGTGAATTCCGTAAGACAAACAGTTAGCTGGGAGAGAAAGCCACTACTTCCGTGTAAGAGCGCCAGGCATGGGCGAGGTGCACAGTTATAGCTGCGTGTTTATTTCATGCATTCATTTATCAAATGCTTATTGAGCACCACTGTAGGCCAGGCATTATTCTACACTCGGAGGACACAGCAGCTTGCAAAGCCGCACCCCCGCTGCTGTGCTGGGGAGCCAGGAATAAAATAAATAGGCAATCAAGTGCCTCGGTTTCTGTCACGCAGTGATGGATGCTGCAGAGGAAACAGCGAAGGAACAGGAGCCATGGTAACGCACGCGGGGAAGGCCTGAAGACGGGAAGGAATGGATTGCAGCGGTATCTGGGAAAAGAAAGTTCCAGAAAGAAAAAAAAAATAGAAACACAAAGGCCTTTGGAGTTAGGAGCAGGATTTATTTGGCACCTTGTCCCAGAGACCACACAAGAACGAGAAAGGCGGTGATGAGGCTGGGCTTACCCTCAGCTTTGAAACTGGGCGGGGTCACTGGAAAGGCATTGGCACAGGACTGTTTAACTTTTCATTGATTCTTTGTGAATTTCACATCATGCACCCCAATCACACTCCCCCCCATTCCTTGTATCTGTCCTCCACCCTTGCAACCTCCCTGGCAAAAGAAAAAAAAAAAAAACTCTCATTGCAGAAGCTGCAGTGTGTCACGGTGCATCCCGCAGTATACCCTTTGGTCCACACTTCTTTGCTTATAAATGTTCACTGCAATGACTCTTGGTCTGGTCGGAGGCCTCCGGCTTCTGCTACACCATCGATACTGGATCCTCACGGGGACTCCTCTCGGACATCCTGTTGTTGCCCAGCACAGAGACATCTTACTCTGGCTTTTAACTGGATCCTGAACAAGTGGAACTCCTTGGATGGGACAGTGGCTGTATCAGGGGAGTCAGCCTGGATGAGAGAGTTGCTGAGGACACAGCCCCAGCAGTGAAGTATAGGAAACTCAGCTGGTTCCAGGCATATTCAACAGTGAAGAATAAACATTCAGGTGTAAAGGATGAAAGAGAGAGACACCACAGATGACGCCAAGGATGTGGTGTCAGTGGATGTTTAAAAAAAAAAAAAAAAAAAAAAAAAAAAAAAAAACAGTTTGGGGAAAGTACCCAAACACCAGTTTATAGAAGAATCCCTGGAATTCCATTTTGATCATTCTAACTTTGGGGGGGTGGGGCTACTGAATATATGGTACAGATGGCACTGAGAAAGGCAGGACTCGGGTCTGCAGTGTGAAGGAGAGGGTCAGACAGAAGCTATCCACACACAGAAACCAGCATATTTTCAAGCTCAAGACCTAGATGAGATGACAGAGAGTCAAGCACAGAGAGAAAGGAGGTTTTTAAGGAATGACACATGGTAGGGCTGGAGAAAGGCAAGACTGGGTCATCAAGATGCCAGGCTGCCTAAGTACCAACAGCACATGCAAGATTAAGAAACTGTCAGGACGCCGGATGTGGTGGCGCACGCCTGTAATCCCAGCACTTGGGAGGCAGAGGCAGGCGAATTTCTGAGTTCGTGGCCAGCCTGGTCTACAGAGTGAGTTCCAGGACAGCCAGGGCTATACAGGGAAACCCTGTCTCGAAAAAACCAAAAAAAAAAAAAAAGAAAGAAAGAAAGAAAGAAACTGTCAGGACAAGCTAGCTCCTCTGGCAAATGAAAGTGGAAGGGGTGGACCTCAGAGATATATCCATCACCTATATGTGCTTAACTTGAATTCTGATTCAAATATAACATTAAGAGAATAATTACAGTTGTGAACACAGTTCATTTGCCCAGCAAACTCAAAGCCATGAGCTAAATTCCCAGGACCTCAGAAGCCAAGCATGCTGGCCCACACTCAGAATCCTAGCCCTTGGGAGACAGACATGAAAGCCAATGTTAGTCTTCCTTGACTATATAGCAAGTTTAAGGCCAATCTGGACTACTTACCACATTAAAAAATATGAAGGAGGAGGAGGAGTAAAAGGAAGAGAGAGAGAGGGGGGGAGGGAGGGAGGGAGGAAGAAGGGAAGGGAAGGGAAGGGAAGGGAAGGGAAGGGAAGGGAAGGGAAGGGAAGGGAAGGGAAGGGAAGGGAAGGGAAGAGAAGAGAAGAGAAGAGAAGAGAAGAGAAGAGAAGAGAAGAGAAGAGAAGAGAAGAGAAGAGAAGAGAAGAGAAGAGAAGAGAAGAGGTCAAACAACTGGAAAATTTTGAGCCATGTGTACAAATCTCAAAGAATAATTATTACTATTTTTAAATCTGATGATGAAACTGTGTTGTCACATTTTCTAAGAAGCCCTCATCTTTTAAAATAATTTTGCATTTATTTATTTATCTATCTTGAAGGGCAGGCAATAGGGTTTGTGTTTAGGTCAGAGGATAACTTGTAGACACTGGTTCTCTCCTTCTACCACGTGGATTCCAGAGATAGAAGTAAGTCATCAGGCCTGGCCTTTGCTGAGCCATCTGACGTTCTAACGGAGGGGCAGCAAATTGCACCTTTGCTCAATTCAGATTTGTTCAGGTTACGAGCGAAGAATGGAACTGTGGTTTGGATGCCCAGTCTCCCACTCCTCCCCCCAAGCTCATGTGAAAGGTTTGGTTCCCAGGATGGCACTCTTCCATCCTGTGCCAGAATGGCACATCTTCCATGGGAGGGAGTGGAGCTTTTGAGAGGAACCTTTGTAGAAATATTCTCGGTCGGGTGGCTAAGGCTATGTGCTCAGAGGGGACTGTGGCATTCCAGAGCCTCCCTCTTCCTCTCCTGCTTTCCGGCAGATGAGATGCGCAGTTATGCTCCACTAAACATTCCGGACACAATGTGCTGTCTCAGCACAGGCACCAACCTGTCACAGAGGAGCCTCCAAACCTGTGAATGAGAATAAACCTTTCCTCTTTATAAGCTGGTTGACTCAGGTGTTTGGGTATATTGATGGTAGTGACCACAGATATTTGTTTAAATGTGTTTAACAAAAAGAAGGAGGAGGAGGAGGAGGAGGAGGAGGAGGAGGAGGAGGAGGAGGAGGAGGAGGAGGAAAAGAAGAAGAAGAAGAAGAAGAAGAAGAAGAAGAAGAAGAAGAAGAAGAAGAAGAAGAAATAATAGTATTTCTTGACAACATAAACATTCTACGTGTAAAATTTACATGTTCATACTTTAGAGGAAGCACACACGAGGATGCTCAAGGCTGGGATGAAGACAGGAAATTGCGCTGACTCCCAGGCAGGCCACACCCCAGAGGTGATGATGTGAGAGGGAAGTAAGGACTGGAAACAGCCAGACAAGACTAACATGAAAGAAGCCCATCTGCAGAGGAAGCCTTCCTAATGCTGCCCTCATCTAATGGACACAGCATGTGTGGAGCACAGCCCACAGGCGGAGGCTACTAGAGACCACAGCGCAGCCCGGAGCATTGAGCCCCTTCCTCGGCTCACTTTGCACCTTAAAGGAGTGACTTTCTCCATCTCTCCTCCTGGTGGCTGCTGGATTGTCACCTTCCCTTTTTTATGTTTTTCTCTTACATTTTCAATAAAATTGTTTTCAACCTTCCTTCTGAATCCATATATAAATTGTTTCAGTTTTTCCAGGACCGAGGTAACAACAGCACCCTCTTTCAGTATTGACAGGAACTTCTGGTGAAGACATAATTTTGATGATAATCTAACAATTACAGGCATCCCAGCATTCCCTAGTCCAGTCCTTGTCAGTGTTGCCTAACCTATTACATTAGTGGCTTGTTTTGTCACCACCACCACCCCCAGGGGACCTCCATAGCAAACATAAACAAGTATCCTCATTTGACTTCCCAGGGCAAAGCAGATCATGACATCACTTTCAAAACCTCCAGACACTGAAAACCAGCATTCTGCCTACAGCTGCTCCTGGGGACTGCTATGCTGAGCTCCAACAATAACTTCCTAGAGTTGGGTGGTTGGAGAACCTTCTGCCTCTTTCCCTCTTCTCTTTGGTCACATGTCCCTGGGCCATCACCCCCATTCACAGTCCTCCAATTTCCCAGACAATGAGGCTTCTTGTGCAGATGGCTAAGCTGATCGTGTTACTTCGGTGAGAGGTTTACAGTTTCGAAATAAACACTCCTCTCTCTGGGCAAAGAATGTCTTCAGTCCCAGTGAAACCCCAGCCCACTGTCAATTGGGGATTTGGTTTAATTAAAGGCCCTTTGGGGTACTCTCTTTCAGAGGGCTGGCTGGTCAAAAGACTAAAAGACTGGGCAAGGCATGGGCCCTTTGGTGGTGGACAGCTGATAGCGGTCTCTGTGGCCCTGCCCTTCTCCACCAAACCACTTGCAGAACCTCAGACGAAGACAGCAGCAGTCAGTAGAGACCTCTGAGCTCAGAGGTTACCTGAAGGAGTGGTCAGCTGTCCTGCCAGCTGGAACGGAGGGGCTTCCAACCTAACATCTCCAAACCAGCATGTCACAGGCAAGCCCGAAACAAGCCGTTCAGGCTGTGGACCAGGCAATTAGTCCCCTGTGGAGTGAGATGTGATGCCGCCAGGTTCCTTCAAGCTGAGACATGTCACCAGACATCTACCAAAAGTGTATCACTGTTGTGAGGCAGCTCCATTTAAAGTCTGTGGCTTGAGCACCACATACAGACCCATGAACACTAACTGGAAGAGTTTACACACACACACACACACACAAATAAATAAATAAATAAATAAATAAATAAATAAAAGATATTATTTCATAGTTGAGTGTGGCAGGCTGGCATGTGCCTGTAATCCAATCCTAGTACTTTGGAGAGTTGGAGAGTGTCAGAGGCAGGAGCATCGCTGCCAGTTCAAAGCCAGCCTAATGTATGAATCCAGTTCCAAGATAGCCTGGGCTACATAATAAAACCCTTTCTCAAAAACAAGAAAATAGGGAAAGACATTTTGTAGGTGAGGCAAAAGCAAACCCACCACATTAAATATCTTGAATTTGATTTCAGTACTTCATGTTGGGGCCCCCTAGCTTAGGGCTGCTGAGCCAGGGGGATAGGGAGTTTGTAGGGAGGGTTGTGGGTCCCGACCTATCTCCCTCTGCCCAGAACACACTCTCACCCACGTCTGCCTTGCTCATCAAAAGGCTCCGGCTTCCATAGTGCAAGAAGGAAAGGAGCAGCAAGCCCCTGGGTACCCTCTCACCAGGTGTCCCCCGTGCTGAGTCCCTCTCCCTCTTTACTCTATTGGCTGAGTTTACTGTGTTTCACAGGTGAGTTCTTGTTCTTGAAAAGTTCACATAGCAAGCAAATGACAGTGCACACTCTAAAACACAGCTGCAGGATCCCCAAGGTTCATGGCCCTCAGAGACACCAACTGAGGCAGCCAGGGATGCACCCTGCGCATGCTTCACCACGCTAAATTCTTGCAGAAATTAAGGTAAACACCACCATCGTGCTGACTTCACAAATGAAAAAGCTGTTTCCCAGCAGTTGGGTGAGCAGACCAAGGCTATGCAGCTAATAGGTGAGAGAGTCGAATCTGGGCTAAGGAACTGCAAATGTTGGCATGCTGAGCAATCCCAAATCCCAAACCCAGGGATGCAGCAACAACCCAGGAAGAGACTGCAGCTTTAGCTTGGACTGGGTGATACCGAGCTAATTCCTTAACCTCTCTGGCCTTTTCCATCTTTACGTGTGGGGATAGCATGCAAACATAAATTTAGGCATTCATAAATGTATCGTGGCAGGGCTCGCATAGCTCAATGGGAAAGCTTTCTCCCCTAGCATGTGTGTAGGGATTGCATCTACTTTCCAGTGCAAAATAAACTAAGTATACATCCATACATCCAGTGTGCACTGGGCCCATCTTTCCACAATTCCTCACAAGAACCAGGCAAGCATTAAATATCACCTCCTTACCTTTAACACTCCCAAAGCTCCCAGCCCAGCCTGGATCTCGGGACTGAAGCAGCAGGAGCTGTAATGTGTTGCCGCAGGTGTCCTTGCAAGAGTCTCTGTTACTGGTGTGTTATTAAGCAGGTTCTGAGAAGTGTCACCTCTCACACACCCTCCCAGCATCCTATGGATACCTAAGAGCCCAGAAGGCTGTACCCCGCACTCAGCCTACCGTCCTTCTGCCTGTTCACTCTGGTCCCCCGCTCCTGGCCCGCGGATCCTCGCTTGCTGAGCTGCAGGCTCTACTGCTGAGTCTGGACAAGGTTGGGCCAGGGCCACACCTCTCAGAACGGCAATGTTTGGAGTGCAGCTCCTCCGCCCCCCTCCCTGCCAAGGCCGGACGGCCTGGGGTCTCCCTACACACCCTCCCGGGACAGCAGCCAGCCAGTGGCGGTTAGCTTCACTAAAGACAGCAGCCAATGACAATGCAGGGAGTTTATTTGGCTCCAGATTCAAAGACACCATTGAAAATTGAAAGTGGAGCTGGGTGGCATGAAGGCACAGCTGTCATTGCGGCAGGTGGGAAGCTGAGGGCATTCTTGGATCCGAGGGCAGAATGGGCTACACGGTCTCAGAAAACAAAAAAGCAAGATCACAGGTGAAGTCCTGTGGCCACTAGATACTTGGTAGTCCGGCTGTTTAAAGACACACTCATTGTAGTGGGCCCTTTAAAAATCCCATCTCAGTCAGCTGTGGGGAACACATCTCTGAGTTTAAGGCCAATCCTAGCCTACAAAACAAGTTATGGGCCAGCCAGGGCCACATGGTGAACCCTACCTTAAAAAACACCAAAAGTTTTATAAACACATTTACTGAGAACAGAAAGAAGATGGGCATGAGGAGTGCGAGACAACAGCTGCTGGGCTGGGTGAGAAAGGCTCCTTACTTTATCACCGTGTGCCTCGGGGCCTCTATTGCCGCAACGAAACACTGTGACCAAAGGCAAGCTGGGGGCTGGCGAGATGGCTCAGCGCTTAAGAGCACCGACTGCTCTTCTGAAGGTCCCGAATTCAAATCCCAGCAACCACATGGTGGCTCACAGCCATCCGTAATGAGATGTGACGCCCTCTTCTGGTGTGTCTGAAGACAGCTACAGTGTATTTACATATAATAAATAAATAAATCTTTAGAGAAAAAAAAAAGCAAGCTGGAGAGGGAAGGGTTTATTTGGCCTACACTTCCACATCACTATTCATCATCAAAGGAAGCCAGGACAGGAACTCCAACAAGGCAGGAACCTGGCTGTACACTGGCTTGTTCCTCATGGCTTGTTCAACCTTATAGAACCCAGGACTACCAACCAGTGATGTCACTAGTAACAATGGGCTGGGCCCTCCCCCATCAATCTCTAATTAAGAAAATGCCTTACAGCTGGATCTTATGGAGGCATTTTCTCAGTTGAGGCTCCCTCCTTTCATGTAACTAGTTTGTGTATCAAGTAGACGTAACCAGACAGCACAGCACGCACTTTAAAACACATGCTGTTTGGAACGTTCCAGGAAAAAAAAAATCTTACTAGCACACACATTAGAGCAAGCAGGCAGAGATCCATCTTAGGTCCTCAGCAGCAAGCCTGTGGCTAGATGACCATCCATGGACGGCACAGGTTACACTCCCATAGAATAAATACCCTTGGGCTGAAGGTGTGGATCCGTGGTAGAGGCTGAGCCTAGCACACACCAGGCCCTGGTCTCGTCCCCACAAGGAAGAACTTTTAAGAAAGATCATATAAGAACATGAGAAAATTATTTCATCTCCAAAGCAAAAGAGCCAACTACTAATATATGTGCTTTTATTAAAATGAGACACAAAGGCATTAAAATAATGGCGGTGTATCAGGGAGATCATGCATACCTGTTTTTCACCTTACCCAGTGAAAGCACAATTATGGATCCGAGAGGCTTTCTTGCAATTCTCCCATTTAATGAAACATCTCAATCATCCTAATTTTTATATTGTCACAACAACATTAAACATGCTCTTCAGAAAAGACCCAGTGAGGTGTTCCAATGCCCATCAATGAATTTTTATATTCTTTCTCCAACATCCTCAACATCATCCTTTTGTCCCCAGGCCTTGGATCAATTTGTCCTCAATCCCTGAATGATAGGAAACATCTTGCATCTTGTCAGCTTCTAACTAGAAACCAGGTGCCTGTGAGCTTCACATGATTTCTCCTAGAGAAATAAAAGCATCCGTCACCACATGCAGAGACATCTGAACCGGTGCATACACACAGCACTGGGAGCCCGATTAAGGACACCTACCAAAAAGTCAATAGTGGTGCCTTCCGCTACAGACTGGACAACTGAGGCTCACTTTCATTGTCTTCTCTTTTTCTGCCTGTTTTTACTTTCTCTAGTTAGTGTGCTGTTTGGAATGCAAATGCTCAGCAGGGCTTTGTGACCATTAACAGTCATCAGAATGTCAAACCCAAGTGCTGAGAAACTAAAACTGAGTTTAAGAGGTTATGTAGTCCTGGCCACTTCAACTCACCCCTGGGAAAGGGTTGGGGGCTCACAGGCATTTAAACACAATATTCCAGCCAAGGCAGTGGCCCAAAGCTGTAGTCCCCTCCACTCAAGAAGCTGGAATAGAAGGATCACTCCAAACTCTTGAATTTGAGACCAGCCTAGCAACACAGCAAGACCTCATCTCAAAAAATAAATCAGTATTATGTCGAATCCTAAATAGGGTATCTAATAACAGCACTCGGGCATCCTGTTATTTATATTCTAGAACTGAAGTGCAGAGAGCCAATGTTATGTCACCATTTTACAGGCATCGAAAGAAATTTAAAAATGACTTTATAATGAAAGCATTAATTTGTCTGAATAGGGCATAGTGACTTTCAAACCCAGAGGGACTCTTAAATTCTAGTTATGTAATAATATTCTCCCAATTCTCCAGGGAAGTCTGAGATTTCATAGAGAAAAAGGATTCTGTTGTTCAGGGGTACCAGTAGATATTTACAAAGTCCACTTTACCAGGAAATGAAGCCAAATGCCCCAAATTGAACTATGAAAAAAGTATGATCCATTAATCATTATGGAATGAGAATCAAACAGTGTCACCTTATATACATTTGGCAGCTAGTATCTAAAATACATAAATAAGTGTTGGCAATGGTGTAGAAAAATTGGGACTCTTGTGCATCGTTGGTGGGAACATAAAATGTTTTCATCATTGTGGCTCCTTAAAAACAAAACAAACAAACAAAAAACCCCACAGAACTAAAATGAATTACAAAATGACCCATAGTTCCACTTTGAGTATCTGCTCCCCAAAATGAAAGCAGTCTTGAAGAAAAACTTACACGTTCATAGCCACGGCAGCATGGTTCATGATGACAGCTGTCATGTAGAAGCACTCTGAGTGTCTATCAGTGGAGAAACGGATAAGCAAACCGTGGCGTGCCTTACAATGGAACAGCATTCAGTCTTAAAAAGGAAATGCTGGAACATGCTAGAAATATGGCTGCAACTTCAGATGGTAAGTGAAATAAGCCAGTCTCTCTCCCTCCCTCCCTTCCTCCCTCCCTCCCTCTCTCTCTCTCTCTCTCTCTCTTTCTCTCTCTCTCTCTCACACACACACACAAAACAGAAAACAAACACATTGTATCATTCTATATGTGCAAGGAACCTAAGATACAAAGTTGGTTATTTAATAGGTAGAGTTCCCAGTTTGGTAAAATTAAGTGTTCTAGAGATAGATGAAGGAAAAGATTGCACTGTAGGACTACACCTAACCAACAGTTATGTGCTAATCTGTTACATGCATTTTGACTACATAAAAAATGGAAAAAGGAGAAGCAAATGTTCAGTGAGAACTGATAATTTAAAAACAAAATCGGCTGCAGAGGAGGCTTATCGGGGCGGAGCACTGGCTGCTCTTGAGAGGGCCTGGGCTGTTCCCAGCACCCACATGGCGGCTCACAATAGACCGTAACTCCAGTCCTGGAACCCTCTTCTGACCTCCACTGGCACCAGGTACACATAAAATTAAAATCTTTGAAAAAATAAAAACCAGCCAATGGAGTGGGGCATCCTGAATGGAAACTGGGGATAGGAAAAAGAGCATTAGGAAAAGCAGCAAAGCCCTGACAGCCTTGAACATGGGATGGGCTCACCAGACAGTAGCACTGGGGCCTACTACATGAGAGCTAAGTCAGAGAGAACTTAAATTTTCACAAACCCAGAACTAGCCCCAAGTCAGGTTACTTTTAAAATAGTTCAAAATTAAGACACTACTTGAATTTTAGAATTTCTGCCTAGGAGGCAGACAGCACAATACACTGAACAGATAAAGCAAAATACAGATGTGCACAGCTACAGTCTGGATTGTTAATCATTGTTCACAGCCTTTTAGCCAGTGTCTCATTATCCAGTAGTTGTGAGACCTTAGAATCTCATGTTACAGTACTGTTCAATTTCATGGTGTATTATTCCCATTTACATCACAAACATTTCTTCAGGTGGGTGCAATGTGAACTTCCTCCATTATATTGTAGTGTGTGTGTGTGTGTGTGTGTGTGTGTGTGTGTGCATGTGTGTATGTGTGCACACATGCACATGCATATGAGGGTACTTGTGTGCTGTGGTCCAATGCTGACTTCTGGTAGCTTCTTCAGTTGCACTCCACTTTATATACTGAGGCAGGTCTTTTCCCGGAACCTGTAGCTTGCGGTTTCTGCTAAGCTTGATGGCCACCTTGCTTCAGGGATGTTTTGACTCCTACAAACTTGGGGATTCCAAGCTCTCCGGCATTTCCTAGGGATCTAAGTCCCAGTCCTCCTGCTTGCTTAACAAACAACTCAACCTCCTGCCAACCTCGATGTATCTTTGTGCTGTAGGGGCGGATGCCTGACTTCTGTGCGATGTTAATGAAGCCGGAGCTTCAGGAGGGAGCTGGGAACACCGGCATTTAACTTCTTCCCGTCTGTAAGCTGGCTATACGAGACAAACAAACAACAAGCAGAAAACTTGGGAAGGTGGGAAATACAGAAGAGGTTTTAATGACCTCATCCAAGGGGGAAATGACTAGGGACATTGTGTCCTCTTGCCCCAGCTCTCAATAATTGGCGCTCTCAACACCCCAGGGGTTTTGAATGCAGGTGTAGGGCACCAGGAACCCCCGGTGCAAGCTGAGTTTCTTTCTGCACTCACCTTTAGGGTCAATTGGCAAGCCTGCTTGAGCACAGGTGGAGCTCTTGCGGTTTCTCAAACACATCCTTCACTGGGTTTAAGCACATATGCCAGGAGTAGGGCACACAACGCACACTATTCAATTTGGGGAGAAAAGGATTGCACAGGAGGCGAACCATCACCACTCGGTAAACAACATCACCATCTAGTGGCCAAAAGTGACAGCACACCAAGACTTCCCAGACCAGATAGGACATAGGAATACATCTGTATCTGGTTTCCAAGCCACAAAATGGCATTTTTAATAAACTGTGGTCTTCAAAGAGCCTCTGAATTTTTGAGAATTTGTCTTTAATGTGCATAAGCACAGGTGCTCTCTGTTTTTCTGTGGTGTTTTTCCAACAGACCTCAACTTCAGAGGCAGGGGCTGCTTTGAAGCCACCTGGCTCTGCAGACCCTTCCCTGGTTGAAAGGATAGAATTGCAGCCCCTTCTGATGCAGGTAAAAAAGGACGTTCCCACTGCAAAGGAAGTATGTGAGGGCCGCGTTCTTCTGTTCACTATCAAGCCACCGTCTGTACCTCACTTACCCCAAGTCCTGGAAAAAATAAGACCACACCAGTAACAACTGCATCGGCCCCATGACTGACTACACAGTAACAGTGCAGGGCTGCTGAGGTGGGGCTGTAGAGATTGCTGCTAATGAACACGCTAGCCGTTCCGCCCAGGCGTTGTAGTTTTTAGGTTCTGGACTAGTATCCACACTGACTGCTGACATAGTCAGGGTTTCTATTCCTGCACAAACATCATGACCAAGAAGCACGTTGGGGAGAAAAGGGTTTATTCAGTTTACACTTCCAAATTGCTGTTCATCACCAAAGGAGGTCAGGACTGGAACTCAAGCAGGTCAGGAAGCAGGAGCTGATGCAGAGGCCATAGTGGGATGTTCCTTACTGGCTTGCTCAGCTTGCTCTCTTACAGAACCCAAGACTACCAGCCCAGGATGGCACCACCCACAACGGACCCTCCCCTCTTGATCACTAATTGAGAAAATGCCTTACAGCTGGATCTCAAGGAGGCATTTCCTCACCTGAAACTCCTTTCTCTGTGATAACTCCAGCTTGTGTCAAGTTGACACAAGACCAGCCAGTACACTGATCTTGCTAATGAGGTCTCCTCTATCACTGTGTTTCTGGGTTTACTGGAAGCACTCTTGGATTCTAGCAGGTATATGATATGGTCTTCAGCAAACATACTTATTCTCAGTCAAGGATTAAGCATTCAAGATGGCATTCAAGGAAGAAAAAGAAGTTGAATGTCTATTTGGGCTGAATTCAGTCAGTCAAAGCAATGGAATGTGTCAATCCTGAGGAGTTAAGGAAGCCTAGGAGACAAAGCTGTCTGTGTCCAGAAGCAGGTATACCGCTTCCTAGAGCCTGCATCTGAGCAAGGCTGCTCATTCTAGGGGTGTCAAAACTCCCTGGGCTTCTCTCTCCACCACACCCAAGCTGAAAGTTGTCTTCCAGGCACAGCCTAAGTGTTTCACATCATGCGTTTACTGGGCATTCCTGAAGCCAAAGCTGCAGTCTGAGAGAAAAACAGGGTGCCAGAGTCATCTCCAAAAACGTTTATTAGCATGATTAAAAACATTTTTTGAGTAGTAAGAGAAGGAGTTTCTAAACATGAAAGTTATCAACGGTTCTACTTTATAACCAATATTTGGAATTAAATGGACAGTTTTATTGCCAGTCTTCATTTATTAAAAACAATCCATTTATCAGTTCCATGACATCATGACTATTGCTTTGTCTGGGAATGAGTCCCTACAGCAATTAAGTATAAAAAATATCTTCCATCATCATTGGAGAGTGACCTGCATTGGAGCGTGATTCTGAGTAGAGAGTTGATTAAAAATACACAAAGAGTTGGGTTTGCTTTTAAAAACACTCCCTTACACACTACAAAGAAAGAATTAGTATTTTGGCTTTTTAAATTCCTACATGATACTGAGAATGACAGTCCCCAGAGGTCCCCTCACATCACCGGATGCATCTCTTCTTCTGGAGGGCAGATCCCAGGGGTGACTCTGAAGACTTGGGCCTCCACATGTTTATACTGGTCTGAGAACAAAGACAGCATCGTCCAGAACATAGTAGTCATTGTACATGTCGCCTTCACACAGGTACGGCAGTCTAGTGAAAGCTTCGATGACAAAGCCAGCCTTCCTGAACACCTCAGGCAGACTGTTCACTTGCTCCTCCCAATTCTGTCCCTTGATTTCCAGAATTTCCGATGGTTTCTCCCACTTGCCACCTACTAGAACAAATAAAAACATTAAGTTAAATTCTTGAACAATGACTCACTAAAAGAGGGACACGCAGGGAGCACTAGTGCCCCGGTTTAATGCCCTGGATGCGCCATCTCTGAACTGCTCCACTCCCTTCAAGGCAAGTGGACAAAGCCTGGAAGGAGTGACAGAACCTACCCAAAGTGACCTCTCAGGCTGCCTGCATCCAGAGCCTACACTGACTGAGCTACTTTGGTGGCTCAGAAACTAGTCAGTGAATATTGAATATGGGGTTACTAGTATTTGAAAAGAGGTTTGGACATACAAGATCATGTACACCTTCTTCCTATCTAGAAGTTGCCTGGCTGAAAATTAAAATAAGCTCATGAGGAATTTCAATTCACAGAAACACATGTGCTTTTCAAGAGAAGCTGACCCATTCCCTCAATCATCTGTCAAACAATTCCAAACCTATTCACATTAGGAGCTTGGGGTGTGGGAAGCAGGCAAGGTTTGTTCCCTACAAGCCACACCCTGACTACAAACACACAAAACCAAAAGTACATTTGGATATGGAGTGCTCTTAGAGGCTGTGGTGACAAGCCACCAAATTCATAGTGAGGCTTCCAATGCTAAGGTGATACATCACCAGCAGGTGATAACACACACAGAAACGAGAAAGACTACATATACACACTTCTCAGTGGCCAGCACTGCATTCTCTCCCCATCAGGGGAATAAATTCTTGGTGGGAGAGGAAGTTGCTTTTCTGGCTTTCCTTGCAGCAGGGGACTGGTGCCAAGACTGGAATGAGCTGGTGACCCAGAATAAAATGAGGCTTTTAGCCAAGTGCAGGCAATAATATCAAGTGGCTAAGGAGGGGGGCTGTTGAGTGGGTGCTAATGACAGACTTGTAGCACCTAGTGCCCAGCATTAGACCAGTTTCAGTGTGACTCAAGCTCCTCCTGACCTGGAGTTGACATGGTTCTCCAGGCCTTCTGGGGCTCCAGGAGCCACTTCAAGACCTGTTAACAAGTCTCTTTTTGCTGATCAGCTGAGTTCCTGCTACTTACAAAGAACCACCTGACTAGAAGAGGCTGGGGAAGAGGGGGTGCTGTGTGTGACTCAGACCCAAAACAAGCACCAAGGGACAGACACACTTTGCTTGTCAACACTAAGAAATCTTTGGCTTGAAGCCTTGCTCACAGACTTAGCAGCAGCTGTGAACTTCCTTACCATGCCAAACGCACTGGTTACTCTGGGTTTTTTCTCCCAGGCCTACAGGAAACATGGCCTCTTGCTGCTGCTCATGTCTAGAAGCTTCTGGCCCTGAGAGGCACTCCACAGCAGAGCACATCAATAAGAGCACTCTAAAATGTCAGGCACTGCTTGAGGAGCACATGACTTCCTGCAACCTCTGCAAATATCAAATGCCCGTGACAACTTCTAATATACACACATGCTTAGACTGAAATCTCAACTCTAAATGGTGAAACTTATTACAAACCATGCTTACACAATTTCTCAAAGTTCCTGCTTGTGCTTCCTTAATATGAGTTCCTCTCTTTACTTCTTCCTTTCTGAAAAGAAAAAAGTAGAAAGGAAGGCATATGCACAGAGATGGGCCCTGTGAGCACAAGCAGGAGTGGCCTCCGGCTAGAAATCAGCCTCATCCTTTTCCATGCCGGTAAGGAGGTTGACTTTTCCTTTTCTCTAGTTTGTTAAGTAACTGCTGCTTCCCACCTTATATGTACACTCGAAGCTCTTAGCAGATAACTTAAGAAGGCAGCACTGCAGTAAGTCATTGGGTCTCTTCCCCCCAAGAACTAGGTACTAAAGCATAGCTGAAGAAAGGTTTCTTAAGAGCCCTTGGCTGTTTATGCTGCTGTGAGCACATCTCACAGACAATCTGCTCAGGACCACTTGTGATAGTCATTCAGTTAATTCCTACACAGCCAAGCTCTGGACTCCTGCACACTGCACAATATTAGCTTAATACTTTCATAGGACAATCTTTCTAAAGGCTGAAAAGAACTTGGTTTTAAAGCTGTAACTTGTCCTAGAGAAAAGCCACCTGAAAATATAACATCTTTAAATTCTATCTCTACCTGTTCTAGCTCTATAAAAGTTATTTATTTCATCACAGTTTAAATCATCTAAGATTTACTCACAAAATCTGGATTGAAGGGCAAGGAATGGAGCAAACATTCTTTTTTTTAATTTTATTTTCTATATTCTTTGTTTATATTCCAAATGATTTTCCCTTTCCTGGTTCCTCCCTCCCCATAAGTCCTATAAGCCCTCTTCTCTCCGCCCGTTCTCCAATCAACGCCCTCCCACTTCTCTGTCCTGGTAATCCCCCTACAATGCTGCATCAAGCCTTTCCAGGACCAAGGCCCCCTCCTCCCTTCTTCTTGGAAATGATTTGATACGTGAGTTGTGTCTTGGGTATTCAGAGTGGAGCAAACATTCTTGAAATTTTTTTCTCATCTGTTAAGAAATACATGGTAGAGTAGCCTAGTGGTGGGCCACCTGCCTAGCATATGCAAGGGTCTGGGTTCACTCTACAGCACACACAAGAAAAGGAGAATGCAGAGGGAGGGGAGACGGGGCAAGGGGAGGAGGAGTGAGTGAATTATACCTACATGCTAACAGTGGCTCTTCTGGCTGAGGAACCATGGTGATGTCTTACACTGCTCTGCTGTCTGCAGTGACTATATACTATTTTTGTACAGTGCTTTGTTGGAGTTAAGAGAAAAGCTTTATCTTTCCAGCTCTCTTAAGAAATGTTTGCAGATACAATAACAAAGGAGTGAACAGATGAGATAGTGAGGAGACCTGAAACAAGCCAAGGTAAAGCCAGACAAGGGTGGGCCCACTGTGTTGGGTAGCTACTTTTGCATATGTTTAACATTTTCTATAATAATAAACGTTGGGCAGAGCAGTTGTGGTGCAAACCCAGCAGAGGCAGAGGCAAGAGCAGAGGCAGAGGCAAGAGGATTCTAAGTTCAAAGCTAGCCTGATCTACAGAGCAAGTTTCAGGACAGTCAGGGCTACACAGAGAAACCCTGTCTCAAAAAAATAATAATAATAATAGTAGTAGTAATAGTAATTGTTAGCTTCTGATGCTAACAGTAATAATAGTAGATGTTGGAGCTGGGGCGGTAACTCAGTAAAGCGATGCTATGCACGCAGAGGGACCTCCATGTGCTTACCAGAACAATGTAAAAGAGTTGGGCCTGGTGCACACACACCATCTCAGTGACGGGGAGGCAGAGCTGAGCTCCCTAGCTAGCCAGGCCTACCCAGCCACTGAGACCCTCTCTGGGAAAACCAAAGTAAATAATTCCAAAGAACACAACTGAGGTTGTCCTCCAGCCTCCACACATCTGTACATTCATGCCTGAACGCCCAGGCAAACGTATATCCACCTGAGCAAGCTGGCATGTGTAAGCACACACAAAATACGCTCAAGGGATCCAAATAAGTTCTCTACTTACTGTCAAACAGTTTAAAAACAGAGTAGGGTGATTTTATTTCCTCCACTGAGCTAAACTTTCAACATTTTCAGTGGAAACTGATTTAAAACAAAAAAAACCTACAGAACCCAGATTTCCTAAAAGAAAAACTTCACAGGAGAGGGCTGTAGTGACACTATCCAGACTTCTCTTTTTGATTAATGTTGCTCAACTAGAGGGGGAAGGGACAACACTGTCCCTCCCCTGGCCTGTTTCCCCAATGGAGACTATGAGAGGAAATTCCCAAGTTGCAAGTATTTCTGACTGTGTTAAAGGTTGGTTTACTTTTTTTTTTTTTTAAGATTTGTTTATTTCATGTGTGTGGGTATACTGTCACTGTCTTCAGACATATCGGAAGACCGCATCTGATCCCCATTACAGATGGTTGTGGGCCACCATGTGGTTGCTGGAAATTGAACTCAGGACCTCTAGAAGAGCAAGAGCAATCAGTGCTCTTAACCGCTGAGCCACCTCTCCAGCCTAGTTGGTTTACTTTTGAAATCTTCAACTGAAAGCCACCTAAGACGGGGGCTCTGTCTGCATGCAGGAAGGACAGGACCAATCCATATCAAGTCTGCAGAGCAGCCCCTGGACTTCTAAGGAACTGTGCCTGGGCAGAGCCGGACTGCAGTCAACAGCTAGTGTGAGCAAGCCCACTCCCCTTGGCTGGACCTCCTGACACACAAGAGGTTAGGTGGTACTCCAGCTGACTAACTCCTAACTCCTCCCAGCCAGTGAGCACAGAGCCTCAGCTTACCCCAAGGCACACAGTGCTCAAGGAGAAATGTGAGAACAGACTCTCACAAACACTGTGACTAACTTTACTGCCTCTGCTGCTCTGTGTGGGAACCTACAAGACACAATGTTAAGTGGAAAAGAACCACGGCCCCTAAAGCAGCAATTTCACCTTGCGGTTGCAACTCCTTTGCAGTCCAATATCAGATAGATACCTTGCATATCAGGTATTTACATTACAGTTCATAACAGTAGCAAAATTACAATGAAATAATTTTATGGTTGGGGTCTCCACAACATGAGGAACTGTATTAAAGAGTCGCAGCATTAGGAGGGTTAAGAACCACTGCTAAATGAATACAAAGAGGATTTGGATTTTCCCCCATTCTCAGGAGCAGAGTAGGATAAGAGGGACCATTTGGCCCATTGTTTTTGAGACCATTTGGTCTATACAAATTGACAGAAGTCGAACTAAAAACTCACATTTGCTTCAACCAATACCAATTTTCATGTCCCTTGCCCCAAAAAGGGCCTAAGGAGACTTCCCATTAAAAAGCATCTGAGTGATTTTCCATTGTGTCTTGGGCTAGAAGGTCAAGATGCAGACTCAAGCTCCAAGTACCTCCACAAAGAGTGGCGAGTAGTAAAGGCAGAGGCAGCAGTAGCAGCTGCTTTCCATTAGAAACTGTGGTTTGGGCCTCATCACATTTAAACTCTACATTAATTGCACAAGGGAGCAACATCCCACTCAACATGAGAGAAAACCCAGGCAGCACTCTGAACTACAACCAGAGGGAATCCAAACTCCAGTCTGTGATATCCTTATTACTACACAGTAAGTCAAGTACAACTAAAGCACAGGGCACTCCCTGGCCTCAGCTCTACAATAGCTGGAAAGGCCATGGGCTAAGCCAGGGCTGCATTTTCTCATAGGTATATCCTTCCTGTTATCCTAATTCCCAAATAGACATCAGATTCTCTCCAGGCAGCACAGCCCCCAGCAGGCAAAAAACCAGCCAGGGCTCGTGTACTCAATCACACATCACAGCAGGGGAAGCACAGGAGGAAACAGGCTCTTCAAGATGAAAAGGGTAGCCTGAGATAAAGGGAACACTTATCAGCACTGTGTGTACAGAATTCTGGCTTCAGGCACACTCCCTCCAATAGCCACAACCAAGAAGTAATGCAACAATGAGTTAGCACAGGTGAGGACACCTGTCGTCTTTACAGTCTTGCTTTTAATGGGAATAGGACAAAGACTGACTGGTCCCTGACTCAACAGTGCCAAGCAGCAGCAACAAGAAAGCCCCTCAAGACCCATGTGCTTCCTTACAGGTGTGTTGGGCGCCTGTACTGTGTCTGTGCTACAGCCAGCTTACCTAGAGGTGGACCAGGATTCTGAGGCTGTCACCATGAAGTGTACCTTCTCTACAACTGGATGCTCTCCGGTGCAACCAAAAAGCTTGTGGTTTCGCTGTGGTACTCATCAGCCTGAGGCTCTGTGCTTGGATGGATGCAGAAATAAGGCGGACAAGTTCACAGTGAAAGAAACCCTAGACCAGAACCAAGTCTCCCTCACTGTTAACAGGCTGTCTCCAAATGACAGTGCAATTTACATCTGTGGAATAGCATTTCCCAATGAAAAGGCACCAAGCTCTAAACAGACTGGAAACGGGACTACACTGGTGGTGAGAGGTCAGTGCACAGGGCTACATCACATTTGTTAAGATGTATGTGGTTGTTAGTTTCATAATCGTATGAAGCCTTTTCTCTAATTTTGTTGTTGTTCACTATTTTTTACCTTTAGATCAATTCTTGCTATACTATTCTACGCTGGCTTTGAACTCATGGCCTAAGTCCTCCTCTTGCCTCAGCATCCCAAGGAGCTGGCACCATAGGCATATGTCTCTTTGAAATGTCTTTCTCAGACTACTCAGTGGCTTGGTGAAATTACTGCTGCTGTTTAGGTAGCTTTGAGTGAGGGATTGTCAGGAATCTTATCAGGAAGCCAGAGCCAAGTTTTTCTTCGGATATCCAGGCAGAATGATAATGGCCAAGGATCTACTGGTGGCTTCTCTCCAAATTTGTGTTTAATTCTCTTTATCTTTTCAGAGTCAAATTTAACTGGGCATTTCTGCTTCTCTTACAGAGTGATTTTCTAGCTGGTTCAATGCTAAGCCAGTTTCTGAGAAAGCAGTAAGACATATAGGCCTCCCTGTGATATATCTACATACTGTGCGTGGGCGCGCACACACACACACACACACACACACACACACACACAGTTCTGTGTTTACACTTAAAAACAGGTTTCCCTACACCTAAACACTACAAACACACACACACACACACACACACACACACACACCCCTCTCCCTGGGTTATACCTAGACACTGCACACACAGGTCTCCCTATGTGATGCCTAGACGCTACACACACTGGTTTCCCTGTGTTACGGCTACATGCTGCACACACAGGTCTCCCTGTGTTATACCTAGACACTGCAGCACAGGAAAGAAGATTGCTTGTTCAGCTCTCAAGAATAAGTCTGGGAATGGAGAAAGAACTGAGAAGGCCCACTACTGCCTGTGTTTATGGATTCTAGATAGAGTCAATCAGGAAAGGTCTATTTAGAAACTGGCAGCTTGTATCAAGAAAGTTTTATATTACCAGATTTATATCATAATTTGTGCTTTTGAGATAAAGGTTTTAAAACTGATCTGAGCAAAATTTTGTGATATTTTACAAATTTAAAAAATGTGCATTATATAAACTTAGTCCATGGCACAGGACCTATGGAATGTTTAGCTAAAACTATGGGTTAATGGAAAATAATTTTGATCTAACTGTATTTTCATGTTTCACATAATCAGTACTGAAAGGTATACATGTTACTTAATCACCTCTTTGAACACAGGTCACTTCCTGCCCAAAGAGAAAATTCAGAATATGAAAATAAGTTCAGAATTTCTCCTTGGAGGCTTTCACTAAGAAACACACATGTCACACAGCACAGCTGCCTTTAAAGCAGAAGCTGGCTCTAAGATCCTCAATAGATAGCCTCCTCCAGTTTTTACCAGACAGCACCTTTAGCACCTTTACCTTTTAACAGTTGCACCAACAAATACACAAGAAAATATCTGTACTATACCAAAAGAGTTGGTGATTCTTGTTCATTGCTTCTAACAAAAAGATATTCCAATGTCCTTGTATTTAAGTAATGTTTATAAAAAGTAATTCTTGAGCTGAATGTAGCTCAGTAGTAGAAGGCTTACACATGTGTGAGGTAGGAGGATTAATCAGCAGTATGGTCCCATGAGAAAGGGAGGAAAAAGATTCAAAACACAACAGGTGATTCTTAGCATTACAGCAGATGTTTGTTTGAGACAGTCTCACTGTGCAGCCGTGGCTATACTGGAACCCACTATGTAAAGCAGCCTGGCCTCCGACTCAGAGCCCATCTGCCTCTGCCATGCAAGTGCTGACAGTAAAGAGGGGGCCACTATACCTTGCTTTTCAACTTAATTGTTTTAACATTTTTGTTTTATGAAGAAGCATTTCTGGTCTAACACATTTAAAGACCATCAAACTGACCCTATCACAGGGTCCCACATAGATGTTGCGGGGAGGGCAAGCACACCAAGCTCAGCCCCTCCCTCCCCCCCCCCCCCGGTAAATGTTGCTTACGTGATGCTTCACAGACATCTGCAGGGACAACTTCAACAGTGACTGTCCCTTTCTTTGTGTTTCCACCATGAAGAAAGACTTTTCAGCAAGGAGGTGTACAGTCTCCTGATAGTGCTCTTAGCACTGCTCTCTGTCTACGTCGCCGGTGTGTGTGTGATCGCCATAGTCCTCCTCAAAGTAAGTTAAATACCCTCACCTCCAATGTTACCAGAAAGGTTATTTTCATCTGTCTACCTCAGAAATAGCTGGCCCAGCAAAGACCTGGTTCATAATTTCAGGGGCCTCCACCTCAGAGGAAGCTGTAGCAGACACCTTGTTCCTTCACCAGTGAGACTATTAGTCAGAGACAACATTCACACTGTTTCTTCTTTAAAGTCCAGAACTAGGGGATTAAGCACCTGTGTCAGTTTTCTGCTGCAAGGGTGAGGACTGGGGAAAGGGTGGGTTTCTATTATCTAGGAAAACCTGAAGGATCTTTAAGAGCAGAAATAGTTAATGAGAAGTTAACTAGAAGTTGCCTTAAAAATATTTAAAATTGCCGGGCAGTGGTGGCGCACGCCTTTAATCCCAGCACTTGGGAGGCAGAGGCAGGCGGATTTCTGAGTTCAAGGCCAGCCTGGTCTACAGAGTGAGTTCTAGGACAGCCAGAGCTACATAGAGAAACCCTGTCTCGAAGAAAAAAAAAAACAAAACAAAACAAAACAAAAACAAAAACAAAAAAAATATATTTAAAATTAAATGTACCAAAAGAGAATCTCTGATCTGTATATATGTTAAAATGTTGAGGCATAAATCTTTACTAAAATTTGTTCATATGCTATAACAAACACCCATTTAAGTTGTTAAATTCATTTGTTAGTTCAAAGCACCTAAAATATTATGAAAGTTACCTAATGTGTGCCACTCAAACATTGCACCAGCTCTTTCAGCATAAGGTCACAAAATGCTCACAGATTTTCTTTTCTTGGCAGTCAAAATCTAACAGTCCAAGAAGCAGAGAAACCAAGGAAGACTCAAAAAAGGTACTGCGAGTTCTTGCATTTTTACACTGTGACAGGCGAGACCCAGTTGGATGGTAAACTGTGTTAAGAAGCCCAGAGAACAGCACAGTAACTTCCACCCTGGCGGCCCCTCTTCCGGTTAGGGAGCCTCAGCCATCATCTGGGCGGGAAGCTGCCATCCTAACCTGACAGTTCTCAGCCATAAACTACTAAATGTACTCAGAGCTGAGGAGCCAACTAGGGGTCCCTTTGCTGAATCCCCTGCAATGAAGAGAGAACTCATGCTCCTGAAAGACAAATGTTTCCTCTTGATTTTGCAGAAGAGTGCTCGGCGCATCTTTCAGGAAATTGCTCAAGAATTATACCATAAGAGATATGTGGAAACAAGTCACCAACCTGTAAGTATAAAACAGCATCTATCACTGAAAAGAGTAGGCTGCCAACAAGCTTCAATAATCAAGTTTTCCTTTAGTAGACTCTTTCTCAAAGTGTGTTTACCAGAATAGCAGTTTCACCAAAAGCATTGACAAAGGACTTTTGATACAACCTTGGACAGTTAGTAATGTGGAAACAGCTGTTTTCAATACAGGCAAGGGGCTTTCAGACTAAGAATCACTTGTTACCAGTAAGGGAAAAATAAATTTGCCAATGTTACAAAAAGCAGCATCTTGCTAGCTTTGGGACTGGGTAAGTTCCCGACACAGTGATTCTAGTCTCAGCCAGTCAGGATTCCCCATAGCATGCTACTTTAAGGAGACCTGTTCCACAATGCATGGCAGGAATGCTAAGCCTTCTATGACAATGTACACAGAGAATGAGGACTAGGAAAGAGGTAAATACAACAGGATGATGACTGTGAAGTGTGACTTTCTTTGTCCTTTTTTTAAAGGGGTGGATGATGGGGAGAGTCATCTAATTTGTAAGGTTTTTCACAAGCCAGGGATTTAATTCAATGGCAGAGCAGCTGCCCAATATTCGTTAAGGCCCTGGGCTCCATCCCCAGATTCAGTTTTTAAAACTAAAATCTAAACTTTTTTTTAACCAAAAGAGAATATCATCCACATACTAAATTCATATTTTAAAAAAAGCATAAAGACAAAAACTACCTATTCACAATTTTTCCTATTGAAGCTAGGGCTTATCACTTCTTTGAATTGGGTCTCCCTGCATAGTCCTAGCTGGCTAGGAACCTGCTATATAGACCAGGCTGACCTCAAACTCACAAAGACACACCTGCCTCTGACTCCTAGGTGCTTTTTCAACAAGAGTAAGTCATCTGAAACAAGACTGGAACTAAGAACGTTAAAGTTCCTAGTCAAAGATTTGATGATAACATCAGGACAGATTTTGTTTTAGTTCCCATAAAATCCTCTAGAGGAAGCAAAAATAGATGTGTAGGCACACACCTTTGATTCCAGCACTTGGGAGGCAGAGGCAGGCACATCTCTGAAAAAAATGAGGCCAACCTCATCTACACTGCAACTTCCCAGCTAGCCAGGCTCATGTGGTGAAACACACACTTTTAAAAAAGGAAAAATGGTAACTCTTTTGCAATAACTGGAAGGGTCTAGCATGAGGGTCATCACCCCGGCACTTGTGAGGCTAAGGCAAAATTACCAGCTCAAGGCCGGCTTGGGCTGCATAACAAGACCTTGAGCTCTATTTCAGAAACAAACAAAATGAAGATGAGCATGGGACATGCCCCTGAAACCCCAGTACTCACTGGGTAAAAGTCAAGGCTCTAAGCTCAGTGTGGCCCTGAGCTACCCAGTGAGTTCACAGAAGGCTGCATGACAAAAAGACCAGGCAACACCAAAGCAAAGGGTAGGGGTGCAGATGCTTACACAAAACTGAAAATTCAAACAGAAACAAGTGCTTATGCACACACATATGAGCACATACATGCTCGAGCATGCATGTGTGTGTGTACACACACATAAGACACATGAAAATGATTCCAAGTATACACATGACTGAAACTGCATAGTTACAAAGTAGCTCCTTATGTGACTGTAGGCTGAACCCACTGGTAACATAACCTTACACAGCTCCCTGTTTACTGTCACAGGAGCAAGACGGCACTTATGAAAACAGAAAAGCACTACCCGGCCCTGGAAGAGCATAGCTGTGCTTACTTTTTACTTAACCCACAGACAGTGCAACTCCAGAGTCTACAGCAGTGTGAATGGACATACAGAAATCAAGACAACACCAAAGAGAGCTGGCGTGTAGCTCGGCTGGCAGAGCGCTCGCCTTGTAGGTACGAAGGCCTAGCTGTGATCCCCAGCGCCACATAGACTCAGCAAAGTGACACGAGCCTGTATCCCAGCACTGTGAAGCAGTAAAGAGAGTCAGAAGTTCAAGGTCATCCCTGAGTATAGGAGGAACCTAAGGTCAGAGACGCATCTTGTCTCAAAAACAACCAACACCACCAAAAGAAAAGAACAGGACAACTGGGAAAACAGCTGGCCATGCCAGAAGGCAAAGCGGAAGTAGCTGTCACTAATGGTAACTACAGAAATGAAAACCTCAAGAAAACTCAACTGGAAGACCTTTTCTCTAATTCCCCAGGAACAGTCTAAGGAGAAAAACTTCATCTTAACAGTTTTTAAAAACTGTTATGTGTATCCTGTCAGTCCACCCAACATACTAGATGTGTCATGGCCGTTAACTGGGAGAAGGCTTCAAGTTAAACCACAGATCTCAGTTCTAAGGGGGAATAAATAAATACCTTCCTGAGTTGTAGAAATGAGGAAGCAATTAGAATCAAGTGAGAAGGGAAAAGGAGTGAGAAGAGCAACTTCTGGGTAAGAGAAACTTATTGTAAACAGTATCTTGGAACAAAAATTATGTCTTCTGACACTGTAACAGAGCAGTGGGCAGTGAAGTTCTTCAGCTGAGGTATACAACACAACTTAGGTTGTACCACCAACAAAACAATACTAAAAGAGACAGAGGAAGACTAGAAACAGAGGAACCCCAAAGCTTATCAGAAATGCCTCAGGAATACAGACAACTGACTCTCGATGGTCAGTGTTGTGCCAAAGAGCTGCAGACCTAGTGAGCTTGAAAGGAGGGTCTGACACAGCATGGTCCTCACGCTCTCACTAAGGTGACCTGAGCAAGGCATGGTAGCACATGCCTTTAATCCTAATTCTAAGGAGGCAGAGGCAGGTAAATTTCTGAGTTTCAGACCAGCCTGATCTATAGATCGAGTTCCAGGACAACCAGGGCTGTTAACAGAAAAACACTGTCTGAGAAAACTGGGGGGCAGAAGGGGGTGGGTTTTGACATGGATTGTTCTTTGAATATAAGTACCAACAAGCACACACTGCTCATTAACCCTATCACAATGTATTATCTAGTACAGTTACTTCTAAACTAAATGTAAATGGCAGACACTCTTAAAACAGATACAGTCTTCATACACTTTAAAGTCTCTTTGGAAGAGTCTGAAACTTGTGGCTCAAATCAGTACTATCCTGATAACATGTGTCCCAAAAACTGGAGAGGAAGAAGTAGATAACCTCGTTTTATTTGCATGCACTTGAACACACACACACACACACACACACACACACACACACAGAGTGTGATATACTCTGTAATTTATATACACAAAAGGAATAAAATAGTGGCATACATAGCAGTGTTTTGGTTTGAAATTTTATTTTATTTTTTATTCATGTATGTGCATTTGTCTGGTTCTGTGTACAAGTACCTACAGAAGGCCATGGAAGCCAAAAAAGGACATCAGATTCTCTGAAGCTGGATGACAGGTCATTGTGAACTGTTCAGTGTGGGTGATATGAAGGAACAGCACTCTTAGCCACTGAGGCATCTCTCTAGTTCCCCTCCCTCCCTTTCAAACACATGGCCTCATGGAACCTATAAACTTATCATCTTTTGCTCCTTACTCCAAATGAACCTCCCATGAACCCCAAGAAGCAAATCCCCTAACTTTTAAACTATCATCTTAGGCAAAATAAATGAACTTTTGAACCAGATGGCAGAGAGGAGCAAGTACTAACTCCACTTAGAGGAGCAAAGTACTGGGTACATATACCATTTGTTTCTGTCAGTGACTGTGCTCTGGTATTGTTCCCAAGAGACAAGTCTCTAACATATTAGGATTGAATTCTAATGTGTTTCCCAAAGAGTAAATGCCAGAACTATCTCAAAGATGGATTTAAAATGTAATTTGGAAGGTCTTATCTCTGACATCACATTCAAGAGGACCCAATGCTCACTGAGCACTTAGCTACTCTGCAAGGCCTGCTCTGCACTCTGTCTTTGGCTTACAATGAACCTGCCCTATCCTAACTCCACCATGTCTACATCTTCATGCTTTTACGTACAGTCTTGCATGAGTTTGCAACATACTATAAAGACACAGCTCAAGAGAATGACCAAGGCCCTGAGTTTAACCTCAGCACTGTAAAAACAAAACAACAAACACAACAGCTCAGTGTCATGTACACAAAGCCTTCCCTAAGTCCCAATTAATGATCCTTCTTTCTCTGTCCCCACAGTAATTTGCCCTAACTTTTATTACACTGTCCCAAAATTGCCTGTTACAGCTACAATCTGTACTAGAATCACAACTAGAAGCTCAGAGCTCATTTATCTTTGTATTTCCAGTGCCTGGTTCTTCTCAGCACATAAGTAGGCCTTCAAATACCTTTGTATGAATACAACTGAACAATAATTCTATTTTAAAATTTCTTGTATTTCAAATGAGATAAGAAACAGCCCCTACACAAACTGAGCCTTCTCCAGAGACTACTGGCTAAACTCTTTCTTACTCTCTGGGCATCCAGAAAATTTTCCCTATTAAAAAATAAACTGTAACCTCCCATTAAGACTGGACTCTTTCAGGACATCTGTATTCTCTCACAACCACTGACAAGCAAATGATGATGAGATGCAGTTAGTGGGCTGCTGTTGCTATGACAAAGTATAGTAAAAACAGCAGAAATGTCTTTTTCACAGTTCTGGAGGCTGAAGTGGAATCAGAATGCCACAGGGTGGATTCTAACTAGGCACCTCCTCCAAACTGCTAAGGGTGGAGTGCAGGCTCTGGAGCCTCTAGCAAAGCAGGCAGCCCTCATTACCCCATCACCTTCCCAAGGGCCAACTTCCTAGACCCAGCACAATGGTGGGGCAGCTTAACACAGAAGAGGCAAACGGACCCAGAAGTCTGCTATCTACATCCTCTACTTGATTTGCTTGCCAAGACATGCCAATAGAGTTTTCAAAAGAATTCATTCTTTTCTCACCTTTGTAAAGAATCTCAAACCTGTAACCAATAGCAATATAGCTGTGGAATCACACACACCAACAGAGAGTACACTCAGACAGCAAAGGGCAGAATGAAGCCTTTGGATTCTAACCGCTTTTGTTAAGAATTTAAGGCAGACTAAAAGACAATCTTGAATACTTCTGTCTGAGGAACTATGAACAAGTATAACCAATAAAGTCACAAATAAAAACACAGTGAAAGAACAAGGTAGACTGGAATAAATCTAGCATGGATCAAATACCAAAATTCAGACCATACAGTTGGACACTGTTCGATACATGACTTAACCCTCATAACAAAACTCCAAAGTGGGTATCCCACTCTGGGCAGGGGAAACTCTCAGATTAGTCAGAGGCCATGCTAACCAATATTTCAAATTCAAACAGGGGTTAGCCCTCTGACACTAAGCACCTTCCACAAAACTGACTTAGAGTTTTAGACTAAATGTCTAACCAGGAGGTAGAGGTAGGAAGACAAACAAATTTGAGGCCAACCCAAGCTACATATCAAGTTCCAGACTAACCAAGACTACATAGCAGGACACTAAAACAGTAACAACAGCAGCAATAGTCTAATCTAATCAGACCAGGATCTTATAAATGAGTAAGATAGTTGTAGTGAGACCCTAACTCAACTAAAAGGGGGATGTGGGGTGACTGGGAAGATGTTAGGAGTAGTTACTGCTAACAGGGACTTTGCTCCCAGTAGCTTCTGTACAAACCTGCACTCATACACCCCAATGCTTGTACATAAATCAATTTTTTAAGAATTAGGAGCCAGCAACATGGCTCAGAAGGTAAAGGTGCCTATCACTAAGCTTGAAGACCTCAATTCCTGGGACCCACATGGTGAAAGGAAAGAACCAGGTCCACAAGCTTTCTTCTGACCTCCATATCCACATCTCCCAACACACAAACACACACATTTCAAACATTTAAAGGGCTGAAGATATACTTCTGTAAAGAACATTGTGTAACACATGTGAGACTATGGGTCTAATCCCTAGCACTGAACAAAAAGGGTAATATTAGCACTCCTGACACTTTCACTTAGGATGTCACAGATACACGCTAGTGCTGCCCACAGTGGAGATGGAGAAGACCAAGAGTGGCAGAGTGGCCCCACAGCGATCTAAAGCAGTAACAATCCTATTTAAGAGCTCACTCCCTGCATCCAATCATGCAACAATCCGGTCCCATGAGTCAATCTGAGACAGCGAATCACACGCTGCCGATATCCAGGTAATGACTAAGGTGTGTTCCCAGATATATTTAAGGGGAAAGGCATCTAAAGTATTCCTAATGGCTTCTACCTGCATACAGGTAGAGAAACATTTGAAGCATGTTTAAGGTGACCTAAAATCACAAAGGGTCTAGAGTTAAAAAAAAAAAAAAAAAAAAAATTTCATTACATACCCTTTTGCAAGCAGCCCAAACAATTTTTACCATGAGTGATTTTGCATAAAATTATGATTTTAACAAATTAATCACATGATTAAAGTTTCAATTGTAAACATAATTCTCCTTAATTACATCCTTTTCTCTAAACAGGTCTCATGTGATAACCAACCCCTGAGGAAGCCTAGGTGAGGGAACTAAGTAAACAGATTAAAAAGAAATACACTAGTCTGGTTTTTCTAAGTTAGTCTAAACAACGAAATTATAGTTCAACACATGACACTGACTGCTCCCCCTAAAGAAACAAGAGGAACCACTCCACCTATAATTGCTTTGTGTTAAGTAGTTAATTAGGCCAAGCAGGCAAAGCCCACGCTGTGCCTTCAAGTCTCCAACCCTCTGGTTCCCAAGGAAATCATGTTTGTACAGGATCTCTTTAGACTAAGCCTTGAAGAAAGGAAGCAGTAACAGTAGTAACAGCTTGCTGCAGACAATCTGAAGAAGTTACAGGTCAATAAAGGTCATCCCTAGCAACAAGACTTTGTCTCAAGGTTGTCCCGTGCCACAGGCCAGACTCCTCAGAGTCCACAGGCAACTCTGACACCCACAACCAAGACGCCTGTTCTCTCCTAAGTAAAGGCTGCTCTCTTGTTTAGCTTCACTTCCTTTCAATTCTTCTTGTCAGAAACATAAGGAAATAAAATTTGTGGTTAGATTGATGTTTTTGTCCTGCTTTTCCGCCTCCTGTTTTGCCAGGAAGTAGCATTAAAAGTCTATCATGTGGTTGCTCAACTAGACACAGGAATCCAGACCCTTACAACTCAATGACTAGTAAGCACAATGCAGAAACGGAGCCCAGGCTTAATGCAGGCTGGCACTGTAGCAAGGTCGGATCAGAGGACACTTCCTGAGTCTTTCACTGTCTGTCTGTCTATCTGTCTGTCTGTCTGTCTCTCTCTCTCTCTCTCTCTCTCTCTCACACACACACACACACTCACACACACACACACAAATGATACATTGTACTCACACTCAGAGCAGTGTGAAGAGCCATTCAACATAAAGAATTAGTGCAAGGGGAAGCAAGTTTGAGGAGAGGATGTTTATTCCATCCATCTTCTCCCTGCCCTCCCATGCCTACAAATTTCCATCTTCAAGCCTGGCAAGGTAGTAAGTAACTGTAACCCACTTCTTGAAAGGCACAAGCAGAAGGATCAGGAGTTGAAGCCATCCTGAGTTACACAGCAAGATCAGGTTACATGAGGCCCTGCCTCAAACAAAACAAAACAGAACAAAAAATCAGAGAAGATGGCTCAGTGCTGGAGAGACGACTCCATGAACAAGCATGAGCCCCACCGGCCTTCAGATCCCTGGAGCCCACCCCATGGGTGGGTGTGGCAGCACGGAACTGTAGTATCAGTGGAGGACACAACTATCTGATGCTCTCGACATAAAGCAGCAAGTCCCAGGTTCAGTGAGACCCTGTCTCAAAGAGAAGAGAGGGACAGACGACTAATGTCAACCTCTGCCGCACTTGCTCCCTCTCCCTCTCCACACATACACGAGGGCGGGGGAAGGGAAGGGGGAGGGAGAATATTTCCTAGTTTCCATACCAACAACAAAAACTCTTAGAGCTGGCAAATGTTCAGGCGAGCACTGAGTACAGAAAGAGGCATGGTGACCTACCACTTCACTCTCAGCATATGGGAGGCTTAAACAGGGGGATCATGAGTTTCAAAGCAGCTGAAGCTGCAGGAACCTGTCTCCAAAGCAAGCAAGCAAACAAGAAATAATGAGAAAATAAAAGAAAGAAAAGAAGGAAGGCCTATGACTATGGGTGAACTACAAGGTCAAGAACAGTATTCAGAAGCATACCTGCACACAGTAACATAAATCCACAGTGTTCCACAATCCCAAGAAACAGGAACGCTATTCCTTAAAATATGGGTTTCCACAATATTTAGTGACTCTAACACTTACAAAATAGTAAGGAATTCCTTTAAAATGTCTGCAAGTACTTGAGAACTGAGGAAATGTCCAATCTGGGCATTAAAATTAGAAAACTAGGACCTGTAGATACAACTTGATTGGTAGACTGCCAAACATCAGGAAGCTGTGGGCTCAGGCTCTACCACCACATAAGTCCTAGCACCAGAGAAGCGGAGGCAGAAGGATAAAAAACTCAAGGTCATCTTTGGCTACATAGTAAGTTTGAGGTTAGTCTGGGCTGCATGAGGACTGTCTCAGAAAAAAAAAAAAAAGACAAAAGACTTGAAAAATATTAACATGCATAATAATTTTTATATTAATGTACATTAATTTATCAAAATACAGAAGAGCATTAAAGCTATAATCTTCAAAATGACCTAAAGTGCAAACTACTGCAGCTTAAAATATGAATTACTGTAATATTAGGTCCACAGTGAGTATCAGAAGCTACAGTAAACCTGTCAGGAAAGAACCTGTCTCTTCTAGTACACTCTTCAATCAATATTGTTGAAGAGCAACACCATTAATTTACAAAACCGTATTCCACGGGTTGGAGAAATAAATGGCTTCAAGGTTAAGAGTATGCACTGGTCTTTCAAAGGACACCAAGTTCTGTTCCCAGCACCCATGTAAGGCTCTCTTCTAGTCTCTGCAGATGCTATACTCACATACACAAACACAAAAGCAATTCTAAAAATGATAATAAAATAAATGTTTAAAAAAAGCCTGTTACTCAAGAAATGCTACTTACTAGAACAAGAATGTCTTCAAAACAGAACATTCATCACTTTTAGAGTCTGAGACAAGAGTTACAAAATGTAAAACAAAACAGCCATGACATTCAGCAGATAGCTACTAGCAGATTAAGAGGTAGAACTTGCTGCTTGACTTGACTTATAAGCCACTACATAAGTGGTTCAAGCTGCCTTGAAAGGCAGAGCGCAGAGACAGAAGCACTGGCGCAGCTGAGCATGAGTTATTACAATGCCAGCGGAGTACAGAATGCTGTCAAATCGCGACTGAGATAAGCATTAACCAAGGTGATACTGCACAGGGCTAGCTGTATTATCTTAAATTCCAGGTAACTAAGAAACGCTAGACTATGTTTAGTTGTTAATGAGATAAAAATCACAAATACCAGCAGACAGTCATTCTGAGAAGAGCTGGCCTGCCCACACTTACCGTTCTCCACATAGGGATGAAAGGGCAAAACCAAAGCCAGGATGACCCTGCCTTGGGTGGGCTCCAAGACACTTCTGATATCTTTTAACAGCGTCAGGGGCTGATCACAGCGGTCCAGCAGATTTAAGCAGCTGATGACATCATACTGGAAGCCTGTATTCTGCCATTCATTTATACCAAGCACTCTGCAAAATCAAAAGGAACTTGGTTACTATTTCTCCCATGTAGAGACAACTTTTAAAATAACTAAGATGAGCAGGGAGTAGTGGTGCATGCCTCACTCCCAGCACTTGGAAGGTAGTCGGGTAGGTCTCTGTAAATTCAAGGCCAGCCTGGTCTACATACTGAGTTCCAGGACTGTCAGAACCACAGAGTGAAGACTCTTGTCTTAAAAAAACAAAAACAAAAATAAAAACTAAGATGCCAATAAAAGCGAGTAACTTTGTCTTCTAAATCAATGTGGATTCAAAACACACACCCATAATTTATATTTACAATTATACAAAGGACAGGTAAGAAAAAAAAATGGCAACTGTAAAGCCCAAAAGTCAATCTTGGGTGTTATCCTCAGATGCCACCTAACCACCCAATATGTTTTTGGTTTTTTGGTGTTTTTTTGTTTTTTGGAAACAGGGCCTCTCATTGACCTGGAATGCAATAACTATGCTATGTAGGCCAGTGTGCCCAGGAGCCTCCCATATCTGTCCAGAGTGCTAGGATCACACGTCCATGCCACTATGCTTAACTGTTTCACGTGTGTACGGAGCACGGCATTTAAGTACTCATGCTTGCCTGCCAAACACTGTGCTGGCTAGGCTAGGTCCACAGGCCATGGCACTTTACCTTAGAGCCTGCCTACCTTTCTTTCTTTCTCTTTACTTTCTTTCTTTCTTCCTTTTTACTTTCCTTTCTTCCCTCTCTTTCTCTAACTTGTGTTTTGAAATTTCTGTGTAACCTTGGCTGGCCTCAAATTAGCTCCTGTTTCTACCTCCCAGAACTAAGATTGTTTATAACAAACCAAGAAAGCAGGCAGCTCCTTTGCTGTAGAGGTGTCTGTCTGCACTAAATGCCTCCTGAACAGATCTAACATTAGAGCGTCAGAAGCACTTTACCGCCATCACACTACTGCCCACTGATGTCAGAAGCTGAGTTCAGTTCATTAAATAAGCATTAAGAACAGTCGACTGCAGACTGCTTTCACAGTAAAATGTCATCAGTTATATTCTTAAACAATAAAATAAATGATGAAAGAAATGCTTATATAATGCATTAACCAAACAAATTAAAAGCACGAATAATGCATTTGATTAAACAAAACAATAATCTTAGGTCTGCGATGGAAGAGAAGCCAGACAGGAAGCAGCAGCACATTCACTAAGATAACCTCTCACTTAATCCACCTCAACACTCAGCTGCAGGGAAGTGGCTTCTGTGTTAGAGAACTTTAAAAACTAGAAAGACACTCTCTGAACCAAACCTTAGAGTTTTACTGTTGTGACAGTTAACCCTTGCTGACAGCAGATCAAGCTCACCCGTAACTTTTTAAAGTTGTGTTTGCAAACTCAGTTCCCTTCTTTAGGATATTCAGTAGCTGCACTCAGGCTGCGCAGGAATCCTAATGAGTTGCTGGAACTCTTCCTTTTATGACAAAATGAAAGGAGTGGTTTGTCCAAGGTCGCAGTGTAGCACAGGAACTCCAACTTGGAGCCTCTCCTAGCATCTTCCTCAGGTAAGGTGCGGGCCCTCTCCATGTAAGGGAGGGAAACCTGACAATGACTCCTTGGAGAAGCCCTGCAGCCTGGCCAGCTAGGCAGGAATGCCACCTGTACACTCCATTCTTGTATCTTTTCATTAAGAAAGGCAATGAAGAGGCTAGTACCCTCCCTCCCAGACCACTTTAAGCATTGTTTTTAGTTTTTATTTTACTTATGTATATGTCTGTACCACTGCACACATGTGGGACGCAGACAACACTTGCAAAGTCAGTCCTCTCCTCCCGCCATACAGGTATCTAGGGTCAAACTCAGGCTTCATACTTTGTGACAAGTGGCCTTCGCACTAAACCAACTCATTGGCCCTGGTTTTGTTTTAATTAAGTAGGAAGATATGGGGACAGATTAGAAACCTACAGGCTGTCATTATAACAAAGGCCAAAGTACTCCAAGTTTTAATATAAACTAACCTCTATTTGGAGGGGTAATGTATTCTAATTATTACCATGTAGGTCTACCAAGACAGAAACTGAGGCTGAAACCAAGGCAGGCTATGGAGTCTGAATTCCAATTTACTTCTACATAAAGTCCTTCAAATATTCCATTCCAGTTATTTAACACTGATGTGAGAACTGTTGATGTTTCTATACATAACTCAACTTCCAGAATCAGCTGTGCCTGATATAGCACACTCTATATTTCCTTCCATTTAAAGTCTCATCAAGTATTCACAGCAATCTTTCCTTCCACCACCAACCTTGGTCTGTCCCTTCCCTAGACTAAAACTCTCCGTGTTTTCCAAATGTTTAATTAATCTGCTCCTGCCCCACCAAAGCTGCACAGATGCTTGACTACAGAAGTCAGTGAAGACATACTTCTCTGTCAAAGGCTTGACAAATACCACAGAAGCAGTCTGTAGAAAGAATTCTGGAATTTTGGTTTCTTTTAAAAACACAGAAATATTATAAGAATATGTCTTCATAGTAATCCCGGGTGTGAGGGGCAACTGACTACGATTTGCCTCGTGCTCTAGCTGGGGCATGGTTTTGCCAGCTGCAATTTGTACAACTGTGTGATGTTTGGAATTCTGGGAATTTTTCAGAGGGTATATAAATGCTAGAGCCCCAATAGGTGGGTATAGATGGTGGCTGATGGTTCAGAGGTGGGGATTGGTTGATTGTGGTTTGTTAGTAGTTGTGCTCAATTAAGAAGCAAAAAGCAGCCGGGCGGTGGTGGCGCACGCCTGTAATCCCAGCACTTGGGAGGCAGAGGCAGGCGAATTTCTGAGTTCGAGGCCAGCCTGGTCTACAGAGTGAGTTCCAGGTCAGCCAGGACTATACAGAGAAACCCTGTCTCGAAAAAAAACAAAACAAAACAACAAAAAAAAAAAAAAAGCAAAAAGCAAAAAGCAAAAAATTAAATTCAGAGATCTCTCTCTACCCTCTATCCTTCTCTCTCCTAATAGAAGTGAAGGGGACAGGATGGGGGGGGGGAGAACTCACAGAGTAGCAAAGACCAACTACAAACAAAGACGAAAATGATAAAAAGAATTAGATTCAAGGCTCTCTCTCCCCCACTCCCTCTATCCTTTTTTCTCTCCTATCTAGTGATAGGGGATGAAACTGGGGTTGGGGTGGAGGTGGAGGGAGATAAAGGGTGGGAAAAAGAAGAACCTAACGAGTAGAAAACTTGTCTATAGAAACCAATATACAGAGATATCTCTTACATTATCTTCAGAAGTCTCTGAACCCAGACTTCATACATAATAAATACTCTTCGTAAGTCTCTGAAGCACCAGGTGGTCTGCAACCTGACCTTGACCCTTTAAACCCATCATTACTGACAGCTGAGTGTGTGTAGCAAGATCCAACTACTGTCAAAGATGTAAAGAAATTGGTCAGTGGGGACGTAAATAATATAGGTGCTATGGAGAAGGTACAGTAAATTCCCCCAAAAAAATTAAAAAAAAACAAAAACCTATACATAGACTTAAAAAGCTGGAGAGACAGCTTAGCAATATGGAACACTTAGTGCTTTTACAGAGGACCAAGTACCCACACAGTGGTCACAATCATCTGTAATTCCACATACAGAGGATTCCCAACGCCCTCTTCCAGTCTATGTGCGCATCAGACACACACATGGCACAGAGACATATTTTAGATGTATAATGTTTTGCCTGCATGTACATCTAAAAAACAAAAACAAACGAAAACCATAGACTTAACGTGTGATCCAGCAATTCCACTTTTAGGCATATACCCGAGAGAGCAGGGACTGAAACAGGAATTTATATACTCACTTGGCATGGCTGTAGTGGTCTGAGAATGGCCCCCAATAGTCTCACATTTGGATACTTGGTCCCCAGTTGGTAAAACTACGAAGGACTAGGAAGGTCTTGTTTCAGGAGGTATCTATCACTGGGGATAGTATTTAAGGCTTCTCTCTCTGCTTCATGGTTGTCTCAATGTGTGACCTCTCAGCTACTGCTCCAGTGTCATGTCTGCCTGTTACCATGCTCCTGCCAAATGGTCACAGGCTCACCCCCTGAAACCATGAGCCCAATAAACTCTTTCTTGTATATGTTGTCTTGGTAGCACAACAATGAAAAGTAACTAAGATTGGTGGTAGCACACACCTTTAATCCCAGCACTCAGGAGGCAGAAGCAGGCAGATCTCTGTGAGTTTGAGGCCAGCCTGGTCTACAGAATGAGTTCCAGTACAGCCAAGACAACCTCTTGGTATGTCTTGGCCCTCTTTGGAAGAAAAAGAAAAGAAAAAGAAAAGGAACTAAGACAAATGTCAGAAACAACTCAAACATCCATAACACAGACCGTGTGGGGGGGTGTGCACTAAGCCAGGAGTCCTCCTAGGACTCCTCCAAGACACAGTACACAGAGCAGTCAGATTCATACAAAGTACAACAGTGATTACAGGCTGGAAGAGATATTTGAGATTGTCCTTAGGGAAGATGAAAATCTGTAAGGATGGATGACACGAATATGCTACGACTGCTGACCTAATTACAAACTTAAAAATGACTAAAGGGATATATTTTACATTACATATATGTTACCAAAATTTTTTAAAGCATATAAAACATCTGGACATGCCAATGAGGACATGTCCTCACATCTGTCTACTTTGAGCTATCTCTCATTTATGCTATCTTTCCTGTGATCACAAGTTCTCTGCTTCAGAAAAATGCTACCATGGAAAATTCCCTTTCTCTGTTTTCCCACCAATTTGTGTTTAATTCTTAACCATGGAAAACTGCTCCTGATTCTTATCACTAGGATATGTGCAGAGGTAGAGTCCTTGGCCTTGCATTCAATCCCCAGTGCTACAAACAAAACAACAAAACCCAACACACATACACACACTTTCAAGAAGAAATCCATCAAAACCCAAGAAATTCCCAGCACCCCCAGCACACCTCTAGAACTGGTACCTGTATTTCTTCTTCTGGAGCTGCCAGATCATTGTTTCAGAAAGCTCAGTGGCATAAATTTCTTCAAAATGAGGGCTCATGATTTTCGTGACTTCTCCATCTCCAGCACCTAAATCAAGAAGTCTATGGGTTTTCCAGTCCGGATTAATTTTAAGCAGTCTCTGAAACTGATCTGGTGAGAAGACAAACATAGAGCCTCTTCCTAGCAACCTGGGGAAAAAAGGGCAGGAGATGAAATCTACGACACTAAAGAATATCTACGTACACAGCGAAAACAGCAAAGTTTTCTGACATTATGAAATTATTATACAATTAAAAAATAGTTTATCTTTCATGTCCAAAACCAAATTCACAAAGAGGTGAGGGGAATGGCAGAGATGCCAGGCTAACTGAGTCAAGCACTAGGCAGGGAATCAAACAGGCATTTTAGGAAGGTGAACTCAACAATGGTAGTAGGAAAAAATAACTTTGTATAAAAGAGTTTTAAGATGCCCTAAAAAATGGATTTAAAATGCTGTAAAAGAGGGAAAGAGCAACCGTTGTGAGATCAGCCAGGTGGCATTAAGGAAATGGGTCCACACTCAGGTCGGTTTATAGTTAGCTGAGACCGGTACTTTATTAAAGGTCCTAAAAACACTTCAGGCTGATAATATGGACTGAAAAAACAAAAAAACAAAACAAAAAAAAAAATGAGGCTGGCAGAGGTTATGTGGGGCCTAAAGGAGCCCTCCCTCAGAAAGGCAGGTAACAGCCCAAGCAAACCACAAAGAGGTACACTCCTTATTCCCTTCTTGCTCACAAATCCTGGTTTGTCTTCAAATGAAGTAAAACTCAAACAGCACAAATCCAAGGAGCTATTCCACCGCAGTGAGGCTGAGCGCCTGCAGCTACCAACAACCCACTTGTAAGATTTTCTCTACAACCTAAAGCAGCTTCTGAAGCAGCTCCTTCTCAGACCCTGGAAAACAGACTGCAAAACATTGATACAAGAAGCAGGGAGGTCTGTATCATTCTATCACTACCTGGAAATAGTCAGAATGTAAACAGTTTACCATTCAATGACTACCGAGATGCTTGTAACAAGATGCTCGAAGTACGACCAGCTTCAAGAACACTAATGAAAGGCATGGAGATGATGTAATCAATTCCTTTTCTTCTTTTGCCATTAAGGTCACAGAGAGCTTAACAAAATCTAATGATATAGTTAAAGTAAGTCTTCTGCCTCACACAAATGCTGAGACCGGGGAGTAGGAACTAAGAAGAGCCCAGAGACAGCTAAGCATGTTCTAAGAACCACTTCTTACCAAAGGAAGCAGCATCTCATAAGACACATAACTCATGCCCACTGTTTGTATTGCTAGTGGAAAAATAAGCACATGGATGAAAAGAGACTATGGTAGCTGAAGCAGACATATAAAATCCACACAGAGCCAGGCGGTGGTGGCGCACGCCTGTAATCCCAGCACTCTGGGAGGCAGAGGCAGGATTTCTGAGTTCGAGGCCAGCCTGGTCTACAGAGTGAGTTCCAGGACAGCCAGGGCTATACAGAGAAACTCTGTCTGGAAAAACCAAATCCAAAAAACCAAAATCCACACAGGATTCAGTGAAGCAGAAGGGCTCCAGACAGCCTGATGCTGATTTCATGCCATAGATCCCAAATAAGTCACAAAATATTTTGTCAAAAACTTTCCCAGCTATATAAAACATGTTTCCCAAGCCATCTCCTTGGGATGTGAAGAACCCTGACATGATACTATATAGGGCTGGGGGTCACCTGCGGTCAGAGCCCACAAAGTTAACTCACCAAAGTCTACATTTAAAGGCACAAAAAAGAAATGAGGAAAATACTATCCTATCTGGCAATGGGGGCTCCATAAAAAAAGACAGTGTCAAAAGAGTCAACATCTACAAGTACAGTTAGTTAACCAAAAAGAACTCTGCCTTCAAGAAGTTCGGCGAGACCTGGCAAGCTAAACTTCCCACAATGCTTAGCACACACAACAGAATCATCTGAATACATAGAGACAGTCCTTGTATGATGCCAAGGCCTTGGGAAGCACACTATATAGACAGAATGGTCTCCACTGCATCTAGTCCTTCATGATCATCCTAGGTTCTCTACTCAAGTCTCTCTAGACCTAACTCTACAGAGGAAGTATGTCTCTTCCTTATACAATAAGGTGAACAAAGCTATCAAGTCTCTCCAGGAACATAGCTTAGTGGTAGATGAGAGTCCTTGCCTCAAGTATAGCAGGTAGTAAAATTCCCAGTACCACCATTTTTTTTTTAAAGCAAATATTTTTAAACCAGGGGGGGTGGTACATGTTACCCAGCAATCAGGAGGTAGAGGCAGGAGGGTTGCCACAAATTCAAGACCAGCCAAAGACATATAGCAAGACCCTATACAAAAACAAAATCAAAGAATAAAAACAACTGACTTTATTTAGCCTTCTTTCTTCCAGGAGAAATTTGATAAGTATCTTAGCTCAAGAAGGTTTCATCGTAGCTATGTAGTTATTTCTATTGAAATGAGTAGCACTACATAGTACAAAATATCTCTGGGTTCGAAATTGAGTTCTGGATTGATACCAGAGCAGAAGAAAGGCAGACAGAAGCACTAAGTTTAACAGGGGAGGCAGTGAGATAGCTCAGTGGACTGAGGTGCCAAATCTGACTACCTAAATTTAATCCCGCCCACAAGGTAGGAGAAAACCAATCCCCACAATTTGTCTACTGCCTTCAACTGGTATGCCCTGGCATATGCACAGGCACATGCACCTGCACACACACGCGCGCACATACACACACACACACACACACACACACACACACACTCTCTCTCACATACAATAAAATGCAGAATGAGCAAGGCAGACGGTATGTAAGAGGTGTATATCACTGAGTTCAGGAGAACAGGGGTTTGAGGCCAATCTGGGCAACATATCAACACCCCAGCAAAATGAAAGGGTAGAGGCAGAAGAGTTATAAAGGAAGCCAACAGTACTTACTAATTATATTGCCTTAGAGCAAGGAGTTTTAAGTGGGTTTCCTCCAACAAGTAGAGGAAAAGGGAAGTAATTTAGTTTGAAACTGACAATCATATTAAGTACTGAATGTAAGCACTTTCTAAAGAAAAGAGTCCCATATCTTTTATTACTCAAAGAGGTGGAGAACCCACCCTCATAAAGAATCTCTGCCAGGGTAACTCACTTGATTTCTGAAGAAAGAATGAATGGCACAGAACAGAAATTCAATACAACCAATTTTAGGAAGAAACATCAACCTATATTGTATAAACTCAATTCCCAAGACAAAATAACAAATGTTTGCTGAAGCAAGCATAAGCCAAGCTCACTTAAATAGGGATGAAAATCAAGAAAGAAATCCTGAGGGATGGCGTATGGTGCCTGAAACATATTTAAGGACCAGATGATAGACTGGGGATCCAGACAGTGAGGGAAGGGAGAGAGGAGCACAGGAGGCCTGGTAAGCAGCATGGCTGGTTGCGGAAATTCAGCTTTCTCCATTCTACACCTTGCATATGTTTAAAAATTCAACTAAGAAGTGATAATATTTATAGATTTATAATATTTATAAAGTATTTTCTGTAGGTATCTGAAGGAACCACTCTCAAGGCAGAGAATTCTACACTAATGTTACAAACTTCCTAGAGCCTAGACATTATGTTAAGGACAAGTGCTAGACCCTTCAAAACAAGTTATTGCCTATTGTTGAGCTAAACAATCAGATCCCTGCCAAACAAACAAACAAACAAACAGTGGCATGTGGGCCTAAGGCAAAGGCCTCCCCTTCAGCATAAGAACCTCCACTTGAAGGATTGCTCTCAAGTTCCACAGTTCACAGTCTGCTGTCAGGAGTTTGTTTAAAAATGCAGACCTCTGCCTGCTGCAGTGGTGGCTGTGGTGGTGGTGCCCACCTTTAATCTTAATACTCTGGAGGTGGATCTCTGTGAGTTTGAGCCAGCTACACAGAGAAGCCCTATCTTGAAAGAAAAACAAAAACCCAAAAAACCAAAACCCCAAAACAAACAAACAAAACCCCTCAGCTCAGCTGGGTGGAGTGGTATACTCCTTCAGTGTAGCATTTGGGGGAGAGAGGCAAATGGATCTCTAGAGTTTACGGCCAGTCTGGTGAGACCCTGCCTCAAAAGACAAAACAAAAACAAGACTCTCAGAATGAACTATCTCCTGGTACTTCCACCTACTTCAGAGCAGGAAATGCACTAAAGGAAGTCTCTGATCACAGAAATAGAGGCTAACTAAGTTACTTGCAAAGTTACAATGAATTTTAAAAGTCTAAGTACACAGAACTCCAAGGACAGGTACAAATGCTGAAGCTGAGGTAGTACCTAGAACAAGGCGCCATTCATCCTTCCTTTTTTAAGCCTAATTAAAACAAAAAACAAAACAAAACAAAACAGGGGTTGGGGAATGGGAGTGGGGATTCTCATATTCACTTACCCGTTAATAGATGTTCTAGACATAAACAGGCTAAAAACAGATGATACAAAAGAATGATAGAGTTGGATAAATAGCCAGCCAGATTTCTCAATGCTGTTGTTTAAGAAGATCTGTGTTCCTTGGTCAAGATAACTCTGAACAAAGACAGACTGAAGTGATTCGCATAATTTCTCTCTGTTGCACACATACCACTAGGAAAGAAAAAAAAAAAGATTAAACATAGTTGATGTAACAACAAAAAATATTAGTCAAACATAATCTAAAATCCTCAAATATAATCTTGCAACTCTGAGGCCAATCATCATCTTTTCTGCCCACAAGTACAAAATTCCTCCTCAGGCATGATCTCACACATCATATTCTTCACCTAGCCCTCTAGGGTTCCTGGTCATGCAGCAAAGCAGGTAGCAGAACTAGAGCATCAGCCCAGGTCTTAGAAGCCTAACCCAAGGCTTCACTCACAACAGTCAAGTCACCTTCCCGGCTGAAATTCACTCAGCATCACAAAGCTAACATCATCATGTCAATGATACACCTCAAATCCACCAGCCAAATCAGCTGCAGAATGAGCAAGAATTAACTGGTACTCTGGAAAATACACCAGGTTGCCTGTCTTCTTCAGAGATATAAGGGAAAGAGATCCTTTGGACATCCTGGGGTCTGCTTTAGCAACATGCTCACCAGCAACCCTCAAGAAACTGCAGGATGAACTCAAGAAAGCTCAAGAAGTGCCTATAGTTCATTCTGCAGTCAAGAAGACCAAGTGATGGCACACTTACAAAAGATTTCAAGGAATAGGTTCTAGCAAAAACATATTTTGTTGTTGTTTTTCCAAGACAGGGTTTCTCTGTATAGCCCTGGCTGTCCTGGAACCACTCTGTAGACCGGCCTGGCCTCGAACTCAGAAATCTGCCTGCCTCTGCCTCCCAAGTGCTGGGATTACAGGCATGCGCTACCACTGCCCAGCTATGAACATAATTTTTAAAACAAAATTCTACAACTACAGATAAAAGTTAACCTAGTAGATGCATGGCTCAGTGGTGAAGAACACTGGCTGACCTTCAAAGGACCCAGGTCAGTTTCTGAGCACCCACACAGCAGCTCACAACCATCTGTAACTCCAGTTTTAGGATAGTCAATGCCCTATTCTGTCCTCCATGGGCACTTCATACTCATGAACGTGTATATACATGCAAGCAAAACACACATAAAATAAAAATAATTTATTTCATTTATTTATTTAGCTCACCTCCCAAAACATACATTTCCCATTAGTGTAGCAGAAAAGTGGGAAAGCTGCATGACAGCTTCAGTGTCAGACCCATAAGCAAGTCCCAGCTTGCGACTCCTATGTGAGTTCAGACAAGTGAGAGCTCAGACTATCATTCCTTAGAAGACGAGGGTGATGCTACTAGCATCTATCTTGGTAGAGGATTAAACAAAATAATGCAGGCAAGTCCTCAGCACAACACAAAGCATAGAGTGAGATAGTTGTGGAGGTTAGTAGTAGTGATTCCATTAACACAATCAGATAACAAGCCCATTAAATACAATGGAATCACTCAATGCATTTTTTGTTAGGAAAATACTAATTTTTCCAAATAAGGAGTCTACTAGTCAAAAGTGACTTGTTTACCCCTGACAAATCTGGCCACTTACCAGCAGTAAGTGTCCCATACCTTCCTGCACAATCAATGGAGCAATTTTACAATCATCCTATGCTTACTAAATGATGAGTACAATCAGTCTTCCTGACACTGGCTTTAAAAGAAACCAACTGTAAGCCAGCACAAACATGAAAAGGTCACATTAAATGTCAATGATTCATCCTTTATACACCCTATATATCCCAAACTGAGAAAGTCAAACCTTTCTTGTTCTTGACTACTTTGTACTAACCTGTTTAACCACCATTATCAAAACTGCCTGACTTTACCTAAAACTCCTTGTTAGTGGCAAGCTGTCAGATGGCTTAAACTCATAGCCTACACTTCTCTCCTTGGTCTGGAAATGTTCTTGCTTAATCATTTACTAATCCTTAAAACTTACTGAGCCTGAAGCTATGCCCCAGTACAGCTCATAAACCATTTTTATTATTCTCATGACCTTGTGCACATTCTAAACTCTGAGTTACACACACACACACACACACACACACACACACACAACTCTGAAATGACTAAACAAGTTGAAACCCAGTACCTTGCTAACAGGAAATCAAGAGCATTCTATTAACATGGGCAAGAAGTCATCTATCTTTTGAAAAATGGACAACATGACTAACAAAAAGATTCAGACTTCCAGAAGTAAAGCAACAAGTGGCATCATTAACTGCTATGATTTATTGTTTACAGGCACCAAGAAAAAAGCCCTCCAATTTTAACAGCATAGTTCTCCATTCATAACTACTAATGCATGTGTTGACCCTTTCCTACCACAGAAGTTTTCTGGGGTGTCTGAATAAAAATGGCCTCCACGGGCTCTTTTATCTGAATTCTTAGTAACCAGGGAGCAGCACTATTTTAAAGGATTAGAAGGATTAGGTGTGGCCTTGCAGGGATGAAGGAAGTGTGTCCCTGGGGGTGGGCCTGAGGTTTCAAAAGCCCATGTCAGAGCCATCCCTCTCTCAGCCTGAAGATCGGGACATAACTCTCAGCTACTGATCGTGCCTACCTGCCTGCCACCATGCTTCCTGCCATGATAATAATGGACTAACCTCTGAAGCTGTAAGCAAGCCCTCAATTAAATATTTTCTTTTATAGTAGTTGCCTTGGTCATGGTGTCTCTTCACAACAATAGAGCAGTGACAGGAGTTGATTAGGGTATGGAATTTGCTGCAGAATAAAAAGGAGTAAAAGGATTCCATGTCCCTCCTGACCAGTTATGGACAAAGCTTCAAGTCCACAACAGCATTAATCATCACTATCAAAAGGCAGAAACTAAACTGTCAATCAACTAATGAGTAAAAAAAGGTGTGGTGAATGCCGGGCGGTGGTGGTACACACCTTTAATCCCAGCACTTGGGAGGCAGAGGCAGGCGAATTTCTGAGTTTGAGGCCAGCCTGGTCTACAGAGTGAGTTCCAGGACAGCCAGGGCTATACAGAGAAAGCCTGTCTCCAAACGAAACAAAACAAAACAAAACAAAACAAAACAAAACAAAACAAAACAAAACAAAACAGTGTGGTGAATGCATACAAGAGAACAGTACTCAATCACAAAAAGAATGAAGTGCAGGCTCATGTTCCAAAGGATGAGCCTTGACCATATACTAAAGCAAAACAAGCCAGACACAAGGTCACACACTGTACAGTTATTCTGCTTAGAACAAACATCTATGATATGGAAATCGAGAAACAAGAAACAATTTTGTGGCCCAGGCCTTGGCAAAGAGACAGTAGGGACTGGGTACTACTAGACATAGGCTCCTTTTGAGGTAATATAAAAAAAAAAAATCTGAAATTCAGATATTAGTGATGCGCAACTCTGAAATATTAGAATCTATCAAATTATGCATTTTAATTTTTATGGGGACTGTGGAGGTATCTCAGTTGGTAAAATGTTTGCCTTGCAAACATGAAGACCTTAATTCAATGTCCAGAACCATGTAAAGGAAGCCAGGCATGTGGTGTTGAATTTATAATCCAGTGCTGGAAAGGTGGAGAAGGATAAAGTCCTGGGGCTTCCTGGCCAGCCAGCCTTGTCATACCTATGGCAAGTTCCAGGCCAGTGATGAAGAGAACAAAGTGGACAGCTCCTGAGGAATGACAACTAAGGCTACTGTGAGTGCCACCCACACTCACAAACATGCACGCACATACAACCACAGTGTTGTCATAGCAAACATACCTACATGTGGTGAGGAGTTTGATCCTATAGAAATTAAGCACTCTAAAAACACGTGACCTATTAAACCTCTTAGCATGTAAAATCTAATAACATATAACAATAACAACTGTCAAAGTGCTCACATGGTTTCCATGGCCTTACCTCACTCCGTGCACTCCCCTGACCCTGGCCCCTACTCTCTTCTAAAGGCTCCTTTCCCATGGATTTCACAGGCTGTTTGTTCTGCCCGCTGTGCTCCCCTCCTCATCAGTACAGCCCCATAAAGCATTTCCTCAGTTTCCCTGAACTTTCAGAGGAGCTTATTTAGAGTTCCCAGTACTAAGCCCCCCTCATATAGCCCATGTATCTCCTTGGCGACGTGTGCCAGCTGAATAGTGACTAAACAGTTACATATTTGGCATCTGTTCTCACAGACTGAAAGATTCCTAACGCCTGGGACAAGGCTGGCTTCAGTTTGGTAAAGAGAGACACATGATTTATTTGTCTCTGGCTCTCAAAAGAATCACTCTAAGACCCAAAGGAGGTTTAAATAGGTAGAATCTGCCATCTTTAACAAACTCATGGAGGAAACAAGGATAACCACAGAGACATCCTGTCACTGGGTTATCAGTTGCTTAAACTCCAGGGTTTCTACAAGGCCTTGCTTAAGCCTAACTTTGCAAACAGTGGTTAAAGATATCTACCTATCCCAAAACTGCATTACCATGCAAAAACAAGCATGAGAGAGACAGCAAGCACCAGGCACCTGGCAAACCTTTATGTTGTAATTACATTCCATAACTTTGTGTCTTGACAGGTCTCACCCTGTAGCACAGGCCGGTTTGGTTTGGAGCTCACTATGTAGACTAAGGTAATCATCCTGCCTCAGTCTCCCAAGTACTAGAAGCATGAGACACTGCACATGGCTTAAACCTCCTGTCTAACAGGAGGTCATCTGAGTCTAAGAACCTTCAGCTGGCTCTAGAGTCCATTCATGCAACTGTACGCCAAGAGCATCTTTTAAAAGGTTCTTGCTTCACTCTACCAGTATTGCTTGAAAACAAAATAGGGCCATTCTCCAATGAAACAGGTCTAGACAAGTTTGAAGAAAAATAATCCAATCTGGGCAATGTCTTCCCAACAGCCAGGGTTTCTCAATCTTGGCCCTGACACTTGGGGCTGATAATTCTTTGTCATCAATTACCTTTACACATCAGATGCTGGCAGCACCATCCCAAGTGCACAAAATGTCCCCAGTGATCAAGCAACTGCTTCTGCCTGAGAACCTATATGAGAACTGGATCTAGCCAGTAGTGTTTCCTAACTATCTTGGCTTAACTCTGGTCTGAGACTGCCACTGATTATATTAAAGGAGTGACTCATTGGTCTCGGGAATTTGAACTTCAGAAGGGAAAATAAAAAATCTGAAACCAAAAGAAATAAGTAACAATGAGACTATGATCTGGGTTGCAACTGTAGAGCCTCAATAAGCAAATCTTGCTCAGAAGTCCAGGAAACAATCAGTGCAGAAGCTGCCGCACAGTTGGTGGTTCCCCTGTAGTCATTGCTCTGTGACAACCAGGCTTAAATGAAAGCCCTACAGAGCTCACAGCACCGGATAAGCTGCCGAAAGACTCACCTTCCAGCAGGGAAGTTCTTTCAATAAATGGTCCTCAAAGGCTACAGAGACAAAGGTGCACTGGGCAAGAACAAAATACTACACTTATTAAATTTCCTGTTGGAAGAGCCCTTAAAGCTATGCATCAGTCCACATAGGGTTCAATAGGGTCTCTTCAGCTGGAGACAACAATGTCTAAAAAAACATTTTAAATGATTTCACTATCATTCTCCTTTAAAGGTCTGCAAGACCTCTTGGTCTTTATTAACCAAGAAAACTTTGGAATCCAACCAACCTACCAATGCCAAGCACAGAAGGCTATGATTAATACCTTTGAAAACTATCGCAACTAACAGTATTTGTGGCTGTTTGCACAAGCCTCCAAGGACAGTAATAACTAGACAAATAGTAAAGAGCCAAAAGGGGTGGATGACAGTAGCATGGCGGAGTCTCTGACAATATTACTAAATCAAGGTAATAGGACATGAAGTCATATTGTCTGTCAAAAACGTCTTCATGGGCTGCAGAGTGGCTCAGAGTGTAAGAGCATTTGCTGTGTAAACATAAGAACCTGAGTTGAAATCCCAAGCACATAGATAAAAAGCCGGCCATGTCTGTATGTGACCATAGCCCCAGCCCTAAGACCTATGACTTATGGCCCCTGCCCCTGTCTTGTTGCTTTACGCTTTACCAAAGCATGGTCAGACTGGATAAAGACAGAACATCAAGTGGCAGTCCTACCACTGTCTAAACAGGAGGCACAAATCATCGACTAGTTTATATACACTACCCTAATTTTAGATTCTCCACAGAGGCCCACTGGGGAGGGTGCAGTTTTCTATTAAGAAGGCAAGCCCACTTTCACACAGCCTTCAGAGAACATATGGTTTCTAGAAGGAGCTACATGAAGTAATGGAAAATGCTTGGGCCTTTGACTGAGACAAAGCTGGGTTCAAACCCAACTCTAGCCAACAACTGACTCTGCTCTTTCCCGAGTCTCCTGTAGCCTCAATCTTCAATCTGTAAAGTAGGCGTGGTACCACCTAGGAAGAAGAGCTGTTACAAGGATTAAAAATAACTTAAAGGTACCAGGTGCACGATAAAAGCCTAATAACTGTTCATATTTCAGAAGGAAAGACTGACTGATCTGAAAAACAAAACAAAAACAGTTCAAGGAAACACTACACTACCAATCTGGGCACCCAAGTCATTCTCAAAAACAAGGGAAGGCGGGAGAGGACCCATAAATTTAATAACTAAACAGTCTTTTCAATTAAAGAGATGGTTAGGAAAAGCCCATGAACTATAATCTTTAAAGTTAAGTACTCAAAATTTTCCTTCCCAGATTCTACACTACAATCCAATCAGTTTCAAAATTTCATGACTGTCATGGTTTTGTTTGTTTACCTAAAGAAAGCTCAGGAGTAAAACAACCATTTTTTTACCATTTTTCTAGAAAATTATATCAAGTCAGTATCTCTACTTAAGATGTGTAATGGAGCCTTAGGAATTAGAATTCCTCTAAGATATATCAACAATGAGTGAAGGAAGCTAACCCCAAAAGCCCTGGCCCATGCATTAGGAGAAAGACATATCTCCCAATTCTGGTAATTTAGGCCCATGGTTCAATACACTTATGGATTCCTGGCTTTTGGTGCAGCTTTTCTATAAATTACAACACTTGGCAAGACAAGACTGAGAATTTCACTCTCTCCAGTACTGGCCAAAACGTATAAATAAACCTCTATCCTTCCATCAATTTCTATATCCAGATTTTCTGTACAGCATCCAGCAGCATAAACCTTAGATTTCAGTAACAATCCACACAAGGAAGGTGCCCTCCTATTCATAGGGGAGAAGCATTCATACAGATTAGAACAAGTTGTTTTAGTTTTAACTTAATATACATAATTGGCAGTCTTCATTCCAAATATTCTCTCATGGTTAGTATTTTAATCCTAAGACTTTAATGAAACTTCTGATGGGCCAAGCAACACTCTTTTTAGTAGAGGTTACAGAGTCCTCTAGAGCACTCTCAAAGGGCAACATGATGACCCTTGGCACATTCAGGGAAGGAAGTAATCTTAGTGTTCCATGAAACTAAGGCAAACACTTGTTTTAAGGCTTCTGCACAGGGTATATAGAGGAAAGAACCCTTTCCCAGAGCCTTTAGTATTCAGCTCGAAGGCTTCCCTATAAGAAGGCAGAGAGAACCCAATCCATCACCGTCTGTCTGACGGTGGCTGGCACCCTGAAGCAGGGTTAACCCACACCTGACTTCTGCCAATCTCACAAGGTAAATGAGGAACAAAGGGACAGGACACTCAATCTGTCCCTTAGTACATTTGACTGTGGCTATGACGGTCAAGTATTTTTTTCATTTAGAAAAATATATATTCCAATTCCATCTTGAATCCATTATAAAGTCTGCCACAGCAATTCTAAGCTTATATAAGAAGGTAAAAATAAATACCAAGTATATATGTAATTTGCAATTTTACGTGACCCCTAAATAATTCCAGATATTAAATGCTACATGTAGAAAAAGAGTTTGAAAGTTTTCACCCAAGGAAACCGCAATGGTTTGGTGCCAATAAGTTTTATAACAACCTTTCGATCCACCAACTGAGAGGCTGTGGATAACTGTTATTACCAAGAATCTAGTAACTGGAGCCTTGAGGAGCCTTTTATGTTTCAATAGCTCCATAATAGCTCCTTAACTGTAAGCACTAGGTAGAATGCGCTGAAAGCACTACATCCAAAGGTTTTGTGTTGTTCACTTTTACGTTCTTGGAAGAATAGTGACAAGTGACACCTAGCTCTTGCTACTCTCTCTCCCCTAGTAAGTCCACCCTCCCATCCTGCGATTAAGAATGCACAGGTGATCAATGAAGCTGGGAATTTTCTCTTGAGGGGAATGAACAGACTGTTTTAGGCTGTATACTTTAAAAAGGGCAGAGGAAACACTGCTGGTCACTGATTACTTGATTCTGTGTCTTCACACACAGAATGTGCACACACAAGCACACGCACACACACACTCACACTCAGTGGACAGTACATAGCTGAACCAATGTGAGGATGTCTCAACAAAAACTCTGACACTTGAATTTCATATGTGAAATTCTCATGCTACAAAATAATATTTTCCACAGCCACTGTTAACCACTTAAAAAACATGAGACTATTCTTATTTCACAGGCTACTCAAGTCAGTGAAATTAGTTTGGCCCTTGTTTCTAACCAAGGTAAAGCTTAACTCAGTTCTGATGTTAGAACACTGGACCGAGGTACTTAGTTTTCAAGTTAAGCCACTGCTTAACTTGAGCCTTGATCTCTAGCTCTAACTACTACACAGCACTTCTTAATGAGTAAACATCACCCAAGATCTTTCTCTTAACCAAAGAACCCTGCACAGCAAGTCCTTCATAAAACACTACCAAGAAAACCTGTGCTAAGTATGGTTAGCCCATAATTTTTTCATGGAACTCCAAAAGAACCAGATGCGGCTGGCCTTGGAACCCACACACCCAAATGAGCACCAGAACACCTCTATAAAACTATTAATTTGAAGAGGGGAAGCCATTAAAGCTACTTCACAAGCAAGAAAGTTATGTAGTAAGCCGGGATTCTGGACTATAAAAGAAATACGCTCTGCTGGCGTGCAAAGACAGCCTCTCCCACTCTGCCTTACTTCATGGCAGCATCTAGGCACACACTTTCATCCTGGTCATTTTCATCTTTACTCGCAGACATTTACCTTCATAACAAATTTATTCACCTCAAAAATAATGTCTGGCAGAGTATAGTAATACACACTTAAATAATGCCAGTACTCAGGAGGCCAAGGCAGAAGGATTCTGAATCTGTGGCCCTCCTGAGCTACACAGACCCTGTCTCAAAAAACGAAGGGTAGCCAAGTGGCACACACCTTTATTCCTAGCACACAAGAGGCAAAGGCAGGCAGACCTCTGAGTTCAGGATCAGCCTCATCTACAGACTGAGTTCCAGGACAGTCAAGCCTACACAGAGAAAAACAAACAAACAAACAGCCAAGGACAAGCCAGACATGGTCATGGAACACCTATAATCCTAGCATTCTGGAAAATGAGGCAGAAAGATTGCTTTGAGTTCAAAGCCAGCCTGAACTACATAGGAGTACTAGGCCAGCCAGAGCTACAAGGCCCTGCCTCAAAATTTCACAAAAACAGACTGACAGATATACATCCTGACTATGGATGTGGCTCAGTGGTACAGTACTTGCCTAGCACATGCAAGTCCTGAGTTTGATCCTCAGTACCACAGAAATAAATGAGCATATGCAGTTAGGAAACACTCTCTGGGAAACATTGAGATAGTGTCCACTGCCATAATTTTTCCTGAGCTCTACAGTAACCAATTTTTTCAGTTTTTAAAATAAGCTCAATTTTAAAAGATTTTTCTTAAAAAAAATATTATGTATGTGCATGTGCACACGCTGATGTGCTGAAGAAGTCCAGAGATGTCTAACACTGCAGGAGCTGGAGTTACAGAGTTGTGAGCTGTCTGATGTAGGTACTGGAAATTGAACAACACATTCTCTTAACTACTGAGCCATCCCATAAGCACACTTTTTATGAGCACTTAAATCAAACCACTACAGTAATCACAAGTGTTATCATAAATACCAACAACTGGGAGATGCAACCATAATTCCTCATCATAGGGAATAATGTTTTTTCTATCCACTGCTTGTTAGGCATAGCTCCACTCGGGCATGAGGCATTCTGATCCTGTATAATTAGCAGTGTAGTACTTCAGAGTTGTCTCTATGACACTGAGCCAGCATAAAATAGTCTGTGGCAATAAGCATGGTTATACAATTTAAGACTGTATATTGAGTTTATATGCACTCCTAATAATACTACATAAATGGTCATCTAAGCACCACAATCACTTGGGAATTTAAGTAATGTAAATCTAGGATTCTTTCCAAAATAGAAAACAAGGTCTAAGTACCGAACTAGTGTAGAACAGTTTCCAGGACCTGGGTTCCATCCCAACACCATAAAAAACAACACACCCAGTAATTAGCAAATAAAATCTTAATGCTATTGTTATACATAATAAGGTAAGGTCCAAATGACACAAGAAATAATTTCTTACATCTCTCTGTAAAAGCAAGACGTACTAAACTCGGGCTTTTAGAAGCCCAAAGTTTGTCTAAATTCAAAGGCTTCTCTTCTGTGACTGCAAGGTTAACCACAAACTACTTACGGTCAAATACGAAATACCTCCCTCTTAATTCAACAGCTGGCCCACGTATGTTTCTTTAAGTGGTACAGATAGCTAATGAAAGGACCATCCAACCCCATCCAACCGGTAGAACCCCCACGGCTCATAATCCATTCATTAACTACAAGAATTCACGGGGGTTCAGTTCAGATTTTAAAAACCTCTCCCTTTAAAGCTTGCTCCTCATTTCAACCTTTCTGATCAGCTAACTAAACCCAAGTTTAAAGGACACGTCTCATAAGCAGAGGGGGAGGAGGGTTCCTAGGCTGGGAGCCCAGACCTGTCAAACACATTTTTTTTCCGGGAAAATGTCAGCCGAAATGTTCACGAGGCCCAGTTAAATGTCTTTATAACCCTTTGTATATCCAGAGATTCGGCTAGACAAAAAGAGACCGGCTTTCGGTTTTGTTCCTCGGGAGGGAGAGGAAGGCTGGCCGGGTGATAGCTGGGGCAGTTTTCTGCTCAGGCCCTAGAGCCAGTTGAGTGGCCCACCCCAAAGTTGCTCGGGTCCTGAGGCCGGGCGCGGACGCCGCCGGCGGCCTGGGAACAATGCGGGGCTCCGGGGCGCCCACGCTGGGGCCCGGGGAGCCAGGCAGCCAAGGCTGTCCCCGGCCCGCGCCGCCGAACAAAAGGCGCCGCGGGGCGAGCGCCCGGCCCGGAAAAGTTTGTGAGAGGCCGGGGCAGAGGCCCGCGCGCGCCGCCCCGCACAATGGCCCCGCCGAGCGCGGGAAGGCCGAGCGCCACGCCCCCGCCCCGCAGGGCCGCGGCCCAGTACCTGGTGCGTGTCCTTCCCGCCGCCCGCGGCCGCCGCTGGCCCGCCGGGGCCGCTCGTCATGTTCACGTACAGGTTGCGGGAGAGCGGGCTCCGCAGCGTCCACATCCTCCGCGCCAGCCACACGGACGCCAGACTCAGGCACAGCCAGCCCGCCAACAGTCTCATCGGGGGGCCGCGGCCGCCAGCTCGGATCACCGCCGGGCCCAAGCCCAGGAGGAGGAGGAGGAGCCGCCGCCTCCGGCCACCGTCGTCGCCGCCCGAGCTCGAGCCATCGCCGCCAAGTCGCCCGTGCAGCCCCCTTCGGGCCGAGGCGGGGGAGTGGGAGGAGCGGCAGGCGCGCGGCCTTCTCACGTCCCCCGCGGCCCTTCCCGGCCCGGAACGCCAACGACTCCAGGTCCGGTTTCCACCCGGTGCACGTACAAACGCAGGAGGGGCGTTCTCCCTGCCCAATGAGCGGAGAGTGGGAGGCCCGGGAGGTGGGAGAAAGGGCGTGCACGTCCTCCGTGGCACCGCCTGGACTCATAATGGCGGAAGATCGGGGGAGACTTCCTAAAGGGTTTACTAGGGTCTTGCCGCTCCGTGGAGGGGCCTGCAGGACTTCCGTTCTTTCCATGCCTTAATAGTAAGTAGCCTGTGGGCTCCTCGACTACACCTTTAACCTAATTGTTAATGTCATTGGCTCGAGGAAGAAGGGACCTCATCCCTTTCCCCAGTCCTGACACACTCAGAACCAGGTTTATTCGATAGACCAGCGCTGCCCTTCTTGGTACAGTCTTGACTGTCTATTTAATAATTTCCACTTGGGGTCAGAGAACCTGACTCCCAACTCCAAAAGCCACCCGATAGCTGCAAAGCAGAGAATCTAAGGGGAAAGGATCCCACCTCTACTCCCAGCCCCAGCCTTCCCAAGCCTGAGAAGCTTCTGTCACAAGTCTAGTGAAGCCCTCCCAAGTAAAGGCTCTTTGTTGGACGTTGCTGCTGCTGGAGCACTCAACGAAATGTGATGGAAAATAGCACCTGCTCGACAACAAAGGCCACAAGTTAGTCCTGGCTGCCATGTTTTCTTGAGCTGACAGAAGGTGAACCAGGCATTCTTAAAATGAGCTCGGTCTGGGAAGATTTAGCCAGATATTTCTTAGATTATTTATAGCAGGAAGAAGCCCAATGTTTCTAAACTGAGGGCTATGAGAAGTTCCTGTGTCTCAACTTCCTGTTGCTACTAAGCTACAACATATTTCCTAGCCCAGCTAACTCACACCTTCCTAGGTTTGTTAGAACATGCTTTTCATTTGACAGCGCCAGAGATTCTGTACATTAATTTTAGTATAAAACAAATTTATCTTCACATTAATTTCATCACACTACACTGAAGAAATTTCCAATTATGAAGTAGTGACCCCTAGATGAGAAATGTCATTCCTGCCGGGCGTTGGCGCACGCCTTTAATCCCAGCACTTGGGAGGTAGAGGCAGGCGGATTTCTGAGTTCGAGGCCAGCCTGGTCTACAGAGTGAGTTCCAGGACAGCCAGGGCTACACAGAGAAACCCTGTCTCGGAAAAAAAAAGAAAAAAAGAAAAAAAAAGCCGGGTGTGGTGGCTCATGCCTGTAATCCCAGCACTTGGGAGGCAGAGGCAGGCAGATTTCTGAGTTCGAGGCCAGCCTGATCTACAGAGTGAGTACCAGGACAGTCAGGACTGCACAGAAAAACCCTGTCTCAAAAAAACCAAACCAAAAAAAAAAAAAAAAAAAAAAGAGCAGAAATGTCATTCCTTACCACAAACTATGTATTAAAGAGAATCTGTTTGCCATCTTTCCTTACTAAGAATATTTTGTTACCTAATGTGCATAGAATATAACAAAATACTTTGTATCCTCTCATTCCGGTATATTCCCTGACATCTCCCAGTTGGATGTAAAACCAAAGACTATACCTTACTAAATTGAGCTCAACTTTCTAGAAGTACGGGTCCAAAATACTTAAAAGAAGCTAAAATAGTGAGTGTAAGTGACTGTATTATGTCACCTCTTTGAGTTCCAATAAAGAGCTTCTGTACCAAACCAGAGTCTTCATCTTTTTTAAGTAAAAAGGAGATGCAACAAGAGTGCATAGACGGGCATCTCCCCTTCATCGCCTCTTTAACCCTCCTTGCCTTTCCATCAGGCCTTGTTATACAGGCTAAAGACAAAGGATACAGAAAACAGGGTCTTAACTGTAGATTAAGCTTGCTTAACCACAGCTCCAAGACCTCAAAATGTGTCCTCTAAACAAGAAGCAAAAATACATCTGAGAGGATCTGAAGAATTTGGGGTCAACTAACAGCTAAAAAGCCTACCAAATTTTGCTCTATGCCTGAGCAGCTCACCTGGAAAAACTAAATTCCTCACATTCAAACTACTCTATAATCATAAACAACTTGTGTAGGTGTGATTTCCATTTAGGAAGCTCAGGAAGAAAGCAAAGCACAGCATAAGCAAATGAAAAAACAAATATGATAGCAAACCTTTTCATAGAGGGAGGTATCCCAGCTCCTGGCTGTTCGATCCATCCAGAAGCCTTGCTGTCTCTCCGCTCTGCCTCCTGAATTACAAATCAGGAGGAAGGAAAGCTGCAAGAGTAAATATACTAAGCAGAAGTTCAGATTGCCCTCGGACGGCCCGCTACTAGGATGTCACTACTGTACATTAAAACCTCTGTTATCCATGATGGGAATAGCAAGAGGCACCCCTGACACAGAATGCCAAATATGAGCCAATATCCTTTCCAATGTGGCTTTGAAATGTAGGCAGTAACACTTCAGAGTCACATACCTGCTATCGTGTGCCTGCCGACCTCGAGTGTCTGGCCTGGGTTTCTGTTCTATTACCAGAAATTGTGGCTGGTAATATTCAGGCAAACAGCTTGTTTCTTAAGCGACTTCCCCCAACTCTTCCCTTACCTCCCTCTTCCCTCATCTCCTCTCTTTAACCCTCCTTTCCTTTTCATCAGGCCTTGTTATACAGGCTAGGCTGGCCTTGAACTCACAATCATCCTGACTATGCCTCACAAACACAGGGATCACAAGAATGTGCTGCTGCTCCTAACTTCAGATCTGCTTTTCAATTTCAAAGTACAATGTGAAGAAAAACCAAGAAAGATAGAGACGAGATGTGGATTTGACAAAGACTTAAAACCTTTGTAGCCTCTTGTGGAGCTAATAGTCTACGAGGACTCCTGTAATTGAATGTTTTTCTCCAATTTTTGTATATACACGCACATTTGTTTATGGGTGCATGTGTATGTATGTGTGAAAGAGATTGACTTTGGGTGTCCTCCTCTGTAGTAAGAATTTTGGTTTCTATAAAAAAAACACAAATATTATGAGAATATGTTTTGTTTTAAACCCATGTGTGGGATATGGGGTGAAAGAACCGAAAGAAAAAACGGGGTGCTTCTGTACCCCCATACCTCAGAAACCGGCACACCCCGAAACACTCACGAGAGACAGACCTGATGCAATTTCGCAAGAGGGTTTTAATTTCCAGAGCTCTGGGGGGTTACTGTCTCCCCAGCAAGGTAAAGATGTAAGCCCGCCCAAGCTGGCTTGCCTTGGTCTTTTATAGACTTATAACAGAACCCGCCTACCACAAGCTTCTAAGCCAATCAGTTCAATCCATCCGAACTTGCTCTCTCTGACGACCTACCAGCCTCTCACAGAGGCCGGAAGAACTAGTTAAGTCATTTCCGCTTACGTGGCCGCCACGCAGTCTCGCCCACCCTCCCCCACTGGCGTTGGGGATCCAGGTGCCTCCCACGTGCCCAGGCACAGAGGATTCCTAGCTTATAACCTTATCCTTTCATTCCCCACTTCCTGTCTTGTTAATAGTTCTAACCTTAGAACTAGGAGAATTAAAGGTCAGCCTCTTCTTGTCTCAGAAGGCTCTTATACTGCTGCCTAAGTACATAATCTGGACCGCGCACACCTGGTCCCTGATGAAGGCAACTAATCTATTGACTGTATAAGTCTAACTAAGAAACAGGAGCATTATCATTAGGGGTCCTATCAGGGCAGAAAACAGGGTGGTCAAGAATACAAGATAAGGGTCTTTTCACTGAGTCTTAAAGTTTCCCGCATGGTGGCATCTAATGTAGACCATATCTCTGACTTGGAAGCGATGTGGGACTTGTGGATCTCCTCCTGAGTAGGCCTCCGGGACCTCGATGCCTTATCCATTGGAGCGCCTCGAGCCTAGAGAGCAAAGGTCCAGTCTCTGTGATCAATTTGGTGAGGATCTCTTTTACCAGGGTTCCAGCAACTGTTTCTGAAGTCTTCTTTGACAGATCCAGTAACCTGTCTGGAAGCAGCGAGGAGTCTCTGACATGCCTAGAGCATTAAAGCGAACAGTTTGAGCCAAATCTCATGTTGTGCTACACCTTTCGTGAGGACCCAGTAGATGACAAAGAAATTGGGGTAACAAAGAGGATTAAAATGGCAAGGACTATACAGAAACAAGGGGAGAGGCACCACCCAGCCTAAACCAGTCTCCAAGGTCAATTTAGTTAAGGTCTCTCATAGAGTTTTGTTTATTTTCTCTAGCTGTCTTGAGCCCTGGGGACAGTATATCCAATAACGTTTCCAATTAGTCCCCAATATCTGTCAATTTCTGACTTACCTTAGAAGCAAAAACAGAACCATTGTCTAATCCAATTACCTTGGGCACTCTGAAACTCAGGAAAATTTCTTTTAACCCTGGCTGCTGTTTCCTGCCTGCTAGGGGAAGTCTCAATCTATCTAGATTAACTATCTACAAGTGCTAGGAGATAATACTTTCCTGCCTTATCTTTTATAAAACCTCTATATACTCTAGGTTGTTCTCTTCTAGGTCTTCCGCCTTATTTACTCTTTGCTGCATAAGCATTCACTCGCTGGCATACCTTACACTGTTTTATTGATCCCTTAAATGAGTTCATGTGTGCATTTGCCCTGGCGAGTCCTTGGCTTACTTTCTGGGGAGTATGATTCTCCCTTCTGTGTGCACCTTTCCTTGGTAATAGTTGGTCAGATGGCTATCAATCTCAGTCCTTCTTTTCTTCAGCATATGTTAAGTGAGGCTATCTCACTTTGTCCCATTTGTCAGTGGATGCCTCTCACAGAACCACAACAAGTATAGGCTCCTGTATATCTATCCTTGGAGCCATTTGCTCTGCCAGGCTATTGCCCACTGAGTCTTTTCCCTTTTGACATCCTGGGCAGAGGATGGTACTCACGGTTGTTGGCTTCATTAGGGCATCTAAGAGGTCCAAGATTTCATGTTGGTTTTCTCTGATGTGAGCAGTCCTTTTGGCATATACACCTGTGGACGTGGGCTGTGGCAAAGGCATACCTGTTATCCATGTGGATGTTGATTTTCTTGCTGTCTCCAAGTTCCGAGGTCTTGGTAAGGGCCATTAGCTCCACTTTCTGCGTTGACATGCCAGGGGGTAAAGATTCTTCTACCCAGATGCCGTTTGTGCTGCCCACCATAGCAGCACCTGCTTGTCCCTGTCCTTCATGGAGAAAATTGCTCCTGTCTGTAGCAACTTTCAGCAGGGGTCAGTCTCTCTTTTTGGGCCAGTTGCTGCAGCCCTTTGGACAGTAAGTATATCTGTCTTCCCCACCATTTTGGAGAGTATGCCTTGCTCCAACAGTTAGGAACATCCTGGGGTGACCTTAAATGAATGGGTTACCCATCCCATCCCTAGGTCCATTGTTCTTCGGGTAGTCCATGAACATATTTTGGTGCCAGTGGCTTCTCGGACCCTAGATCTTTTCTTGGAAACAGGGCCATTGGGTTGGAAGACCGTGTGTTAAGCCCCTGTGTCCATCAAGAACTGAGTGGGTTTCTCTTTCCCTCTCACAGTTATCCAGGGTTGGGGGAGGTGGTCAGAACACCCATCTCCCCTAGTCATTGTCTTTATCCAGGGATAACACCTTTGCCATTTGGGGGCCACTTCTCCCAAGACCTGTGAGTTCTTGCTCCCAGCTTGTTAGGGCACACTCTGGCTCAGTGGCCTCTCCATATAGTATGCACATTGATTCCTTTCTGCCTTTTAGCCAGGATTTTCTGTAGCTTCCTTCTCTCGTTTTTTTTTTTTTTTTTTTTTTTTTTACTTTCTCTCCCTGTCTCAGCAAACTATACTAAATCTCTCTATAGACTTTTCTAACAACCTGCACCACCAAATCTCTCTACAGACCTTCTAAATAACTTGTACCAAATCCCTCTACATACTTTCTCAGCAAACTAAAGTCCTTCTAGTCTGGGGTGTATAGCAAAATGCTTCTGAGCTGCACTAGAAAGGCTGTCAGTGACTCCTCCGGTCCCTGCTTCACATACCTTTGCCAAATCTGTGGGCTATCATGCCCTCAAGACCTGCCAATGGAGTCTGGTGTCGTCCTTCAGGTGCCTCTTACCTTTCGTCTGAGGGGGTATTCTTTTCTGGCTTCCTGTATTACAAATAAAACAGTCTCAAAGAGATTAATCAGTCTCTTGGGAAATATGTCTTTAGTGAGGGTGTCACCGTGAATCAGGATAGGTGGTTTCAGATCTTCTGCTCCATTCTGTGGTCTTCTCTAAATATAAATTGAGCATAACATCCAATCTCTGTCAAACAGAACCCTTGTCATCTTTACTATCTTGAAAGACTATAAGAATTAACACCTGACTCATGTTTTGGCTATAAATTTTATATCACCTGAAAATCATTTCTGTAAACCTATATCAGCTTTCAAGATTAAAGAGCTTGAGCTGACTATGAGACTAACAGTTTTTATCCCCGTCAGAAATCCAAGAGTGACCAATATTAACTGAAAATATATAGAAAGCTTAACACACCTTTTAAGAATTAGCCAAATGATAGAGATTGCTAAATACCTGAACAGTTTATACTTTAAAATGTTGAAACATTGATCTTCAGCCTTCTGGCACTAGAACATCTGACAGACTTAAAGAATCAGGAATTATTAAGCCATATAATAATCTATAGACACATTGAGTTTGTCTGTAAATGGAGAGAGGCAATCTCGTTGCTCTCTCTCTCTCTCCATAACAGAAGCAACTCTAATTTGAATATTGCCTTATATTTTTGTATGGCCCAAACTCATAGGCTTAAACATTTCAGATCTATAATAACAGCAAGAAAGGACTGGGTGTAAATCCTGCATGTTTACATTTTTAGTATTTATACCAGTGAAAACCTTGATTTTGTATCAAAATAAAATCGGTATCAAATAAGAATTTATGCCTTGAACATAATATAATTCTCAAAACAAGCTTTTAGTATTACCGAAACAGATTTTTTGCTTAATGTTTCAGAATCTAGTCTTCTAGAGGTCCCCCTTATTTTTGACCTCTTCCCCAGAGAAACAATAAAGCCACAGCTTAACAGTATATCTATTATAATAATTTAAACAATTTAAAATAAATGAAATAAGCCATCTGTAACTTAAATTCAGAATTCCTACATCCACCACTTTGAGTGTCTTGCTAGAAATTATTTCCCCCACTAGGGGGCCTCACAGCTTAAATATTTTGTCTTGTTCTAACATGGCGGGTTTGAGTCACCTGACCCGATCTTGCCGCCAGACCCTAACATGGCGGGCCTGAGTCACGCGACCCGATCTTGGCGCCAAAGACCCTAACATGGCGGGCCGGAGTCACGCGACCCGATCTTGCCGCCAGACACTAACATGGCGGGCCGGAGTCACGCGACCCGATCTTGCCGCCAGACCCTAACATGGCGGTCCTTTCAGTCGGTCTAAACTCTTAACAAAATTATCAGTCGGTCTAAATCCCTATGCGTCAGTCATCTAAGTCTGAGAACACAAGACTATACAAAATACAAACAATGAAAACACAAGATTACAAAACAGAAACAATCACCACATAGACAGCCTGATGCTGCCACCATGAGGCGTCTAAATTCAAGAACCCAGAGCAAGGAAAATCAACATACAATCTGCTGCTAGACGGGCCCCATTTCAGATACCGAATGTTCCTGCCCCTGCTCGTTGCAGAAACCGAATACAGAGAAGAGCCTCCTCCAGGGTCCTCCGGACCCCGGCGGTTTCCACTGCCAGTCAAACTCTCCGCACCAATACAGGCTCAGTATATAAAAGCACACAAGAACAGCAATGCACAAAACAGAAACCAACAGATTCAAGACTTTACGACCCATCCGCATCTCTTACAAGCACAGACGCCGGTCAGTGACCGGCACCGGAGTCTACTAGGCATCCCTGGCAGACTTACATACACCCCAGAGCGTCCTCTGGGGTCTCGCAGCCTGTGGCCCGAGGGTGTCCCCTCCCACGGCCCCTGTGTCCTTACGGCTCACGGTGGCAGCTGCCCGAAGTGGGATTCCACATCCACTTCCTCTGTAAACACACATACAGACCGCGGAGCCGCATTCAAACACTCAGGACAATCAGACATCGGACAATCAGACATCGGCCGGCCAGCTCACGCACACTTCAGAAGGGGTCCCCTTACCTCCAAGTTGTTTCTCGAGTGTGTAGGGGTGTCCGCATTTCCCGGCCAATGCACCAATGAAAGAACCGAAAGAAAAAACGGGGTGCTTCTGTACCCCCATACCTCGGAAACCGGCACACCCCGAAACACTCACGAGAGACAGACCTGATGCAATTTCGCAAGAGGGTTTTAATTTCCAGAGCTCTGGGGGGTTACTGTCTCCCCAGCAAGGTAAAGATGTAAGCCCGCCCAAGCTGGCTTGCCTTGGTCTTTTATAGACTTATAACAGAACCCGCCTACCACAAGCTTCTAAGCCAATCAGTTCAATCCATCCGAACTTGCTCTCTCTGACGACCTACCAGCCTCTCACAGAGGCCGGAAGAACTAGTTAAGTCATTTCCGCTTACGTGGCCGCCACGCAGTCTCGCCCACCCTCCCCCACTGGCGTTGGGGATCCAGGTGCCTCCCACGTGCCCAGGCACAGAGGATTCCTAGCTTATAACCTTATCCTTTCAGGGGCTGCTTCAGATTGTCCACAGCAGCTATCATTTGCGTTGTACTCAAGCAGGGGCACTGTTTTGCCAGCTGCAGATATTTTCTGCAACTGTGTAACATTTGGAATTCTGAGGACTCTTCAGAGGGTATATAAATTCTAGAACCCTAATTGGTGAGTTGTTGGGTTGGTCTCTGTTGGTTGCAGTTTGTTAATTAGCCATGCACAAAGAAGAAGAAATTAAATATCCTGACAGCAAAGACCAAACTTGCCCCTAATCAGCAGTAAGTAGTCTAATGATAGCATTGTCCCTTTCCCCTCTATTCTTCTTTTATAACTACTGTTAGGAAGTTGAAAGGATGGAAGAAAAATTCACAAAGTAGCCAAAAGAATGGCTACATTCCCCTGTCATCATCCAACTTTTTTTTAAATACATGGTCTGTCACTGAACCCAGCACACATGAGTTGGCTGATCAGCAAGCTCCAGTGATCTGCCACACTCCCACAGTAGGGTTACACACACACACACACACACACACACACACACACACACAGTGGGGTTACATACATTCTCAACCATACCACCAATGCTGGGAATCTAATTTTGATTGGTCCTCATTTTGAGCAGAGGGTCACTTTACCCTCAGAGCCATTTCTCCAGGCCATAGACAAATGTTTTTAAGCTTCTTAATCATATTTTGTACCCCTTCAGAAAAAAGTATGTTTGGCCCAACATGTTAAATTAAATGTGTATTAAACAAATGAGACAGACCCTGTCTCAAAACACACACACACACACACACACACACACACACACAAACATGGTTTTAAGTGCTTCTAAAAGCAAATTATTTGTTTCAGAACTTTTCTTTGTTTTTTGGTTTGTTTGTTTGTTTGTTTGAAACAGGGTTTCTCTGTATAGCCATGGATGTCCTAGAATTCAGTCTGTAGATCAAGCTGCCCTAGAATTCGGAGATCTACCTGCCTCTGCTTCCAGAGTGCTGGGATTAAAGGTGTACCACCACCACCCAGTTTATGATCTGGATCTTAAATATCTCCCTAAGGTGAAGTGGAAACTTCTAGTTTCTTCAGAAAGTTAGTTATGTCAAATGATGTTTTGCTGGGGCACACAGGTAAAAGGATGCCTTGTTAAAGCAGACACATGAAAGAATTTTCCTGAAGCAGACACAGGTGAAAGGATGTTCTGCTGGAGCAGACACGTGATGAAGGAGTATAAATACTACCCCACTACAGTGGGAGACTAGCACTGAGCACTGCTTTGGTTTGCTCTGCCTTGCTATTCTTTGCTAACCACATGAATGCATTGGTTTGCCTTACACTGTTGAGCTCAACTTGTGGTGACAACACGATTGAGAGAAACTCACCAAAGAACTGCTTGTGAGGTTCCTGCAGTAGTTTGCCACTTTTGGGGCCTTGCCTCAGGCCTGTTGGTGAGCCTGGTGGTTTCTTCAGGACTGAACTACAGCTGATGGTTGGTGCCTGTTGTCTCCCTGCCAAAAGGATTGGTCTGTAGCTGCCAGTTCTTGTGTACTGTCTGCCTGTCTAGAGGACTGGTCTGCAGCTGCTGAGTAGTATTTGGTATTTGCTACAGGACTGAACTGCTGTGAAAGAAGATCCAGCTCACCTCTAAAAAACTATTGCTGAATGGGTCCAATTCCCCCATATACTAATAAATTTTCTCTTCCATTGCCTCTGCTGGGTGGTGAACTAGAGGAGAGATTGAACCCTTATTAAAAGTAGGTTGCAAAAAGATTATGCCTACAAGAAGATCCGTGTGAAAAAGTGTTGGTGGCTAGCCTGCAGTGCTACTGGGAGGCAGTAGAACCTTTGGAGAGGAGCCTGGAAGGCAGCTAGGCCAGTAGTATGTGCTTTGTGGGGGTTGGGAGGTGCATTTCTCCCTTCCTTCTTCTCTTTCTCCCTCCCTCTTTTCCTCCCCTCCTCTCTCTCCCCTTCTTTCTGCCTCTCCAACCTCTTCCCCTGGCTGGGATTAGGTGAGAAATGTTGCTCTCCACACTCCCCTTCATGGACTTCTTGCCACAAAGCAACACAACTAAGTGCCCAGGGATTAAAACAACCTTTTCCTTGTTAGTGTCCTCAATCTTTATCACAAGAAGGAACCATGACTATCGTGATAGTCAAACTTTTTTTTAACTAGTAAATATGACAGGTTATTTATTTTTAGAAACTTTAGTCATTTGCAGTGGAATCATTCTGATCTCAGATAAATTCAAAGTGAAGGTGGAACTGAAAACAGGTTGCTTTGTTGGTTTGGTTTGGTTTGGTTTGGTTTGGTTTGGTTTGGTTTGGTTTGGTTTGGTTTGGTTTTTAATAGCAGCTGGGGCTAGAGAGAGGACTCAGTGGTTAAGAGAATTTGCAGCTCTTCCAAAGGATCTGGGTTTGATTTCCAGCATCCACACAGTGGCTCACAAACATCTATAAATCCATTTCCAGGGAATCTCACACCCTCTCCTGACCTCAGTCAGCACCAGACAGAAAGAGGATACACACACCTGCATGCAGGCAAAACACCCATACACATAAAATTTAATTTAAAACAAAACAGCAGCCTAAACACCTGAAGGCCTACAGTAACAAACAAAAATGACAAAGTGTGTGTCACTGGAGGTTTCCCAGGCCTGCTCACTTGGGTGTTGTGCCATCTTGGCATCTGCACCCCTAAGATACTACATGGTGTGGAGACCTGAGTGTGTCTTCTTGTGTGATTTGAGGCAAATTGCTTGGCCTCCCCATGTCTGTCTCTCTCAAATATGAAAGACTTATTATAACACTTCAACATATGCAAAGAACTGGCTCTGCTCTTGTCCTTAGCTCGTATGAGTCATTCTTCTCTCAGATGTCCTTTCCTTGCCTACCATTTTTACAATTCATCTGTAATAACCAGATGATCTGAACTCCTTACTGGCTATAAAATAATACTCACATAACTATGACAATCCTAATGTGGTCTCTGTCTCTTCACAAATTATTTTCCTAAGACCTATAATGATCATTTCTTTTAACTGACATATCTGGAATGTTCCCACAGCTGTGCCAGTGTTTTGAATGCTTGTTCCCCAGTTGATGATGCTCTTTGATAAGGGTTTGGGAGTATTGGGGGTGATGACTATGAAGCCTCTGAGAGATAGGGCCTGGCTGGCAAAAGAATAATCAGAGGCAGTCTCTGAGGTTAGAGCCCAGCCCTGATTTAGGTCTAGTTCTCTGCTGGTCCGACATACTGTGAATAGTCAATCACTGCCTCATTGGATGCCACCATGCCTTCTCTGCCATGATTAATGGAAGACCATGACTCAGAACAAACCTTGTCTCTTCAGTGAGGAAGTCTCCCACTCACTCACTGGCTTGTATAACTTTCCCACCTAATTCATCTTTTTGGTTCACCTACTTCCAGAACATTTTAAACTGGTACAGCTCCCCCACCCAAAATGACAATCTGATACTACTTCAGTTTACATTAGCAATATCCCATATAAGGTACAAAGAAAGGAAATTTCCACACACTCAGTAATATTTGTTGAGCACAGTAGCATGTAAGGCCCTGGACTAGAACTTTTAACAAGCATAAGAGTTCCCATCCCTCAAGCTTTCTGTTCAGTGTGGAGGTGGGACCAAGTGGCAACCATGGAATGAGTGATACTTGTGAACTGTTGAGTACTAAAATCGAATTGTATATTGCTAGCTTTAGAAGAACACAGTCTAAGTGGAAGTAGGACGTGGCCCTCATCCAGACAAGCTGCCATACTTCTTTAGAGGATGTCTCTAAGCTGCCACGTTGCCCAAGTTCCTACTGGGCTCTAGGCGTACCCTAAATGGCCACAGAGACAGAAATGGGGTGTGTTTTCCCACAACCTTTTAGAATGTGAGCAATCAGGGTCATAGAATTTTGAAGAAAATTATGAAAGTTAGCGCCATGACCTACATTTAGTTAGCAATCAAATGGTAGTGATGATTATTGCTGAAACATCTAAAATCAACCCCACTGTTCTTGGACAAGGTACTTAAGCAGTACTGAAATGAGTAACCATCATTTTCAACTTAACCACTTGAAAGGTCAAATGTGTGTGTGTGTGTGTGTGTGTGTGTGTGTGTGTAAGCCACATGTGTTCCTTCAAACTTGTCCATTTTATGTAGTTTTGTTTTGGTTTGGTTTTGCTTTTGTCTTATCTCAGAGGAGCTAGGCATTGTGGTACAAGCTTGTAATCTAAGTACTTGAAGGTAGAGACAAGAAGACCAAGAGTACAAGACCAGTTTCCCACATTGCTATTTACACCACATTGTGTGAGAATGCTTCTGAGACTTTTGCTTTTGGCAGTGCAAGAGGTTAAATCCAGACCCTTGTGTATACTAGGCAAGTGCTCTACCAATGACCCACATCCCCAGCCCTTGGTTTTTGGATTGTGTCTTACCATGTAGTTCAAGATGATAAGCTTTAAGGGAAACATGTGGCTTACACACACACACACACACACACACACACACACACACCACTAAATATGAACCTTTAAAGTGAGTTTATGAGTCAAAAGTCTGATAAAAGGAGAAAGCTCTTGTGTTCATTGTTTCTGGGGGCATTTTCAAAGGCCCGGAGTCCTTTCATCTTGCTTTAAATGCACTTTCAAAGCAACCCTGATGCTTGGCCTCTTGATCGCTCTCTCCTGCACACATGTGAGTTTGGTCTTATGAGTGATTGTGCCCTCTCCACCCAATGCACAATAGAACTTTATGACACCTCATTTTGATACACTTACTTTGAAACTATAAAACCTTATTTTGTGACTATAAACCATTCAAACTTCTGTTTTATATGAAACATAAAAGCATTGCCCTGGACCGTGAGATTGCTTTTAAAAGATTTTAAAAATCTAAATACTTTCTAGTAGAGCAAATATGCATGTACATACAGTTATCTAGAAAGTTTGTGTACTGTTTGGCTGAATAGCCACAAGCCTGCTGGCGTGAAAGAGGCCACTGCTTTATTTTTGCACAACTACAAAGTGGTGAGAAATAAGGAAGAACATTTTGATGAAAGAGGATACTTAGGCAATCTACCAACCCAGAAATCAGACAGAACCATCTCCCTTCTCTGGAGAAAATTGTGATTCACTTTTTAAATAGCCACATAGTCTCTGGACTTATTTTATAATTAGGCCTAGGATCTTCCTCATACTTGATGTGAGTACAACTCGCTATGGAGCTAAGGGAGAGTGGGGCCTGAGGAGGAAGCTTAGTTGGAGCTTGGGCTGGAACTCAGCTGATACAGTGCTCAGCAAGCATGCATGAAGTGCATGGTACAGTCCTCAACACTATAGAAACTGAACATGGCTCGGCACGTAGCTCTGGGCTTGCCCAGCACACATGAAGTCCTAGGTTAGTGCCTCAGCACTGCGTACACATGCTAATGCATGCCTGTAATCCCAGCGCTCGAGAGAGAGGAAGGCAAGAAGATAAGGAGATCAAGGTCAGACTGAGAAGCTAGTGAGTGATTTCCTCACACTCGTGAGACCATAAGTCTGATGCCCAGAACCCACATTTTCAAAAATGCTTGTAAACTCATCACTAGAGAGACAGAGACACTGGTTTCAGGTCAGTTTGTGACCACATCTTAAAACAGAAACAAAACAAAAAGGCAGATGACACCTGTGTCTCAATAATAACACCTAAGGTTGTCCCCTGACCTCCACAAACATGCACAAAATCTGCAACTACACCCACAAAATTAGGGTTATCGTTGGCCACATAGCAAGTTTGAGATGGGCTACATGAGGCCCTGTCTACACACACATACACAGCTGGGAAAGAGAGACAGAAGGGGAGAAAGACAAAGAGACTGAGAGACAGAGAGAGACACAGAGACAGAGACATGAACAGGGACAGAGGGAAGAAAGAAATTAAGAAAACAAATTAGAGAATCAGAAAACTAAAACCATGATAAACCAGAACATTTTGATGAAAGAGGATACTTGGGCAATCAAACTAGAAGTGGTGGTGCATGCCTGTAACCCCAGCTCTTTAGAAGCTGAGGTAGATTATGAGGCAAAGGCCTGACAGACTATACAGTGAGTTCTAAGCTTCATAACAAGGCATTGTTTCTTTTTTAAAAAAAAAATCAAAGAACAAGAAACTCCCTACTATTTTCCTCTCTGGCTAAGGTGCCCCTTGTCAAAAAAAATGTTTGTTTTATTCAAGCTCCTAAGGCAGATGAAGTCAATGTTGAGCACAGCTGCTGGGTTGCTCTGTTCTTAGTTTATTAGCTTTCTAAGCTCAAGACACTGGGTATTTAACCCAAGATCCTGAATATGCTAAGTTAACTACATGCCCATCTCAGTGTTGAAGCCTTTGGTAAGACTGAGATGTTTCAGGGTATGTTCAATTCTTCCCTTGGTTTCTTTTCGCAGTATTTGTTGTTTGTGCATATAAAGGGTTGTGTGTGTTAATTTTCTGTCCTGTGACTTTAGTGAATATATTTATCAGCTGTAGTTTTTTGTTTTTTGTTTTTTGTTTTTTTTTTTTTTTGAAAAGTCTTTGCTGCGATAACCCTAATAGTTTCTGTAAGATAATATTCTGCAGAACTGAGGCGGGAAAAATGTCTCTTAGGGTTTGCGGAGTTCCCACAACATAGAAGCCATAATTTTTCATTTGGCAATTTATTTTCCTTTCTAATTTCTTTTATTCCTGGTAGCCAAGACCATGTAGATTCGAGAGAATAATTTGTAACTCACTCTTTGAAGTTTTATTATTGGCCAATAACCTCCTTTGGAACCGTGATGCTTTGCTTCAACCATATTTAGTTTGAGACAGGCGTTCCATGGAAAATATGACACTGCGAGTATAAAATCTTCCGGGAATCAAAGGAGTGCAGGAGCCCCTTTTTTTTATTTTGATAAGTCTTTGCAGAATACTCAGGTTCGAGTCTGGTTTGAAACAATGGGCTCAGACTAGAATATCTACATTTGAGTGGCGCTAAGCTCAGAGCTTCCTCTATGGAGGCTTGCAAGAGCTACCGCCTTTTGTCTTTCTAACACCAGTCATCCAGGAAGTCCCATTTAGGAAGTCACAAAACATCTAGGAGTCACAAAAAAATGTCTTTGGCTTACCCAGGTGTAGCTCAGATTTCAGCTCATGATATATTAATGAGGCTATATGAAACCTAGGAAAGATCTCAGAATTTGGCTTGTCTGACATATACAAGATATAGGAGACTTTAAGTTTTACAGACAAAAGCTAGATATTAGGTAGAGCTTACTCATAAAGACTCATTTAGACTGAGAATGCTATTGTCTATGTTTGAGTTTCTAAACTTGTTTCACAGGATATGCTTTACCTGGCTGATTTCACATTCCTTTGTGCAATATGGTTACGCTAATTGTTCTTGCTTGGCTAGCTGCATCTTTTATTATGTATGTCAAAACAAAACCTGGTGGCTCACAAAAAGGGCTCCTTACTAGAGAATACACACACATTTCCAAGATGTAACCAAAACCTGCTGTGTGTCAAGTTATTTTTCACCGATTCATACCTTCCTGGCCCAGAAATCGTGGTTCACCCGCAACCAAACTTCCATGAGGGGCTGCGGCTTGCGGCAAATCTTTACCATTATCTTTGAGACAAGATTTTGGTTTGTAGTACCTCTAGGTTAGCCTTGAACTCATGGTGTCGATTCTTCTGCATTGGCCTTCTGAATGCTGAGACTATAGGCATGAGCTACTTCATCCAGATCTCTCCTCTACTGAAGTAAAGAGCACTTTTTCAGCACGTATACTAAAATTGGAACAAGACAGAGAGGAGTAACAAGCTCCCTGCACAAAAATAACATGGAATTCTGTAGAGTGTTCCATATCATTAACTTTAAGGTGTAGGTATTTGTAGGAAGCCACGTTCGCCATTACAAGATGGCGCCCATTTCCTGTGATGAATCAGCGATGTGCTGTTGTTTACTCCACTCTGCACCCTACTACGCATGCGCATGTAGAGGTTTGGCGGGCCGCAGCTCAGTCCTGGAGGATGCTAATGAGGCATCGAGGCGTGTACCAATCAGGTAGAAGCACGTCTTGCCTAGGCCTATTTAAGCAGCACCATTTCTTCCTTCTGGGTCTTTCTCCTCTGCAATCAACCCCGCAATAAACGTCTGTGGAAGGATCTTGATTGTCTCGTGTCATTCTTTCTGGCGAGATAGACGCGACCGACAGGTATTTGGCCACTTTCAAAAGGGAGAACAAGGACCAGGAAGAAATTTTGTTGTTGCTGTTGTTGTTGTTGCTGCTGCTGCTGTTGTTTCGGGCTCAAGAGATGGCGCAGCAGGTAACAAACTGCTTGCTCCCAAGCCTGGCCTTCCGAGTTTAGCCTGCTCCACCATGTGGGTAGAAGAAGTGACTTCTGTAAGTTGTCCTCTGACCTCCACAAGTGCATCATAGTATATACACACAGACTTAAGTCATGCATACACACAAACAAAATAAAGGTTTTTTTTAAAAGAGAGAACATTTGCATTTATCACCCTTACCACCATCTGTCACTACAATTTTTTGTGTTCTCAAAAACTACCTTTTTCTCTTGCTGCTTTTAATATTCTTTCTTTGTTTAGCACATTTGGTGTTTTGATTATTATGTGCTGGCAGGAGTTTCTGGTCTGGTCCAGTCTGTTTGGAGTTCTGAAGGCTTCTTGTATGTTCATGGGCATCTCTCTCTTTAGGTTAGGGAAGTTTTCCTCAATAATTTTGTTGAAGATATTTACTGGCCCTTTAAGTTGGAAATCTTTGTTCTCTTCTATACCTATAATCCTTAGTGTTGGTTTTTCCCGCGCAGGCAGCCAGAGTGGAGCCGCCGCCCCGAACCGCCCAGCACAGGCGGCCGGAGTGGAACCGCCGGCCCCAAACCGCCCACTGCGGAAAGCCGGGAGCAGGCGGCAGACCCGGCCCGACCAGGCTCTGTCCACAGCGCCCGCGGAGGAACCGGGACGCTATACCCGAGTGCCACAAAGAATTGACGTGTTTTGGATTGCAGGGCATTGTGGCAGAGATGATATATCAAGGCTTATGGTTTTATTACAGTCTAGGGGGCTTAACGTTCCTACAGAACGTGTCCCAGAGGCCTTAAAACAGTTTGCTATGCCAAAGAGAGGGACAGAGGCAAGGTACGGAGCCATGGTGACATCAGAGTCAGGACAGCTGACAAAAGGTGAGGTAAGGTTATTTGGCAGTATCATTGGAGAAGCTGTAAGTGATAGTTTTGAGTCAATTCCTGGGGGTACACATAATCAACAATCTTTAAAGCGACCAGGCTTGGTGACATTAACGAGCTGGTATGCTGAGGTCAAAGTTTGAAGCAATAGACGAAATGACAAGTTAGTGCCATTTATGAGGGGTGCTGTCAAAGAATCGAGGACCTCGGAGGAATGTTTGATTATCTCCCCTACCTTTTCAATACCTAGAGGCTGGGCGATTGAGATATACTTTCTCTGAATATGGATGGTACTTACTGGGGAGCTGGGCTGATTTTTACGATAGAGCTTACCAACAACTCCTGTCTCCCACCTGGAATCCCACGGGTCTTGTATGTAGAAGAAAAGTGTCTTGCGGTGTTGATAGAAGAAGTGATTGACCCGTGATCCTAGCATATGTATCTGGCAAGACCAATATGGGCAGCCCCCATATTCATCCGGCCATCTTCTGCAATAATCTTTTGTCTGGTCAAAGAGAAAGCAAGTATAGAGATCATAATATTTGGATGGGATAACCGATATAGGAACGATCGCAATTTGGACCGGTTCTTGGCATCTGGATATGGAGCAGTTTCCTGACCCTATTTGGAAAGACTGTTTGTTATCTGTAGGGGTTTCATGAACCTCGAATCTCCAGATATAAGGGCTGCCCTGGATGGAAATGAAGAACAGCAGGGATAGGACAAGAAACCCATGTCTAATCCAATGAGGTCGAGCTCGGATGCTGGAGTGGAGTCTCATGTTCTGGAATTGGGGACAAGGTGGATGATCTCGAAGTCCTCCGGAGTTTAATAGAGCACGGTCCTGTTGGGGTTGACGTGTATGAAGAACAGTCATTTTTAGGTAGAGGGATAAAAGGTTTAAGGTGAGACAGGTGGATCCAATGAGAGAATCCTTCGAGTTTAGCAGCTGTGGGGGTCACGAGAATCACCTTAAAAGGACCTTGCCATTTGGGTGAGAGAGGTGGCAGCCAATGATCTGGAGGAGATAAGAGGACTTGGTCTCCAATGTTGACAGGAAGTGGACAGGAGACAGTCTGTGGCCGCGGTAGATGGTGGTCAGCAAAGTTCCATAGGAGAGAACAAAGATGGCAAAGCAATGGGGTGAGTAGGTAGTCTGGGAGGGGAGAGCATTTAGGTGAAAGACCAGGAGTCAAAACTGGACGTCCATACATAAGTTCAAAGGGTGAGATGAGAAGGGGTCGCTTGGGGAGAGCTCGTAGTCTGAAAAGAGCCAGAGGTAGGAGTTTTACCCAGTCAAGGTGAAGTTCCTGTGACAGCTTGGCAAGGGTGGTTTTTAAAGAGCGGTTAGTTCTTTCTACCTTACCTGAAGATTGGGGATGGTAGGGAATGTGGAAATGCCAAGGGATGTTTAGGGCCTTAGAAAGAATCTGAGAAACCTGGGAAGTAAATTCAGGGCCATTGTCTGACTGAAGAGAGGCTGGAACACCAAATCGGGGGATGATCTCTCGGAGGAGGAGATCAGAAACTGTCTGAGCCCTCTTGTTAGTGGTGGGAAACGCTTCTACCCACCCTGAGAAGGTGTCCACTAAGACCAAGAGGTACTTGGCATGCTTGACAGTGGGCATGTGGGTAAAGTCAAGTTGCCAGTCAGTTCCAGGAAGGGAACCTCTAGCCTGATGGGTAGGGAAAGGGGTGCTACGATATCTCGAGTTGGAATCCGACGTCTGACAAATTTTACAAGAGGCAGTGATAGATTTTAAGAAACTTAAGTCTTCAGGAGTAGGCTGTAAGTGGGACTTAACAAAAGAAGATAACGCTCGGCTGTTAGGATGAAAGAGATGGTGAAGATAGGATAGAGTTTGGCGAGTGTCAGGAGGAGAAGGTAGAGATGTGGGTTGAAGTGTGAGGATATCTCGGGGAAGATAAGATGAGTTTAGCCCTCTAAGAGCTGCAGTCCTAGCTGCCTCATCAGCTCGGTTGTTTCCCTTGGAGACGATAGAGTCATCCGTCTGGTGGGCTCTGCAATGGACAATCCCAATAGCTGTGGGGAAATGGGAGGCCTTTAGCATGGCTAAAATGTGGCTTGCATTAGTTATCGATCCTCCTGTGGTGGTAAGTAACCCGCGCTCTTTCCAGATAGCAGCGTGGGACAGGAGGATATGAAAAGCATATTTAGAATCTGTATAGACATTAAGGGATTGTCCCTGTGCCAATTGAAAGGCACGAGTGAGAGCTATTAGCTCAGCCTGCTGATTCGTGGTGTGTGAAGGGAGGGCCTGTGCCTCTATCACCTCGGTGTCTGACACTATGGCATAGCCAGCTTTTCTAGTCCCTTCATATAGAAAGGAGCTTCCGTCTGTGTACCAGGTATAAATGGCTTGAGGCAATGTGCCCTCCTGTATGTGTGAAGGATGAGGTAGTAGTTGCTCTAAAGTCTCAGTGCAGGAATGAGAAAGGGAGTGGTTAGTGTTAGGTCGGGGAAGAAGATTAGAAATATTGAGAGGAGGACATGATTGGAAGGTGAGCGTGGAATCTTCTATTAGCGCTACCTGAAGAGAAAGGACCTTGGAGGGAGGTAGAGTCTGCAAGCCTTTATAAGTTAGGAGCTGGGACAGGTTATGAGAAGAGAGTACAGTTATGGGAGACCCCAAGGTTAGCTTCTTTGACTCTCGAATAAGTAGTTCAGCAGCTGCTAAGGTACGAATACAAGGTGCCCATCCTCGGATGGTTAAATCTAGTCTTTTGGACAGGTATGCTACAGGTGCAAAAGAAGGTCCTAGCTGGTGACCTAAGACTCCAAGGGCAAATCCCTCCTTTTCAGTTACATGGAGAAGGGACAAGTCAGGTCAGGGAGGTGTAAGGCTGGGGCCTTAAGGAGAGCCTGTTGGAGTCTCTGAAAGGGCTTAGTAACAGGTTTGAGAAGAGGTTCATGGGTGGGGCCTAATGCTGCCTCATATAAGGGCCGAGAAAGGAGGGACAAGGAAGGAACCCAGGAACGTAAGAAGCTAGCCATTCCTAGGAATGACAAGATCTCTTCCTTTGTAGAAGGAACAGTTAAAGACTGAATTAGATTCTTTCTATCTAAGGTAATAGCCTTGTGGGTTGGGGTAATTGTTAACCCCAAATAGGTAACCTGAGAAGTAGACAGTTGAACCTTAGAAGGTGAGACCCTGTAGCCTCGACTGGAAAGGAAATTTAGAAGGGTAGAGGTGTCTGCTTGGCTAATCCCTAAAGATGGGCTACATAAAAGAACATCATCTACATAAAGAAGAAGTTTTGATCTAGGGAGAGATAGAGAGAGTAAATCAGAAGCCAGAGCCTGGCCAAATAGGTGTGGGCTGTCTCAGAATCCCTGAGGCAGAACAGTCCAGGTAAGTTGGGTAGAAAAGTGGGTATCAGGATCCGTCCAGGTAAAAGCAAATATATTTTGTGATTGAGTGTCAAGGGGGATAGAGAAAAAGGCATCTTTTAGATCTAGGACTGAGAAATGAGAAGTTCCTGAGGGGATAGTAGAAAGAAGTGTGTAAGGATTGGCTACGACAGGATGGAAAGGTACCACTGCAGCATTAATGTGCCTGAGATCTTGAACCAGGCGATAGGTACCATTAGGTTTTTTGACTGCTAGTATAGGGGTGTTGAAGGGAGAAGAGGTAGGGCGGAGAAGTTTCTTTCTTAAGAGGTCAGAGATGATAGGCTTGAGTCCCCTGAGGCTTTGAAGAGAGAGAGGGTATTGGGCTTGGGTGATGTACCTGGTAGGGTCCAGTAACTGGATAACAATGGGAGAATGATGTCTAGCAACAGAAGGATTCTGGACGTCCCAAACTCTGGGGTCCACCTGAGAAGCTGGTAGAGGAAATAACGTGTTAGTGTTAGTAGATTTACTGGCTAGAAGGAGAAGTAGGGGAACTGCTGGCGAGCTTGGGTTCAGGCGCGTGAGGGGGGCAAAGGAAATTGAAGCCCCCAACTTAACTAAAAGGTCCCTCCCTAATAAGGGAACGGGAGAAGTTGGCACTACCAAAAAGGAATGGGTGAAGGGTATGTTTCTAAAAGTGCAGCTAAGTGGTGGAGTCTGGTGAGGAAGGTAAGGCTGTCCCCCTATCCCGACTATGGGGAGACACGAAGGCGAAGTGGGTGCCCAAAACTCCACCAGAACTGAGTAGGTGACTCCAGTGTCCAGTAGGAAAGAGATGGGCCGTCTGCATACCACTATGGTTACCCGGGGCTCCCTGCTGGTGATGGGTGTTGTCGGGTCAAGAGAGCTCCGGCCCCTTCAGTCATCCATAGCCAAGCCTAGGAGGTCTGTTGGAGGAGTATCTGGGCGAGATGGCCTTCTGTTCTGTGCGACCCGAGGGCAATCGATCGCCCAATGTCCCTCACGATGACACTCAGGACATGGTCCTCTTGGCTTGCGGGGGTTGGGGCAATCCCTCGCCCAGTGACCCATTTGACCACATCTATAGCAGGGAGCTGGCGGTAGTTTGGCCTTAGAAGGCCAGGAGCCCGGGGTGGTGGCTGGAGCTGGTCGGACAGCCTTTGCCAGCATGTGGTATTTTTGTTTTCAGGCTTTCTCATCCCTCCCATGGTACACCTTGAAGGCCAGCGCTAAGACTTCTGCCTGGGGAGTTAGGGGCCCCCTCTCCAAGCGTTTAAGTTTAGCTCTTATGTCGGGATAGCTTTGGGAAAAGAAATAAGTCATTAAAAGTTGCTTACCTTCTGGATTCTCGGGATCTAGATTAGTGTACTGTAATAAAGCCTTTGTAAGGCGATCTAAAAACTGAGATGGATTCTCCTGTTTGTCCTGGACAACTTCCTGGAGTTTTTCAAAGTTTACTGGCTTTAAGGCTGCCTTTCTGAGACCAGCTATAAGGCATGTAATAAACCTGTCTCTGGCTAAAATACCACCTGTGGAATTGTAATCCCATTGAGGATCCTGGTCAGGTACTGTCTCGGATCCAATTGGGTATGTTCTGTCTGTCTGGTGAATCTGGTCTGCATGCACTCTCGCCTCTTCCAAGACACGCCTGCGTTCCTCTGGAAGTAAGTTATTAGTGAGAATCATATGGACATCATGGAAAGTTAAGCTATAGGATTGAGTGATGTACTGAAATTCTTTAATAAAGTTAGAGGAATTAGAAGTATAAGAACCCAGTCTGCTTTCTATTTGAGAGAGTTCACTCAACGAGAAAGGAACATGTACCCTAACCAAACCATTAACTCCAGCCACTTCCCTCAGAGGAAGGACCGGTGCTGGGTCAGGTGTCCTCGGAGGAGTGGTTGGGCACTTGGCTGTGGCCTTGGAACGCGTAATAGGAGGGGTAAAGGTTGGCGCCAGTACAGGGTGTTTGGAATGACCTGTAGCTGGCAGAGAGGGAGGGGAAGGGTCTGGGGAGGTTGGATTAGTAGACTCCGGAACCTGTTGAGAGAGAGAGGCTGAAGGTGCAGTTTTGGGTCTCGCAGGCCCAGTAGGCCTGCGGCTGATTAGGGGTGGCTCGTCAGCTGGATCGAATGTAGCGCCCTCTAGTGGAAGGTGGGTAGGTTTCATGGCTAAGAGGAGTTGAGAAGGAGAGCAAGCAGAGCAGAGAGATGGTTTAGAACGAAGATAAATGAAAGCTTGGACGTAGAGAACCTCATCCCATTTACCGGATTGCTGGCAATATGTGTTAAGATCCCTTAAAATGATAGGGTCTAGGGTGCCATTAGGTGGCCATTTGGAGTTATTATCTATCTTATATTGAATCCAGACCTTATTACAGAGGTTAATTAGCTTAGATCGCCTCAAATTGGAGGCTAATTTTAGAGATTTGAGATTCTCCAGGAGACATCCCAGTGGGGTGCCTGGAGGTATCATCGAAGACGAGCTGCCCATGGGTTAAGGAGGAGGTATTCAATATAATCTCAGCGTCCTGGAAAATATTGCAATACCGCAGTTACCCGCTAGGCTAGGAATCAAGCCGTCGCGTGAATTCCTAGGAGCGTTTCGTAAGGAGGGAAATGCTTGCCTGGCCAGGACTTATACAGCAGTGAAAACACTTCCCGGGGGGTGGGGGAATAGTTTAACCCAAGGCTAATGTCCTAGTGCGAGTGAGTGTTGGCCAGGGCCAGTTATGTGAGCTGGGTTAGGGAAACAAATTTCAACCCGAGGTAGGCTGGCCAATTCCTATCCTTTGGCTGAAATTCCCCTAGCCAACCGGAGTTACCTTAGCAATTTGCCGGTATATGTTCGTGAGAGTTAGCAATCCGATAGCCGGGTACGTGGAGCTGCTGGTCTGGTCTGAGCTGCCTGGTGAGTGCTAGCGACTCACTTGATGTGTGTGTAGTGGTGGTGGCGGCCGCCAGGCGGCGGGGTGCCAGGTGGCGAGCCGGCGGTGTTGGAAGCGGCGCCCACGGAAGGCGGAGGTGGCGGAAGGCAGTGGCTGTCGCGCCGGTTTGCGTGGGTGTCTTCTCTGCAGAGTCTCCTGGCTGGCTCGCCAAAATGTTGGTTTTTCCCGCGCAGGCAGCCGGAGTGGAACCGCCGGCCCCAAACCGCCCGCTGCGGAAAGCCGGGAGCAGGCGGCAGACCCGGCCCGACCAGGCTCGGTCCGCAGCGCCCGCGGAGGAACCAGGAGGCGTGGGCTGGAACAGTTAGACTAGACCGAGTAGCTCCACGTGGGTTTATTTAAGATGGGGGTACAAGGGGAACGGGGGTAAAGGGGAAGGCCGGGAGCGATGAGCAGAAAGAGAAAGAGAGGGGGAGCACGCTACTCCTTTATATGCATGATTATTCAAATTACAGGTAGGCTAGGTGGGCCTATTGAATTCTGGGTACATGGTGGCCGTTGCCTTGGTAACAGGAATAAACCTGCAGGGCTGCATTAATTGTAGCCTATATGACGTCACAGGTCTCAGGACCAACACTTAGGTTTGGTCTTCTTATTGTGTCCTGGATTTCCTGAATGTTTTGGGTTACAAGCTTTAAGTATTTTGCATTTTCTTTGACTGTTGAGTCAATGTTTTCTATGGTATCTTCAGCAACTGAGATTCTTTCTTCTATCTCTTGTATTCTGTTGTTGATGCTTGCATCTATGACCCCTGAATTCTTTCCAAGTTTTTTCTATCTTCAGAAATGTCTCACTTTGTGATTTCTTTGTAACTTATAAAGGCAGACCTATCAGAATTACACCAGACTTCTCACCAGAGACGATGAAAGCTAGAAGATCTTGGGCAGATATCATACAGACCCTAAGAGAACACAAATGCCAGCCCAGACTACTATATCCAGCAAAACTCTTAATCACCATAGATGGAGAAACCAAGATATTCTATGATAAAACAAAAGTTATACAATATCTGTCCACAAATCCAGCCCTACAAAGGATAATTGATGGAAAATGCCAACCCAAGGAAGGAAACTACATCCTAGAAAAAGCAAGAAAGTAATCTTCCAACAAACCCATAAGAAGACACCCACACAAACATAAAAATAACATAAAAAAATAACAGGAAGCCACAATCACGATTCCTTAATATCTCTTAACATCAATGGACTCAATTCCCCAATAAAAAGACATAGACTTACAAATATTTTTCATGTAAATCTTCAATTTTATCAGAAAATGTGTGTAATTCCTCTTTCAATTAATTTAACAATGTTTTTTATTTCTACCATTTTATTTGCATTATTTTTCATGATAATCTTCAATTTGAACATGTTTTTCTATATATTTCTTTTTTTTTTTTTTTTTTTTTTTTTGGTTTTTCGAGACAGGGTTTCTCTGTGTAGTCCTGGCTGTCCTGGAACTCACTCTGTAGTTTAGGCTGGCCTCGAACTCAGAAATCTGCCTGCCTCTGCCTCCCAAGTGCTGGGATTACAGGCGTGCGCCACCACGCCCAGCTTATTTCTTTTATTTTATCAGAAAGGTTTTCCATGTAAATCTCTGATTTTATCACAAAATGTTTTTAATTCCACCTTCAAACAATTTGGAAAGGTTTTTTTATGTCTACCATTTTATCTGTATAATTTTCCATGAAATAACCAATTTTAACGAGTTTGTCTATATATTTCTTGTTTTATCAGAAATATTTTCCATATAAATCTTCAGTTTTACCTGAAAATGTTTATAATTCCACTTTCGATCAATGTAGAATTATTTTTATGCATACCATTTTATCTGTATAATTTTCCATGATAATCTTCAATTTTAACATGTTTTTCTATAGATTTCTTCAATTTTATCAGAAATATTTTCCATGTAAATCTTCAACTTTATCAGAAGTTTATAATTCCACTTTCAATCAACTTAGAAATACTTTTATGCCTACCATTATTATATAAAATTTTCCATGATAATCTTCAATTTTAACGTTTTTCTACATTTTCTACAATTTTATCAGAAATATTTTCTACATAAACCTTCAATTCTATCATAAAATTTTCTATTTCATTTTTCAGTTAATTTAGCAATGTTTTTATGTCTACCACTTTACTCTTTAATTTTCCATGAAAATTGTCAATTTTAATGTGTTTTTATATATATCTCTTCTATTTTATCAGAAATATTTTCCATGTAAATCTTCAATTTTATCATAAAATGTTTTTACTTCCCTTCTCAATAAAAGAACATATTAAAAAAAACTACCTAGACATCCCCTGCCATCTCTCCTCCCCTCACACCTTGACAACCGACATTCTGTCCTCAGTGTCTAGGAATTTGACTCCAAGTGTCTCACGGAAGTGATATCAAGTGCTCTTCTATGGCCAGCATTTCACTCAGTATAATGTACTTATAGTTCATCTGTACTGTAGCGTGCGACAAAATGCCATGCCTAAGGCTGAGTAAAATTTATGCACAGTTTACTCATTCATCTGCCATCTTCCCTACTCCATGCCATACACCCAGCCCTATCACCAAAAACAAATCAACATTTGCACCAGGACATAGGAGACCCAAAGTCTAGTTATTTCTATTATGCTTTTCATATGCACATGGAAGACTCATAACCCTGGCAATTTTACTTGTATAAATGGCAATGAGGGACCTAGGGATGGTCAGCTGGTAAACTGTTTGCCTTACACGCATAAGGATCTGAGTTTGATCCTTAATACACACATAAAAAGCCAGTCACATCAGTGCATGCCTGTGATCCAGCACCAGGGGAGCAGAGATCCTGGAGGTTTACCCACCAGCGAGGCTAATTAAAATGACAAGCTCCAGGTTCAGTGAAGGTTTCTGGGTCAAAAATAGATAAGTGGTAGGTAGATAAATAGATAGACAAGACAGTCAGATATGTGGAAAGTATTGGAGGAAGACACTCAATACTGACCCCTGACCACCATGCATACACAAACACATCCATGTGCACCCTCACACACATGCACACACATCCACACAAAATGGTAATTAAGAAAACCATTCATAAGAGTCACATACTTGCTTTCATTAATGAGTCCTAAATCCTTGACCATTTCCTCAAACTCTAATATAAATGTATCTGTTCACAGACAATCCACAAGAGAAGTGGAAAAGTGTTTTCCCACATACCTTGAAAATAAATCTCACCATTTCAGAGTTCCATGACACTCACAGAATGGGAAACAATCACCTCCAAATAGCACATAACTGTGGCAAAGTTTACAAGTGAAGACAGTGGTATTTTAAGAACTGTGCAAAACAAATTATCAGCTTCTCGGGATCCAAAATAAAATACTTTGCCTTTGTCATTCATGCACATCGCAGGCAGGCACACAAGCATGCAGACTCTACCATCCGTTTCATAGCGTGAAGCTTGCCTGGTCCATCATGAAGCATCCAGAAAGAATTCAGGATACAAAACATGGGGAAAGACATATTTCTGCCTCATGGAATTCTAGATGTGGGTCACAGCCTACTCATCCAGAAAGAGAGTCCCTTCCCACATCCCTGAGTGGGCACTACCTGTCACTTAAAACAATGACAGCATGTACTTAGTGCCAGGCACTGTGCTGAGTGTCTTACATGTGACCTTTCTTTCGTGACTTTGGTGAGATTGTTTCTGTTATCCTCACCTTTTTCCCTGCAGCGTCCCCCAAGGCACCTCAAGTTTCCACTGCAAAAGAGCTGAGGCAAGATTTTAAACCTGGTACTCTTACAGAGTACCTTCATCTCGACACTCTGCTGCCTCCTAGTGCTGATGGACAGGCCTCCACGTGCTAGCACCCACCTTGGCCCTGGTTAAAACGCAGGTTTGCAGAATTCTCCCAAATGAACCACGGAAGAATTCTACAAACAGGGAGCTTTCAATATGGATTACAAAGAGAAGACAGAGGGAGGCTCTTCAGCAGAAGCAATGATACATTTAACAAATTGTATCTGGGAGTCATGAGATATTTTATACAGTCTGCTGTGGCAATCCATAAAAAAAAAAAGATGGCATTTCATGATAAGGTTGCATCTATGAGACAGAAAGAAGCAAGGTGACAACCTAAGAAAACAACAAGAACAGGTGCTACTATCAGCTTTGTGTTTTCAGTGATAACTTGACATCTTCAGTGTATAATGAATTTTGACAAATATATACAACTGTGCGACCTCCACAAAAATTAAGGATCAAAATAACCCCGAACCTTAAAAAATGCCTTTGCCTCTTTGTAATCACCATCCAGCTCCAGGCTACAGCAGTCACTCCTGTGTCTTCTGTGCTGACAGGTTTACCTTCCCCAGTGTATCGTGTAAACGGAATCATACAATGCGGTCTTTCACATCTGACTTGCCAATCAGTAAGTAGCCTTTCTATTGCCGCATAGTAATCCATGATGAAGATGAACCACGGGTACCCATCAGAGGGCATCTAGGTTGTTTCTGTCAGTCATTGGCATATCAATGGTGCTGCCATGATGAGTTACATGAGTGTTTTGTGTGAACATTCTTGAGCAAGTTAACTGAGATTTCTAGGTCAAATGTGAAATGTATATTTGCATACAAGAATGCTTCCCCCCCCCTTTTTTTTTTTTGAGACAGGGTTTCTCTATGTAGCCCTGGCTGTCCTGGAACTCACTCTGTAGACCAGGCTGGCCTCGAACTCAGAAATCCGCCTGCCTCTGCCTCCCAAGTGCTGGGATTACAGGCGTGTGCCACCACCGCCCGGCCCTGCTTCCCCTTTTTCAAGGCATCTATATCACCTTACTTCACACCAATAATGTGTGTGTTTGGGAGCATCACCCTGCCCCCATCCTCCTCAGCATTTGGTTTATTGTCGGTTTTTATTTCAGGTGATCCTAATTTTTTCCCAACATAATATTTTTATTGATTATTTGGGAATTTCACATCTTGCACCCTGATCACATTTACTTCCCAATCTTTCCAGGTCTGCTTTCCCACTGATGTGAACTCACCCCACCTAAAAAGAAAAAAATATAAGTCGAACTTATATTGCCCATATACTCATTGGAGCATGGTCAAACTCCCAGCAGCCAGCCCCCTAAACAAAACTGGGTCCTTCCCCACCCACGCCCCTTCCAGAGGCCATCACTTGTGGAAAGCTACACTTCAGAATCCTTATTACAATTTGTAAGAGTTTTCTTAGATGACTTCCTGTCTAGGCTCTTACTTTTGGGAACAGGGTGCTAGGGGTTGTCACAGAAGCCTTCTATGTCCCTCTTTCTCAACTGTGACTCAGCAGTCATAGATAATACCATTACAAAAGTAGCTTCTTTGATCTTTACAGTCAAGGAGAGTGCAGATCATAGACATACACATAACATATGTCAATAAAACACCCACGGATATCCACGAAGTCTCTGGTGGCAGTACAGACCACGGGCATCAACACAACCCTCTGTGGCAGCACAGGCCAAAGGCATCAACATGGCCTCTGGGCAACACGACTCAAAGACACCAATACGGTCCCCAGTGGCAGCCCAGCCCATGAACATCAACATGACTTCAGATGGCAGCACAGGCCAAAGACATTCACATAGCATCAGGAGTAACGCAAGTCACAGAGGATTATAATTCTTATACAGTGCTATCTCATTATTGTTTTGTTTCACATTTTCCTAATAAGCAATAATGTTAAGCACCTTTCCAAGTTTTTTTTTAATTTTTTTTATTGGATATATTCTATATTTACATTTCATTTCCCTTTTTCTGGTTCCCCGCCCCCCCTTCCAAGTTTTATGTGTCTTCTTTGATGAAATGTCTATTCGAATCTTTACATGTTTTTTGTTTGTTTGCTTGTTTGTTTGTTTTTCTGTGTAGGCCCTAGCTGTACTGGAACTCACTTTGTAGACCAGTCTGGCCTCCAACTCACAGAAATCCACCTCCCTCTGCCTTCCAAGTGATGGGACTAAAGGCACATGTGCCACCAATTCCTGGTTTCTTTACATGTTTTCAAATTAAATTGTCACCTCAATTGAATTTAGAGCCTTTTATTATTCAAAAAAAAAAAGGACCTTTATCACTAGGCATTTTGTAAGCATCGCCTTCCAGTTTGTAGATTACATTTTCATTTTATCATGGTTCAGAAGAGTCTTGATTTTGTGATTTTTTTTTAAGATTTATTTATTTATTTATTTATTTATTTATTTATTATATGTAAGTACACTGTAGCTGTCTTCAGCACCTCAGAAGAGGGCATCAGATCTCTTTACAGATGGTTGTGAGCCACCATGTGGTTACTGAGAATTGAACTCAGGACCTTTGGAAGAACAGACAGTGCTCTTAGCCTCTGAGCCATCTCTCCAGCCCTTGTGATTGTTTTATGAATCATAAAAACCTATGGTGGGGCTGGGGAAATGTTCCAGACAGTGAACAACTTGCTGTCAGGCCAAGAGGACATGAGTTCAACCTCACACAAATTTATATTTAAAAAAGCAACAACAACCAAAGACCTTAGGGTGGAACTTGTAAGAAAGAGCAAATCACAGTAAAAGTTTCTGTGTATGCAATTTACAACAACACCCAATACACTGTGGAGGGTTGTCACTGGCTTGAAGTCAGCCTGTACTACATAAGTTCTAGGTCAGTCTGGGATACAAACTAAAACCCTGTTTCACCAAAAAGTTAAATTTAACTGGATTTATGAAAGTATTTATTTCTGTGCTGAGAGATCAGGGGGACCTCATATATGCTAAGTCTACCGTGGAACCAGAGAGCCTCTCCCCAAGCTCCTGATAAATTTGTTATAAATCATATTGCAAGAGTTATGATAAAGTTTTACTGTTAGTTACTTTTCCTGATGCTGTGACCAAATATCTAACGGAAAGCCACTTACATGTTGAAGAGTTTATGTGGACTCACAATTTGAGTAGGTAGACCCATGGTAGAGGACGGGCTGGGAGGCAGCTGGTCACAGTGTGTTACCTCGGGAAGAAGAGATGGACCACGGTCCTCTGCACCTTCTTATTTCCAGACTGGGACAGTGCCATGCCCAGGTTCAAGGCAGTTTCTCCTCCTCCAGCTATACTCCTCTGGAAACACGCTCACAGACCTACTGAGAGAAATGTCTCCTCAGTGACTCCCAATCTAATCAAGACAATGACTGTAAGGAGCCATTCTAAACTACATGGCCACAAACGCTCAGCCCTGAGACGGCTGTTGCAGGATTGTGAGAATGTTAAACAAAAGCCTTTCCCACAAACTAATGGCACAGGAAGATTCCAGGAACCAACAGGCCATAAAAAAGGGGCATCCCTGGACAATCTCCACTAAGTCCTGAGCCATCTGAACTGGCGTCATCCTGTCTTCCTCCCCTAGATAAGTCATCTTCCTTTCTCACCAGTCGCCTCTGCTCTCACCGACTGAATGCCTTAATTAAGGACTGGAGTGCAAGTATCTCACAAGTGCTCCTATTTCACCTTCTTTCATCTGCTGTACCAGGAACTGGCTGAAGCAATAAACTGGCTGATTATTTAGATACTGGACCTCCTTACAGGAACCAGTTAATTGATAAACTGGCCTTCAACCTAAGTGTCCTTATCCCCACATTCCAAGACATCTCACCTGACTGTTTCAAGATTTACTGCCTTTGTCTCCCTCTCCCTCCTTACTGCTTATAAGCCATTGCTTTCCGAATATTAAAGGAGAACTTGACAAAAGCTTCCTGCAGGGTCTCGTTCTTTCTCTCCCCCCCCCATGACCCCTAGGTAGCGCCCCTCTGGGGACCCTGGAATAACTGGACCTGCTGGTCGGGTACAAATGACGAGACCCATCACACTTTTATATTAAATGATTGTTATTCTCACTGTGTAACCCTAGCTGGCCTTGAACTTGCTTTATAAAGTAGACTGGCCTCAAACTCAGAGATCACCCTGCTTCCGCCTCTGAGCCCTGAACTCAAAGATGTGCACCACCACACATCCAGCTCCTTTCTCCATTTTTAAATCAGAATATTTGTACATTTGAGTTGGATTTGCTACATCTTTTAGTGGTCAGCCCTTCTTGGGTGCACTGTTTGCAAATATTTTCTCCCAGTATTCAGGAAGTCTCCATTCTGTGTCCTTTAGTGTGCAGAAACGACTCAGCTTTATATGACCCACTCCTTTATCCCGTTTTCCTTCATTGGTTTTACAGCACTGAATCTTGGCTTAGGAATGTTTTTGCTTAACTTCTATGTGGTGTGGTGAGGGTCAAAGTTCATTCTTCCACATGCAGCCATCTACTTTTCTCAACACCATTTATTAAAAACACTGACCTTGAATGGCTAAGATAAAAAAAAAAAAAAAACCTCAGGTAACAGCACATGTTGGTGAGGATATAGAGAAAGAGGAACATTCCTCCATTGCTGGTGGGATTGCAAACTAGTAAAACCACTCTAGAAATCTATCTGGAGGTTCCTCAGAAAATTGGAAATAGATCTACCTGAAGACCCAGCTCTTGGGCATATCCCACCATGCCACAGGGGCATGTGTTCCATTATGTTCATAGCAGCCTTATTTGTGATAGCCAAAATCTGGAAACAACCCAGATGTCCCACAATCGAAGAAAGGATACAGAAAATGTGGTTCATTTACACAATGGAATACTATTCAGCTATTAAGAGTTTTACAGCAAATGGATGGAAGTAGAAAATATCATCCTGAGTGAGGTAACTCAGACCCAAAAGGACATGCACAATATGTACTCACTAATAAGTGGATATTAGACCAAAAAAAAATTACAGAATACCCAGGATACAATTCACAGAATTCCAGAAGGCTAACAAGCCATAGGGCCCAAGTGAGGAGGCCTCAATTCCACTTGGGATGGAGAAGAAAGCAATCACAGGAGGAGAAAGGAGGGAGGAACATGGGTGAGAAGGGGGACAGGGAGGGGAAGAGGGTAACATGATCAGGTATGGGGTTGAGGAGGGGGGGAGAACAGGACTGAAGCCCTGAGGGCCAGCAGAAAGAATGAAAACAGGCAACTTTGCAGGCAGGAGGTGGGGGGACCAGAGACCTGGGAGGTGAGAGACTCTCAGGACTCAAAGGGAGGGACCTTAGATGAAATGCCCTACAGTGGGGAGAGAGAACTTACAGAGTCCACCTCTAATAGAAAGAAGGGCATCAAGTGGAGGAAGGGGGGTTACCATCCCATAGTCAAAACCTTTGACCCAGAATTGTTCCAGTCTGAAAGAACTGCAGGAACAAAAATGGAGGAAAGCCTGAGGAAAAGGAGGTCCAATGATAGGCCCAACTTAGGATCCAGCTCAGGGGGAGGCCCCAAGGCCTGACACTAATATTGATGCTACGGTGTGCTTACAAACAGAGGTCTATCATGACTGCCCTCTGAAAGGCCCAACAAGCAGCTGAAAGAGTCAGATGCAGATATTTACACCCAACCAGTGGACAGAAGCTGGTGACCCCTGTGGTTGTATTAGGGAAAAGCTAGAAGAAGCTGAGGAGGAGGGAAACCCTATAGGAACCTGAGACCAGCAGTCTCAACTAACCTAGACCCACCCCCTACCCCGGGATCTCTCAGACACTGAACTAGGCAGCATACACCACCTGATATGAGGCCCCCAACACATATATAGCAAAGGACTGCTGGGTCTGGACTCAGTCAGAGAAGATGCACCTAACCCTCAAAAGACTTGAGGCTGCAGGGAGTGGGGAGGTTTGGTGGTGTGTATGTGGGAGGAATCCTGTTGGAGATGATGGGGGAAGGGAGGTGTGAGATGTGGGAACAGTTGGAGGGTGGACCTGGCAGGGGATAAAGGCTGGACTGTTGAAAATAAATTAAAAATAAAAATTAAAAATTAAAAAACCACTGCCCTTTTCCTGACTTTTATGTTTGGGGGCCTGTTGTTGAAAACTCAGCTCACTGTAAATGTGGAAGTCATTTCTGGGTCTTTGTTCCTCTTCTAATGGTTCCTGTGTCTGCTTTTGAACCAGCAATATATAATAGTTTTGTAATGCATTTCCAAATCAAGGAGCACAGTGACCTTCCCTGCTTCTCATCACAGGAACAAAAATACAGCTGGTGATGCAGTGTTAATAGAAGTGTGGATGAGGACAGTCCTCCATAGCAGACTTGTAATTCTAACTACTTAGGAGGCTGAAACAGGATTGCTAGTTCAGCGCCTGCCAGGGTGGCAATGTGAGTTTGAATTTAATGAGACCCTGTTGTAAAACAAAAAACATTTTTTTTAATGTAGCTCAGTGATAGGTAGAGCATTTGCCTAACATGCCAAAGGGTCCTAGCCCCGGAAAAAAGAAAGAGGAGGGAAGAGATTTACAGGGCATATTGTTTATAATTCCACTTTCAATCAACTTAGAAATACTTTTATGCCTACCATTATTATATCTATATAAAATTTTCCATGATAATCTTCGATTTTAACATGTTTTCTATGTTTTTCTACAATTTTATCAGAAATATTTTTCATGCAAATCTTCAATTCTATCATAAAATGTTTCTACTTCCTTTTTCAATTAGTTTAGCAATGTTTTTATGTCTACCATTTTACTCTTTAATTTTTAATGAAAATTGTCAATTTTAATGTGTTTTTCTATATATCTCTTCTATTTTATCAGAAATATTTTCCATGTAAATCTTCAATTTTATCATAAAATGTTTTTTACTTCCTTTTTCAATAAAAGAACATGCTTTTCAAAAAAAAAAGAGGTGGGAAGAATGCTGTCTTTTCATTAAATTGATCAAAGAAGCAATGTGAGATTTGAGGAACTTAAGAGGAGCGGTATGCACTGATAGGAGGTGGTGCTCTAGTTAAACAGGGCAGTCCAATGATGAAGAGTCCCAGGTCCCAGGCTCTAAGAACACTAGGAAAATCCCTTGGGAAGGCCTTAACTTAGAAGGTCAAAATACACTCAAAACATGCTGTCAGGTTTTGCTTTATTTGCTCTGGATTTTAAACACAGTGCAGCAGAACTGAGAACTGAGAACTGACGAGCACGTGAAGCAGTAGCACAGTCACCGTGCTTACACCGTCCCTGAGCATTCTCTTCTGTTTCTGGTGGAGAAAGAGCTCCAAGTCAGAACCTGCACTGTTGCGATGCCCAGGGAGACCACACAAACCACACTGAACGTGCTGTCTCGAAGATCTGAAGGTAGTCTAGAGGAGAAGATTACGACAGTTAATTTTTGTCCCAGAAGCTTCTTTTAAGTCAGAGTTAGCTAACACGTGGTATTCGGTAGCATTTTATCTATGAGCTCATTTAACTTGAGAAAGAGACATTGTGTTGTGGAATGTTGATTCTTTCAAGAACCTGCGTAATTTCTTCCTCCTACTTGAACATAGGAAAGGAAGGTGACATGTAAAGATGTGACTACCTTCCCTGGTAACAAGTGCTGCCTCTGTGATACAGAAGCACGTGCTATGCCTGGGGGACAGAGAACAGAGTCCAGGACACGAAGAAGAAGCTTCTGTGTACCCTTAGGCCAGGCTTGGTAGTTAGTGTATGCTTGCAATCCCAGCAGCCAGGAAGCTGAGGTAGGAAGATTGTAGGTCTGAAGCTAACCTGAGCTACATAGGCAGTTCCCGGCCAACCTAGGACCGCACAGCAGCACCTTGTCTGAAAGACAACCGATGGAGAAGTATATTGTTGGGCCTGATGATATAGACCTGTAATTGCAGCCACTGGGAAGCTGAGACAAGAGGCTCCCAAGTTCAAGGCCTTCCTGAGCTACAGAGACACTGATCTTCAATGTCTTTGGTCTTGAAATAGCTGCCAGGCTTTAAACAAAGTGAGTGACTCTCGATGTTCATTTCTAGTACATATGATGGCTGTAAGAGTGTTATAATGGAATTTCTTGGGGTGTCAGACAAGCGCCTTCTGTCAGAAGGTGGGGTCTACATGAGGCTTCTCAGAGAAAATGTGTAGAGTTCTGAGAAATGCATACATGTCAGCCAGAAAACTTCTGTCTAGAATCATTTGCAAATACTCCAGCCATATTTACCTTCTCTCTAAAGCCCAGGCATGAAATGTTCTTGGTACTCTGGTCTGGATTACATTTGCTAGGTGTGGCCATCCCTCTGAACCCTCACTCATTAGACCTGCCCTTTACCTTGACTCTTACATGGTCCCAGAACTAACTGCTACCCACCTACTTCCAATTTTCTTCTGCTTCTTCTAGGGTGCTGAGACAGCCACCAGGTCAGCAGCTAGACTACATTGCATCCAGATGGTGGCCCCATTGTTGCTCTGCCCAAACTCTACGTGGAAAACTTTATTTCTAAAAGCATGTGGTTGTCCTGGAATTGCCTCTTTTAAGGAAAATCTTTTCCTTTCTTCAGTAGGAAACAGTCTCTGTCCTTGAGACTTGGTAGGGCTTGGCTGCCCCCACTCTAGGCCCAGCAGTCAGATATCCATACCTAGTGAGAGGAAGTCATGCCTTATGAATTACTGCTGCCTCCGTGATAGGCATGTGACTCACATGATGCGTCCCAGGATCTGCCTGCACTTTTGATGTGCTGCTGAGTCAAAGGTGCATATTTATTCACAGCCTGGAGCTGTTCAGTCAGTAAGCCTGAGAGCTTTGTTGCTACAGAGTGGGGAAAAGCTTGAAGTCAAAACGGAGAAGGTCAAAGGCTTCTGACATCATTTGAGATCCAGCACTGTTGGACTTTTCACACATAACCAGAAGGTCCCTGTAGTGCTGGTCTGCACTACATTTCTGCCATTTGCAACCACAGCGGCCTGAAAAGCATGCCTTTCCAACTGGCACTTGTGTCCATGTTACTGTAAATTAGCTGCTTTGACACATGCTGGGTGAAGGTGGGATGTAATTGGCCACAACCAATTAATTTGTCTCTTAAGACAAAGAGGTTTGAAACAGCTGAGTACAGATTTCCAGAAGGAGAGGACAAGGTCACGACTGTGCTTTTGAACTTGAGGTGCTTATAAATGGGAGGTGCTGCTCGCAGGCCTTGGCTGCTCATTGATCTGAGCCACATGGCACACTAGATGGAAGACAATGGGTGCAAAATGCCAAGAGGGAGTGGAAACCCAAGCTCCACTTTGAAACAGAATCATGTCTCTAATAAAAAAGAGAAGAAGGAAGTGGCCTAATCAAGCCCTTATAAAGGGGAGCCACAACTAAGAGGCACTCGCTAGTCAGAATCACTACAATATGTGCTCTATGAAAAGGCTGGTTTCTGCTTGGCAGAGGCACCTCTGCGCTCTGGTCTCAGGGTTTCATTAGCGACAGGGGCCCATTATCCTTCAGTATCCTCTAGTTATAACAGACTCCAGCTTCAGAAATATCCAGAAATTGGATTCCAGCTGCAAGGGGCTCTCTCTGGGAGATTTTCCACCTCTGAGATGAAAACTGTCCTTTTTTTTTCTCTCCCCCCACCTCCCGCCCAGTTTCCCTGGGGAGAAGGGTCTGGAGAACACCTGTGGCGATTTGCAGAGTCAAAGCCTCTATTGAACATTCCTGCTTAGGCCAGGGGCTTGGCTGGAGAGAGGGCTGTATAGGTTATGAGCACTTGCTGCTCCAGCATGAGGACCTAAGTTTGCATGCCAGCACCATGTAAAAAAGTCAAAAGTGCTGGGTATAGCACCTCACACCTGTAACCCCAGTGCTGAGAGCTGAGGGGGTGGGGCTTTCTGGCTGCCAGCCTAAGGTTTAACAAGAGTTCCAGTCTCTAAGTAATAGAAAGAATAGCAAAACATCCAACATCCTCCTCTAGCCTTCACGTATGTATACCCACACATGTATGCCTATCACAAACACATATACACACACACACACACATGCACATGCAATCACTATCTCCCTCACTCACAAGGTATCTTAAGCTACATGCTCAAAGGCAGCAGAGGAACATTCCAATGAGTCTAACAACCTGGCAACTATCCTGCTAAGGGTCCATGAGGAACACACTTAGGCTTCTGTTATATTGAATGGCTACACACTCTCCAAAGTACCTGTGAGTTCCCCATTACTTCACAGGCTTCAAAGATTTCTTTGTCTTTCAGGTTCTTTTCTCTTTTCTTTTATTCTTTTTTCTTTTCTCTCCTCTTCTCAAAACAGGGCTTTGTTGTAGCTGGCCTGGATTGCTACATAGATCAGATTGCCTCAATCTTGGGGCAACCCTTCTGGGATTACAGGCATCCACCACCATGCCTAGCTTCTGCTTGTTTCTCAAGGTCTCTTCTTTCTCCTAAAATTGTATTTCAAGCAGGGACATGACTTTAGAGAATTTATTCTCTCTCTACTGAAATACAGATGACCTATTGACTATTTTGCTATCAGACTGTCTTTGTGTCTCATTTCCAACCTTACCAGCTGTGGTGGTTTGAATGACAGCGGCCCCCACAGGCTGGTACATTTGAATGTCTGGTTCCCAGTTAATTGGTGGGCTATCAGGAAGGACTGGGAGGTGTGGCCTTGTTGGTGTATCATTGTGGGTGCTTTAACATTTCAAAAGCCCTCACCAGGTCCAGAGAGCTACTGTTCTAGCACCATGCCTGCCCGCTGCCATATTCCCCACCGTGTTGATCATGGACTCATCCTCTGAATCTGTAAGCCCCACATTAAATGCTTCCTTTATAAGTTGCTTTGGTCATGGTGTCTCTTTGCAGCAAAAGAACAGTATGGTACCAACATTTTGAATGAATCTCCAGAATAAAAAATAGATTGTTTTTTGTTTGTTTGTTTGTTTGTTTTTGTTTGTTTGTTTGTTTTTGTTTGTTTTTTTGAGACAGGGTTTCTCTGTGTAGTCCTGGCTGTTCTGGAACTTACTCTGTAGACCAGGCTGGTCTCGAACTCAGAAATTCGCCTGCCTCTGCCTCCCAAGTGCTGGGATTACAGGCGAACGCCACCACGCCCGGCAGGTGTGTTCTCTCTCTCTCTCTCTCTCTCTCTCTCTCTCTCTCTCTCTCTCTCTCTCTCTCTCTGTATGACTGCATGATAGAAGAGGGTGTCAGATCCCATTACAGATGGTTATGAGCCACTACTGGGAATTGAACTCAGGACCTCAGGAAGAGCAGCCAGTGCTCATAACCACTGAGTCATTTTTCTAACCCTAGAAAATAACTGTTAAGGCAGGCAAGATGGCTCAGTGAGCCACATTTGATCTCAGGGACACACCTAGTGTGAAGACAAAACTGTCTCCCATGGGCCGTCCTCCAACCTCCGCACTTGCACATGCGCATGCACGCATTTTCAGTCTTCCTTAAGATCTGTTCATCCTTTCTTTTCACCAAATATTCATAGCATATTTGCTGCTTTACATTCTTGGGATAATATTGTCACTCAACAAACCCTACCTTCCAGCAGAAGCAAAGAAACCATAAACAAATGGATTTAATTTTAACATGTAATTATAAGAACATTTTTCCTTATGAGAAAATGTTATGCACCTCATTTTCTCCCATGGTTTTCTCCTCTCCTTTCAAAAGAAAAATAACTACTGAACAATAAATGCCTAACAATAGGTAATAATATCTCCAAATATCATCATTTAGTACACCTCGCTTTTTAACAAGATATGTATTTATTGTATGTGAATGCACTGTAGCTGTCTTCAGACACACCAGAAGAGGACATCAGACCCTATTACAAATGGCTGTGAACCACCATATGGTTGCTGGGATTTGAACTTAGGACCTCTGGAAGAGCAGTGCTCATAACTGCTGAGCCATCTCTCCAACGACACCTTGCTTTCTTAACTTACACCTGCTAAGCCATTTGTAAAGTCAGCTCTATGAAGTAAAGGGAGAATAATATAAGCTATCATACTGGCACCTAAAGTTCTATTACACTTAGATTCTTCTTTTGTTTTTGTTTTTGGTTTTTTTGTTTTGTTTTGTTTTGTTTTGTTTTTTCGAGACAGGGTTTCTCTGTGTAGTCCTGGCTGTCCTGGAACTCACTCTGTAGACCAGGTTGGCCTCGAACTCAGAAATCCGCCTGCCTCTGCCTCCCAAGTGCTGGGATTACAGGCATGCGCCACCACGCCCAGCTCTTAGATTCTTCTTAATCACAAAGCTGAAATGAAACCTGGCTTCTCTCTACTCTACTTTTCCCCATTGATCTCACCTCTAAAAGGCATGAAATTACCAGGGCTACATCCTTGAAGAAATTTTTATTGCCAGTAGTAAAAACACATTTGATCCTATCAATGGAGTTGTAAGCCGGTCAGTATCAGTGCATATGCCTGCTGAGGAAAGCTATGCTCAGGATGGAAAGGGTCAAAGAACTTAAAGTCTACTGGGCACAGATACATCAATTGGTGCTACCTTAGGAGCAAAGAAGAAAATTTCCCTTTCATTAGACCCATTTGCTAAGAATAGCCATTGAAGGCTTGGCATGGAGGTTTGTGCCTGTAATGCTGGTACGTGGGAGGCTGAGACAGGAGATCACAAATTCAAGGTCAGTCTGCATTACATAGCAAGTCCTATATCCAAACAACAACAGCAAAACCACAGCCAGGAGTCGGGGAGGGGGTCTTGCAGCTAGGAACCAATGTTGCAACTTTGCTTTCCTAACAGTCTAAAAGCCAGAAGTCCAAGATGAGAGAGCTAGGTTGGCTAGACTTTAGTGGGAGCCCTTTGATTTGTTTGCAGACAGAAAGTGATATTTTGTGGAACTGAACCTAGGTGCTAGGCAGGCATTCTACCACTGGGCCATAATGAATATAAATGGGCCCCAGGAAGTCATGTCCTTGCATGGGAGGGATGTATGGCAGAGAGAAAACATTTATTCATATTTTCTATATCCCTTTCTCGTGTGTGTGTGTGTGTGTGTGTGTGTGTGTGTATGTGTGTGTGTGTGCGTGCACATATAACCTAGACCCTAACACATGCTGATGATACAGATGTTCTTTATCAATGAGCAATACCCAGAAGCCCTGCCCTTCCTCTTTCCAGAGTACTTACCCTATCATGCAGGACCTATGTTCAGGACCTGCCCTAAACTCACTTTTTAAAGATCCCATCTGATAATATTGCCCATGGTGAGTTAGGACCTTAATATATGAACTTTGAGGAGACTCAGTTTGGTTCACAGTATCCTGTTTAGCATGATTCTTCCACTGCTACTAATTTCCCCAACAACATTATACACCAAGGAAGAGATGGGTTAATTTAATTGTCCAATGTTACATGGTTAATAAGTTTGGAGCTGGATCTGAAATTTCTACCTATGAAATTTTATCTCACCTAAAAACCTCTCCAATAAAAAATGGTACCTCTAATCTCAATTTTGAAGGGAAAAAAACAAATAAACCAGTTTTTAAGAAGGTTGCCTATGTTTTGTGGAAATGAGTTAAGGTACTCTTGAGCACCAAGGATCTTACAGCTGGGTCTGATTACAGTGCGGTACTGTCTTGAAAGGATAGAGCTCTAGTGTTCTACATACATACCTTTTTGCTCATATGTCTATCTAGGAAGACTATAAGGAATTGTGATAGAATAGTCTCATGTTTCTCCAGAAACCACCCTAAGGTTAATATTCTCTCCTTTGGATTCAATTATTTCCACAGATAGCCCCTTTGCAATGGAACACTAGCTCCATTTACAGAAGTAAGTAGGAAATACTATGGAGAAAAATTAGCATTGACCACAAGTCTATGGAAAAACCCAAAGTACTTATATTTTGTGGTACTAGGCACATCTTGGTAGAATTCCCTCCAAAACTTTATAACGACATTTCTTACATGGTATCAGTAAATCAATGTAGGCTTTACTGTAATGTTTTGGGCCAATAGGTTTTCATTTAAAATGATACAAATGTTTATGTCCACTATAATGCCTAGACTCAAAAAATGTTGGTTCAAAATAAATACTTATCTCTATATTCCTAAATGTACATGTGTTCATATATACTTTGCATCTTTAATATTTGCCTACTCTTAATACTACTCTTCTAAAATACAATGCTATAGAAGGGGAAGAATGAAGCTGTGCTTCACCAAAATATAAAATCTGAGGCAATGTATGGGATATTCTAACTCCTGAGTTTTTCTACTTCTTTTGGTGTGCCTATATAATAACTTCACAGATTCTTCAGAAGAAGGTGGTGTTGGGTTGTGCATTCTTCTTGTTTCTGTTTTGTTTTTGTTTTTGCCAACTTTGTGCACATTGGCCAAGCATGGTGGTACATAGCTTTAATCCCAGCACTTGAGAAGAACAGGTAGGAAGATCTCTGTGAGTTTAAAGCCAGCCTGGTCTACACAGCAAGTTCAGGACAACCAGGACTACATAGAGAAACCCTATCTCAAACAAACAAACAAACAAATGAACAAACATACAAAAAAACAAAGATTGTATGCATCAACAAACTCAAGATTAATAACATGGAAAACATGAGTAAATCTAGTAAGTCAAGGTCAAAAAAGAGAGCTTGACAAGTAAAATGTTTGCTATATAAACATTAGGGCCTGAGCTTGAACCCCAGAATGCACATTAAATAGCCTGACACGATGGTGTGAACTTGTAACCCCAGCTCTGAGGGGTGGAGATACAAGATCCCCGGCCTCACTGACCAGTCAGCCTAACTTGCATGGGACCCTCAGGCCAGTGAGATTCTATGTCTAAAAAGTAAATAGCACCTTAGGAATGACATCTGAGAGTGACTTTGCCCCCTATACACATGAGCACACATGTATATGCACATCCACAAACAAACAACCTAAATATGTAAGTAAATAAATATTTTAAAATACAAACCTTAAGCCTACTTTGAATTTGTATGTGGTTCACTCTGAGAAGAATCATTCTGTATCTGAGTTCCTGCTATTGTTGAAGACCATGCTATCTACTATGCCATTGGAAGAGAAAAAAGTCACTTTCTAAACTTTTTTCATGAATATAAGTTTGGAGGTACCACATAAAACCAGATACACTAAAGCTAATAGAGGAGAAAGTGGAGAAGATCCTTGAGCACATGGGCACAGGGGAAAATTTCCTGAACAGAACTCCAATGGCTTATGCTCTAAGAACAAGAATTGACAAATGGGACCTCATAAAACTGCAAAACTTTTGTATGGCAAAAGACACTATCAATAGACAAAACGGCAACCAACAGACTGGGAAAAGATCTCTCCCAATCCTACATCCACTAGAGGGCTAATATCCAATGTATACAAAGAACTCAAGAAGTTAGACTCCAGAGAGTCAAATAGCCCTATTAAAAAATGAAGTACAGAGATAAACAGAGAATTCTCAACTGAGGAAACTCGAAAGGATGTGAAGCACCTAAAGAAATGTTCAGCATCCTTAGTCATCAGGGAAATGCAAATCAAAACAACCCTGAGATTCCACCTCACACAAGTCAGAATGGCTAAGATGAAAAACTCAGGGGATAGCTGATGCTGGCAAGGATGTGGAAAAGGAGGAACACTTCTCCATTGCTGGTGGGATTGCAAGCTGGCAAAACCACTCTGGAAATCAGTTTGGCAGTTCCTCAGAAAATTAGACATAGTACTACCTGAGGACACAGCTATACCACTTCTGGGCATATACCCAGAAGATGTAATAAGGACAACATGTAATAAGGACACATGCTCCACTATGTTCACAGCAGCCTTATTTATAATAGCCAGAAGCTGGAAAGAACCAAGATGTCCTTCAACAGAGGAATAGATACAGAAAATGTCATATATTTACATAATGGAGTACTACTCAGCAATGAATTCATGAAATTCTTAGGCAAATGGATGGAACTAGAAAGTGTCATTCTTAGTGAGGTAACCCAATCACAAAAGAACACACACAGTATGCACTCACTGATAAGAGGATATTAGCCCAAAAGCTCAGAATAAACAAGATACAACTCACAGACCACACGAAGCTCAAGAACAAGGAAGACCAAAGTGTGGATGCTTTGGTTTTTCTGAAAAAGGGAACAAAATACTCACAGGAGCAATTATGGAGACAAAGTGTGGGGCAGAGACTGAAGGAAAGGTCACCCAGAGACTGCCCCACCTGGGTATTCATCCTATAAACAATTACCAAACCCAGACACTATTATGGATGACAAGAAGTGCTTGAGGAAAGGAGCCTCTTATGACTGTCTCCTGAGGGGCTCTGCCAGAGCCTTACAAATACAGAGGCAGATGCTAGCATCAACCATTGGACTGAGTGTGGGGTCCCCAATGGAGGAATTGGAGGGAGGACTGGAGGAGCTGAAGGGGTTCTTAGCCCCATGGGAAGAACGAGGATGCTGGCCAACCAGACCCCCCAGGGATCCCAGGGCCTAAGCCATCAACCAAGGGGTACACATGGTTCCAACTGCAACTGTGGCAGAGGAATGCCTTGTCGGGCATTGGTGGGAGGAGGCGTCCTATGAAGGCTCAATAGATGCCCCAGAGTGGGGAAATGGGGGGGGTAGGTAGGAGTGGGTTGGACAGAGGGGCATCTTCTTGGAGGCAAGGGGTGGGAGGATGGGTTGGGGGTTTTCTGGGAGGGGGTACTGGGAAAGGGTATAACATTTGAAATGTAAATGAAGAATATATTCAATACAAAAAATTAAAAAAACAGTAAGTTTGGAGGTATCTGTTATGAAACTTCAGGACAGAAAGCCAGCAAAAGAAATGGTTCATATCTATATGTCCCAACTTGAGACCCATGCCATGAGAGAAAGTCTATCCCTGACACTATTAACAATAGTCTCCTATACTTTCAGACAGAAGCCTAGTTAACTGTCCTCTGAGAGGATTCACCCAGCAGCTAATGGAAATAGGTGTAGAGACCCACAGTTGAATATTAGGTGAAGTTCAGGGAATCTTGTGGAAGAAGGAGGGGAAGAATGAAAGAGCCAGAGGAGTCAAGGACACCATAAAAAATCCTACAGAATCAACTAACCTGGACCCATTGGGACTCCACAGACTGAACCACAAAACAAAAGACCTAGAACACCTACACACATGTAACAGATATACGACTTAGTCTTCATGTGAGACCCTAACTACAGGAGCAGAGGCTATCTCTGATTCTGTGGCCTCTGGTCCCCTTTCTCCTATCTGGGCTGCCTTGTCTAGGCTCAATAGGAGAAGATGCGCCTAGTCCTACTGCAACTTGATATCTGTGGGAGGCACCCCCCTTCTCTGAGGAGAAAAGGAGGTGGAAATGGGGGAAGGTGAGGTGAGAGGAAGGGACTGGGAGGAGAGGAGGGAGGGGAAATTATGATTGGAATGTGAAATAAAAAATTTAATTAAAAAAAGAAATCTTGCCTCTGTCTTCCACATGCTAGGAATAAAGGCATGTGTGGGATTAAAGGCATGTGCTACCACACCTGGTGATTGCAGTGTTCTTTAGAGCTGAATAAGATTTATTTCATATATGTACCACATTTTCACGATTCATTCATCTGCAGATGGACATAAAGATTGGTTCTAATTCATTGCTATACACAGTAAATAGGGCCACAGTAAATGTGGATGTACAAGCATCTTTATGGTAGGATATAGAGTTCACAAGGAATGGTGCATATATAATTTTTAACATACTAGTATGACTTTGGGTAGAGCTCATTGGTAGAGCATTTAGCTAGCATGCCCCAAGCCCCAGGTCATATTTCTAATATGGAAAAAAATTAAAGAATGGGAAAAAAGGAAGAAAAAAAACATTCTTGTATATAGACCAGACTGATCCCAGGAAGTCATTATTTTTTGTTTGGTCTTGCTTTGCTCTGGTTTGTTTTAGATAGGTTCTCATACTACAGTGCAGACTGGCCTGGAACTCACTGTGTAGTATAGGCTGTCATCAAACTCATGGCACTCCTTCAGCCTTAGTCTCCCTGTGAGCTAGTGTAACAGGTATGAGTCATCATACCCAGCGGAAACTATTTCCAAACTAATGATTTCTATTTATTAATCAGTTACATACAATCCACCAATAGATGACAGTGTAATCCAGTGAATAAAACTGTCTGTCTATGACCCCTGGTGAAAATGTACCTTTCTATTCCTAATGTGCTAAGAAGCAGCAGGAGCTTGGCCAGGACTTCAGAGTACTCCCTGGCACGCGGAGTAGGTGTGTTTACTGCATCCCATGCAAGTAACCAATCACAGGCCTGTGTTTCTTTGTAGTTGTGGCCTCTCTCACCTCTGGACTTAGCTCGGTGTGCTGGACTTGCCCTTCTGCCTGCCTAATGCCATGCAAGCAAAGCGAACAAACCTTAGGACTCCGGCGCTCAGCTCAGTATTAACTACAAAAATTCGATAAGTATGTGCCAAGGAAGAACACAAATCTACTTGGTCGAGCAAGTGAAAGGAGGAGGTCTTTGCCATAACTCTCTGGAGCCGTATTGTGCATTCTCTTGTGCAATATGCTGGCAGCTTGGTCTATAATTTCAAAACTGTCTGTTTCGTGTTTGCAATGCTAGGGGTTGAATCACATATGCACTTGGCAAGTGATTAACCACTGAACTACATCCTCAGAGTTCATGTAATTTTTCAGAAGGAGATTATATACATTTGATGGTCTATTTCTTTTCTTCTTAACACAATGTCTCATTGTATAGCCCTGGCTGGCCTCAAACTTACCATGTAGATCAAGATAGCCTCAAACGCACTGTTAGGTGTGGTGACATACCCCTTTAATCCTAGCACTCAGGAAGCAGAGGCAGAGGATTTCTGGGCCAGCCTGATCTACATAGCAAGTTCTAAGGTAGCAAGGGATATACAATGAGACCCTGCCTCAAAAACAAAATGAACAAACAAAAGAGCCAGGTGTGTGCCACCATGCCCAAGCCTGGCCATTCATTTCCACCATCACTACATGAAATACCTTACCCCATATAACTAGGGATTATTTTGCTTGGTTTTCTTGCTTAGGTTATCCAATTGTAAATCTCTATTAACAAATTCAATGATTATATTTTGCTGAATTAAGTGCATCACTGAATCCTTTAGGAACTAAATATAAGGGCCTGTGGAATGGCTCAGCAGGTAAAGATTCTTACCCCAAAGGTTGATAATCTAAGTTTGATCCCTGAGACCCACAGAGTGAAGAGAGCCAACTTCCACAGGTTGTCTTCTGACAGTCACGGGTATACCCATATGCACACACACACACACACACACACACACACACCTGGAACTCACTGACCTAAAGCTTGTACAATCTCTGGCCTCACTCAGCTTCTCACGTACTGGTATTACCACTACATTTAGCTCAGAAACAACATTTCCTTCATTGCACCAAGAAATTTAGAGTATCTTTTGAAAAGGACAAAGGGAAGAACACTAGTTGTAAGCTAGCTGGTTCTGTACACTGGAAACAGTAAACAAAGAAGATGTTATATCAGGTATGGTAGTGCATGCTTTTAATGCCAGAACTTGAGAGGGAAGACAGGTGGATCTCTGTGAGTTCAAGGCCAGGTTGGTCAATGTAGTGAGCTCTAGGACAGCTAGGACTACACAGAGAGACACTTTCTCAAAAAAATAAAAAAGAAAGAAAAGAAAAAAGGAAGACAGAAAGACAAAAAAGAGAGAGGGGAGAGAGGAAGAAAGGAAGGAAGGGAGGGAGGGAAGGAGGGAGGGAGGGAGGGAGAGGGAGGGAGGGAGGGAGGGAGGGAGGAAGGGAGGGAGGGAGGGAGAAGAAAGGAAGGAAGGAAGGAAGGAAGGAGGAAGGAAGGAAGGAAGGAAGGAAGAAAGGAAGAAAGAAAGGGACCAAGTGCTAGAAAACTTATCTGCAATAGTGACATGTATCTCAGTAGACGTGTTTGTTCAGTTCTTTACACTGGTAGTTCTCTACTCACAAAGCACACCTGCTGAGTATTGCAGTTCGCCTCTGGACTTTCAGGTAGTATGTGCCACATGAGGCCACCAGAGGCCAAGGTTTAGTTATCACTTAAAAGATAAATGATACCCAAGTGCCTGTATGTGCTTGTATCTCTGAAAATGCTTACGAAATCACTATCATGAAACCAGTTTGCCAACGCATCAGGCTGCCAACGTGTCATGCTGCTGAGCCAACAAGAATTAGTGCTCAGAGCCGCTGTTCCCAAGGCTGTAAATCTCTAGGTTCCTTGCCTTGGCTTCACAAAGGGGAAAAGGCGGGAAGCTTTAAAAGATGCTGGTGGCTAGATCGTACCTCTAGAGTTTTAGATTGAACTGGTCTGGGGTGTGACCTGGCCATTGGCGCTCGTAATGCTAATGTACAAATGGGATTGGGAATTTTGATTATAGGGCCTTTGTGTTTTTCAAGAATACAGATAATTCAGAGAAAGGTAGACACACCTGTTCTTCCTCCCTTACTGTCACAGTGTTCTAAGAATAAGCTAAAATTGGTGATATGTGGCCATGAGACCCTTTGATCAAGTCTGTCATCGGGGCTTTCTACCACAAAATTTGCTTGAGGCTTTTAATGCTACCTAGGTTTACAGTAACTCCCCCAATAGGAAAAATAGTCACCTAGTACATGGAGAAGCTGAGATTATGGAAGAGTTCTTTCAGACTCTACTAAAGATGGGGATGCTGCTCAGGGCCCAGAAAGTAATCCCCAGCACTACAAAACCAAACGTGATCAGATTATATGAACTCACCAGCACTTGAGAAGCAAAGCAAGATTAAGAGTTCTAGGTCAGAGACCTAGTAAAATGGCTTGGTGGATAAGGGCACTTACTGCCAGGCCTGGCCACTTAAGTTCAATATCTGGGACCTGCATAGTAGAAGGAGAGAACCAACTCCTGCCTTAGAGTGTGTACATAAGGCTGCTGGGGTGTGTGTGTGTGTGTGTGTGTGTGTGTGTGTGTGTCTGTGTGTGTGTCTGTGTCTCTGTGTATGCATATACATGAACACTGAATAACCAAATGTACAAACTTTTTAGAGCCAAATATGTACAATGTTAATTCTTTAAGAAGTGACTGTATGAGTTATCTCTGTACTTTACATTATTTTTAAAATTTTTCATAGTAAAAATTTGTGAGGAAAAACAAGATGTCTGGATTGAGAAGCAGAAGAAAGGGTCATGGATCAGTATGTGCTGAAACTAATACGTTCAGATGCAGACAGCCGAACCTACATGTGATCACCATGAAACTTTCTCCATGTTCTCATGTATTTGAAAATGTTCAAAAAAAAAAAAAGAAAAGAAAAAAAAAAGAAAATGTTCATAATAAAATATTGGGTGAGGAATTATAACAAAACTTAAGAACACTTGTCTATGTAGAAAAATCATAATTGACAGAAAAGAAACTCCTGAAACTAAAAAATAATTATAAAAAGATTGCAAAATATTCTACCATGCTAATGTCACTGGCTTTCTTACCTACAAGAAATAAGCAAGTAAAATTTTAAATTATACATGAAGTATCACTTATATAGTGCCCCAAAATATAAAATACTTAGATATAGCCTGAAAAAAATACAAGCTGTGCATAAGGAAAACTATAAAACTTGACAAAAGAAATCACAGAAGAGCTAAACTGTTCTTGTCATCACAGGGAGCCTCGATCTCGGAAGCTGTCAATTCTTCCCTCATGGATAGTGGGACTCACTCTCCCATGAGGGTTTCCTGACCATAAGCAGACTGGGTAGGGCACTCTCCTCCACATAATCACAGTAGCCTTTGTACTCCTGGTAGGATCCTTTTTACTTTTGGGGTACTGAAGATGAAACCTATGGTTCCCAGTGTGCTAGGTAAGTGCTCTACCACTCAGCTACTCCCCAACCCTAGGTGGGGACCTATCTCAGCATTTTATAATCTCTAGAGCCCTGTGGAGGCTCCTTATTCATCTTTTATCCCCAGTACTGTTTTATCTAACATATAATCAATTCCTCAGAAACATGATTATTAATAGTGAAGCAGTGGACAACGTAGAAAATGTAATCCATATGTAGCTTTGTGTAAAGTGTACAGACATATGTCATATATGTGATTTCAAAAATGGTATTAAAACTATCTCATGGTTCTTTAACATTAATACTTTTATTATAGCTCATTTGAGGTATGTGAGTTAATAGCTAACAAAATCCAAAGTCCAAGATAGTTTCTTAATGGTTAATGGGAGAGGGTGGATCCCTTGCATGACTGCAAAGGTTTTCTTACTCTACCTGTTGTTCAGCTCCCCATACCCATGCTGGCTGAGCTTAGACAGGATCAACATGGGAGCTAAACACTGGGCAGGTCTGGCAAATAAAGCACTGATGACAGAAACCATCAAGGAAAGAGAAGACCTGAAAGAGACAAAAAGAGGGCAGGTCCTTATCAATATAAATCACATTTGGTATATTTCTTCTTGTTGTTTTTGAGACAGTGTGTCTTATTGTATAGCTCTGGATTGTTTCCTAGAACTCACTCTGTAGACCAGGATGACCTTAAACTCACAGAGACCCATTGCCCTCTGCCTCTCAAGTGCTGGAGTAAAGATGCGTTCCACCATCCAGCACATCTGTTGTATTTTCATATGTATGAAGAGCCTCTTCGTGCATGAAGTTCCCTTCCACTTAAGCAAACAACTATAGAAATAGTGTAGCAATTATAAAATATTAATTCCTTAGTTTTAAGGATAATAGAACTCAGCCGGGCGGTGGTGGCGCATGCCTTTAATCCCAGCACTTAGGAGGCAGAGGCAGGCGGATTTCTGAGTTCGAGGCCAGCCTGCTCTACAGAGTGAGTTCCAGGACAGCCAGGGCTGCACAGAGAAACCCTGTCTCGAAAAACCAAAAAAAAAAAAAAAAAAAAAAAGGATAATAGAACCCTTCTGTTGCAATAATCCTCCTGCTTCAGTCTCTGCAATACTAGCATTATAGGAGTGAGTCACAACACAAAGCTATTTGTTGACATAAGGTCTTGCTATATGCCAGCCTAGAACTCAAGTGTTCCTCCTGCCTCAGTCTACTGAGTGGCTAAGACTTAGGAAAGGGTTACTATACCTATCTGACAGTAAACAACCATAACGTGTTTATGTGTGTTGGCATTTGGTCAGTGTCAGTGCACTGAAATTTGTACAGCATAAAACAAACTGAGACTTCACTTTTGTTCCTAAGCATTAACTCTGATGTAGCAGTGGTTCTGTGAACCTAACCAATAAAAAATATGATGTCCTTTCAGAAACAGGAAAATATTGCCCAGGGGCAGGGGATGCAGCTCAAGGATAGACCACCTGCCTAGCATGTGCAAGGCCCTCAGGTCCAATCCACAACACTGCAAAACAAGAAAAGAAAACGTTTCCCAAGGTTAAAAAAAAAATGTGGACATTGTATGGTATTCTATTCTCTTGGACCCAGTGACAGTCCTTAGGATCAACACTCTGTTATGTGTTTGTGGTATTAACATAACTGAGCTATAAGGATTCTAGTAATTGCTATCTCTGTGGCATTGTGTAGTTAGTATCTGAATAAATGTACTTACTGCCAGTTACACTTCAGTAAATCCACATCAACCATGTCCGCCACTGGCAAATTAAATAAGCAAAAAGAGGCGTGTGCAATCACCCTAGAAAAAAAGTTAAAATACACATGCGAACTGTACACATACAAACATTCTACAACTACAAAGCACAGAGCAAAACAACATAGGCTGGAGAGGTGGTTCAGCAGTTGGACAGCTAGTTGCTCTTTAACAAGACTCAGAACTCAGGTTTGGTTCCCAGCACCCACATAGAGGCTCATAACTGTAACTCCAGTCCCCTCTTCTGTCTTCTATAGCACTAGGTATATATACAAGTGAAACATTCACACACGTAAAATGATTTTAAAAAATAGCCACAAACAATATAAAGTATCTTGGCGTGACTCTAACCAAACAAGTGAAAGATCTGTATGACAGGAACTTCAAGTCCTTGAAGTAAGAAATTGAAGAAGACCCCAGGAAATGGAAAAAATATTTCATGCTCTTGGATTGGCAGGATCAATATAGTAAAAATGGCCATCTTGCCAAAAGCAATCTACAGATTCAATGCAATCTCCCCCATCAAAATCCCAAATCAATTCATAGATCTAGAACGAGCAATTCTCAAATTCATTTGGAGCAACAAAAAACCCAGGATAGCTAAAACTATTCTCAACAATAAAAGGACTTCTGGGGGAATCAATATCCCCGACCTCAAGCCGTACTACAGAGCAATTGTGTTAAAAACTGCATGGTATTGGTACAGCGACAGGCAAGTAGATCAATGGAATAGAATTGAAGATCCAGAAACGAACCCACAGAGTTATGGCCACTTGATCTTTGATAAAGGAGCTACAACTATCCAGTGGAAAAAAGATAGCCTTTTCATCAAATGGTGCTGGTTCAACTGGAGGTCAACATGCAGAAGAATGCGAATTGACCCACTCTTATCTCCTTGCACTAAGATCAACTCCAAGTGGATCAAGGACCTCCACATAAAGCCAGACACACTGAAACTAATAGAAAAGGAACTGGGGAAGACCCTGGAGGACATGGGCACAGGGGGAAAGTTCCTGAACAGAACACCCATAGCTTATGCTCTAAGATCAAGAATTGACAAATGGGACCTCTTAAAACTACAAAGTTTCTGTAAGGCAAAAGACACTGTCAAAAGGACAAAACAGCAACCAACAAATTGGGAAAAGATCTTCACCAACCCCACATTCGACAGAGGGCTAATATCCAATATATACAAAGAACTCAAGAAGTTAGACCCCAAAGAACCAAATAACCCTATTAAAAATGGGGTACAGAGCTAAACAAGGAATTTTCACCAGAAGAAATTTGGATGGCTGAGAAGCACCTTAAGAGATGTTCAGCATCATTAGTCATCAGGGAAATGCAAATCAAAACAACCCTGAGATTCCACCTCACACCAGTCAGAATGGCTAAGATTAAAAACTCAAGAGACAACAGGTGCTGGTGAGGATGTGGAGAAAGAGGATCACTCCTCCATTGTTGGTGGGATTGCAAGATGGTACAACCACTCTGGAAATCAGTATGCTGGTTCCTCAGAAAATTGGGCATGACACTTCCAGAGGACCCTGTTATACCACTCCTGGGCATATACCCAGAGGATTCCCCTGCATGCAATAAAGACACATGTTCCACTATGTTCATAGCAGCCTTATTTATAATAGCCAGAAGCTGGAAAGAACCCAGATGGAGGAATGGATACAGAAAATGTGGTATATTTATACAATGGAATACTACTCAGCAATTAAAAATAATGAATTCATGCAATTTGTAGGCAAATGGTTGGATCTGGAAAATATCATCCTAAGTGAGTCAACCCAATCACAAAAGAATACACATGAATTGCAATCACTGATAAGTGGATATTAATGAGCCCAGAAGCTCTGAATACTCAAGACACAAGTAGCAAAGCAAAAGATTCCCAAGAAAAAGGATGGAGAGGACCCTGGTCCAGAAAAGACTAAATCCAGTTTTGTAGGAGAGTACCAGAACAGAGAAATGGTGGGGACAGGAGTGGGGGTGGGGGTGGGGTGTGATTGGGGAATGGGGAGGGGGAAGAGGACTTATGGGACATATGGTGAGGGGGGAACTGGAAAGGGGAAAGCCTTTGGAATGTAAACAAAGAATACAGAAAATAATAAAAAAAATAGCAAAGCTGGTCATAGTAGTAGCATACATACCCAGCACATGGGAGGTAGAAGCAGGAGAATCAACAGTTCAAGTCAGATCTTGCTACACAGTGTGTCTTAGTTTTACTGCTGCGAACAGAAACCATGACTGATAACTCTAATAAGGATGACAACTTAATTAGTGCTGGCTTACAGGTTCAGAGGTTCAGTCCATTAATCAAGACAGGGAGCATGGTAGCACCTGGGTAGGTGTGGCATAGGAGGAGCTGAGAGTTCTACATCTTGTTCCAAAGGCAAACAGGAGAAAACTGGCTTCCAGGCAGCTAGGATGAGGGTCTTAAATCCCATGTCCACAGTGACAAATACCTACTGCAACAAGGCCACACTTACTCTAACAAGGCCACACCTTCAAATAGTGCCACTCTCTGGGCCAAATATATTCAAACCATGACACAGTAAGTTCAAGGCTAAGTGAGTCCCCGTCTCAAACCAACAAAGACTAATGTAAAAGAAGACATAGACAAAACACATCAAGGAATTAAGAATTGAGTATGTCGAAGAACAGTAAGAAGCCATTTAAATTGTTCAGCAAATCAACTGATTTATTTTTTTTATATGATACTCAAAACACAGGAAGAAGCAAAGAGCAGAAATTGACAAGCGGAATTACATGAAACTAAAAAAATATTTTCAAAGCAAGAGGAAAAACATCAAGAGTAAAGAGCTTACCAAGTGGGAGAAAATATATAACTATTCATCTGGATTAATATACAAAATGTATAAAGAATTGAAAAAGAACTTCACAGCAGCAAACTACCAAAAAAACAAACAACAACAAAACAACCAGAACTAAAGGCAATCCTATCAAATACAAATGGCCAGACTGGAGAGATTGCTCTGTGGTATGGAGCAGTGAACACTCTCTCAGAGAACCTGAGTAGATTCCCAGCACCCACGTGATGGCTCACAACCAACAGTAACTATAGTGCCAGGAGATGCGATCTCCACTGGCACAGGCACACATGTGTTGCACAAACACACATGTAGGCAAACTACTCACACATATAAACTAAAATTTTTTTTAAAATATATACAAATAGCATAAATATATGCTAAAGTAGTCATCAGGAGATAGTAGATATTATTTCACTCCAGTCAAAATGGTTATTATCAGCCAAGCATAGTGTCACACACTTTTAATCACAGCACTCAGAAGGCAGAAGCAAGTATATGTCCTGGAGTTCAAAGCCAGTCTGGTCTACATAGAAAGTTTCAGGCCAACCAGGTCTACACAATGAGATCCTAACTTTAAAAAAAAAAAGGAATGCTATTGTCAAAAATACAAAAACCAAAAATCAAAGTGGTTGATGTAGAAAAAGCCCCCACACACTGCAAGCCAGCATGTACATTAGAGAAGTTCTTGTGGAGAAGGCTGTTCTCTGACAGCTCCTCCAGAGCCTGAAACTAGAGTACCAGTAGATCCAGCTATTTTACTGCTGCATATACTACCCAAGGAGACAGATGACAAAGAGATACTCACGCAGCCTAGCTTACTGAGGTGCTACTTACTCACAGTCGCTATGGTATGGACCGACTAGCGTGCCTATTAATGGATGAACAGATAAGGAAACTGTGGTATATAAAATGGAATATCATCTAGTCCTAAGGAAGAATGTAATGCTGACAGAAGTAGCAGAGTGGATGGAGCTGTGGAGCACAGGCTCTGGGAAGTAAGTTCGATCCACAAAGACAAGTATGGACCACACACTTGCTCTCTCCCACATACAAGTTTTTTTTTTAATAAACTTGAATATAGAATAAGACAGGAGAGTGGGGAATTGCTTTTAAAAAAAAAAAAGACTAGGCATGAAAAGTGCACATGGACTTCGCACTAAACTCCAGCAATACACAAAGCATTTGTTGGCTTGCTTGCTTCTGAGATGGTCTCACACAACCCAGGCTGGCCTTGAACTTGCTATGTAGGCAAGGATGACTTTGAACTTCTGGTCCTCCTGCCTCTATATCCCAAGTATTGGAATTATAAGTGTGCATACACCTGCATTGTTGTTGTTTGACTTTTCCTTTATTACATCTATTTATTCATTTATTTATTATATGTATGCAGTGTATGTGTTTGTGTAGGTGTGTATGAATAAGCATGTTGTTCACACGTGGGTACTAACAGTGTCTTCAACATACATGTTCCATCTCTTTAAAATTTATAGCCGGGCGGTGGTGGCGCACGCCTTTAATCCCAGCACTTGGGAGGCAGAGGCAGGCGGATTTCTGAGTTCAAGGCCAGCCTGGTCTACAGAGTGAGTCCCAGGACAGCCAGGACTATACAGAGAAACCCTGTCTCAAAAAAAAATAAAAAAAAAAATAATAAAATTTATGTGTTTATTGATTTGTTTAGTTAGTGTGTATGTGTGTATGCCTGTGTACTACGTGTATATAGAAGACAACAAAAGTCAGAAGGGGAAAGCAAATCCCCTGGAATTGGAGTTAAAGATGGTTGTGAGCCACCACATGAGTGATAGAACTAAACAGAACTGAACCTGGGTCCCCTGCAAGAGCAGAAAGTTCCCTTACTGTTGAGCCATCTCTCCAGCCCTCCATCTTATTTTGGGGACAAAGCCTCTCTTATTGAACATAGGGCTCATGAACTCAGCTAGGCAGGCTGGCCAGTGAGCTCCAGGGATCTTGCTGTCTCTACCCCATAGCCCATGCCTGCTTCCAAGCACTGGGGTTACAGATGCACGGTATTGTATATGGCTTATCTGGGTACCAGGAACCCTCACCCAGCCTCTCTATGTGGAGAGCAGTTTAGCAACTGTGCTATTTCACAGCCCCTTGTTGAGTTTTGTCATTGTTGTTGGTTCTGTTGTGTTTTGTTGTTTGTTTGTCTTGACTAGTTGATTTTATTTTCTTTTGAGACAGAGTCTTATTCTGTAATCCAGCTCATCTAAAATTTATTGCAATCCTCCTGCCTTAGCGTCTAGCTACCAGATTACAGGGCTGTTAAACAGAGCCAATCTTTGGCACAAATCTACTATATGAAATGCTTTCAACATGCAATTAACATTCAAACAACTTCACTGAAAGGAACAATGTCTTCGTCTACAAATGAGAAACTTCATTCAGATCAAATGATAGGCCTGGTATAGTGGCTCATGCTTCTAACTTCAGCTACTGAAATTAAAGATACTTCAGTGTTTGGAAGGGTGCTGGAAAAGCACGATACAATGCTGAAAGGGACCTGGCATTTACTTACATGATAACAGTGAGATAAACAGCCAAACAGTAATAGTGTTCCTGTCCCAGAAGTAACATGGCAAGGGTGGCTGCCCCTTCTAGGTAGAAAGAAATTAAGATAACCTTATAGTAACCGTATTTCTTCAGCCAGGACTGACCTAGAAGTACCAGGCACTGCAAGGAAAGAGATCAACACTGTGTTAAAGAGGAACCCGCCCCACCTGTTAGTCTTGCTTACCTGTGATGACAAAATCAACCTCTCCTTACAAAACTAAGTCATTACAACACCTGTTGCATCACAGCTTAGACTGTCTTGGTCAGGGTTTGGTTTGGTTTGGCAATGGGGTCTCACTATGTGGCCCCATCTGTCCTCGAATTTAACATGTAGTCCAGGCTTAGCCTTGAACTCTCAGTAATCCTCCTGCCTCAGCCTCCCAAGTGCTGGAATTATAGGTGAGCCATTACACCTAGCTGTTAATTCATATACACCAAAAATGGGCCGGGCGGTGGTGGCACACGCCTGTAATCCCAGCACTTGGGAGGCAGAGGCAGGAGGATTTCTGAGTTCGAGGCCAGCCTGGTCTACAGAGTGAGTTCCAGGACAGCCAAGGCTACACAGAGAAACCCTGTCTCGAAAAACAAAACAAAAACAAAAACAAAAAACAAACAAACAAACAAAAAGGTTTGGGGATGCAGGTCGGGTTGGAAGCATGTGCAAGGCTTTGGGTTCTACCTCAGCACTGCCAAAAAGGGAGGAAAAGAAAAAAGAATAAAAAAGAAAAACCAACTGCAGGCATGAATGTTTATGAATATTAAAGAAACGGCTACTACTTCCATAAAACACATCAACTACCCAGGGAATGAAGGCTCATCCAAGGCTTAAACAAATATACAGTTTACAATTGGAGGTTAAAGCCGGGCGGTGGTGGCGTACGCCTGTAATCCCAGCACTCTGGGAGGCAGAGGCAGGCGGATTTCTGAGTTCGAGGCCAGCCTAGTCTACAGAGTGAGTTCCAGGACAGCCAGGGCTACACAGAGAAACCCTGTCTCAAAAAAACAAACAAACAAAAAACAAAAAAGCAAAAACAAAAACAATTGGAGGTTAAAGCCAGCACTAAGCCAAGGCAGGTCGCTACTGATATCTCATACCCACACCGTGAGGCAATCTGAAATGCCCCTTTCCCTGAAATCAGAAATCAGTACACAGTAGCTATGCTGCATCCCATTCTTCTGGTTAACTGTTATACGTTAATCATTCTAACATATTCACACCAAGGGCCTACTTTTTTTTTCCTTTTCTGCATTTTTGCTGCCAGTTCTGAAGACATCCATTGTTCTCAACTGAAAAGTCTGTGACGTATGCACTTCTGCGCGTTCACAAAGTTCCGAAAACACTCTTTGTTTGCAACATGAAAAGTGCATTGTTTAGCCCAGAGAAGTTTCCACTAACCAAATGTATGTACATACAATAGAAGAGCAGTTTGGAACAATGTAAGTTGACTCTAAACGTCCTTTCCTCTCTGACCCACTCTTTGGCTTACTCTTCTACTTTCAAGGAATGAGAGCTCATTTTCTAGAGGCCGAACATAGTAGCTCAGTGACTGACAAGAGCCAAAGCTTCTCTTAGAGGCAAGTAAACAAGTAAACAAGGACCCAGGAGGCTCCTTTGTGCAGCCGTCCTAGAAAGTCACTCTCGCCTGCTTACTAAGATAAAGCTGTGCCGGGCGGTGGTGGTGCACACCTATAATCCCAGCACTCTGGGAGGCAGAGGCAGGCAGATTTCTGAGTTCGAGGCCAGCTTGGACTACAGAGTGAGTTCCAGGACAGCCAGGACTACACAGAGAAACCCTGTCTCGAGAAAAAAAGAATCTGAAGCACACCAGAATGAGAAAGGCAGTGTTGTAGCCTGGTGTCTAGCCTGAGCCAGTCCTGTGTGAGAGCAAGAGCTGGCACGTCCAGAGGGTTGGTCGCCTGGGTGCTAGGAACCCTCTCCAGTCACCAGGGTGCTGCCCTTTAGTCGTTCACATGGTGACTGTGGTGGACAGGACTCATTTTTATTTTAGTTTTATAAATGAAGATAATGAGATATGGAGAAACTAAGTGACCGCATTGGGTTCACACAGTTAAAGACGGGAGCCATGATTTCCCTTGAGAGGTTCCAAAGCTATACTCTTAGATGTCCTAATCTGCTTATCTTAAGGGAGCAGGATGACCGACTGAAGTCTTGAACAGCTGTTAGAGAAAAAGACTGATTTACTCAGCCACACTCTCCTGCACGCACTTGATTTCAGAAGCTGAGCTGTGTCAGGCCTGGTGAGTGAGGACCTGTATGGGAGGAAGACCACATAAGTTCTCTCTCTTTCTTTCTTTCTTTCTTTCTTTCTTTCTTTCTTTCTTTCTTTCTTCCTTCCTTCCTTCCTTCCTTCCTTCCTTCCTTTCTTTCTTTCTTTCTCTCTCTTTTCTTTTTTCTTTTTTTTTTCTTTTTTCTTTTTGAGATTAGTTCTCAGTCTATAGACTAGGCTGGCCTGGAATTAGAATCATGCCAATCCTCCTGCCTCAGCCTCCTGGTGTGGAGATAACCATGTGTGCCACCAAACCTGTCTTGTTCTTTCTTTTCTCCTTCCATTTACTCAATTTCTTGAAAGGAATTCCACTGTGCAATCAGCCTCAGAAAAGGGAAACCATGTCCAGTGATGAAAGGGGTTGAAGCCATTTAGTCCAACACTGACAGCTCTCACGAGCTGCCACTTTTGATACCATATTTTATGCAAGTATTATTTACCTAGAAATGAAGAAGACATTAAAGACCCTTTATGTTCTTGTGGGGGGTTGAGGAAGAGGGCTGCTGAAATCTGTTGGCCATATTTCTTTTGACATTTGACAGCTAGGACAAGACTAAGATAAATATTATATATAAGTATTATATAGCTTAGAGGGAGCACTGACTATGCAAATCCTAGGTCCAATCCACATGTGTGTGTGTGTGTGTGTGTGTGTGTGTGAGAGAGAGAGAGAGAGAGAGAGAGAGAGAGAGAGAGAGAGAGAGCAAGCACAGAGAGCACAGAGAGCAGAGACGGAGAGAGAACAATTACTGAACATATATTTGATAAAGAACTTGCATCCAGAATACACAAAGTATTTCTGCAACTCAATAAAGTGAAGACTAACTAATACACCAATTAAAACTTTGAAAAAAGTTGAATAAATAATTTACCAATACATCTTTAAATGCCTGAATAAAACAAAAACATACACTCGAAGGAAGCCATTAACTTCTTCCCCGGCTTTGCTGATGCTTATATTCCAAGCCAAATATTTAAAACATCGGGCTGTGGAGACAGATGCCTTGGCACCAAGCCTAACCACCTGAGTCCAATCCCCGGATCCCACATGAGGGAAGAGAGAAATGGTGCCTCTAAGCTGTCTTCTGACTGCCACAGGCCTCCCTGGCACACACAAATATGCACATGCTCACAGTAGCTCAGGCACAGGGCTCTCTAAGTCAGTTTGGTCTGCTTAGCAAGTTTCAGGCCAGCCAGGACTATACACTGAGACCTGTCTCAAAACACACACACACACACACACACACACACACACACACACACACAAATTAATTAATTAATTAACTAATTAATTAAAATATATTTTTTAAACCCGCCGTGCTGCTTGGCCCTCACAGCTCCTGTCTCTCGTTCCCTTCGCATTTGCACTTTGCATTTCCCCGTCGTTTCTATGGGGACTGGCATGTACAGTGACTGGGTCTGACTCTGGGTTCGTTCCTATGGAGCCCTGTACAGTGACTCAGCTATGACTCTTAGTGTCTGCTAGTCAGTATGGAACAATCAGTAACACTTTTATCTCCTTAGACAGCTAAGAGTTCATCTTTTGTCCCACTGGGGAAACACACTGAGAATCTTCACACCTACCTGAGGGCAGATGAAGCCAGCCCCGAACATGACACTCCTTACGGAAGGAGAGAGGATCTCAGTGGGAATGAGGATCTCTACAAAGATCATCATGAAGTTACTGAAGAAGGTCAAGTGGAAGACTTGGAAGAAATTCATGACGAGGAAAAGGTAGAAGTTCCTCTGAGGCAAGAGTTGTCTCATCAGTAAGATGACGGAGGTCCCTGCCAACTCCTGTTCACTCTCGGAGAGGAAGTTTTCCTCCAAATTTCTTTTAAATTCAAACCGTCTCATATGGAACATGCCACTGCAGAGGCTGATAGCTGCCAGGAAGGCAATGACGACGGATACGGCTCGAAAGCTGGGCAGGATCTCCATGTTGTGAGAGATGAGGCCACAGAAAAGGATGCTGGTGGAGCCCACCAGGGAGGCTACCTGGTTAAGTCTGGTCAGCTGCAGCCTGCTCTCATGCCTGGGGGAAGTCTCTGCAAACAGGCGGCACTGGGCTTGCTGCACCCAGGCGTGGGTGCTGTCAAATGCGCACAGGGAGACTACCAGCTGGAGTCCAGTAAGCCAGTCATTGTGTCTATAGTGTTGCCAAGGGAACCAAGGGAGCAAGAAGGCCACTGCGTGCACAAGGGCTCCAAGCAGGGAGCAGTGATACCCGAGGCAGCAATCATTCTGAGAGCTCATTCGGAAATACCCACTCAGGTCAGTCAGGATATTCCAGATCATTAAGATTACCTAGGGAGAACCAAATACACGTGGGATTATTTTGCGTAGTTGCTAACAGTGTAGACGACTACATTCAAGCTGAGAATGACTCATGAGGTGAGTACATGCCTACCATCTCAGCACCTGGGAGCTGAAGGAGGAATACCATGGTGTCCAAGGCCAACCTGAGCTACATACTAAGCCAGAGAGAGGAAGGGAGAGGGCAAGGGACAGAGGAAAGGCAAGAAGCGGGAAGAAAGAATCCATGGCATTTTTTTTCTTTCTGTTTCTAACTTGTGAGAAGTATTTAAAGCTGAAAAGTCTCAGATTCAGTTGAAACTAACAGTGCTGAATAACGGTGGTGCACACCTTAAGTCCCAGTACTCAGGAGACAGAGGCAGGTAGATCTCCGTGAGTTCAAGGCCAGCCTGATATACTTCCAGGAGAAAGCCTGTCTAAAACAACAACAACGAGGACGACGACGACAACGACGACGACGACGACGACGATGATAGTGACAGTATGCTATTGAAAAGCCAATGCATGTTTGCTTTATATTCAACTATAATATGCGTTTTTGCACGTATTATTTTGTCAAACCCTTAACAAATGACACTCTCTACGATAAAGTGTTTACATGTATTAGTCAAATCCTTAAAAAAAGACAACACACTCAATGATAGTGGAGAGTTATTCCTCAAGCTTACAAAATTAGATACTGAGGGTGGAGAAGGTAACTCATCTGGCTAAGTAAACAGAGCACCATGGTAACCCCAGTGAACTCAGAATGTGTCTCCCACTGTGGCACACAGGGTCATATTTTCTCATGGAATTCAGGCCCTTCCTTTTGTTAAAGTTTGTATTTATTTATTTTACATCTACAAATGTTTTATCTACATGTGTGCTTGTGAACCATGTGTTTGTCTGAAGACCATGAAGACCAGAAGAGGGCATCAGATCCCCTGGAACTAGAGTTACCGATAATTGTGAGCCACCATATGGGTGCTGGGAACTAAACCCAGGTTTTCTAGAAAAGCAAAAAGTGTTCTAAATCAATAAGCCATTTCTGTTCCCTTCCTAAATACCATTTTGCATATCTACATTAAGAAAGGTTGGCCGGGCAGTGGTGGTGCATGCCTTTAATCCCAATACTTGGGAGGCAGAGACAGGTAGATTTCTGAGTTCAAGGCCAGCCTGGTCTACAGAGTGAGTTCCAGGACAGCCAGGGCTATACAGAGAAACCCTGTCTCAGAAAAAGGAAAAAAGAAAAGAAAAAGATAAAAAGGAAAAGAAAGGTTAAGATATTACTAATAATGAATTAACTCAAAGCCAACATAGTATATATGTAGTTCTGTAATAATCAGTGTCATAATGCACAAGGAAAAGTGTAAAAAAAAATCCATTCAGCTCATGTATGACAAGTTATAATACAATTTGTAAATATCACCAAGGTTTTCGAGGTATAGCTCCTGTGCTGGGTAGTTTTATTTCAACTTGACACAAGTTGGGGTCATCTGAGAGAAAGGAACCTCAATTGAAAAATGCCTCCACAAGGGTTACAGTCAAGATTGTAGGGCACTTTATAGTTAGTGATTGATGTGGGAGGGCCCAGTCCATGCTGGTGGGGACAGTCTTGAGCAAATGGTCCTATAGAGAAAGCAGGTTGAACAAGCCAGTAAGGGGCAACCCTCTGTGGCCTCTGCATCAGCTCCTGCTCCAGGTTCCTGCCCTGACTTCCTTCAGTGTTGGACTACAAGTCAGAAGTGTAAACCAAACCCTTTCCTCCCCAGTTGTTTTGAGCCGTGGTGTTTTATCACAGCAATGGTAACCATAATTATGTGTCTCTTTTTCTTCCTTCCCTCTCTTCTCTCCTCTCTTTCAGCAAATCCCCTTTGCCTTTTCTTCTCTTTTCCCTCCCTTCCTTCTCCTTTCCCTCCTCTTCTCCCTTTCTTTTTGAGACAGGATCCCTCTATGTAGCCTTGAATTCTCAACAATCTTTCCTTGGCTTAATTACTGAGATTACAGGTTTGCATCACCATGGTACACACATTTTTATTGATACCTCTTACAGGTATGCAAAGAATCTACTTTTTGACCAGTGACAGTAACATACCACTATAAGGAAGGAAGCTCTGTCCTGCATTGAAAGGAGTAAAAAGCGTATCTCACCTGGGACTGGTAGAAGGCCAACTCGGAAATCTTGTATACGTCCAAGAAAAGTTTCACATAGTAGAAACTGAAGAAAGAACTTAACATTTCAGTTCCTAGTGTAATCAGAGAGTATGCCCAGGCTTCAGATTTGATACTTAAAAGGGTCATTCTCCATGCAGAGGAAGTTTTCATCCCTGTGTTTAAAAAAAAAAGTTTCAATTCATTATTTGCATACAGTAGTTGATGGATGATAAAATTCCATCAACACTAGTAATTTTAGAGTCTAAAAGTACTTGCTGTGTCACTAGATTTCTTTATCTATTTATTTATACTTATTGATCATTTTGAGATGTCACATCAGCCCCAATTTGTATAAAGTATGACTCTATATTTTTCTTGGGTGAGTGTGCGCGCTCTCGCACGTGTGCGTACAGAGACCATATATCAACACTGAGTATTTTCTGTTATTGCTTCTTACTTTTTTTTGAGACAGGGTCTCTAAGTGAACCAAAATCTCACCTATTCAGCAATACTAGTGACTAGAAAGACCCAAGGATCCTCCTGTCTCTGCTTCCCAAAAGCTACGTTTACAAGCATATGCCACCACACCAGACTTCTTTTTACACGAGGATGCTGATATTGAACTCAGGTCCTCATGCTTCTACAGCAGACCCCTTAACGACTGAGACATCTCCCCAGTCTCTGTTTACATTATTTCTTTTTTTCTTTTCTTTTTTTGTTTTTTGTTTTGTTTTGTTTTGTTTTGTTTTCAAGACAGGGTTTCTCTGTGTAGCCCTGGCTGTCCTGGAACTCACTCTGTAGACCAGGCTGGCCTCGAACTCAGAAATCCTCCTGCCTCTGCCTCCCAAGTGCTAGGATTACAGGCGTGCGCCACCACCGCCCAGCTTCGTTATATTTCTTATAAATTATAAAGTGATATTTACCCAAGAATTTATACATGCTTATCTGGTGGTCAAGGAGCTATGTTTAAGCATCAGCCTACCTAGTTGAGGAGGAGGAGGAGGAACAGAAAATGAACAGTGAGATGACAGCCTTTGGCTAAAGCCAGAGAGAAGGAACAGAAGGTCCTTATCTGTGACAAGCTGCTCATTCCGAAGCACACTTGGAGTGAAATACTTCCTTAGCCTTCTCTTGATAGGCTATGTAACTTTGATCCAAAGGCCATATCTAATAGGAATACAAAAATAATATATCCTTGTGCTAATATATTCTTGTTCTAACATAGATGCATGCCCCTGTAAAATATAACCTAGCTTATTTCTGATCTTTATGACTGAAAAATAGGGAGAGTTTAGCTAAGTAGTAGGGTGATGTAAACTGATCTTGTTTTTTCTTTCCCAGACAAGGTCTCATACTCAAAGGCTGACCTCAAACTTGCCATGTAGCAGAGACTCCCTCTGAACTCTGCCTCTACCTATGAATGTTAGAATGACAGGTGGACACCACCATGCCCAGTGTGTGTGGGGATCAGGTAGACACCACCATGCCCAGTGTGTGTGGGGATCAGGTGGACACCACCATGCCCAGTGTGTGGGGGGATCAGGTGGACACCACCATGCCCAGTGTGTGTGGGGATCAGGTGGACACCACCATGCCCAGTGTGTGTGGGGATCAAGTCCAGAGTCTCACATAGACTAGGCAGGTATATTACCAACTGAGCTACTTTTGCAGCCCAGATTAACTTTATAAAACTTGATTTATTATGTATTTAAGGTAATGTAGCTCGGGCTGGCTTTGAACTCTGAATCTTCCTGCCTCCACTTCTGAAGTGCTAGAATTAGAGGGATGTGCTACTGCATCCCATCAACCTTCATTATCCTTGATTTGGTAGACAATTTCTCCAGCTCTCCATAGATTTACTGAATTGGGGAATAGATACATTTCCACATAATGAGGATATTATTTACTTGAATAATCCTCTGGCTTCTGCTCTAATCTTAGAGAATAAGGAACAAAATTAAGCAGACAACTCAAGCTACATTGCCTAGTTTCTTAGGGAGAGGGAAGGGAACTTACATCATAGATGATCAAGTTAATGGTCCCCAAAATTACAAAGAAAAAAAAAAACAAGAAACCCTTGAGTGTGGTGGTGCAGACCTGTAATCCCATCACTGTGGCAGGCTGAGGTAAAAGGTCCAAAGAAGAGAATTCAAGATCTAGTAAAACCTGTCAACTTGTCCCCTCAGTTATTGGTTCCCAATTTGTACCCTCTGGTAGACTCAGGAACTAGTTTAATTGTTTATATCACTGAGGTCCAGAATTATCAAAAAAGGCTATTAGGCTGGGCATGCTAGTGCATAGCTATAATCCTAGCACTCTGGGGGATGAGCAGGAAGATCGTGAGCTTGGAGCCAGCCTGGGTTAAACAGACCTTGTCTCACAGATTAAAACAAAATGGGCAATTAAATCTATTGGAAACACTATTAGTGGATTAATAAAGAATATTTTTGCTTCACTATTGGTAGAGTGCCTTCATAGTATGATGACCCTGGGTTCAATCCTCAGTACGGCAATAATAGCAATGAAAACATTTTATCCATGTTTGTAAAAACCACTTGTATGGTTTTTAAAATTATGGGAGTGGGGTGGGGCTGGCATGTGCGTTTGTGTTTAGGAGCCTGGGAGGCCACAGGCATCAGATCACCCCGGAGCTAGAGTTAGCCAATGAGCTGCAGCTGGTCTCTGCTACTCTGTTATTCTTTTTCTCCCCCCATTCCCATCCACCATGGCTGGCTCACCCCCTATCAGTAGAAGAGAAATAAGGATAGAGTAGAGGAAGGAATTCTATTTATTTATTTATTTATTTATTTATTTATTTATTTTGGTTTTTCGAGACAGGGTTTCTCTGTGTAGCCCTGGCTGTCCTGGAACTCACTCTGTAGACCAGGCTGGTTTCGAACTCAGAAATCCACCTGCTTCTGCCTCCCAAGTGCTGGGATTACGGGTGTGCGCCACCACGCCTGGCTCGAGGAAGGAATTCTAATTTCTTTCCTTTTGTTTTTTTGTTTTTGTTTTTGTTTTTCTTTTTCTTTTTTTGTTTGTTTGTTTGTTCTCTGACCAACAGCTATTAACAGGCCACAAAGAACCTCCCTAAACGACCAACATTCCCAACCCCCCTATCAGGGCCCTCACATTTATGTACCCTCTGAAAAGTTTCCAGAATTCCAAGCATCACACAGTCACAGAAACTGTCTGCAGCTGACAAAACCTAGAGCACAAGGCAAATCACAGTCAGCTGCTTCGGACGGTGTGAAGCAGCTCCAGATCCCCATACCTGGGATCAAAAGGAAAACATTCTAACATTTCCGTGCTTCCAAAGAAACCAAAATTCCAAAGTGTAGTTGTCACTACAAGGAAGCATCTCTTCAGCCTCCTGTAGTGGTCTTTTAAATGAATGGAAATTCTGCTTTAATGATAAAATACAACTCTGCTCTTCATTCCATCCTTACGCAGTTCTCAAGGCTGAAGAAGTTCAGGCACCACAGCATTCAAGGGCAGTCGGCATTCTTGGCTTTAAAAGGTAATTCTCAAATTAGAAAAGTTGGAGTGCCGGTGAAGGCTTCACCCCACGGGGTTACTTTTGGTATAAGTTCGAAAGAAGACTGGAGCTAGAGGTCACCTTGTCACTTAGGCAAAAACAAGGGACGTCGGTGGAGTCCAAAGCCAAGTTACAAATTTAGCCCACCAAACTCTGTGCGTGATTTTCTTCTTTTAATTGAGGCTTTCTAGAATAAGCATGTTGTGCCTTTCTGAACTGCTCTATCATTACATCAGAAGGGAGACAGTCACAGACAAGTTTTTGCAAAGCATCATAAGTTCCCCAAATTCAACCTTTTGTTTTTTAAATTGAGTTAAATGCCCAGCCTGCCTACAGTTTTAATATCATTACAGAAAGTGGCTAAACTCTTCACTTATACATACTGAGGAAATAACATCTTCCTAATTCCCTTACAAAAAGACACATCAGTATTTTCCTTTCAATTTCTTCCATCTTGGTCAAGGTTTATCTCATTACCAAACTTAAAATCTTTCAAAAGCTATGTCTTCAAAATTGATTTTAAATCCCTTTAGATTATTTTACTACATGTAGAGAATGTTTCTTCTTTACATCTAAGAACAAAGGATCCCAGAAGCCAATCTGTCTTTACCACAGTGTTTTATAGAAAAGAGATTGAAAGCATCAGAATGAGCCAGGGGTTGGTGGGGCACACTTTTGATCCCATCACTCAGGAGGCAGAGGCAGACAAACCTGTCCTACAGAGCGAGTTCCAGTACAGCCAGGGCTACATGGAGAAAACGTCTTGAAAAACAAACGAAACCAAAGAATGCAGTCATGATAAGGTTGGATGAATTCACTATATTCTGGTAAATTAGGCAAACTCTGAATCGTCTGTTTAGCTTCAACCTGCACAGTTATTCACTAACCTGCTTCTAAGCCAACAGTTATTGCTGCAGCTGCTATTGATGATTGCTTCATGGAGACACTGCCAAGGCGGAGCTTTTAGCTTGCAAGGTTTTTCTCAATACACTTTTTGTTGAGGATTTTGCAGAACACACACAAAAATGGTCTCTGAAAATAGCATCCATAAAAATGAACCCACAGACCTACCCCAAAATGAATAAAATCTGTAGGGTGTGTTCTTTATTTCTTTTGAAAACTATTAAAGAACATTCCCATACACCCCAAATTTGGAATTTCGAGATGGGTTTGTCCTGGAGAAAACAACTACCACCTTGGTCTTTCAGACCAGTGACTGAGGTCAGATGTGTGGCTCCAGGCTTCAGCATCTACACAGCTGCAAGCCCTAAATTGAATTTTCTTCCTTTCCACAGCGTTCTGTGTGGTTACATTAATTGGTTCTACATTGTCTCATTTTGTGTCTGGGGCTGAGATATTGACATTTCTGGAAGAAGAAGCTTTGCAAAGAACTTTGTTTTTTGTTTTAAAAACATAGCAACAAAAAGCTGACTGGTGACATCTTGCCTTTTAGTGTACTTGTATTCAGAAGGAACTTGTGAGTTGACAGTTTCTGTTAATATTACTACTTGTTTAAATTTACACTTGATCATTGTGTTAGGGAGGTATGTATGTAACAAGGTACTTGTGGAGGATGTGTGGGAGTCACCTCTAGCCTTGTGCTCTGTGGGTTCCTGCCATCAGCTCAGCTTGTCAGACAAGGAAGCAAGCAGCTTTAGCCGCAGAACTATCTGGCCTGTTCTAGTTTGTTTTGCTTCTGTTTCCTAGTCAGGGTCTTGCAATGTAGCACAGGTGATATCAATCTCACAAGCCTCCTGTCTCCACATCCCCAGTGCTGAGAGCACCACTATATCCAGCTAATATTACTTTGTTGTTACTTTTATATTTTTGGTTGTCATTCCTCATAAGGAAAACTCTTTTTCCCTCATTTATATCACAATGGGGATTTGTCATTAACAGGTTGCAATCTGTTGCTATTACTACTTATTTTGATACTCATGGGCTGGGGACAGTGGCTTGGAACTTCTCCTTGCATGTGAGTGGCCCCTCGGTACCTCGGGAGAACAGGAAAAAGAAAAAGGAAGAGGGAGGCGAAAAGAGAAGGAAGTGTATTATTTTGATGATGTTGTTTTTTAACAGTACCTTCACAGTAAGTGTTAGAAACAACACAGCTTTACCAGGGCACAATTTCTTTGATTGTCATAACTCTGTTGAGCAAAGAGGTCTTTTCTCCCCTAAGTGGTGTGCTAAAGCCTCCTTTGCTAGTACAAACTGTGGCTAGACACTTAGATTTCTAAGGTTCTTGGTACCTTAAGGTCTTTTAAAGTCTTTCTTGCCGGGCGGTGGTGGCACACGCCTTTAATCCCAGCACTTGGGAGGCAGAGGCAGAGGATTTCTGAGTTTGAGGCCAGCCTGGTCTACAGAGTGAGTTCCAGGACAGCCAGGACTACACAGAGAAACCCTGTCTCGAAAAACAAAAACAAACAAACAAACAAAAAGAGTCTTTCTTAAGGAATAAAGAGACAAATCCTGCCAGAACAACTTTCCTGTAGGGACAGGGTGTGATGGTTGTGTGCCTTTTGCCCCAGCACTCTGGAGGAGGCAGAGTGTGCTACATAGTGTGCTAGGCGAGCTGGGGCTGCACAGTGAGACCCAGAACAAACAACAAACAAACCTCACAATGGGGAAGCTTTCCTGACCCTCACAAGACCATGTTCCCAGGAGCAAGTGTATGTTACACTGATTTGAGCAAGGTGCATTTTATGACCCACAAGAATGATGGGCTGGAGATGTATGTAGCTCATGGAGAGAATGATTGTCTGGCACGCCTGAGGCATCCTTAGCACTGAAAAAAGAAGTTAGGGTGAAGTTTTCCTTCCTCCAAATTACCCAGATCTTATTCATTTATATAGAGAAATAAAAGTAACTAAGGATCTATAACTTCTTCCTAGCAATTTCTCCTGTTTTAAACCATAGTAATCTGTGTGCACTATTTTAAGGCCTTAACCAGTGCTTTTTTTGGATAAGGCAAACTTACAACTGCTTTCCGCTTTAGTTCGGGTGACACTCCGGATCTGTGCGAAGGAGTTACTAACTTCAGGAGGTATCTACCAAAATCACTACTGCTAAAACTGATATTTACTCCCCTCCCCTCCTCAGTTGTTACAATTCTTCTTTCCTCTGTAGATGTTATCAGTTCTAACATCCCAAACATCTGCGCTGACCTTTCTCCCTCAGAGTTTCCCTATGTGAGGTACCCAAATATGTTAAAAAGTTTAACCCAAGAAACAGTAGTTACAGCAGGCAAGCTGGCCACCAAGTGCAATGCCTGCTCTTAGGTGGTTATCTTGGGCTCTACGAACCTTTAAGAGATTCTATGCAAAACTGTGGCAACTTTTCTCAGGGGAGGCGGCTTCCACGGGCCAGCCCCGGACTCCGGAGTGTGAAGTGGGGCTGGTGACCGCCCTTTTTAGTAAATAGCCATGCTCCTGGAAGGCCAGGGCTCCGACATGGAGGAGCAGCTTTCACTTAGTAGCATTCCCTCGGCTTTAACCTCGCGACGGACCCTGAGTCTTCCTCCGCGCGTCACCGAGGACAGAGCCAAGAAAAGTTGGCCCGCATCCGAAACCCTCGGGTGGGAAGATGATGTCTGATGCCCAGAACTGGTAGTCCTCACCACCCGGGGTCCACTGAAGCCACCACCACACTCCGGAACTGGAGTGCACTCAACTGAGGAGACGCGACGCAGACAAAAGAGGAGGGGCTGCCGACCGCACCCTCTTTCCCCGCCTCCTTTGTTCCTTCCTAGGCCTTTGTTGGCTGATGGTCCTCGGGCCCGCGACCTCTTTTGATAGTCTATTGGCCGAAGTCGCTGTCACTCTATAGGCGGCTCATTCGTGATTGGTCAAGGTGCCTCCCGGGTTTGAATCGTCTCCCCGGCTTGGGAGGGTTCTGCCAAAGTGCCACGTTGGGCCGGGTAGCAGGCGTGAGGAGCCGGCTCCCGGCGCCACCCGGGGCGCGCTCGCTAGGGCGCCGGCCGTTGGGCGGCGCGGGGCGGTGGTGGGAGCTGCAGCGGGACCGGAGCGTCCCGCCCCAGGGTGGCTCTGGCTGAGGGCGGCGGGGCCGGGGGAGAGCCCGGGGCAGCGGCCGAAACGGCAGGGCGGCGGCAAAGCCCGCTGCCCCCGGACGTCCCCGGCGACATGCTGGCAGATAACCTGGTGGAGGAGTTCGAGATGGAGGATGAGCCCTGGTACGACCACCGGGACCTCCAGCAAGGTGAGGGAGAGGTCGCCGGAGGATTGGGGGTGGAAATCCGGGGGGGGGGGTGTTGGCAGGTGTGGAAAGTGCTAGAAAGTTCCGTAGGCTGGAGGTTTGGGATGCGGCGGCCGGGGGCTTCTCGCGCTCACCTGGCAACGGACCCGCCCATCCTGACCGCAGAAAGCAAACGCGCGCGGCCCACGGCCCTGCAGATGCCCAGCACAGGCTGATTGATGCTCGGCGCTTTAAGAAAGCGCTTGCGGGGGGTGAGCGGATCCATCCCCTTAGTGGACTTCTGAGATGGGCAGGGGTGAACCAGCTTGCTCTGCTCTAGAAGCAAGCTGCTGACCCGGCTCCGGGTCGTGCTGCCCTGCCCGCACCACTTCGCCTTTCATGGTCCGCAGAGTCTGCAAGCCCCTGCAGGTGGTGGGGGGGCAGTGCTGCTGTGCGGTACCCGTGCGGTCACTCTGTGAGAGTAATTTTTTGTTATCCCGTTTTCCAGACAGCAGAGGCTAAGAGATTTAAGTGGATTCTCTGAAGCCGAATTTGGGAGCGGGTATTTTTGATGCCACACACACTTGAAATGAGGAGCCTGGAGACACTGTTCAGTTTCTAGCATCCCAGTGTGTACAACTTACTTAGTTGGGTATTTAACTGCTTTGTGTTTTGATTTATTACCTAGCCATCGTTCATCAGGGGCTAAATGAAATTATTTGAGGACAGCTCTCTCGTGCCCTTATCTTTGCATTCGGGTTTTCAATTAAAAGTAATCCTGCCTTGGTTTTCTTGCAACGCAGCATCTCCAGAGACAATCTCAAGAGTGCCCCCAGTCTGAAGCCAGTGGCCCATTTTCTTTCACATTCATAGCAGGATTTTGTGTTTGGGAACACTGATAGGTCCTTAACACCCTCATAGGCTCTTTTGATTCTCTCAATAGCATCAGGTGCTGCAGTAGTTACCTCTGGCTGAGGTAGATTACTGTTGAAGAGACCAGGTATCCACTGCAGACTCCAGAGTAGACATTCTTAACCACCATGCAGAGGGATCCTCAGGAATCCTTTGTGCTATTCTGTACAATTATTTCCACGCCAAACTTTTCGTGGAAATTCGTATCTCTTTGAGTTGGCTGTTAAACACCACTGCTTGTTCACAATTCAGCTGAATCTGACAGGGAAAAATGCTTGCTTGAATGATCTGTACTTAGAAAAAGAAAACAAGTAGCTCTTTGAAGAGATGGTAATTTGCTTTTTGTTTTTTAATTTGTCTGTTTTAATTTCTTAATGTGCAGTGACCTAAGCCCACATAGATCCCTGCACTACTATAATTGAGACTGCCTAGCAGTTACAATGCCGATTTGCCATCACATTTCTCCATGTCCAGAAGACAAATTTGTTAGACATTTAGCCTACTTCAGATTTGCCCCATAAGGATTGATGACCTACTTTGATACTTGAGGACTGAAGCAACCACCGTGCGATTGCAGCATTTTATTATATGAAAGCAGTTTATATAATCCAAGCAAGAGATTTTTCTTTACCATATTTAAGAAGAATCCAAAACCTTCAAGGACAGGCTGGTCTCCCATATCTAACATCATATATAACATGTCATAATAGAAACTCGATTTAGTATTTGTCAGCCTGGACTGAAGCTCTTACACAAGATTAATGTTTTCAGCTCTCCTCAGTCCAGTGTCCTAGTCTACCCAACAGCCAACCCTCCCCCCTTCACAGGAGGTTATCAGGAACAAACAGTTGTAATATCTCTGTCTACTGAGTGGTAAATAAAATATGTTTGGGGCTATGTGTGGAATTCTTAACTTCTGATCCAGATGAAGGTGTCACATCTTCAAATGTAACAAAACCTAACCTCTGGGCTAATTTACTGTTGATTTCCATTTGGAATTTCTTCTCTACTTTCCAAAGGCTTTTCCATCTGTTATCACAGTGGACTTTGCCATGAATTCTGTATCATAAACAGCCATTTAAAGTACAAATGGAGGCTATGAAATCCTGTTAGCTCACTGATATGCCATGAAAGAATGATGGCTGCCCTCGTGAGCTTCTTTTCCCCAATTTTGCTTACTTCCATGTTGAAAGGTTTTGTGTATATGGTGTGGGAGAGCTGGGATTGACCCTAGGCTCTCCGTGCTTGCTAGGTAAGCAGTGCACCACTGAGCCAGCCTAGAACTACCTTTCAACAGAGTTTACAATTGTTTCTCAAGAACATACTGTTTTCTCTAACCTAGGTATTAATGTAGGCAGTGGCACCACTTGTTGTAGCCAGGCCTTAGGGAGGCAGGACTCCCACTCAGTGGGATGCTGTTTGTGAATCTCTTCACTAGACACATCTGGAGATGTTAGGAAATGTACACCTTCAGCATTTGCTGCTAAATAGTTTGGGAACAGCTTTGTCTCTGTAGATTAAGGAACTGTAGTTGGATTTTATGTGTTCTTTATGATCTTCTTTACTAACTTATGTAGATTTAGGCCATCTATCCAATACAAATCTCCATGTGGATCCTGGCAGCTGAACTCAGGCTATCAGGCATAATGATCAGGGATCTTACCCACTGAACCATCTTACCAGTTCTTACTTTCTGAGATTGGGTCTTGGTGTGTAACCCAGGCAGCCTTAAATTCAAAGCAGTCTTCCTGCCTCAGTCTGCTCAGTAATGAGATTGCCATGCCTAATTTCTCTTTAGTATACTGATTGTTGTGTGTTGGAAGCGAGTTGTGAGCTGTGTGCATGTGTGGAGGTCCCAGAGCAGCTTTGTGGAGGCGGATCTCTTCCACCTTTCATGACCTCCCAGGATCAAACTCTGACCCCAGGTTTGGAAGGCAAATACCTTTTTTTTTGCCCTCTAAAAAATATTTTATTTTATTTTACTTTATATATATATATATATGTTTGCCTGTGTTTATGTATGTATACTAGAAGATGATGTCTAATCCCTGGAACTGGAGTTGAAGGCAAGTAATCCACCATATGTGTTCTGGGAACTGAACCGAGGTTCTCTATAAGAGCAGCAAGCGCACTTAACCTCTGAGCCAGCTCTCCAGCCCTATGGCCTGCTTCAGAAAACAGTTTATCAAAAGGGGGAAAAATCCAGCGGGAGATAGTGGCAGGTGTGGTGGTCCACACCGTTCCAGGTGGATCTGAATTCAAGGCCAGCCTGGTCTACACAGCAAGCTCTAGGCCAGCCAAGACTGTATAGTGAGAACATGTCTAAAAAATTTTTTTTTCTAAAGCATTAAGAAGACTATTACATTTTTTTTCATCTAGTAATAGCTACCATTATTTAAATAGACAAACTGTGTTAAACTGTTAGGGCCTTCCTTTCTACTCAGAATGACAAAAACATTGTTACCTCAGTCAACTCTACATTCTCCCATTCATATCTTGTTATGTTTAAAGCTGTGCAGAGGCAGAGATGCTTTGGTGAGGAGACTTCTGTTAGAGAGCTAGGTTGGCATGCTAAGAATACTGACAGTAATCTCTGGACACAGTCCTTTCTGGGGCAGCAGGAGCCTTCTATGTAGGTAATGATGGCGCTTGCTTTGAAATGTGCCCCCAAGAACAAGGTGGAAAGGCTTCAAAGACTGGCTTTCCTTCAGACCAACTGCTGGTGCAGTTGTCACTGCTGGGGCTTCGAAAGCTTTAGAACAAGGGCTTGGGCTGCAGGTGTATAGATCACCAAATGGAGGCGTAGTTTAAAGGAATACTGGAATTCTTTTTCAAGATAAGTAGGTCCTTCTAAATTTCAGAATGAGCTCATCCCTGAATTTCTAATGTGTATTTAATTGATGAGTCATTGTTTAGAGGGTCATTAAAACTGACACTATTGGGGTTTTTTTTTTTTTGTATGTTTATGTTGAGGTTGTATGTGTGTGTTCTCAATTATAGTAATGTTGGCACCAGACATTTAATAGGAATGTCACCAGATGACACATTTGACTTTGTAATAGGAAAAGCTTTCAGCCTTTGTGTTATTAAATTACTGCTGCATATTACAAGTAATAGAATACTATTCTCAGCTTTTTTATTTGTCCATGTTTAAGAAACAAGTAAAGTAAAAAGACTGTAATAAATTCTGGAAGAAAGATCTTTTTTTATTATTATTTTTTTTTAAAAAAAGCAGTCAGCTACTGTTGCTAATGTTTTTTTCCCAAGGCTGAGTGAATATTCTTTAAAGCTAGCAGCCTACAGTGAAAGTAGAACATAATAGGTAGAGCTCAGGCTGTAATAACTCAGTGGTAGAGCCCTTGTTTTTTGTGTGTGAGGTCCCTATCATTAAAGAAAAAAAAAATTGCCTGCCACGACTGGTTAATAAAAGAATATCAAGTGAATAGATCACTGATACATTGTAAGTCTGCGATATTTGTAGTAACTGGCTAGGCCAGACCAGTTCAGTAGGAGTTAGAAAAGACAATGGACATCCTTATCGCAATAGATAAACAGGTGCGCAATGCTTTGGAAGTATAAGATTTCCTTTCCTTTTGTGCGTTAATTACAAAGTAAAATTAAAGGACATTTAGCATTCTCCTGTTCCCTCTACCAATTACTTAGAAACGCTTCTCGGGCTTCCTGCCAGCTTTTGGCTCTTTTTGGTTATGGAGGCCAGATGCTAAACAACAGGAAATGATGTCTTTTAAAGACTGAAACAGTCGGCTGTCTTTACACTAACAGATGAAGTAATGCCCTATTATACAGTGTGACCTCATGGGTGCATTCTTGTAGTTACACTTCGACTTGCTAGAGTCCTAAACATTCCATGAAATATTCAGGAGACTGAAGCTTCAGGTTACTGAGCCTGGTACGGACTCTGTTTAACTAGAACTAAGGACTGAGATGACGATGAGTCTCAAATTTTTGTTTATTTGTTGTTTGCTAATGGGAAACAAAACAAAGAGGCTATATTTGACCTCTTCAGTAGCAGGAAACATGCTACTGGCTGTTGTAATTGGCATAAGGAGTTCATAACTGAATGGAAGTGCGTGAGGAGCTCAGGTCTTGATTCTGAAGAAGTTGCAGCTCAGAGTTTTTGTAGGTTAAATTAGCTTAGTTTGATTTGATTCTTTTGAAATTAGTGAGAGGTGGCCTTTATTTTGTGAGAATTGTTTTTTCTGTGTTTTTTTATATTTTCCATTATGCATATGCATTGTGTATGGTATTGTGTTGTGTATGAACATTTGCATATGAGTATCTAGTGCATGATGAGACTATTCCCTCCATTATCTGTCGTCCACCCTTTTCTCCTCTCATCCCATATTGGTTCCTTTTGTTCTCTAGATAGTTTTGCTTACTACTGTGTGACATACATACATACATACATACATACATGACTGTATCTGTGTGGCTTTGAATTTGTGGCAATCCTCCTGTTTCTGCCATCAAAGTGCTGGAATTACAGGTGTCTGTCCTTCACCGTGTTCAAATATAGTTCTTTTTCATTCAGTGAAAAAAGCTAGTAATTTAGTTGGGTGGAGATGTCCTTTCACTGGCTGAGCTGGCCAGAAACACCAAGTGTCTGAACTCTTCCTTTCTCCTTGCTGTCACTTATTAGAGACTAAAGCCCTAGTCTAGGGAGTGTTACAATCTCCACCTTAAAGTAGTATGTGGACATATCTTTCTTCAGCCTTGAAACTATGCAGACATGGGTTTGAGCATTTCGTTCAGTGGTTAAGTGCTTGCTTAAAATGTAACAGAGCCCAGGGTTTGAGCCCCAGCATTGAAGAAGGGAGAAAACAATCTACTTTACAGCCAGACGTGGGGGGTTGGGGGTGGAGGGTGGGGGGAGCATGCCTGTAATTCCAGCACTGAGGACGCGAGACAGAAAGATTGACTTTAAGACCAGCCTGAGTTATGTAGTGAGACTGTGGAGGAGGAGGGGAAGGTGGTTAGGGATGTTACTTTTTTGGAGCACTTGCCTTGCGTGAGGCTCTTGTGATGGGAGAAGAAAACACTGCAGACGGAGATGATGAAGCACCCTGGTGAGGAGAGTTGGAGCCCTTAGTTTCTAGCCATGAGTCACCATGTGTATTTGGTTGAGTAATTTAATAGTTTTGTCCTTTAGGTTGTCTCATCTGAAAAAGCTAGGTTCTGTATCCTGTAGAAACAGACCAAGATTAATGTCTCTTAAATGCTTTTGGCTGTTGGTAAAGGTTTTAGCTTGCAAATGGAATTAGATGGAATTTGATTGGTTTCTTTACTGGCCTTAATGTAATAACAGTAATATATGTTTTTATTAATATTAAAATTATGACAGCATTTTTAGCAATTGTCAATTCAGTCTTATTTTTAAATAGTGATAAATTTGTAAGGTGAATATACTAGATATATGGTACATATAGTTTAATCTCAGCTGCTTGGCAGGATGAACAAGAAGGTTTTCAATTAGAGGTCAGCCTGGTCAACAGTGGGACCTTCATTTCAAGAAAGAACATCATTAAGTTTCTCCTTAGGCCTATGGACCAGTAGTCTCAGGATTTTATCCACTTTTGTAGAGAGAATCTTCACATAATGTGTGGAAGCATAACTTGTCAATAAAAAGCCTCTAGCCAAGGGCTGAGGCAGGATTAGTAGGTGGCACATACAGGAGAGAGGATTCTAGCAAAGAGTCAGGCATGGAAGTTCACCCCTAACGCTGAGGAGAGGTGACCATGTGGCAGGACTTAGAATAAGTGGGTAATTAAGTTATGAGCTAGTCAGGAAACAAGCCAAAGCTTTGGGCCTAGGTACTTATTCCTATTTAAGAAGTCTCAGAGTCATAATTTCAAGGAAACAAAGAGGCAGGTAGAAAAGTCCACAGTGACACACTTTAGCCGTATAAGGTATAGGTTCTAGCTCATGGAATGGATCTTTAATAATAATAAGTGGTTGGCTCCTCTCATAATATTGTACTATTATTGCGCCAGTATATCTTGCAAGCAGGTCACTGTTGTAGGTCCAGGTTTATACCTAGGTAATTAATGTCCAAAGTACCTTCCAGCACTTTGGGGTCATTAGGGGTAGAACTTAGTACCATCTCTACTTTTTTGGATTCAATAACTTAAGTATTGTTTTCACCAATAGTGCCTTACCATTAGGTTGTGGAAAGCAACCAATAGGTTGTGATGTTTTGGGCGTCCAGGGACCCCCTTTGGTCAATTACTCAACAAGATGCAACTGGGGCTTTTACTTGGTGGCATAAGATGTCTAGTTGGGGCATTGTTTCCCCTATTATTTGGTGACTCCATTTATATGCCTTTCGTGTGTGTTTAAGCTTCTATAGTAGATTTCTACATGGTTTTCCAAATGGCCTTTAATGTTAGTTCTTTCTCCTCATATTCCCCCCACCCCCACCCCTGCTTCTCGTCAAATCTGGGGAGGATGTGGGAAGAGTTGGGGAAGGTAAACACATAATCAAGATACACAAGAAAAGTGTATGTGTTTGGAGCTGAGCTGGACTGGTGTATAGTAGGTTTTGCTGCTTTGTTCCCACACACACCCCCACCCCGCCTTTTTGATGAGGGAAAACCAACCCAGCCCAATACTAATTATGTTGTTGGATGAGTATTACTATATTTCATGATACATATTTATATTCCAGTAGCTGAAGTAATTTACCATCACATAGAATACAATTTAAAATGTCTCTGCCATGGCTTGTAGCATCTCAATGATTGCTCTTTGGCTTCTTCTATTTCAACTCACTCTACTCTTTTCTTGCTTTATTCCTACTGGCTGTTTGCCAGGTTATAGAATATGATAAGTTATTTCCTGGCTTTTCCATAATGACTTCCCATCTTTCAAGCCATAGCTAAAATTAGATTCCTCCTTACATAATTTAACTTTTTGCCCTTATAGTCAGTATCAAATTAATCAACAAATCCTTTCGGCTTTTACTTTCTAGCCATGTTGAAGTCTGATGCTTCTCTCCAGTGCCAGTGTCTGGTGGAGCCACCGTCCTTTGTTCCTCCCGCTTACACTGTCACTGTGCTCTGTGTCTCATTTGGTGTGTTTGCGTGGCAGCCACAATCAGCCTGCCAAGCCTTCCTAGTCTCTCCACCTACTTTGGAGTAAAAAGTAGTGCTTGATCTCTCTAGTTAGTCCTACCCAAGCTGGCCTACCTTAGAGTCCCTCTGATTTACTCTCTAAGTCCTACTCTGCTTCAGAATGGCCTCCTTAATAGCTTCACTCGTGATTCCTCCCAGGGCCTTGGCATTTGTCTTGCCTCTGCCTGGAATTCTATTCCCTCAGATGTACACTTCCTCAGTTTCTTCACATCTTTATTGTAGTATCACCCGTAGTTTAGCTTCTTTCATCCAAACTCTCCATACATCTTCCTTGCTTTACATGGTCTTTCAAGTACTTGGTGTTCTCTGTTATATAACCTACAATGCTGCTTTCTCCCATAGGCTTTAAGCTCCAAAAAGGAGGAACAAGTCTTAAAATCTGAATTCCTTATATTCCCCAGTACACAAAGCATAAGCTGATCTTCTGAATATGTACATACTCATTCATGCACATGTGCATGGTGTGTGTGTGGATACAATTGTCATAGCACCATTTGGGCAGAGATGGTACTATCACATTTGAAGATTTAGTGTTTATGTGCTCTCTAGCTTCCCTTACTAGCTTAGGAAAGTCAACAAAATAGGAACTTCACCAGTTCTGTTCTTGTAGCCAGAGTTTAGAATAGTGCCTACCAACAGACATCTTTAAACCAATGCCTGCTTGAAATACTTTGTATATTGCAACTTAGCAGCCATGCAGTGGTGGCGCACGCCTCTAATCCCAGCACTTGGGAGGCAGAGACAGGCAGATTTCTGAATTTGAGGCCAGCCTGGTCTACAGAGTGAGTTCCAGGACAGCCAGGTTAACACAGAAACCCTGTCTCAAAAACAAACAAACAAAAAAAACAAACAAACAAAAAAAACAAAAAGCAACAACAACAAAAAGCAACTTAGCTTGGAAAGACTGTTCTATATTGTTCCATTTGATATTTACAATCTGATATTAGCAGAATAGTTGTTTCTCAAAACAAGACAATTAAGTTTAGAGACCTTTACAGTCACCATATGGGGGCTAGGAAGATGGCTCAGCAGTTAAGAGCAGCATGTACTTTGTCTTAGGGTTTCTATTCCTGCACCCCCCCAAAAAAAATCATGATCAAGAAGTAGGTTGGGGAGGAAAGGGTTTATTCAGCTTACACTTCCACATTGCTGTTCATCACCGAAGGAAGTCAGGACTGGAATTAAAGCAGTTCAGCAAGCAGGAGCTGATACAGAGGCCATGGAGGGGGATGTTCCTTACTGGCTTGCTTCCTATGGCCTGCTCAGCTTGCTCTCTTATAGAACCCAAGACTACCAGTCCAGGGATGGTACCACCCACAATGAGCTAGGCCCTCCCACCTTGATCATTAATTGAGAAAATGTCTTACAGCTGGATCTCATGGAGGTATTTCCTCAAGGGAGGCTCCTTTCTCTGTGATAACTCCAGCCTGTGTCAAGTTGACACACAAAACCAGCCAGTACATACTGTTCTTTCCGAGAGCCCAAAGTTCAGTTTCTAGCACCCACATGAGGCAGCCTACATCAACCTGTAATTCCAACTCTGGCCTCTGTGGGTATCTGCACTCATTTATACACACACACACACACACACACACAGAAACACACACAATTAAAAATAATAAAAATGAAAACATTTAAAATCACTGTTCTTCTAGAAAATGTTAGTTAGATCTGGGCCTTATACCTTCCTGCCTAGAGGTCATTACATTTCCCACTATATATCATAGAGCTGGCCCATAAGATGCATTATACAGATAATTGTTTCAATTACCTGTGTCACCAAAATAGCTGGGATTTTTTTAAGTAAAAGCCTTGTGCTCTGGCAACCCCAGCAAGCTAAGCTCAGCCACCTATCTTCAGTACACCATTAAAGAGACAGATGATAGTGAAAAACAAAAGACTTATTTAACAGGGCTACACTGGGAAGAGGGACAAATAGGAAGGTCCTAGTGGCCGCACCTCCATGTCCTTCTAAAGGGTTACTAACATGAGATGTAGGTGACTAGAGGACAGGAGGTTTCTGTAACTAAGCAGTGCTGCTCAAGGTGTGATCCTGCCTATGCTGTTTCAGCTCTGGTCTGTCCTGTAGGGTGGGCTGATAAGTTGTCAGTCAGAACTGTGTGGAACCCCTTACCAGGGGTTCCAGAGGAAGATTGTAATTATTTGGGAGACAGGGCACAGGTGTCTCTTGAAATAATCTATCCTGTCAGGGTGTTTACATTGCTACTATCATTCTGTTTTGTGTTTCTTTTTCTGTAATATAATATAACAAAGCCTGTCTTATTTGCACATATGCCTAAGAAGGTAATTGTCAAATAAGCTTTAACATAAAGAAACCAGATGTGGTGGCTCCCATTTGTAATCCTAGCATGTGGGAAGCCCAAGAAGAATTGCTATAACTTTCCAGGACAGCCAGGGCAGAGGTGCGGGGGTGGAATGAAATAGCACCTGGCCCCATGTTTAAGGGAAGGATAAAGCAAAACCATATTGCTGCTTTGCTTAAAGGCTGTGATAGGGCCCGTTGGTAGTGGCACAAGCCATTAATCCCAGCACTCAAGAGGCAGAGATAGGCAGATCTCTCTGAATTTGAGGCCAGCCTGGTCTACAGAGTGAGAGTTTCAGGACAGTCAGGCCTCACAGAGAAACCCTGTCTTGGAAACAACGACAACAAACGGAACAAAAAAGATAAGATAGGAATTGGGGTTGGGAGAGACAGACTTGTGAAAAAAGTATCTCACTACTGGCATACTTCTTTTCTTGCAGTAGTATTTAGTTGCCTTGAATGTCTAGGATATAGGGGGTTGGATTGAGAGCTCAGTCATTAAGAGCATGTCCTGCTTTTGTGGAGAACCTGGATTAGGTTCTTTGCACCCATATTAATAGGTCACAACCACATGTAACTCCAATTCCATGGGATCCAATGTGTGTTTCTGACCTTCAGTGATATATAAACTCTCATAGACACACAAACACACACACACACACACACACACACACACACACACACAAGTTCAAAGAAAAAATTTTAAGAATCCAGGCAACTTGCTAGAAATGTTGGAGGCTGCTGAGAGGCCTGTGTCTTTGGCTTAAGGATTCATCTCAAAAGCAGAATGTTGGAATCTGAATAAGCCTATTACCAAATGATTATTTAGAATTGTAAGACTGAATGATTATTCCTGACATCTCTATGAAATAGACTGATGTCTTTCATGTCTGACAGGGTGCATAAGAGAGTATCACCTGCTAGCAAGACCCCAGGTCAACTGAATTTTAAGTAGCACTCGATTTCTTTTAGGCCATTCTGTGTTCTATTGGGATCTGACTTGCAGGTGTTGGGACTTGCTTCATTTATTTTAAGAACTGGGTTATATAAATGTTGAAGTAAGCTTATTGAACTTGCTGCGTCCTAAGAGTTGTTTGTTGTGCTAGATCTCCAGCTTGCTGCTGAACTTGGAAAGACACTACTGGATCGGAACACAGAGTTGGAGGACTCTCTTCAGCAGATGTATACAACCAATCAGGAGCAGTTACAGGAAATTGAGGTAATTTACTCAGTGGGAGAGGCACGTCCTCTCTGATGTGTGGCTCTCTGCTGTTGTCATAAACTGCTAAAATAGCACTCGCAGCTAGAAACAGTATTCTACTTCTAAGTAGTCTTTTTTTTGAGAAATTGAACTACCAAAGACACTTTCTTTAGGTGTTCCTAGTATGTAAGTGTGCTCTGATCAAAAAAGAGTTTTTCTAGCCGGGCAGTGGTGGCGCACACCTGTAATCCCAGCACTTGGGAGGCAGAAGCAGGTGGATTTCTGAGTTCGAGGCCAGCCTGGTCTAGAGAGTGAGTTCCAGGACAGCCAAGGCTACACAAAGAAACCCTATCTCGAAACCGCCCCCCCCCCCCAAAAAAAAAGGAAAAAAAAGTTTTCTCTTCAACCTTGGTAAAGTATACAAGAAATAATCTAGTATTTGTCACTGTATAAAGCAAAATGAAGTTGTACTTAATTTTTTAAGTTTTTTTTTCTTTTAATAAGATTAGTTATGCAACATGGAAGGTATACAGCAAAGCATGCGCATGCAGAACCGAACACATGCAAGGACTTGTGCATGCCGTGCTCAGGGAGGCCGTGCCCACACTGCTGGCATTCCCTGCATACTCTTCTCGGGTGGCACCTCGCTCCCTCCAACTAAACACCATTCCAAATTAGAGTTAGGTAAGAAGGTTTGTTTTGATGCAGTCTTTAATTTTATAGTTTGTTTAAACTACCTGTGCTTAAAGAATTAGTAAAATTCTTGTTAATTATTTGAGACAGGAAGTATTGTTTTGCAGTCTGGATCGGTATGAGACTCAATCCTCCTGCCTCAGCCTTTATGATTTTTTTGTGAAGTAAACATACCAGTGCAGCCAACACTCAGATAAGGAGTGAAAAATGTTATCAGCCATTCGCTCACCACCCCAGTAACCAGCACCCCACCTAGACACCCTGGGTTAGCTTCCGTGTGAATGTCACTTGAGTACAGTGACTTGCTCAAAATTTAACCTAACTTTTCCTTCGGTTTCATTTGCTGCTGTGGATTGCGAGTGCTGAATACATACTCTGTTCATAAGTCTCCCAGGCCCTAAACTTTTCAAAATGTTTATTGACAGTTTTCCTCACTAGACAAGTAATTAAAACTCTGGGTTGGGGTGGTGTTTTTTTAATTTACAAAAATAAGCCAGTTGTGTAATGCACACCTTTAATCTTCAGCACCCAAGCTGAGGCAGGTGGACCTGTGGGTTTGAGACCAGCCTGATCCACAGAGTGAGTTCCAGGACATGCAGGGCTACATAGAGAAACCCTGTCTTGAAAATGTAGAGAGAGAAAGAAAAGCAATTATGATTGAGAACCAAAAAGTTAGCACTTACCCATCCCCCAGAGAGATTTAAGATGAATTGAAAACATCGTGGAACAAACTAATGAGAGGGGTTGGGGGCTACTGGTCAGCCGGAGAGAACAGTAGGAGGAAGTCTCTAAGACTTACTATGAAGAATATGGGGGTTGGTATTGAGACAGGGTCTCACCATGAGGCCCTGGCTATCCTAGAACTCACCGTGTAGACCAGGCTGACCTCAAACATGCATATCTCTGTCTGCCGCTGCCTCCCAAGTCCTTAGAACTAAAGGTATATGCCATGATGCTCAGCTTCCAAAGACTGATCGTAATACTAGTCCTAGTACTCTTCCAAAGGCTGTCAATGCACTTCAAACAGTCATCAGAAAAGATGGCCAGTGATTTTGTTAAGTATTGGGGCGGAGGGGGGGTGTTTGTTTTTTAAATTTGATTTATTTATTGTATGTTAAGTACACTGCAGCTATCTTCAGATACACCAGAAGAGGGCGTCAGATCTCATTATGGATGGTTGTGAGCCACCATATGGTTGTTGGGATTTGAACTCAGGACCTTCAGAAGAGCAGTCAGTGCTCTTAAACTCTGAGCCATGTCTCCAGCCCAAAGTTTGTTTTGGGTTTTTTTGTTTCTGTTTTTGTTTGTTTGGGGTTTTTTTTGTTTGTTTTTTGTGGGGTTTTTTTGTTTTTGTTTTTGTTTTGGGGGGGGTGGCTTATTTTTGAGACAGGGTTTTTCTTTATAGCCCTGGCTGTTCAGGAACTCATTCTATAGACCAGGCTGGCCTCGAACTCAGAAATCCACCTGCCTCTGCCTCCCAAGTGCTGGGATCAAAGGCGTGCGCCACCACTGCCTGGCAAGTATTGTTTTTGATGTTTAAAAATGGCTATTAAGATGACTTTCCTCAGGCTGGAGAGGATGGCTCAGCGGCTAAGAGTATGTACTGTTCTTCCTGAGGTCCTGAGTTCAATTCCCAACAACCACTTGGTGGCTCACAACCATCTGTAATGGGGTCTGGTGCCCTCTTCTGGTGTATTTGAAGAGATACATGGTATATTCATATGCATAAAATAAATAAATTTTTTTAAAAAAGGATGACTTTCCTCAGAACTTGGAGTGAGAGGAGAAAGCTGACTGCTGCAGGTTGTCCTCTGACTCCGCATTTGTGCCATGGCATTGACACACCCCAGACGGTCCATACATTCCCCAGCCACACAGACGGTCCACACACAATCCATAAATGAAAATTTAGAACGTTTTTGTTTGTTTTAAAGAAAATTGAGCCAGGTGTGATAGAGTATGACTTTAACCCCTCTGTAAGTTCAAGGCCAGCCTGGTCTGTATAATGGGTACTATTAGGCCAACCAGGACTACATAGTTGAGACTTAGTCACAAAAAATAAAAATAAAAACATTTCTAAAGTTTCATTATGATTTATAAAATTTTATGTGTATGACTATTTTTTCTGCATGTATGTTTATGCATCATGTGTGTGCCTGATGCCTATGGGAACCAGAAGAGAGCATCAGATTCTGTGGATCCAGATTTATAGACAATTGTGAGCCAACATGTGGGTACTGGGAATTGAAGTCTGGTCCTCTGGAGTAGCAACCAGTGCTCTAAGCTGCTTTGCCATCTCTCAAGCCTCAATTTTTTTAAAAAAAGTTGAGTAAGCTATTGAAAGTAGTGGTTTTACTGGCTTCAGGAAGGCCTATGGCTTGTCTGAGTACTGATTTGAACACCCAATTTTAAAATTATACTTATTATTCATCTACATTTGTATATGCATGTACATACGTGAACACACACACACACACACACACACACACACACACACACGCACCTGGGTGTCTGTGGAGGTCAAAGGATAACTTGTAGAGTCTCCTCCTCCTATTTAGGTCCCAGGGAATCAAATAAGGTTTTAGGCTTGGTGGCCAGTGGCAGCCCTGCACGTCTAAGTTCTTAAGGAGTACAGAGAAAAGTAGCTCTTGTTTGCTTGTATGTTTTCGGGTCCTGGATGGGAGAGGGAGGCTCTGGAGGGTAATGGGATTTGCCTGGTCCTACAGCCATACGTTCTAGTTACTTTGTTGCTTTGACGCCGGCACTGTCCCGATGGCAGTTATACTCTTTTGTTAGAGAGGTTCTACTTCACAGCATCCCATTTTGCAAGAATTCATTCCTTCTTGGGATGGTGTGTGTGTGTGTGTGTGTGTGTGTGTGTGTGTGTGTGGTGTAGGTGCATGCACACATGCCAGCACTGAAGATTGATGTGAAGTATTTTTCCTTATTGCTTTCCAAAAAGCCTCTCATTTAACCTGGAGTGTACCAATTTCGGTGAGCCCAGGGCGTCTTCCTGCCTTTGCCCCGAGGCTGGGATTACAGAGTACACTGCCATGCCAGCTTTTTTTTTTTTTTTTTTTTATTGGATATATTCTATATTTACAATTCATTTCCCTTTTTCTGGTTCCCCACCCCGAAAGGTCCCACATGCCCTTTTCCCTCCCCCTGCTCCCTCTTCCACTCCTTCCCTCTTCCCTGTTCTTGTACTCCCCCACACTGATGCTTGCCATGCCAGCTTTTTTTCAAATATTTACTTATTTATGTGTATTTCGGTCTTAATATGTAGTTCTGATTCTCAGGGACTCACTATGTATACCAGGCTGACCTCAAACTCTCAGAGCTCTAACTGCCTCTAACTTCTGAGTGCCAGGATTAAAGGCATGGGCCATAAAGCCCAGCTGTGTGTGAGTGTTTTACCTGCATGTATGTAAGTGCACTGCATGCCTATTTGGTGCTAGGGAGCAGTTTAAAGGCTCTGAGCACTTGCTAAGTCTGGAGACTTGAGGACATGCTGAGGGAGCACTGGCCTTTGTATTCAGAGACTCTTGGGCATATTATATTTTCAAATAGAAAGCCATGTAGACCGCCTTTCACATCTGTCTGCTTCCCTTGGAATGGTGGCAGATGTCAGCCCTGCATTGGTACAGAGTGCTCTGGAGAGATGGTGAGACCATGGGAATGATATGTTTCGGACTTCTGCAATTCCCACATCATTATTCATTTTTAAGAATATTTGTAGTGAAAGTCTTAATTCTAAAAATAAATTCTATTGATTTAGTGAGCAGTAGAGCTTAAGAAGTTGGCAAGCTAGGCCTGAGAGATGGCTCAGTTGGTAAAGTGGTTGCCATGCAAACATAAAAACATGAGTTTGAAAAAAACAAAACAAAACAAAAACCCATGAGTTTGGATCCAGCACACTCACATAAAAGCCAAATATGATGGCATATGTCTGTAATACAGTGGCAGCAGCAGAGACAGGTGGGTCCCCAACAATCAGTGTAGTCTATGGGTGAACCCCAGGTGCAGAGAGAGACCCTGTCACAAAATATAAAAGGCAGATATCTAATATCAGCCTCTTGGCCTACACACACACACACACACACATGCCACACATACACACAAAAGCCCACTTGGTATGCTTTTAATATGTGACCTTTATTTTCATATTTCTCCTTTCCAACCCTGTATGTCCTATGGTAAATATATTACTGTAACTAGGGGAAATATACTTTTCATCATTTATTAGGAATTATTTCTTCACTGTTATTAAAGGTTATTTTTGAACTAAATTTAAAAGATGGCTGTAATCCTTGATTAAAGGATAGTACTCACACTGCTGGGAAGCCAAATTTCCATTTTTGTTTTGTTTATTTTTTGAGACAGGATCTCTCACTATATAGTCATGGCTGACCTGGAACTCCCTGTGTAGACCAGGCTAACCTCAACTCACAGAGATCCACTTGCTTCTGTCTCCCCAGGGCTGGGATTAAAAGTATATGCCATTGTAGACCCAGAACAGAGAAATCGTGGGGGGGGGGGGAAATGACTGGGGAATAGTTGGGGGGAGAGGAATTATGGGACGTACGGTGGGGGGGAACTGGGATAGGGGAAAGCCTTTGGAATGTAAACAAAGAATATAGAAAATAGAAATTTAAAAAAAAAATTTTTCGGGGCCGGGCGGTGGTGGCGCACGCCTTTAATCCCAGCACTTGGGAGGCAGAGGCAGGTGGATTTCTGAGTTCAAGGCCAGCCTGGTCTACAGAGCGAGTTCCAGGACAGCCAGGACTACACAGAGAAACCCTGTCTCGAAAAAACCAAAAAAAAAAAAAAAAAAAAAATTAAAAAAAAAATTTTCAGCCTGAATTAACTTAATTTTCAGAACATAATAGAGATCCATAATTCAAAAGAAACTCCAGAAGTAGTTTCTTTGTTCCTATAATAATAGAACTGAAGAACACAAGACATGAATGAAACTGAAATGCTCAACTCCACGTAGTCAGTAAAAGCACGACCAGGGCTGTCTCATTTTCACCCCTGATCCCCTGATCCTTGGCAATCATTGAATGTTAAATGCTTTAATGTTTGTTTTTGGTTTTGAAAAAAAAAAGTATATGTCATTATGCCTAGATCCTTTTATTTATTTATTTTTTAAAACAGTTAGTTCTGGGGTCTGAACTCTGGTCCTCATGTTTGCAAGACAAGCACTTTACCAACTGTACTGTCTTCCAAGCCGGATGTTCTTGCCCTAAGTTAGCATTTTGTCTACTTTGCTGCCAATCCCACATCCCCATCTTGCATTGGGGTTTTGGGGTTTTTTGTTTGTTTGTTTGTTTGTTTGTTTTGTTTTGAAACTCTTTTTCCCCTATTCAATATAATAGTGGTGTCCCAGGTTCTGAATTGAGAAAATGAGTCCATGTATGGACTTAGAGATGAATGGTGGGAAAGATAACCTTTTTTTTTCTATACAAAGTGAAGAAAAAATACTAATTTAGAGCCCAAGGCTCAACTCGAATACTTACTTAGAAGCCAGTAGTTTTTCTGGAAGTTGCTGACCAGGTGACATTCCCTTGTAGGTTGGTTGTGACTGATTATTGAAGACTGAATGGCTTTTCTGATTAGGCTTAATTTAATTAAACTAAACTCCTACCATGTGGAAAAACAAGCTCCTTGGCATTCTTGGGTTATCCTCAAAGCCAAGTCCTCTCAGGCTAAGCTATCACAAGTGTATTCAATGGCTTCATTGTGTTTTTATGTTGACTTCCTATGTGTTGGCCACAAGCCTAAGGTGACATTTTTTTAAGAGGCTTAACTTGGGACCCATGCAGTGTGTGGTGTCTATTATAAGTATCTCCCCTTCAGGTGTAATGTTGGAGCCATGGAATAGGGAATCTAAGTGGGAATTAGTGGTTAGTAGACTTTTTTCAGGAGGTGTATAGTCAAGCCCATCACAGAAGCTTTCAAAACTAAACCTTTCTCGACATTTGTACTCTGAATTGTGTGGTACTGAACATGGCTGCTGTGAACAGAGGTCCTGAAGTAGGTATTTAGCTAAATTGTAATCCCTACTAATATGTCAGAAATGGGCTACATAGAGAACAGTGACCATTCCTTCCCAGAAAGAGAGTGACAGTGACAGTCAAGAATTGAGTTGATTGTTCTGTTGTCTTGAGAGGAATGAGGACAAGGTGCTGTGTAGACAAGAGGGAGTCCTCTGACATCGTTTTGTATGTAGGGATGAGGACAAACCATGTAGGTCCCTGCAGTTGTCTTTCAGGTGAATCTTAGCATTGCACAGACAAAATTTAAAAACTAATTCTAAATAAAGATAACAGTAGTCGCCTCTTCCTGAACGCTTTCATCATTTGTCAGATACCTGACTGGCCTCTGTACATTAACCTTCCTGTAAATCAATGCAGATGTGAGAGGACACTTTAACAGGAGTAAAACTTGTGTTTTTATATGCATACATCAGAGATACTCAAATGAGTGATTCTCTTAAGAGGTGGCTTTGGAGTTTATCTTACACATTGTGATAGATATTCCTGGTTGTCAACTTGACTACATCTGGAGTGAACTACAACCTAGAAATGGAGGGCACACCTGTGATCCAAACCTTGAGGCTGGAAGACACAGACTTTTAATCCTGTAAGTATTAGATGGCACATGCTTTTGATCTGGATCTTGAGGCATAGTGGTCATGAGAACCTTAGACTCAGGCATGGTGGTATATGCCTTTAATTGCAGGAGACAGAGACAAGCAGATCGCTGAATTCAAGGCCAGCATGGGACAGAGTAAGTTCCAACTAAAGAAAAGCTTAGGTCCAGATGTAGTGGTGCACACCTTTAATCTGGGTCATACCTTCTGCTGGAGACCTACATAAAGACAGTGGAAGAAGGAGGAAGGGTTCATTCTTTTTGGCCTGCTTACACTTACCTGCTTTCATCTGTTGGAACCTACTCCTTCAGGATTCCATCTTATACAGAAGACCAGCCGAAACACCCAGCCTTGTGAAACTGAGCAACTACTAGACTCTTAGACTTCCCATTCGCAGTTGCCCTTTGTTAGGTTAGTTGGACTGCAGCCTGTAAGTCATTCCAATAAATTTCATCTATATAGAGAGACATTCCATAAATACTGTGACTCTAGAGAAACCTACATACACCATAATGCAGAACAGTATATTCTTGGAGCAGGGATTAGATGGAGGAAAAGGACTTTGACTCTTAAGTGTGGCAACTTACTGGATGACAAGTAGATAAAAACTAGTAAAGCTTTCTGGGTTGGATTCCTCTAGTGCTGAGTCCTAGGCCTGAAGAGTCTGAAGTTGTGCTTAGCAGTTAACCTTCGCTCCGCCTGATAGACAGGGAGGGCTGTACATGGAGGGCACACGGCTTTCCTGCATCTGTCTAACTGCCGTCAGCAGTCCTTATGCCAAAACCATATTCTGAAGCAACATATCCTGGTTGTGTATATATTAATCTTTATAGCCTCATGAGGTCCTGATAAGGAAATCACAGAAAAATTAGCGATGTCAAAGGGCCTTCAAGCCTGTCCTGTGAGCTGGAATACCTGTATAGCTTTGGTCTTGACCTCACTGAAAGACTCCATTCATAAGTTGGCTTTTCAAATGTCCCCAGTAGGACAGTTAAGTCCCATGTAGAGGATGTAGGAATAGTTTCTTTGTAAATATTTTGTATCTGTTTATTCATTGGCCTTTTTAAAGGTTAATGTGACTCAAACCCAAAGAATACTTAAGACTTGATATAAATTATAAACTGTCTTAAAATGTTTATAGTGTATATACATTTATTTTGAGTGTGTGTGTGTGTGTGTGTGTGTGTGTGTGTGTGTGTGTGTGTGTAAATTCGGGACAGCTTGTTTGTAAGGTCAGAGGACAACTTAACAGGAGTTAGTGCTCTCCCTTCCACGGTGTGAGGTCTAGAAATTAAAGTCTGCTCATCAGGCTAGGCAGCAAGTGCCTTTACTACTGAGCTGTCTTGCCACCCTAATCATATATATTCCGTTGACCCTAACCAAGCACTTGACCTAGTCCAGTAGTCCTAAGAAATTAAGCACATTCCTGTGGATGAACCAAGGGCAGAACCATATAGAACCTATAGGTCTGAAGTAGTTTTCTGTCAGAAGTTGAATGTTTAGTTTTCAAGGAATCATGAGAAACTTGTGGAGTTTCAGGCAGCAAAGAATAAATGGATTTTCCTAGATCCCAAGCTGCATCTAATGTTGCTCACTTAATCATGACAGGCTAGCAGTTTCTAACGTCTACAACTGCTCACCACTCCTTCCCGTAAGTTTGCAGCAAATTTATTTGGTATCAGCAAATCTTGAATTGATCTGAGGCTGCTTGTAATATTCACACTTTTTGATGCCGAAGTATCAATGCTTAATTACAGAATCCTGCCCAGACCTCACAGGGGTGTTAAAAACCTATGTTTTGTTTGGGTATAGTGATGGTGGTGTTAATTAAAAAAAATTTTCGGCATACTTTTGGCCCTGAGATTCATATGAGAAAGTAAAGAGAGGTTGTTAGCCCTGTGCATGGCCACTGATGGGAGCATCTGAAAGGGGCTACATTGGATCACTGAGTATCAGTTAACTCTGTTTGAAAGAAAACTGTTGAAAACCAGTGTAAGTATTGTACACCTGTAGTCCCAGTACTAGGAGGCTGAGTCAGAAGGGCCAAAGGTCAGAGCCAGCATGGCTGGGATATATAACAGACATTTTCTCACAAAACAAAGGTCACTTGGCTCTGATAGTACTTGAAGAGCAGTGTTCAAGGAATGTTTGTAAAGTCTAATCTGCTACCATGTGATTATTCCTCAAACCCCCTCTCCCTCTCCTTCTCCCTCTCCCTCCTCTTCTCTCTCCCTCTCTCCCCTCCCTCCCCCTCCCTCTCCCCTCCTGGCTGTGTCCAGGGGAAATGGGTAGGGAGGGAGTGCAGGTGACCTAGCTGTTGGCATTAAGATTGTGCTTATTCCCCTTATCCTCCGTCTTCAGAAAGCAGTCTTAGCAGGACCAAAATAAATAACCTGCTAAGTATCTCATGAATAAGGATAATAGAGATGACATTCCTGTAGAATAGAAGTAACAAGATTTTGTTATATATTAAAGTATCTGGTAAAATTAATGTATTTTTCACTAGTTTTTGTCTGAAATACCTCATTCAGGAAAAAGGGGGTTTTGTTTGTTTTTCCCAAGCCCCCCCCCAAAAAAAAAAACCATAAAATCCTCTACTTTAAGTTTTTCCTTCCTTTTTCCTTTTGGTTAAACATATTTTTTAACCTTTCCTGTTTTTTAAAGATTATTTTTATCTGTATGAATGTTTTGCCAGAATGTGTGTACATGCACTTGTGAGTGTGCCCGATGCCTGCAGAAGTTAGAAGGGGCAGATGCCCTGGGACTGGCGCTAAGAGCGGTGGTGAACTGTTGGATGGGTGATGTCAGCAGACTCTCAAGTCCTCTGTACGAACAAGCGCTCTTCACCACTGAGCCCTCTCTCCAGTCTCTGTTAAACATACTGTATTTAAACTTTTATCGTGTTTTTCCCAGTATTCTTGAGGGATTATCATATTTCATTTTGGGTTTTCCTTTTAAATATTAAGCATATAGTTTGTAAAATTAGTCTAACCTCATGGAACATAAGTTTTTGAAAGCATTAATGGAGCTAAGCACATAAACTGTACCGATTTTATTATTGAAACAGGTAGTTTTGTTGGGATTTAATATTCTCTTTTCCATTAAGTAAGCTGATGACACTGGTATAGTAAAAAAATTCAATTTTGGTCTTTGTCCCTGAATCCTGGCTTAAAAAGTCTTGTAAAACCATTATTGTCCAGAGTAATAGGATGAGGGATGACCCACATTTTTAGCTAGCCAGGAGAGGTGTGGGCAGGTCATCAATCAACTTTAGTTACCAAAGCCTTTACCAAAACTCTTAAATAAGGCTATGGAGCTCATGGGCTGGCAGTCACATCCCCATGCCGGGAGGGTACTGAGCCCACAGGTGAAGCCCGAAGCCCTCACCTGGCATCAGTTGGTGTTGGAGAACCAGAGAATTGGTATTAAGCATACAGGTTATCTTATCTGTTTGTGTTACCTGATGAAAAAGGACCATCTCTCTTACAGTACCTGACCAAGCAGGTGGAGCTTCTACGGCAAATGAATGAGCAGCATGCAAAAGTGTATGAGCAGTTAGACGTCACGGCAAGAGAACTGGAGGAAACCAACCAGAAGCTAGTTGCTGAGAGCAAGGCCTCACAGCAGAAAATCCTGAGGTAGAATTTCCAACTGTTACAAGGGGCAATCTACAAAGGGTTTAGTATAATTTGGAGTAGAATGTGGTTTGGGCAGTCTAGGATAAGGGGGTTTTTTGGAGAAGGAGAATTAGCTGTAAGTCCTTTCCAATTAAGAAAGCCAACTGTGAGTGGCTCACACCTAATCCTCTTCATTGGTTTTGATCTTAATTTAATTTGACAAGTAGCCACCAGCTTCTGTTTTATTCACAGCCTGACAGAAACAATTGAATGCCTGCAAACCAACATTGATCACCTCCAGAGCCAAGTGGAGGAGCTGAAGTCTTCCAGCCACGGAAGAGGGAGGCAGATGGCATGTGACCGGGAGAAGCCAGCGCCCAGCTTCTCCTGTTTGAAAGAGCTGTATGACCTCCGCCAGTAAGAGCCGGCCTTGCTGTGGATTTGCAGACGGGCCATCCCATGTCATTGGCACATTCTGGGTTACAGTAGATGGAAAGCTCCATTGCAAGGAGTGCCCCTGCCTGTCCCACCGCGGTGGTCTAGACAGCCTCTGCACTCAAACAGATCAGTGAGAGTTCATGGCTGTCAGTCATCTTAGGAAAACAGTTTTCTTTCTATTTTTTCATTTTAATTTGTTAAATATTAGGTTAAAATTATTAATACTTCCACTGTAGTACAGATTTGGGAGTTATATTTCACTTTAGAATGAAAGAAAAAAATGGAAACTTTGGAAGGTGGGTTTGGTAGCTCATGCCTCTAATGCCAGCACTCAGGAAGCAGAGGCTGACTCTGAGTTCAGGTCCAGAACAGAGCAAGTTCTAGGACAGTTAGGACTACAGAGACCTTGTCTCAAAAGAGAAAAAGAAAAGTATTTTCACCTAAAGAAATGACTTTATAGTTTTGACTTTGAGTCTTTAATAATGCTTACTAGACACCTATTACAATGCAGTTGATATCTAGGAAGAATGGCCAAAGCGGACATGCTCTGTGTCCCCTGAACCTTCATCCTCACAGAGAGCTAAACGCTTCACAACCAGGACACGGATGGGGCAAGCTGTCTCTGGCCAAACAGGAGAGAGGGCGGTTCCTCTCTCTCACACTTTGTGTTTCTCACATTGCCAATGGCGACTTGGGGTTTTGAGATAAGGTCTCATTCAGCCCAGCTGGCCTCAGCTCCTGATATCCCTGCCTTTACCTCCCTAGTGCTGCTGAGATGACATGTGTGCATCTGGCACTGTGCATGTTTTCCAAGAGCAGATGCTAACTCTCTCCTCAGGTCAGAAGTTCTAGATGTGACCCTTAAGCTGCCCCAGTGGTTCTGATGTGTATCCCAAGCTGAAGGTCCACACACTGTGTTCCTTAGCCCTGGTTTCACATTATGGAAAATGTTTAAAACCCCATAGCTGCAGGCAGCAGAGCAACAGTGTCCAAACCAGTGGTGTGAGCTCCAACTAGCGATGAGAATCTCTGTCCATTATGTTTCCTAGTAAGCAGCTGTCATTCTGCTGGTCTTGGAGTGGGTCTTCTATACTACTTTTACTATTGGGGGAAAAATCAGTCACAAAAACTGTATTTTCTTTCAAGAATTTGCCGAAGCTGGGCGTGGTGGCACACTCCTGTAATCCCAGCACTTGGAAGGCAGAGGCAGGCGGATTTCTGAGTTTGAGGCCAGCCTGGTCTACAGAGTGAGTTCGAGGACAGCCAGGACCACACAGAGAAACCCTGTCTCGGGGGGGAAAAAAAAGATTTTGCCAGCCTCATTCAGTTTTGTGTAGCCACTGCTTGTAGTATGGAATGGGCTAAGAAGTGATGTCACAGCTTTAAAAGACTTGGTTGAAAAGCAGCCTCCTTTGCAGTCTCAGCTGATTGACCTTTATATATTTCCATGTTTCCTCACAGACATTTTGTATATGACCACGTGTTTGCTGAGAAGATCACTTCCTTGCAGAGCCAACAAAGCCCCGATGAAGAAGAAAATGAGCACCTGAAGAAGGCAGTGACAATGTTGCAGGCCCAGCTGAGTCTAGAGAGGAAGAAGCGAATGAGCGTGGAGGCAGAGTATAAAGTGGTGCTGAAGGAGAACAGTGAGCTGGAGCAGCAGCTGGGAGCCACGGATGCCTACCGCGCCCGGGCACTGGAGTTGGAGGCAGAGGTGGCTGAGATGCGGCAGATGCTGCAGGCAGAGCATCCCTTTGTGAATGGTGTTGAGAAGCTGGTACCCGACTCTCTGTTTGTTCCTTTCAAGGAGCCCAGCCAGAGTCTGCTGGAAGAACTGTTCCTGGCCGCTCCGGAAGCACATAGAAAACCACTCAAGCGCAGCAGCAGTGACACGGCGCTCAGCAGCTTGGCAGGGGAGGACATCGTGAAGGGCCATGAGGACACTTGCATCAGGAGAGCTAAGGCTGTGAAGCAGAGGGGCATCTCCCTTCTGCATGAAGTGGACACTCAGTATAGTGCCCTGAAAGAGAAGTATGAAGAGCTACTGAAGAAGTGCCAGCAGGAGCAAGACTCACTGTCACACAAGGCTGTGCAGACCTCCAGACTACTGACTAGGGACCTGACAGGACTGGTCACACAGTCTGAGGCCGGGGCCAGTGGCTGGGAACCCACCCCTGTAAGCCCAGAGCCCATCAGTTCCCCAACCACTCCAACTCCAGAATACAAAGTACTATTTAAGGAGATATTTAGTTGCATCAAGAAAACAAAGCAGGAAATAGATGAACAGAGAACAAAATACCCATCTCTCTCCTCTTACTCTTAAAGAGACCTCCAGCTGTAACTGCTTGTTTTCTGTCACTTGACTCCCTTCAGACACATAGACTCCAAAGCTTGATGTTGCTAATGACACTTGCCTCATTGCTTTGCTTAGTTGGCAAAGCAGGGCAAGAGGTGACTGATAATGTTAACTCCAAGGTCCCTAGGATACCTCATGATAGACTGGCCTCTGGTTGGCACATTGATTTCCAGGAACAGCCTCAGAACCAGTAGAGGGAGACCCATGTCCTTGGGAGTAGGCTGAAGCACTTAACAGTGTAGGGTAAAGGACAGAATTGGAGCAAAACTAAAGCTGTTGCTGTTGCTTTCATAGTCAGCTTCTCAAACGACTTGGAACTCCAAGGACTGCCTAAGTACAATACTTTTCACAAACACTGTCATTCAGAAGAATGTTGAGAAAGTAAGAATCTAATCTGAAATAGATGACATTAACAAGCTCCTTAAGCCCCTGAAGGTTTATTGCATCTGCTAGCACTTGAATGATGACTGACAGATCCTAATATATCTAAATTCAAATTAATACCAGTTGAAATGGCAAGTTTTGTTTAACCAACGCCTGTTTGTATATGCCTAGCATTCAGCTGCTTTACTCAAAGCTGGGCATGTAATAGTAATTCTGTTTTCAAATGGAACCTAGCGAAATCTCTTAGGTGTGATCTGCACTGGGCCACTTGGCAGCCACAAGCTGTCCCTCCTCGGTTCTCAACCGTCCCCAGACCTGCAGAAATCCTGTCTACTTCATTACACAGTATTGATCTTCTGACTGTGGAAACAATCTTCCTCTCACTTGCACACTTTTAATTTAAAAATATTTAAGAGAGCCATGATTACTGTATATATTTTTCTAAAGGCTGAATAAAGCTATCTATGAATGTGAACAAATGGATCTACTGTCTGTTGTTTTTTAAGTTTATGGTTGAAACCAGCTGGCTTTTCCCCAGTAGACGACTCAAGGGAATTTGGAAGTGATTTCCCCTCGGTTTTGGTTTTTGTTTTTAAGCATGAAATTGTGTAACTTAACACAAATTCTACCTGTGTTGCTAACTATTATGATTGAAAACATTTTCCACAATTATTTTCACTATTTCAGAAGTATCTGGCTTAGTTCTGATACATACAAACAACCTGACCACCAAACACCAGCAGATCCCAAGGCCTCACTGGCCCTAGCCAGTCAGTAAACTCCAGGTTCAGCAAGGAACTGTCTAAAGAGTAGAGCTGAAGCAGTGTCTCCAGCCGTGGCTCACTGGGTGAGAGGACCCGAGTCTGGTTCCCAGCACCGCATCAGGCGCACACCGCTGCCTGGAGCTCAGCTACTGCGGTTTGACTTTGAGCATACACGAACACGTTTTTTTGGTTTTTTTTTTTTTTTTTTTTTTGGTTTTTTTTTTTTCTTTCTTTCTCTCTCTTTTCTTTTTCTAAGACAGAATTTCTCTGTGTTTCCCTGGCTGTCCTGGAACTCACTTTGTAGACTAGGCTGGCCTCGAACTCAGAAATCTTAGACGCCTGGTCTATGTGGCCTGGGGCTCATGCATGCTAGACAAGAACTCTGCTAACTAACCTACATCCCCACATCCCCTCCTCAGTCTTTTGAGGCTAATTCTTGCCACATGTAGTCCAGACTGACCTCAGACTGGTGATCTTAGTGATTTAGCCTCTCAGGTGCTGGGATTACAGTATGTCCACTACTTCCAGCTTGTGGACTGCTTCTCACATTTTTTTTTCTTAAAGAATAAAGATAGAGGAAGACACTTGGTGTCAACCTTGGGCCCACACATACATCAACACATACAAAAAAATAATAGTTAAGCATTAAGATGAGTATTGGTTCTAAATTTGATGTGCTTTTGAAATAAGTTTTATAGCAGTGAGGTAAAGGATTTGAGTCCAGTCCCGGGAACCCACATGTGGAGGAGAGTCAGTGGTGCTCGCATGCCTCTACATATTGTACTGACAAACACAAAATGTAAACATTTAATTTCAACTTTGTTTTTTTGAGGCAGCATTTTACTGTATAGCTGTGGCTAGCCTAAACCTCACCGTAGAGCAGCCTGGCCTTGAGCTTGCAGCACTTCTGGCTGTCCAGTACTAGGATTCTGAGTATCACGTTCATGCTTGGGTTGTTTGTTTGGTGGTTGGTTGGTTTGTTTTGAGATGGTCTCAGGTAGCTGATGACCCTAAACTTGAGACTCCATTTCCCAAGTGTTGCTAGTGTTATGCCTGGTCTATGTGGCCTGGGGCTCATGCATGCTAGACAAGAACTCTGCTAACTAACCTACATCCCCACATCCCCTCCTCAGTCTTTTGAGGCTAATTCTTGCCACATGTAGTCCAGACTGACCTCAGACTGGTGATCTTAGTGATTTAGCCTCTCAGGTGCTGGGATTACAGTATGTCCACTACTTCCAGCTTGTGGGGGTGGGGGTGGGGGCAGGGAGTTGTTTATTTTAAATTCAGGCTGTCTTTCCCGACTACCAGTCTACCTCTTCCCTCAATTTAACTAACCAGTTTCCTATATGTTCGCCACCCCACATTTAAAAACAAAACTATCGTAAATACTCTTGTGAATCTTAAACTTCATGGAACTGTATGTATCTTACTGATAATATATATTTTGTCACAGCCTCTATGAGATAGTCTTCTACAATTACTGAAAAGTGTAATGAATGAATACATACATACATACATACATACATACATACGGACATGACCTAGAAGTGAAGGTGAAAGGTGTGAGCTCTTTGGCATCACTGGACTGTCACACTTCTGGTCACTCCATAGAAGGATGCCAGCTTTCTCACAGCCATATCAGTGAACTTTTCTGAGAAAGGGTCTTACGCTGTTGCTGAGGCTATCCAGTGAACTTTACTATTATGAAGCTAATAGCAGAAAAATGGTGTTTTGCTGATAGCTTAGATTTAATTTGTTTCACTAATAAAGTTGTATATTCTTTGGCTTTACTTTTGGAGATTTACTTGTGCTTTTTGTTGATAGTGGTGGTTTGTTAGGTTTTTAAAGCAGGCCCTCCTCTTGTAGCATTGGCTGGCCTGGAACTTGGTCTTACATACAGAAGGTCCTCAGAGCCAGCTTGGCCTCTGCCTCCTAAAGTGTGTGCAGCTGCTGGACAAGTTGATATTCCTACTGTTAGCCATTTGTATTTTCCTTTGTTAAAGAGCATTAGTACTTAGGACGTCGTACACTTACACAGGTGAAGATTGCAAGCATTTTCCTTGAATATCTTATTTTACTTTTAATGACACTTGCCAACACATTTATAACCTCATTTCTTTTTTTTTTGTAATTGAAATATTTTTTAATTCGATATATTCTTCATTTACATTTCAAATTATTTCCCCTTTCCTGTAGGTCCCATAAGCCCTCTTCCCTCCCCCTGTTCCTCAATCCATCCCTTACTGATTCCCTGTCCTGGTAGTCCTCTACACTTCTGCACTGAGCCTTTCCAGGACCAGGGGCCTCCCCTTCCTTGTCTTGGGCATCATTTGATATGTGAATTGTGTCTTGGGTATTCTGAGCTTCTGGGCTAATATCCACTTATCAGTGAGTGCATACCATGTGTGTTCTTTTGTGATTGGGCCACCTCACTCAGGATGATATTCTCCAGTTCCATCCACTTGCCTAAGAATTTCATGAATTCATTGTTTTTAATAGCTGAGTAATATTCCATAGTGTATATATACCACATTTTCTGTATTCATTCCTCTGTTGAGGGATATCTGGGTTCTTGCCAGCTTCTGGCTATTAGAAGTCCAATACCCTATCCATTGCACCACAGAGCCAGGCATATAACCTTCTTTCTTTTTTTGTTTTGTTTGTTTGTTTGTTTGTTTGTTTTGAGACGGTTTCTCTGTGTAGCTTCGGCTGTCCTGGAACACACTCTGAAGACAAGGCTGGCCTCGAACTCAGAAATCTGCCTGCCTCTGCCTCCCAGAGTGCTGGGATTACAGGCGTGTGCCACCACCGCCCGGCATAACCTTGTTTCTTGATGAATGTCTTGAAGTTTTGTCTGTTCCCCATGCACTGAAATGCCATTCATGGATTTGAACTAATTTATACTCTAGATCTGATCCCATGTGCCTCTGCCAGCTTAATCACACTATATACTTGGATATTTGGATTTGTTTTGGTTTTTGGTGGGAGTTGGCATGTTTTTCCCTGTCTAAACTTGTCTAGTTCTTGAATGTAAGATCTTACATATTAAGGTCAGTGTTTCTGTTTCACTTTAGAGATTTGTTTGTTTGTAACTTTGGCTGTCCTAGAACTCAATTTGTAGTCCAGGCTGGCCCCAGACTCAGAGATTTGCCTGTCTACCTCTCCTGTGTGCTAGGATTAAGGGTGTGCATCCCACAATGCCCAATTAAAGATTAATTTTATATATGTGAGTGTTATTCACACGCATTGTCCAGGGGACAGAAATGGGCACTGAATCCCCTAAAATTTGTTACCCTTTGTAGTGTGCCGTCATGTGGGTGCTGGGTACAGAACCTGGGTCCTCTGCAAGAGCAACAAATACTTTGACCATCTCTCTAGACCTTTGGAGGTCTGTTTTTTATTTTTTAAAATCTTGTGTATGAGTGTCCTCTGAAGAGTAGCTGTGCTTGTAATGGCTGAATTATTTCTTCAGTCTTGCGGGTCAAGTGTTTTGAGACAGGGTTTCTCTGTGTAGCCCCAGCTGTCCTGGAATTTACTCTACACCAGGCTGGCCTTCCAAATGCTAGTACTAGAGACATATGCTACCACTGCTGTGTGTGTGCATGTGTGTGTGTGTGCGCGTGTATGTGTTAATTGAAATACTATGATTTGACTGATACAGAGCCACCAGTCTCAAAGATTTTGCACATGTGGAAAGGCTTCTCTGTTGGGCTTTGTGGACGGTGCATATGAAGCTATTGGTTCTGGCTGTGTTGTTAAATAAGCAGGATTACCTTTTACTTGACAGTTCTGAAGGGTTTTTTTTTTTTTTTCTTTGTTTTGGTTTGGTTTGGTTTTTTGAGACAGGGTTTCTCTGTATAGTTCCGGCTGTCCTAGAACTCACTCTGTAGACCAGGCTGGCCTCGAACTCAGAAATCCACCTGCCTTTGCCTCCCAAGTGCTGGGATTAAAGGCATGTGCCACCACCACCCGGCCTGAAGGTTTTTTTAAACTCCTTTTTTAACCCTTTTCTAATTCTTGTCTAGCTGTTTGATTTAGAATACCATAATTATGAGAGTAAACATACTTCTCAGTCTCAACTGAGAAAAAAGGATATACCTACTGTTCAATCATGATGCTGGGTTTGTAGTCAATAATTAGAAGAAGTTTTATATCATACCAAGTAAATCAGTATGTTTAGCCAGGTAAATATTCTTATTTTCCCCTTTGTGTACATGTATGTATCCTCTCCTCCCTTTAGTCACAAAAAGTAATATACTCAGTGTCATATACTATGTGGTAACATCTAAAATGCTATTGCCAAATTCTCAGCATACTATTCCCCGCATACTGTTCTCAGCAGCCCTAATGCTGGGAGTTATCTTTTCCTACATAACTACAACTTTGTACTGATATCTATATCTCTCTCTTACACCTGGTAACCACCATTTTTATTTCTATGCATATTTTTAGTTATTGCACCTGCAAGTACTGTCACATACTTTTTAAAAATGCTAAATATTCCCATGTGCATGTGTGTTTATATACCAGTTACCCATGTTGATGAGTGCCTTTTGACGGTTCTGTGTCTTGATAGTATAATAAGTAGCGCCTTAATGAGTAAAGAACTGCAAGAACATTTCAAAGCTGGCTTCCTTCCTTTGGTATATAGCCAGAAGAGGGACTGCTGGATCCTACAGTAAATCCATCTTTATTTAACAACCAGTTTTCCATGGTGGCAGCACCAGTCTATTCCCACCAACTATGTATAAAGGTATACCCTCTTTCCCCACACCTTCAATACTTTTTGATAATTGCTATTTTAACAAGTGAGAAAACATCTCACATTCATTGGGACTCCTGATTTGCATCTTCTTCGTGGTGTCAAACACCTTTCAAGTACCTGTTGGCATTTGATAACTTTGGAGAAGGGTCTGTTCAACTCCTTTGTTTTTTAAAATCAGTTTCTTTTTTTTTTTTCCAAGACAGGGTTTCTCTGTGTAGTCCTGGCACTCACTCTGTAGACCAGGCTGGCCTCGAACTCAGAAATCCACCTGCCTCTGCCTCCCAAGTGCTGGGATTACAGGCGTGCGCCACCACGCCTGGCTAAAATGTTTCTGTATGGGAGGTGCTTGCTTGCTTGCTTGCTTGCTTGGCTATCTCAGTTGACTTCCTTATAGTTGGTAATAATCCCTTGCCCAGGTATGTAGTTTGCAAGTATTTTCTCCCAATCCACAGGTTCCCTTCTTATTCTGTTTCCCTTGCTGTAAAGGAGCTTTTTAGTAAGTAGTCCCACATACTGTTTTGTTGCCTGTGCTTTGACCAATAATCCATTATCAAGACCAAGATCAAGGAGTAGTTTTTTTCAGTTTTGTGTTTTATAGTTAATGCAGATCTTATATTGAGGTCTTTAAATCCATTTTGAGTTTTTAAATATTTAATGTGCATGGATGGTACACATCTATGCACCAAGCACATGCAATGCCCATGAAGGCCACAGGAGGGTGTTGGATCCCCTGAGACTGGGGTTTCACATGGTTATGAGCTGCCATATGAAGCCTCTGGAAGAGGAGCTGCACTTAGCAGCCATTAAGCCATCTCTCCAGGCCCTTGAGTTGGTATGCACACATTAGATGAAGGTCCAATTCCATTCTCCATGTAGATGTTGCTGTAGTTTAGATCTGTAATATCCAAACTCACAAATCAATGGCTTGGTCCCAGTTGGTGCTATGGGGGAAAGAGATGGTTGTATATTATTAGGCATGTGCCCTTGAAGGGAAGAACAGGAGTATCCCTTATCTCCTCCCCTTTTAGGGAGGAGACAAGGGGGACTTCTGGCCCTGAAGTAAATAGTTTTGTTCCACCAGCCACTTTCACATGATACACATCACTGGCCAAAAGCAGGGGTGCCAACAGATCTTGGATTGAAATCTACAAGAGATGTTGAATAACTCTCTAAGTTGTTTCAGGTGGTTATTATAGGGATAGCTGGTTACAGGTTTTCCTGTTATCACTTACTGAACATAAAACCTTTCTCCATGTCATGTTTTTTATGCCAGCACCAAGGTGTTTAACTATTATCACATGATAAGTTGTAGTACTAGGTACTATCATGCCTCAAGCTTTGGTATTTTTGTTCAGCTTTGCTTTGGCTATTCAGTCTTCTGTGAGTTTTAGGAAGATCTTCTATGTATTTTGGTAGTTACTTTACCCCATAGACAACTTTGGGTAGCATGGACTTTTAATAACATCCAGCCCATGCACATTGGTTACCCTCCACTTTTTTGAGTTATCTTGAACTCTTGCCAGTGATGTTTACTTTCTTGGCTAAGTCTCTTCCTAGACATTTCTGTATTCTTGATGCTGTTCTAAGTGGGGTCTTTGGAGAAATGATACCATAAAGATCTGTGTGCATGGCAGCTTTACTGAATGCATACTAGACCAAGTTTCCTCCTTTTCTTATATCCTTCAGGGTACCATGTCATCTGCAACCAAGGCAGTTTTTAACCTCTTTCCACTCTGGATGTTTTTTAGTTTTCTTGTCTAGTTGTTCTTTCCAAGAGTTCCAGTACTGTGCTGAATAAAAGTGGTAAGTGGGCATGCATCACTATTCCTGAACTCAGGAAGCTTTCAGTCTCATCACTGCATGCTGTATTTGCTGTGGCTTCTGCTGCACAGCCTTGGTTATGTGAGCTGTCCTCCATCTCAGGTGCTGAGAGGGAACTTTTGGTATGAAAATATCCTTAATTTTGTCCATTGCTTTTTCTGCATCTGTTGAGATGATCGGGTTGTTTTGTCCTTCTTTCTGCTTATATGTTATCACATTTGTTGATTTATGTACACTCACACATTCTTAATTTCCATAAACAAATCTCACTTGATAATGGTGAAGGATCCTCTTCATGAGTTGGAGATCTTGATTGGAGATAGCAATTTTCCTCACTTGACCTATTCATATAACACAAGCTGGATTAAATAGATGCCCTAAAATATAATTTCAACCTCTATCTCCCTACCTTGCTCCTGTCCTCCCTCCCTTACAAAGAGTCTTACTACACTGATCAAGCTAGTTTTTATTTTCTGATCTTAAGGCTCACATTTCCATCATGGTCCTCCTTTCAGATTCTATTCATATCTATATATGTTATGGTCAAGTTATTTAACATGCTCCCAGAATCAGAAGTTTGCTGGTGTCTTGTATTTTCGGTCACTGCTTGGCAAGAATTGGGATGCTTACATTTAACCCTAGTGGTTGTGTTCTAAACATGGGATATAATTTTAGGTTTTTTTTCTTTTTTTTTTTTTTTTTTTTTTTTGGTTTTTTGAGACAGGGTTTCTGTGTAGCCCTGGCTGTCCTGGAACTCACTCTGTAGACCAGGCAGGCCTCGAACTCAGAAATCTGCCTGCCTCTGCCTCCCAAGTGCTGGGATTAAAGGCGTACGCCACCACCGCCCGGCTGTTTTGATTTTTTTGAGACAGGGTTTCTCTGTATAGTCCTGGCTGTCCTGGAACTCACTCTGTAGACCAGGTTGACCTCAAACTCAGAAATCTGCCTGCCTCTGCCTCCCAAATGCTGGGATTAACAGGCGTGCGCCACCACCGCCCGGCGGGATATAATTTTAATATCTATGCTTCTTGTTCATTAATTGTTGATCTGTTACAACTTCCTTTGTAGCCAACTTTAAAAAAAAGTTTGTTAAATTTATTTTAGGGTGGGAAGCAAGGTGCTAGTGTGGAGGTTAGAGGACAACTTGGCAGGAGTCAGTTTTCTCCTGCCATGTGGGTTTGGGAGTGAGCCATCATTCGTCCGGTATCCAGGATGTACACATATACATGCATCTGTAAGTGAAGTGCTGAGGCCAGAGTCCTTGGATCCTCCTGGATCTGGAGTTACAGGCAATTGTAAACCATCCAAGGGCTGGAGAGATGGCTCAATGGCTAAGAGCACTGACTGCTCTTCCAAAGGTCCTGAGTTAAAATCCCAGCAACCATATGGTGGCCACAACCATCTGTAATGAGATCTGCTGCCCTCGTCTGGTGTGTCTGAAGACAGCTGTACTTACATATAATAAATGAATAAATCTTAAAAAAAAAATCCAAAATGGGGACTGGAAACTCAGGTCCTTGGCAAGAGAGGCAGTACTTTTACCTGCTGAGCCAACTCTAGCCTCTATGGTCCCTGAATTTTGACAGTTGCTGAAAGGCCTTGATGTAATCTTGTTTGGATTGGGAACTTTGTAGCTAAGTGTTTATTCTGTAAACCCCACAAACTAGTCAGATGGTGATGTCACACATCTTTAATCCCAGCACTTGGGAGACAGAGGCAGGCAAATCTTGAGTTTGGTCTACAGAGTAGTTCCAGCACAGCCAGGGCTACACAGAAACCCTGCCTCAAAAAAACAAAAAAACAACAACAACAAAAAAAAAAACCAAAAACAAAAAAACAAAAACCAAACACAAACACACACACACACACACACACACACACACACACACACACACGCCAACTGTCTATTCCTTTAAATTTTTTCACTTTCATCATTTAGTTTCCCAGACTTAGCTGAACTTGGTGTTTTATTTTGTTTCGCCAGACTTTGAATTGACATTTATGGGCTGCTCTGTTTCTGGTGCTCAGTTTTATTGTGTTCCCCAAACTGTACTTGATCCTGTGGCTATGTGTTAATGTATGTTTGAAGTAGAAACGTGTTCCAGGTTTTTTTAGACTATGTGGCAAAGTCACACACACACACACACACACACACACACACACACACCATGCCTACCCAGTTCTAATGAAACCATCTGTTTAGCAAGCTTGCTGGAGTCCTCAAAATGACCCTGTTCCAGGCCAGTGTGTGCAGTGCATAAGCCTGGCATTTAGGTTTAGGAGCTGCTTTTGAACCTGGGGATGTGCTTTGATACACCAGTTGACTACGTATGTAGAGCTGGGCTGGAGACTGGGTTCCTAGGAGTGGCCCTCCAGCTAGTTAGGCACCCTGGGACTGGCATAGATCTTAGAGCTACCTGGGACAATCCAGATACTGGGCTCATAGGGTTAACCTGGATTAACTAGGGTCAGACCAGTGCTAGGATTTACTGGAAACCTCGCCCTTGGGTCTGCTTAGGTCTGGAGGTGCAGAGGAATGAAAGGGAAGAGACACACATGGCATCGGATAGGCTTGGAGCATTTCTCGGTACTCATGGCCAGCCATGTTTGAGGCCTTCGGCAGTGCGGGCCGAGTAAGCTGGAGATGGGCCTGAATCATACAAGAGCAGGCTGATTCTGGGGCTAATAGAATGAGTCAGACCAGCTCTGAAGGATCAGCACTGAACGAGTGTTGGCTTTAGGGTCCAAGGCAAAGGCCAGTGCCCACTTCCCAGTTCTCCCTGAGTTTATTTTCTACAGACTGGGGTTAAGGAAGGTGTGCTATAACACTGTTCCTCTTTATTAAGTGCTTTATGTTGGCTACACGTGAGTGCTAAGATCTGTGGTTTCCTTAGCTCTTATGAAGTGTCTGCCTGTGGACAGGTAACGGAGCTGATGTTTGTGTGGAAGGAAGGAGTTGAGAGCGGGGAAGCGCTGCTGTCATCTCCATCGCTGCTGCTTTAGCGTCCCATTCTTCCTACCTTAAGCTCACTTAGCTTTTAGGATTCGGTGTTTTTTGTTTTTTTTTTATCTAATGCATGGCCTTCCTCACTGAGACTGAACTGAGTAAGTTCTTCCTACACAGGCTGTTACAGCTGTGCCCGTCCACATGAAGGCTTCCCCTTTCAAAGGGCAAAAGGATCCTAGGATATGGTAAGGACATATTCCTCATTGTTTTGGTAATTTTTAACTGTGTTAAAAAATTTTTGCCCCCAAAAAATTAAAAAAGAGCCGGGCGGTGGTGGCACACACCTTTAATCCCAGCACTTGGGAGGCAGAGGCAGGCAGATTTCTGAGTTCGAAGCCAGCCTGGTCTACAGAGTGAGTTCCAGGACAGCCAGGGCTACATAGAGAAACCCTGTCTTGAACCTCCCCCCCCAAAAAATTGCCACCCTATTAAATGATGTAATTAACAAATGTTCATTTGAGAGTACATCCCTGAATGATGCTAAATTATATCACAGTACCTGATATTTCTTGAAGAGAGGAGAGCACAGAGTATCTATCATTTTCGTCCCCAGCCAGTGGTGACCATGCTGCAGAAGATGGGCCACAGCAAAATCTTAACTAGATGGCGGAAGTCAGATCTCCCCAGCCCCATCTTCTAGGACGATGGGTCTAGCATGTTCACCACAGCTAAAGTTTGGCAATTCAGCATGTAAATCATAGCTCTGAGGGGTTAGAAGTGTAAAATACCACATTCTGAAGACTCAGTTAAAAAAAAAAAAAAACTTTATTACATTTTGATTGAAAATATCTGGGTCTGACGTACATTAGCATCTACTTTGGAAACTATCTGGATGTAACTCGCACAGGAGTTGGCCCCTTAGCTGGTATTCACTTTCCATCCTCCTCTCCTTCCGCTTCCGTGTCTGAGGCACAGCTGAGGCCACGCAATGGCTGTCCCTATGTGTGTGGCGGCCTGAGCAATGTGCTCAGACCAGTCTTGCAAGGTCACGGTGAGCAGCAAATGGACTGTGACCTGGTGTGAGGGCGTCAGGGCCTCCCCTCTCTTTAGGACTGAATGCTTTAAGAGCACAGAGGACGTTTTCTTCCTGCAACTATTTGAGGACAGCAGCACCATGATGCCAGTTTAGTGTTAGCATTTATTTTAAAAATACACAAAATATAATTTTTTTTTACATCAAAGTGATAACCTCGCTTACACACTGTTCCACACTTACCTGGTTCAGTTTGCACCTTTATGCAAACATTAGGAGAAGATGGAGTTAATCTAATGTTTTGCTATGGTTTGTGTAAACAGTTGAGACCTACAGAAAGCAGGCTGCTCTAAAGGTAAAGTGGCCTCAGAAATCCAACAGTAAAATGTTCAATTTGGTTTAATAAAATTGGCAGAAGTCTTAGCAGAGAGAAATTCTAAGACTAATTATTGGCTTCTAGGCATTTTAAATATTAAAAACCTTAAGGTTCTCTTCATCTTGTAAACATAACTTTAACTATGTTGGCATTCATTTAAAAGAGGAAAATATTAAACCATGATTTTCATAATCCTGCCCATGTCAGTATACACTCTCTTTATTATGAGAATGAAACCCAATAAGCAAAATACATCAGGAATTTCAAATGGTACTGCAAAGAAGGCCCGGCTGGTCTCTGCTGGGATCGATCTCACTTACGCTGACCCTGCCACTGGCTGAGTGTAAGCCCCTCTGTCCTCTGGGCCACGCAGTGCCGCAGGCCACCAGGTGGGCAGATCCTCTTCCCGTGTCTTGAGGCCAAGTCGAGACTACTTGTGGCTCTGCCATCCTTCCCTGGGCTTGGACTCGTTGAGTTAGCAGTTTGCTACTTTTGTCAGGATTGTACTGTCCCCTTAAGGTACCACATGCCACCACAGCTTACACAACAGTCCTAGAAATTAAGAAAACCGGGTAAGGACAGATTTTAACAGGAAAGATAGCTATTGCTATCATGACCTGATTCATGATTAGTGGACAGAATACAAACAGTAAATCAAAATGAGTATGCTGCTGTGTAGCCACTTGGGCCCACCATACCTCAGGGACATTTAAGAGGTATTATATTGTTTGCTGTACAAACAGAAAATAAATACTGTTCAAGCTGCTCGAGACAAAGGGACTTAATTGGCATATCACCTACACGACGGAAGGTAATAGGGGATGTGTCAGTGGTTTTCTGCACTCCGCTTCTACAGATGTACCACAGTTCAGAAGAGCATTCACAGTGTTTTCACTTTAAACAAACAGGACTTCTTTTTTGTTTTTTGAATTATGTTCTTTGGAGACAGGGTATCCTTGGCTGTCCTGGAACTCACTCTGTAGACCAGGATGGCCTCAAACTCAAGAGATCTGCCTGCCTCTACCTCCTGAGTGCTGGGATTAAAGGTGTGCGCCACAAGCCGGGCGGTGGTGGCGCACGCCTGTAATCCCAGCACTCTGGGAGGCAGAGGCAGGCAGATTTCTGAGTTCGAGGCCAGCCTGGTCTACAGAGTGAGTTCCAGGACAGCCAGGGCTATACAGAGAAATCCTGTCTCGAAAAAACCAAACAAAAAAACAAAAAAAACAAACAAACAAACAAAAAAAAAGGTGTGTGCCACCACCGCCAGGCAGTATTCCTTTTTTAATTAAAAAAAAAAAAAAAAAAAGGATAGTACTGCCAGTTATGCAGGTGGGTGCAAGATGCCCAGGACTCAGGATTCTAGTTTAAGCCTGTCTTTTACTGGGTGAAGATGTTGCACACCTCCTCATGCCCAACCCAACCCAACCCAACACTGCTTCATGAAAAGGCTCTCTCTCCTGCCAGTGTGCCAATGCTAGTCATTACCAGTTGATGGCCACCAGACTGGAGGGCACGGGCAGGGGTAAGTTGCCCTCATATACTATGCACACGGCAGCAATAAAGGTGCGAGACACAACTCCTTTCCACATGAGTGCTTGAAAGGATGGGTCAGAGCACAGCCCGGATGCTCGGTGAGGTCGTGCACAGTGGACATACCTTTAGCACTTTATCTACCTCCTGTTTGCTTAGCTCTTCTCCACATTCTTGAGTCAGCCGAGACTGGATCATGTTCCGACGTACTCGGTAATTTTTGGAAAATATTTCAAGCAAAACCTGTCGATGCTTTAAAAAAAAAAAAAAAGAGAAGCATTAGTATGAGAAATAGTGCCCCAAATGTAAGCTATCCCAAAATGATGGCCCTCGTCCTATGGCTCAGCACTCCAGGTTGAAGATTAGCAAGACTGATTAGCAAGATTGTCACTCTTCTAGACTGCAGTGAAGGAACTCAGGAGGAGCAGTTTGGCCATACAAGAAGCAAGCAAGCAGCCAATTTAAACAGGGTGGGGAAAAGGTATCTAAATTGGTTCAAAGTCTAGACACAAGCATTACCAGTGAATCCAGGAAACTGGAAAATGCACCAAACTCCTATAGAGAAACTAAATAGCAGAGGCCAGAGGAGACCTTCCCTAAACAGAAAGGAAGCCTGAGCACAGGCCGCCGAGGGAGGTGACTCACACCACGAGCCCTGCTGGGGAGGGCAGCAGGGTGAGCTCACGGCCAGTCAGCACCACAGCGAAAAATTCCTGTCTCAAAAAAATGGGAAAAGACAACATCTAGTAGGCTTAATAGCTCAAATTTCTGTAAGGACAGAAAAAGGTAAAGAAATTTCTCAGCCTACAGGATTCTCTAAGAGCCAACTGTCAAAGAATTCAGAATACATAGAAGTTCTACCAATGTAGAGAATAATATAAACTGCAGTTTGCAACTAAAGGAAGAACATGGCTTAAAGATCTCACAAGAAGAATGTCACTGAATTTCAACTTTGAAATGATTAAGAAATGATTTGCCTTGTAAAATTTAAGTTCTATTATCACCAGCAGTCCTTGAGGGCAGAAAAAAAGAACTCTGTCCCATCAGAAGCTAACAGAAAGGGAGAGAAGCTGAGATTCTAGACACAGGAAGAATCAGGAACATGGAGCAGTGGCGTCACGTTCCACGGGTGTCTGCAGGTGGGCTGTGTTCACAGGAAGCCAGCCCGTGACAGGTGAGCTGGCTCTCTAGCCCCACATGGTGAAGGAGAGGAAAGCATCACTGCGGCATGCGGGGCTCTGTGCTAGCATGAGGCAACTCCACTGATCTGCTAACCGCTGCGCAACTGATTGCCTCTGAGGAGCACGAGAGGGGTCAAGCAGAGCTAGAGTCAGCTTCTCCGCAGTTCTTTAGGTCCTGTTTGGTTTTAAATGAACTTACTACTTTTTCCTCCTTAGTGATCAGAGAAGCTAAGTTGGAAAGCCTAAAGCTACCTTTCTTAGCCAAAACCAGGGTCACTTCAGGACTCCTGTTAGAAGCTAGGCCCCACTCCTGCTCTCAGCCTTCCTGTCTGTCCCCATGGCAGGTAAAAGGGAAACAGGCTTCAGCAGGATTCACTCCTTGCCCCAACCTGACTGGCACTTCTGCTACAAACAAAACAAAACACTTGCATCTCTATCCCATGGAAGCGCTACAGAAGCCTCCCACTGAGGCCACCATACTCCTGGAAACCAGTCACCTCTTCAAAGGTGACTTAATTCGGCAGACATCCAAGTTCAGGTTCAAACCTCTGCCTGTCTTGGAGTGATTGGGAAATCTGACGTGTCCAGCTGTACTCTAGTGCCCAGCTCCTAATGGCCTCAATCTTCCAGGATTCCCACTCTTGAGAAAGAAAGATGGGGGGGGGGGGAAGCACCTCACCTGATCACTCATGTCTCCAGACTCCCAGAGGGCAAATACCTTCTGCTCATCAGGGGAAGCAGCAGTCTGTGGGGGAAACTGGCCCAAGCAAGAGCTGGTCATTTCTCTGTCTTGTGAACCCACTGCCCTACCCACCTCAACCTACCTAGCCTGCAGCCCAGTCAAAGCCCAGTTCCTCCCACTCACTGGCTCTGTGCGGAGTCGGAAATGCCCAAGCAACAGCAGGCGTGTGGGATGGCATCACTGTGGTGCTGCCTTGAGGCATCTACCTGGCCTTACGTTCTAAGTCTCTCCCCTAGCATTCCTTAGGGCTTCCGGTCAGCTGTTTCCCAAAGACCGCATAAGATGTGTAGCTAAAACAAGATGTTGGCAGACTCCCAAGCCTTTTATCCTACTTGCTTCAGGGGCAACCAGAAGAGGATGACAATCCTGGTACCTGAAAAGGAGGTCAGGGAAGACGGCAGTACTGTGGCCTACCCTCAGCTGATACCAGGGCTCACAACACCAACAGCCTGACACAGGATGTGAGCAGCACCGAGGTATGGCCCTGCCCAACTACCAAAAAGATAAGCATGTTCACGGCCTACTCTCTACGGCCTTTTGTTCTTGGCCATTCTATGAATATGGTTCATGCTGTGAATATGGCCCTTGGGTCAAAATGCTCCACACAGCAACAGGGTGTTCTCTAGATGCCAGCACTCCTGAGAGGAGGAAGGAGCATGCCCGAGCAGCTTCTGGGGTAGGCAGGATAGAGCACCACTTTCACAGAAGGCCCCTCACCCTCTGTCCATGTGGATGGCCTAGGTAATCTCACTACTACCAGACTAGTATCCTTTTCTTGCCCAGTATACAGAAAAGTAGGTGTGCAGAATACTGGCGCCACTTGGGGTAGCCAGGACCCCAATCCCAGCATCTTATAAAAGCGAACCTCGAGGTTACAGAGCCTCTTGTCTTGTTCCTTACATAGAGGCAAGGCCTTGGCCTGAGCATCATCCTAGGCTAAAAGCGCAGGTGCTCGTGAGCTGGGTGCCGCACATAGCATACTCCCTGTCCATAAGCCAGCAGAGCCAGCTCCCCACTGTCCCTCCCCGATCTGCTTCCTGAACTGCCTAGAGCCTAGGAATGAGCCACACAGCCTCCCTCAGATTGCACCGAACACTCGACAGTCTTCGACTCCACAGGCAGAAAGGAACTGAAGTAGAGGCTCATCCACCCCCTCCCCCCAGGCCTACTGCCGAGGCTAGACTTAAATGGTCAAATAGCCTGAAAGCCATTCTTCCTATGTAAGGAAGTGCTCAGCTGACCTCTGTGAAAGCAGACTAGCTAGAGCCTCCAGACTGAGGTTCAAACTCTAGCTGTACCACTCATGTCCTAGGGACTAACTAAACACCAACCAGGTGAAGGCCTTGATAGTACCTAGGGCCCTTAGATAGCTTACTTTCTGTGGTGGAAAACCCAACAGACCCACTTCAGGTGAGGACAGGGAGCCGTGAGACTCACATAGCCATCTGAGAACACAACATGTACCCATCCCCATGTAGCCTCACTGCCACTGTCCCTAAGACAGACAGATGGAGTCAAGACACACAGATTTCTCCCCATGCTTGATTCCTAAGAAGGTGAAGACTGCCCAACTGTCCTCCTGAAGGGCTGATTGACCCTGTCCTGACAGACACAGGCTTTACTTACAGGCACCAGTATCTGCTTGCAGCCAGCGGCCAGCACCGTATCCTGTAGCATTCGGTCTGAGACGCCACTGAACAGTGTGTGGCCCGGGGGCAGGCCTGCCAGGTGCAGGTTGAAGAGGCGCTTGAGTTCGCTCAACGTGAGCACAAACTGTCTCTGAAAGGTGGCTTCCACAAAAGCCTTCAGTTCCCGGGCAACGGGGCTGCTGGCACAGCCTGGAATTGGGTGCCCATTTAGGCTGCCCCCACCCACTGCCCGCCCAGCAGGCAGCCCGTTGGCCAGCGTGGTGCTGAGGCAACTGCTGGGTGCAGTGTCCATGGGCTCCTCCTCCTCAGCCTCCAGCTCGTCCCCATCGGCGTCCTCCTCGCTCAGGGGCTCCTCCTTGATCTGCACGCTGGGTAGGACTGTGGCTGCCCGCGCCTGCTCCTTCCGTCGCTGCAGCTCACGCTCCAAGAAGGCATGGTTTTGCTGGGCCTTGGTTTTGGCTGTTTGGACCCGCTGTTCCCCAGAGACCAGACCAACAGGCGCTGTGTAGACACACAGTATGGTTCAGAAGGGCACCGGTCCCAGGCAGACAAAGCATGCAGACAGAGAGCAGGGGACACCGGGAGACAGCCCCTGAAGCAAGACACCATGTGCTTCTCCCACCCTTCCTTGCTCAGGAGGAAGTTTGCTACCTAATACTGACGGGAGAAATCAAACAGGGCACAGAATTACAGGGCCTGCTGCAATCCCAGCAGCTCCTAAAACTACCTGCTGATCTAGCAGGCCTCAGAATCCACTCTGCCCTCGAGGACACAGTACCATCCTGGGGTGGGAGTGGGGACCACTGAGGCTGTCCTGCTGGACAAGCAGTAGGCTAACTTGGAGGCAGGTGGAGACAGAAGGAAGGTCAGCACAGAAAGGATGAACGTTGAAAACAGCACGGCCCTTCTCTGGGCCTGACCCCAATCCTGATCTTCTGGGCCAGGGGCCGAGCCGGAGCCTACCCCGGCTGGAAGCTACACATACCTGATTGTCCATCCGGCTTCTTTGGCGTGGTTTCTTTTACGAGATTATAGACTTTTTCTAATCTGAAAAAAAGAACAAACCCTTTAAACTCTAACCTCTGCGTTGTGCTGCCTCATCACAGAAACAAGCTCCCAAACCCAGGGCATTGAGTCACCAACGCCTTATGCACACAGGGTTCAGCCAGCCTTCTCCCATACAAGCCCTCTGTGCACTCAAGCCCCTGGCCAGAGCCCAGGGCCAGTGTAAAGAGAATGACAATCCTGTTTTTCTTGCTATACTCTGTGCCTGTCTCCTCTCTAGCCCCTCAGAACAAAGCAGATGAGAAGCAAGGGGTGTGGCTGCATCAGCCCTGTGGTGAGCAGACCTGGAGACATTTAGTAGTGATCCTCTCTGTGGAGAGCAGTGCACACAGCCCCACCCCAAGGGTCCCTCACTGCCCAGACACAGCCCAAGTGCGCTGCTCCTGGGAGGCAGGGCCAGGGCCACCTACTGCAGCCCTCACACTACCCCACAAGCCCTTACTTGGCCTGGATGCCCGACCACAGCATGTGCTGCCGCTGGACCACATCTGGATGCTTCTTGATAAACTCCAGGTCATAAGGCAGTAAGAATTCCCAGCCTTTGTTGATCCTCACTACAGCCATGTGCTCCAGAAAGTCCTTCACGTCCTCGGCGCAGAGCTGAGGGGGAGGGGAGTGTGAGGCACCGCCAGCCCCAATCTCCCTCTTATGGCAAGCCCTGAGGTCATGAAGAACACCACTTACTTTGGTCACTGCTGCCACCTCCTTTCTTACCACCCATCGGCTCTGTGTGAACTTCCACATCTGAGGAAAAGAGACAGCATGTTCTAAGAGGCAACAACAGGCCTGTAAGAGGCCCAGGCAAAGGTGCAGGGGAAGCCCAGAGCCTGGGCAGCAGCCTAGAGTGGGGCTTCTGGCTCACTCCTCTCGGTGTGCCGTGGGTAGCCTCTACACCTAAGCCGCCTTCAGCCTTCCAGATGTGTCCTCTCCTCCAGGACGACGGGACCGCCTCATTCATCCAAAGCCAAGTGCTCGGTGGGCGAGGCCTTGGCCGTCGGCTTCCTTCTCACACCACGAGAAGGCAGCACCCAGGGGCTGCCCTGGGCATGCTGGCCTTCCACTGTGGCAGCAGCTGGCAGTTGGCGCGGCTTCCCAGAGGCCCAGGCTACCACAGCTGTCATGTCCCGGACCTACCTCACAGGAATACTCTCGAAAGCGGAAAGGATGACTAGCTGCTGTCTATAGAAATATATAGTATACACTGTGGGCTCCGACCAATGGCATGTGCCCACCAGAGAAGCAGCCAAAGCCAAGAGCACTCGGCACGAGTGAATGACGCCTGAGGCCGGGTGGGAGCTGCACTCCTACGCCCCAGGTCAGACTGCTGACCCCTCAACATGGACTTCCCAAAAAGCTGACTATCTAGTCAGAAGAGCGCACACAACTGTCCTCAAACAATCTAAGGGCTCCTTCTCCTCAGGACAAGCCTGTGCAGGGCCCAAGGCCCACATCAACAGCCCTAAGAGCCACATTTCAGCAAATTCAATGTGTAAATGCCAAGGGTTAGAGGGCAGTGCAGATTCCAGAGGCTTGAGCTTAAGACACAGGGTATAACAGGCCAGGGTCAGAAAAAAGAAGGACGAGTTAACTCAGAAGTCACAAGCTCCAGAAAAGTAACACGGAATAAGTGCCAGACTATGGTGAAAGGGGACTACTGGTGCCATCCAAAGTAGGGGCTGGGCAGGGCTATGGACCCAATGCTATCAGACTGTCAATCATTCATGACAACTACAAACCCAACTTGAGTCTGCAGCCAAGCTGAGCTCTGTAATATGCCACTCAACCACATGAGCCCCACACACAGGCTGAGCCAGCAGGGCCCTTTTCAGCCCAGAATGCCCAGCGGAGAAAAGAGCACCATGTGGAGTCCCACAGTGAGGCCTGCACACAGTGACCTCCCTGCTGCCGCTTGCTGCCTGCTTTGGATTCTCTCCCTCCACCCTGGACCCTGTGGCCAGAGCACAGATACTTACAACAAAGTCTCGGCCCCTGCAGAGCACCTCAGCAGGCATACCACTGTGCGGGCTGGAAGAATCCTTGGGATACAGGATGTCACTGGCAAACAAGCAAATGTAGCTGGTCAGTCCCTGTCAGGATACTTTAAAAGCCCAGGGCTCATGGTCTGAGCAAGTCCAGGTCACATCCTTTCACAGGCAACAGGCCTGAGCATGCAGGTCCAGGAAATCATGGGAAAGAACAACCCCTTCCCAACTCACTATCAGACTGGCCTAACCCCAAGGAGGAGCTAGGGGCTCAAAGATACATAAGCCCAGCACCTCAAGGAGCCTAGGACTCTTGAGAAGACTCTGATCCCACATGTCAAATGTTTGTGACTTTAAGAGAAACTAGAGCTGAAGCAAGCTAAAGGTCTTTCGTGCTGCCTAGTGGATATGTGTCAGCTGTTAGAGGCTAGACCTGACTCCCCTGGAACATGAAGAATAAGACTGTGCCCAGGGCCCAGAGGTCCTCAGCATAGAGGCCTGGAGGTGTCCCTACTATGTGACTCTAACACTTCCTCCAGCCACAGGCCCAGGGCCAGCTTTTACGGCTCCTCTGCTGGAGGTCTTCCCTTCATACCTGCCAGTCCCGAGCAACTCATGCTCCAAGGTTAAACTCCTTGGGTATAGACCTGGCAAAATGTTCTTGGCTGCCACACAGAGAAAGAACCCACTGTCAACTAAACCTAGTCAGGCACATGCTGTGGGCCCCGATGCTTTGAGGACAGAGCACACTGAATGGTGCATACTCAGCACAGAACACTAAGTAAGACATATTTGAGCCAAGGTAAGTTTAGACAAGGATGGATCTGGCTGGAAAGATTAGGACTCACACCCAGTAGCCTCAACACCCAAGAGAAGGCTTACGGAGACCCTTCCAATATGCAGGACACCCAAGCTGATGAGAGAAGCCATACTGCAATAGTCACGCTTCCCAAAGACACAAGCAGCACAGGCAGAAGCCAGGCTGAGTCACAGAGCTCACACACAGCTCTGCAGGCACCTTGGGAGATATACACAAGTCCTGGGCCTCTTCTGATCAGTTTCTTCAGGTGTGTGTGATGCAACAGCCTCTCCTGGCTTCACAGTGTAAATACAAATAGTACTCACCCTCACATTTAACAAGCAGTATGCCATAATACAATTCTTCCATAAGAAAACTGGATAAGGCCGGGCGTGGTAGCGCACGTCTGTAATCCCAGCACTTGGGAGGCAGAGGCAGGTGGATTTCTGAGTTCAAGGCCAGCCTGGTCTACAGAGTGAGTTCCAGGACAGTCAGGACTACACAGAAAAACCCTGTCTCGAAAAACCAAAAAAAAAAAAAAAAGAAAGAAAGAAAAGAAAGAAAACTAGATAATCCAAGAGCAAGATATATTTACAGGTAAATGGCACCACCATGTAAGAGGAGAGGAATACACTTTACCATCAGGTAAACAAATGAAGGGCTTAATGAAATGAAATGTTTTGAATTCTAGAGCTATTCACATTTTTTGTTTGTTTGTTTTGTTTTTGTTTTTGGAGACAGGGTTTCTCTGTGTGGTCCTGGCTGTCCTGGAACTCACTCTGTAGACCAGGCTGGCCTCGAACTCAGAAATCCGCCTGCCTCTGCCTCCCAAGTGCTGGGATTACAGGCGTGCGCCACCCTGTCCGTCGAGCTATTCACAATTTATATTGTTCATACTACGTTGTTCAAAGCATGGGGTTCATGCATTTACTGTAACACCATTTCATTATAACCAAAGTATGCATTTATGAGGGTTGGTTTAGCGAGTTCCAGGCATTATACTATGAGCCAGGAACTTGGGATAACAGTACAGACTATCTCTACTCCCTTAGAACTGATGATCTGATGGAAAAACCAGAGGAGAAAGGAGGCTACTGAAAACTAAGGCACAAAATCATGACCTGAACCCCAACAGGCAGTGTAAAAAGGCAACCAAGCTTAAGACACTTCTTAACACAACAGTAGAAAGCCAGAACAAAGAGAAAGGCTTCAAAGCAACCAGAGGAAAACAGATTACCATCAAAGCACAAGAATCAGGCTGACAGTGGGTTTTTCAGTAACAAACTGACATGTAACACAGAAGTTCACAGGACGAAGCACTTGCTGCCCACGCCTGGGGATCACAGTTTAGATCCTTAGATCCCACATAAAAAGCCAAGCAGGGAGCAGAAAGATGGCTCAGCAGTTAAAAGCACATACTGTCCTAGCAGAGGACCTGAGTTTGTTTCCCAGCACCCACGTCACATCACATGGCTGTTGTACAACTATCTGTATCTCCCAACTCCAGAGGGAGCCGACTCCTCTGGCCTCCAAGGGCACCTGCACTCACCTACAACTACCCACATGCATATACTCAAAACTCAGTGCAGCCACCTATATTCCCAGCAGCTGGGAGGCAGAGCAGCGATCCCCACAGCAAGCTGGCTGGCTAGCTAATGATGATGGGGAACTCCAGGTTCAACGAGAAATCCTGCGTCAGTAAAGGAGAGAGCACGGAGAAGGACACTTTCATCAACGCTGCGCCTGACACACAGATCCCCACACATTCATGTACAGCACACACACAGAAAAACACCAATGCATGAAGAGAGAACTGTCACTAACTTAAAGGCTGAGGAAAGCTATTCCTGAAGATCTGTATTAAACACTATGGCACTCTTTGGGCAGACTGAAATGACTCCTGATGGGAATTCAGATGTACACTGGAATAAAAATACAACACAAAAAGGGTAAGAACACTGGCTGGTAAAGTCTTGTGGGCCTGAAAATACAGACACAATTGAAATATACACGTGGGAGAGGAACAGCTAAACTAGTCTAAGATTTCGAGCTGTCTTGGAGGGGAGTAAAGAGCAACTGACATTCAGCTAGGCTGTCACAGATGCATGCCACACTGCAGGGAACCAATAGAGTCACGAGACGAACTCCCAAGTTAGTATGAGAAAACGGAAAAGTCCTGGAAAAGGTAAAATGCAACTAGGCAGAACACGAATGTCATTCAACTCATGGACTCCAAGCAGCTTACCTCTTTACCACCCAGTTTCCTTGGACTAACATCGCCACCTTCTGGATGCCACGCAGAACAGCCACAGAGTCCACAGAGGGGCCCAGGAGGCTCATGAGATTGGCGAAAGGCATGACTTTCACTGAGGTGGAAAGACAAAGGACACAATTCACTGGGTAAAAAATGAAGAGAGATCTGACCCTCCTCTCTTCCCCATCAAATGTTTCTAGAACATTAAGATCCCAGCCACCATAACTCCTAGTAACGTCAGTAGCTGCAAAGGCACCAGCAGTAATCACAGTGGTGGCGAACTCTATGCCAAGTCTCTTCTTGCCTATCACAAAACAAATGTCAGGATCTATGTGGAAAACTAAGGAATACAGAAGATTCTGTCACTATTAGGCCCAGAAAGAGTTAAAAACTCCCCCACATTAAGCTGGTTGGAAAAAGCAGAGTCAGGATTTGAACGTAGGTCACTTGTAATGCCTCTAGAACCCAGGGCAAAACCTGGGAAAAGCCCAGTCCAGAGTCCTCTATAGAAGCCTGGAGAGGCAGGGAGCCAAGCCCCTAGCTGTATGCTGTATCCAGGCCTGAAGACTTCTCAGAGGGGCCCAGAGCTTGGAACTCAGCCCCAAAAAGTTCTGTGCCTCTGCCTGAAAAAGGAGCAATTTGTTATTGAGTAGAGGCCAGCAAGTCACCATAACAGAGTCCTACCTGACATCCCTTGTAAACTGTACCGGGCCCCAGCAGTGTCCAGGAGCCCATGCTAGTCTTTTAAAGACAGACCAAAGCTCAATTTGACCTGCCCAGGCTCCTGCAGCAGGGAACGGCCAGAAAAGCCCCAAAGCCCCACCTCAAAGACCAGTGCCAACTAGGTGACTTGACAGAGTGGTACATTACTGATCTGCCCAGACAAGAACGGAGCTGCCAAGCTGGGCACTCTGGGGAGCGGGGCTTTTGCACTGGATGCAGAGAACAGAGCTCACCGTTCTTCATCAGAACCTTAATCTGATCAGCCAGGGGCAATGTTCGCAGCTGGGCCATGGACAGGACATTGCTGGGAGCCACGGGCTTGTCCCTGTTAGAAGCAGAGTTGAGTTAGAGGAGGCCAGTTGGAGGTCCTGGGAGACAGACAGTGGAGGGGTGGGACAAGAGACCCTTACTCACTTCTCCTCCTCTGGGCTGGGTGGCATGAGCATCATGAGGTATTCGCTGTACAGAGAAGGGAAAGAGGGGTGTCAGCAGCTCTGTGGACTTTGCCTCACCCCCGAAAGTGAGCAGATTGAACCCTGGGGTGGTGCAAGCAACGCTCAGCCTCCCCCCCACCCCACCCCCCAGTAGTCCTAGTAGCTCCTGGACAGCAGCCTCACAGAACATGAGGACCACCTATGCCAGGTCACCCTCCTAGGACTTCTCTAGGAGCAGTGTCTCTCCTTCAGCCTGCCACAGTCCCAACAGAAATTTCCCAGAACCTCTAACCAACACCAGCCTGTCCCACCTGGGTGACTTGAGGAGTTCCGTGTTCTCTACCCCACTGGATCCCTGACACAGCAGGTACTGGCGCTCATGCTCTGAGCGGCTATCCTGTGAGGAAAAGACAGGACAGATCACCTCCCGCTCCGGCCACCATCCTGCTCCAAGGCGATCCACAGGCCCATATGCAGCATCCTAAGCACAGCACCCACAAAGCCTCTGCAAGGTGCGCCCTGGCTCTAGGATCCCAGCCCAATACTCCATCTATAGTGCAGAAACACCAGCAACAACTAAAACCGAGCTGGCATTCACTAAGCACCTGCCATGCATCGGGCTCATTACCTGATGTACCAATGCTCATTAACACAGTAACAGTGTAAGGGCTCTTACTATCTGCTTCACAGACAAAGAAATTGAGACTAAGAAAGAAAAGGCATTTTCCCAGGGTCACCCAGGAAGAAACTGTAGGGTATCTACAAGTCTGACCCTGAACCTAAGGCTCTCCTGATGCTAATCTTCTCCTGGAAAGTTCGGTTGGTCCTTTCCCCAACGATCAGGGAGTTCTAATCCGGACACCCAGGAGCCAATGCCCAATTGCTTCCTCTACTGAGTGTGGCATCAGATAATAGGTTGCAAAGCCCTAGAAACCAAACATATTCAAAACTTCCCTGGATAGGTAGGCAGTAACCCGAGTAGTTGATAGACAGTAGATTCTCCAGAGGGACCCCAGATGAAGTGTCTAGCCTGCAGTCACCATCTATGGTGCATGAAAAACTCTAACCAAATACCACCACTACTGCACCTGCAGCTTAGGGGGCTAAACCTCTAAACTGGAACAGGAGCCCTGCTTCCCACTCTCTATGACACCTGCTACTGAGATATGGACAAGATGCAGCCTGCTCACACAACTTGATGCTCTCGATGGTGTAGCCCAGTGGCCACACACGAGGTGAGCTAAAGGTGAGCCGAGCGGCTCTTGGGCATCAGGCTCACCCGCATGCCATAGTAGTGCAGGTGGACCCAGGGCTCCTCTGCATGCTTCTTCTGTAAGAACTCATAGGACTGCACACGGCGCTGACGAGCCTGCTCTGACTCTGGCCTGGAGAACCGTACCTGTGAAGAAGGGAGAGGTCACACCCCCAGGTCTATGGCCCCCAAAGATCTTACCAAATCATAGAACCCCCTCCCAGTTTGCTATTGGGATTTAGTCTCTGGGCTGCCAATGCAAACTTGGAGTGGTATTTTCTTGCTGCTGTCTGCCCTGGCCAAGGCTTTCCAGCTAGGCCACTTTTCAGATGAGGGGTTTTACCCACGAAGGTACAGGAGGTTTTAATGGCTCTCCAACAAGCTGCTGAGAACAGGACAAACCTCTGAAGCCTGAGCTCTCTGCTACAGCACTTCAGGAGAGGACAGTCTACCAGGATGTGCAAACTATACAGTCATTTCTGTGCCAGCTGTGACTCACTGCACAGCATTTTTCTTTCAATGCTTATTGTAAACTACATATACATAAATAGGAAGGCCTTCACACATCCTGAGTGGAAGGCTAGTATTCTTTTTTTTTTTTTTTTTTTTTTTTTTTTGGTTTTTTCGAGACAGGGTTTTCTGTGTAGTTCGGGCTGTCCTGAAACTCACTTTGTAGACCAGGCTGGCCTCGAACTCAGAAATCCACCTGCCTCTGCCTCCCAAGTGCTGGGATTAAAGGCGTGCACCACCACCGCCCAGCAGGAGGGCTAGTATTCTTAATCTTCCAAAGTCAACCTTGTTGGCCAGGTAACCACTCTTCTGTACCCATCAAAAAGGCAGAATTACACAGAATTAACATGAGACTTTGTGAGCCCATGTGACTTCACTGGGGATCCTGGGCTGCACCTTCCTGTTTCCAGGCAACTCTGCCACACCCCAGGATCCCAGCTATTTTCCAACAGGAGTCAACCTGGGCAGGGGTAGTTACCCCTGCTACCCAGGCAGCAGACTAGGGGGCTCAACAATACTCTGCATCTGCTACTCCCATGGATGGGAAAGTCCTTTCTGCTGGACCTCGCAGCTCAGACTGTCTTTTCCATCCACGCTGCTCCCTCCTGCCCAGGGCCAGAGCTCACCGTGATCTGCTTAACGTCTTCTTCTGCCTCGTCCTGAGAAGAATCCCCTGCTGCAAAGCAAGCTGTCAGTACAGCCTCTGCTGGGAACGCTCATTGCCCCAAATAAAACCCTCCCTCAGGAAGGCCAAGCAAGGGGGCCCTGGTCTCAACTAGGGCAGTTTAATCCTTCGGTGATGTCTGGCCATCTGTGGGGACATTTTTTGGTTGTCCCAGATGTGGAGTTAGGGGCTGCTAGCATTTGGTAGGCAGGGGCCTGGCGTATCAGTAAGAACCCCACCATCGGATCTGTTTCGAATGCTCACGTGAGCCCACCCAGGCCACAGGCTGTCAGCAGGCTCACCCTCATTGGCTGCCTCCCTCTCTCGGTGCTTTGCATCTGCCTTATCAAGGTAGGAGAAGCTGGGCCGCAGCTGCAGGATGCCGTGTAAAGGTGTCAGGTGGAGCTCACCTGGCAAAGGAAGAAGGGTGTGAACACGTCTCTGCAACCCCAGCCACATACCCAGCTCAAAGGAGTCGCCTACACTCGTTACAGCACCAATCCAACTCCACCTCCTGAGGAGCACTAGGCCAGGAGCTATTTCCAACCAGCACAGTAAGCACACCCGGAGCAGGAGCCTGACTCTGCTCAAGAGTCTGACTTCCCTCCCTATGCTCCCTGCCCAAGCCAGTCTCCAACCCTCACGCTTACTACTCCCTTTAGCCACAATGCACAACTCACGCTTCCCTCTGGGTCTCTGCTATACTGCTGTTGCCAGACCCTACCAGAGTCCACTAGAGGACAGCATGGCCTCTAACTAACATGTCTCTGACTGCAAGAATTATGGCTTCCAGGGCTGGAGAGATGGATCAGCAGTTAAAGCACTTACTGCTCTTGAAGGAGACCCACATCTGATTCCCAGCACCCAAGTGGCAGCTCACAAGCACTCCTAACTCTAATTCCAGGGCATCCCAAGCCCTCTTCTGGCCTCCTCAGGCACCAGGCTTGCACACAATGCACATATATACATGCAGACAAAACAGTCATACATAAAAATCTAAAAACAGAAGAGCAAGTGGTGGTGGTGCACACTTTTAATCCCAGCACTTGGGAGGCAGAGGCCGGTGGATCTCTGTGAATTGGATGCTACTCTAGTCTACAGAGTAAATTCCAAGACAGCCAGGACTACACAGAGAAACCCGTCTCAAAAAAGTGGGGGTAGGAGGGTGGGTAGTGGTGCAGCACTGAGCTATGGTTCAGAACAGTACTTGAGACAGAATCTTCCTACGTGGCCTTAGAAGGCCTGGAACTTACCATGTAGACTAAACTGGCCTCAAACTCAGAGATCCACCTGCCTCTGCCTCTCAACTGCTGGGATTAAAGGTGAACACTTCTGATACAACTTTTCAATGTTTCCTCTCTTCTCAGAGCTTTGTCATTCAATGCTTTGCAAAGTCCCAGTGCTGAATGAAGTAAGTACCTTGAGTATCTAACAAGTGCTGAGTGTGCTCTGACACACTAGACACCCCCTTCTGAAGCACACAGCTTGATACACATTAATATAGTCTCAAAATTGTGGCAACTATGCTACTCTCAATTTTGGCACAACTTTAGCGCCCCAAAAAGAACCTGTCACTTCCCATGATCACCCTTCCTCTGCTCTTGGGGATGTGGTAGGATGCTTAGTTCTGTCAACTAGATAACACCTGGTAAGGGATTCTCAGTGAGAGTGGCTAGACCATTAGGCCAGGGGCACATCTGTGTGCATTATAATGAGACAGCACACTCACTGTGGGTGGGGCTGTTACAACGGGCAGAGGGTCCTGGACAAGAGCGGAGAAAGCAAGCTGTGAACTAGCATGCATACTTCCATTCATCACTCTCATCTAGACTGTGTGAACCTTTTCTTCCCTTAACTGCTTTTGTCAAGGTGTTTTATCACAGAAATAGGAAAGAAAATTAAAGCACGTAGTATGCTATTTTTTTTATTGGTGGTGTTTGTCTGTTTTGAGGTGAGGTCTCTACATATCCCTGACTGTTATGGAACTTACTATGTAGACTAGGATGGTTCAGAAGTCAGAGATCCACCTGCATCTGCCTCCCAAGCACTGGGATTAAGGGCATGCTGAGATTAAGTGTACACCACCATGCCTGGCTATATGCAGTGTTTTGAGCATGATTTCTCATTACCCTCGTGGACACATACATCTATCAGGGATTCGCTCTTTCACATGAGCAGATAAGGCTGTTATCCTTATAGATGTCCTGTAGATATGGCACATTTTGTTTATGCATCATGTGATGGGTTTGGGCTAGTTCCATTCTTTGGCTCTCATGAATAAGGCCCTATGAACTTGTGTCCATGGTTTTATATAGACATATTTCCACTTGTCCTCAGTACATGCTGCCCATGTATGAATAGAATTGCTTGGTTCTGAGTAGCATGTACTTAAAAGGGCAAAATTTTGCCACCTGTCTCCAATACTATGCTCTGTTGCATATGTGTTCCCAGGAGCAAACTGACTTGAGGCTCCAACTCTACCAAGTCGGCAGTGCCCAGCAAAGTCCTCTTCCCAGTGTATGACGCCATAGTTTCCCATTTCCACACTGTCCTGATCCTGCATGGTTTAGTGTTCAGGAGCAGCCAACAGCATTTGTAAGACTGGATGCGGTCCTCAGGCCCAGTCCTCCCTGTGCCCTCCCCAGGGCAGAGCCAGCACTAGGTACCTTGCCTATAGAGTGCAGCTGCGTAACGAGCTGTGTTGCTGGTGGTCTGTGAGGAGCAGAAGGTCTGCTTGTCCATCAGCTTCCTGGGAGCACAAGGAGAACTAGTGTCAAGGGCTAGGATGCTTCAGAGAAGCTGGCCAACCCTGCTCCCTCCCAACAGGTATCATCCACCTACGTCTGCTTCCCGAGTAATGTGATTAAAGGTAAGCACTTGAGATACAACTCTTGAGTATTTCCTTTATACTCAGAGCCTTGTCATTGGAATGTAGTATACATCCCAATGTATACTAGCTAAGGCTAAGGGATGAGAAAACCCAGAGCTTTGAGGGATCAAGGGACGAATGGACAGGGGCTCCAGAAGCACCTGCTGGGATAAGCCAACTTAGGAGGGAGGGTCAACAACTCTCGGTTAGACTGGGATCCCAGGGACAGGGCAGAGAGGGCCCAATGCCCCTGAGGCCCCAGCAGGGTCCTCTTTAACCTTGCCCTTCAGTGGAGTCCTGGGAAAGGCACTCACGAGGAGTATGTGCTGGTCTCGTCAGCACAGGCGCCATCCACATTTAGTGCGATCTGCTCTCCTTTGCTGCGGCAGTAGCTGGGATTCAGGGTGTCAATGGCCATCTCAAGCTCTACCTGAAGTACAAAGTACCATCTGACTCGGAAAGTGCCACGGACCAGCTCCCTAGGGACACTCCCAGCCAGGTCCCTGCCCAGAAACAAGAGTGACTAGCATCCTTCCCAATGGGCACCAGGTTTCAGTCCACACAAAAAGTCACCAATGGCATTTCTAACAAAAATGTCACAGTGTTGGGCTGGAGAGATGGCTCAGCAGTTAAGAGCACTGACTGCTCTCCCAGAGGTCCCGAGTTCAAATCCCAGCAACCACATGGTGGCTCACAACCATCTGTAATGTGATCCGATGTCCTCTTCTGGTGTTTCTGAGAGTGACAGTGTACTCACATACATTAAAAAAAAAAATTCTTTAAAAAAATATGTCACAGTGTCTTTTAGGGGTACACATACTTGTTTGTCCCATACTCTCCCATACCCCTAAAATGAGAAAGAAAATTTGAAACCAAGACATCATCTCTAACATCAATAATCCTTGGCTGGGTGGTGGTGGCGCACGCCTGTAATCCCAGCACTCTGGGAGGCCGAGGCAGGCAGATTTCTGAGTTTGAGGCCAGCCTGGTCTACAGAGTGAGTTCCAGGACAGCCAGGGCTATACAGAGAAACCCCGTCTCCAAAAAACCAAATCCAAAAAACAAAAACAAGATCATCATCATCATCATCATCATCATCATCATCATCATCATCATCCTCCTCCTCCTTGAACAACCCAGCCACTCCCACCCCCATCCCCTCCTACCCCCCACCTCCACGACTAGAAATTGAGAGTCATAACTCCTACAGATGAGAAAATTTGAAATTTGTCTCAGCTTCTTTTGTCCCCTCAACCCATCCTGTAAGGATATCGGATCTGTCCATTCAGTCTGCTTCAAATGCCCACCCCTGATGCCCCAGGCTTCCATAGCTGCCCCGACCGCCCCTGACCCGCGCCTGACTCTGCTGGGGGCTGCCTTTCCTTCCTCCGCTCTCAAGGCCTGCACTGCTCACCACTGTCCTCTAACCCACCCGCTGCTCCTTCTCTGTCTGGGCTTCCAGTCTCCAACTGTCTTCTTGCTTCCCTCAACCCCCATTTACTCTCAGGACCCTACTTCCATCTGGGAGGTTAGACCCACCTTCTGCTGTTTGGGCTTGATCTTCGCTGAGAGATGTGGAATGTCATCGTAGGTCATCGAAGCAGGACGCACAGGATACTAGGGAGAAAAAGGTCCATCAGTCCTCCCTGCCCAGAACAAACTGGAGCAGGGCATCAATGGTTCCAATGAAGAGCAAATGCCAATCCTATTCCCACTATTCCCACACCTACACTACCCAACAGAGACCAGAGTACCCAGGATCCAATCTGCTCTACCGAGGGGGCACCCTTACCTTATAGCTTATACCTAGTCAGATTCATAATGGGTCTTCCGAGCCTCCTGCTGGTAGACCACTATAGAATGTCTTTGTCTTTCAAGGGGCATGGCCGAGCCCCTGGCACCCTGAAGCTCAAAAGCAGGGCAGTAGGAATTGAGAGTAGAAGGAGGCCAAGGACTTCCTGCCACCCTGAAGGCCTCCAGGGTGAGACGTGAGACAAGAGGAGGAAAACAGGGCTGGCCTAAAACTGCTGGAGGCTGATCTGCACACTGGATACAAGAACTCTTGACCCCATTCTCTCTCCTTATCAATCTATCTGCACTTTCCACGGTCCTCTAGAGAGGGGTCTGGAAGGCGGGCCCCTCCCCTGCATGGCCTCCATTATGTAATGGCTGCCTTGAGGCCTCCTCAGAAAGCCTAGACTTGGCTCTGGAGCTGTAACACTTTCTATAGAGGCCTCACAGAAATACTTTTTCTTTCTCCTCTCCCATGGAAACTGCTGATGAATGAACCCCTAATTGGTCTACCGAATCCTTAGTCCAAGCCATCGGTGGTGCCTAATATCCAGCAGCTTCTGCAGTGCACTTGAGGACATACAGCAGCTTGGGCTGAAGCTCAACTTTTGGGATGATTTCAGATCAGCTACATTTAGCATAGGAATTAAGTAGTCACTTCTGAAAAACTCCTCAGTAGCAACGCCAGGGCTGCACCTTTAGCTTTCAGCTGAAGCAGGGATGGATAAGCTTTGGTGAGGGGCACAAGTGCTCTAGGCAGAGCCCTTGGGAGAGCCAGCACGGGGTGAGATATGCCCTCCCACAATAGCTCACAAAGCTCTAAATTCACTCCTCTCTGGGCTAAGAAAGCTGGTAGTGAGCTAAAGGTCTGGGCTACAGTACTGACTACCTCGTACTCCGAGTTCTCCACTCCCAAGGCTGCTTGAGTGTAAACAGAGCACATGGAGCGGGCGCACATGGAGCCACTGTCCGAGGCTCTGCACTCAGTCCGGATGCAGGTAACCCCAGGGAAGGACAGTCTCTCTGCACAGGTGCTGCTGCCCCTGCCACTTGCCCCAGGCCCTCTCTGGAGAGCTCAGGATCCTCCACCTCAGTCCCTCATGTGCAACACAGACTCAAAGTCCTGGTAACAACCACCTGATATGAAGGCTGTAAAATGGTTACACACAGTCCACAAGGTCCTCCAGTTGCATGCTATGACCCAGACTTTCTAGTCCTAGATGTGCATCCAAGAAGTGAAAACACAGGTCCATACAAAAACACATGCACAGATGTCCAGAGAGCATTCAAGGCAGTAGCCAAAGTGTAGAAAACCCAAATGCCCAGACTGACGGGTGAACAGCTGCACCTCATCCACAATGGATACTCCTGTGTGTGTGGCTGCTGTCTGTGTACCTGGAGGTCAGAGGACCACCTCAGGCAGTCCTCAGGAGCCAGCCACTTGGTTTTTTTGAAACAGAGTCTCTCACTGGTCTGGAGCTCACTAAGTAGCTTAGGCTGGCTGGCCAGTAAGGCCCAGGCATCCACATGTCTCTGCCACCCCAGCACTGGGACTACAACCACAAGCTACTACACCAGCTTGAGGTGGGTTCTAGGGACCAAGTTCAGGTCTTTGTATACTCGCATAGCCCGTACGTTACGACTGAGCCACCTTCCCAGCCCCTCAGAGACGCTCTTTAGCATAATCGTGAAACATGATCCAGGCCGCAGCAGATGGGCTCTACAGAAGAGAGGGCTGGTACTAAAGTAAAGCCTGCATCCCTACATGAGGGATTCCAAACAGGCAAATCCATACAAACACAATGTTGCCTCGGGCTCAAGGTAAGAATAGAGTTAGTGCTGAGGACTGACTAAATACATGGGATTTCTTCCAGAGGGACAAAAATGTACTAAAACAGGGTGTGGTACTGGCTGCACAGCCCCCAAATAGGCTAAAATCTTCAGCATGGTTTACTTACTTAAATGTGGAAAAGTCTGGTGAAGGAACTGTATTCCAGTACAGCTGATGTAAAGCACAGTCATCACCATCTCAGTGCAGTGGTAAGTGGTACTATGGGGTTGAGGGAACCCGGGACAGCAGTGCTGAAACAGGAGGTGCTCAACAGATGCCAGCCACAGGAGAAGGGCCGTGGAGGGCTAACAGCTTGGTGCACTTAAGAGACAGACCCAAGGCTTACACATGGCCACAAGGATGCTCTGGAAACTTCCTTGAGCTCCACCCAGCAGCAGTAGTCCCTGTCAGCACTAACTCTTCCCCAGGCAGCAGCCTGAGCATGTCTATGTGGATGCATTTGACCCTCACAGAATCTCTGAGACAGGCAGCGTGACTAGTGAAAACTGAGGCACACAGATGGCTTGCTCGGGGTTAGAAACTGAGTCTGGATGGAGCTGAAACTGGCTGCTCTGGTCCAGCACCCCAGCTGCTCAGTCTGCATCCTGCATGTTATCCGGCTTGCCCATCTGGGCAAGTGAGTTCTGCCATGCCTCCTGCCCAGCCCAATTCCCCCAACTCCCCATACCTGCATAAAGTCCCATCCTTACCTGAAAGAGATACAGCTTCTCTGCCAGACTTTTGGCCAGGTACACATCGATCTGGGAACAAGGGAAGAAAACATTTAAGCCAGGCCCAGACACTCGGATAGGATCAGTGGCTCACAGAGGCAGCTCAGGGAAGAGGAAAAAGCTTGACTTATACTAAGAACAGAGGTAACCAGGCCAGGCCTCCAGCCCAGGGACATCCAGGATTTCCTCTCAACAGCCACCCAAGAACCAAGACAAGGGCTTGCCTAGCCTCTGCACTAGGTTATTCTAACTTGGAAAGGGCACACGGGCCTGAGCTTCTCTGTGCTCTCCCCACCTTGGTGCTCTAGTGCTCGCATGGCACCCAGTTTTAATGTCTACGAGGCCCTATGAGACTGTCTTCTCTTCCTCACCTCCTACTCCTGACTCCCGGGCTCTGTACACAAACTGCTCACTCCTGCCCACGGCCTCTGCACACATGAATGTCCTTCGCACCTGTCTCTGACTGCTCACTCATCTACAGGGGCTCAGTGGGAAGAAGCCAGCCAGAGCTGTCTGGCTGCAGAGGGCGCTCCCTCTATGCTGTCTCCAATTCCCTCTGAGGTTACTTGGTTTCTTTAGTGTAGCTATAGCTTAAGGCAGTTAAACAATTCAAATCTAAAACTAAGGTAGTTGTATCCAACAAGAGGAACCACTGCCTGTCTAGGGATGGTCTCCTGACCCCGGCCATTCAGATTCAGGGTGGGCCCAGGGCAAATACACCGCCTGGGCTGGAAGGATTCTCTGAGGGGTAAGAATGACAAAAAACTACTTTGTCTTTCTGTGAGGAATCTGGACCTGCCTGCCCAAAGTTTGTGTCTGAGGCTCCTTATGTGTCTCTTGCATAGGCCAGAGGCTACCTAGAGACAAGGACACTGCCTGCTTGCTATTTATTGTCACTGTCCCTAGTACACAGGAATGGAGTAAAGAAATGCTGAACGACACAATCTGAGATGCCCAGGCATGAGCTCCCAATCTCTTCCCGGCATGTGCAGTGTCTGTCCAGTGTCCAGCTCTGCAGCTGGCTTTCTAGTAAGTGGGAGAGACAGCAAACAAGCTGAAGTCAAGGCACATCAGAGGAGGTCCCACACCGGGGGCTGCTGGGTCACGGCCCGGGAGGAACAAGAGTGGCAAGAGTAAGGCCTAGGGTCCCTAGACCACCAACAGGCCCTAGCCTGGCCTGTGGGCATGGAAGGGACTTGGTCCGACGACCTGTGGCTGACAGCAGCAGTTACCTCCTGTATGACTGGGTCATCTTCTTCATTGGCCATACTAGGGAGAGCCCACCACAGTCCTCAACTCGATCTGCAAAGACAGCCAGAGACCCGGGCAGTCAGCAAGCCGTCCGTCCACTCAGCCTTCTGAGGCACCTTTCTTCACAGGCGCTGTGCAGGGAAGGGAAGCTCTGTGTCTGTGGTGGAGCACCAGTGAGTGAGGAGGGAGGAGCACACAAAGGGTACAGCAGGGCGACCCACGCCAACACGCGCCAACTATACCTCTAGGGGAAAAGAATGATGGCCAGTTTTACAGGTTTCTTGCCCACTCAAAAACAACTCCCAACCGGGCCCAAGGAAGCCTGCAGTCCACAGCTGGAGTGGAGGGTCCTATGCTAACATGAAGCCAGCTTCAAGGGGCCCACAGACTTCCCAACATCTCTTCAGACAGCTGGCTGCCAGGCTCTAACCCCAGTGGGCCAGTTTTCTGTACTTTATGGTCAAAATGACCCTCTTTTAATATTTTCTCTTGGGCTTATGAGGCAATAAGGCTGAGTGGTGTGACTGTCTCCATCTTACAAAGAGACTGAATTCAGGGACGGGTTACAGGAGCTCACTCAACGTCACACCACATCAAGACTTCAAAGCCAAGCCTTGGAGTTGGGCGACAGTTATAAATGGGGACGTTCAGTGGCGAGTGGGACCCTCCAGGTAAGGAGGGGCATGTGGGTAGGCTGAAAGGATGGAGGGAAAAGGGAAACCGGAGGTTCCAGCCAGGGAGAGGGAAAGGGCTGCCTGCAGGCTTCCAGCTCTCCTGACCGAGGGCAGAGGTGCCACTGGCTAAGAAAAGAACTGAGCATCCAAAGACTTCAGCTGCCCCCACCCCTCTGCCCCCGGGTAAGATCACCTCATATCTGAAGGATATAAAAGGATAACAGGAGCCGGGCAGTGGTGGCACACGCCTGTAATCCCAGCACTCTGGGAGGCAGAGGCAGGCGGATTTCTGAGTTCGAGGCCAGCCTGGTCTACAGAGTGAGTTCCAGGACAGGGCTATACAGAGAAACCCTGTCTCGAGGAGGAAAAAAAAAAAAAAAAAAAAAAGATAATAGGTGTTCCAATGAATGACTGTGATCCCAGCACTGGGAAGGTAGAGACAGGAGAATCATTAGTTCAAGGTCAGCCTTAGCTACATGGGGAACTGGTAGTAAGTCTGGGCTATAAGATGCCAGAGAGATGGCTCTGCGGTTTAGAACACTGACTACTCTTCCAGAGGTCCTAAATTCAAGTCTCAGTAACCACACGGTGGCTCACAACCACCTGTAATGGGATCTGGCGTGCCTGAAGACAGCTACAGTGTACTCATATAAATAAAATAAATACATCTTATAAAAAAAATTTTAAAAAAAGATGCCCTGTCTCAAAAACAAAACAAAACAAAAGCAAAAAACAAAAACAAACCCCCGAAACCTAGCTGGGCATGGTGTTGCCATGGGTGGTCCCTGTAATCCCAGCACTTGGGAGGCAGTTTATGGCCAGTCTGGTCTACAGGCTAGAACCCACAATGAAACTGTTTCAAAAACAAATAAATTTAAACAAACAAACAAACAAACACTATCACAAAGACTTAAAAGGTACTAAGCAATTTCTTTAGTACTGGTTGGACACCAGCTAAGGCCCCATGCACTCACTAGCTGCAGACGCGGCCCACACTCAGCCCACTCAAGCAGACACGCCCGCCCCATCCTTGGTGCCTCCCTTTCTCACTTCACACCAGCTCATCCTGTCAGGTCCGCCTTCAAAGGAGGCCAGGAGCTGGCCACCTGGGTCACACCTCAACCTAGCCAGCTCTGCTTCCTGGCTGATTTCCTGGCTCCTGTCCCAGAGTCACCGGTCAACCCTCCGGTAGCAGCACCCTGAGTGATGCCTTCCAGGGCCCCCATCTCCAGAGAGAATCTTGACCCTTCCAGTGAACCTCAGCAGACCCCGACCCTTTGCCTTAGGCCCCACCCACCACCACCTCTGATCTTCCTATCTCTTCCCAATCCATATGAGAGCCATACTAAGTGTTCGACCCCAACTTCAGGTTCCTTCCTGTGCCATTCCCAGGGTTTTGTTCAAATGTTCTAAAGTGGATCTGTCCCTACTTCTCAAAACTGAAAACTGCCCCCAACTGCTTTCCTGTCTCTGGCCTCCTTAGGACATTATCACCATGGAATAATTTCCTCTGTATCTTTCCTTCCTACCATTAAGCTGTAAGCTACAAACTAAGACCGTCTACTTTTGCCTTACTGTATCCCTGATCCCCAAAACTCAGCAGATACAGCACAGCTCTACCTGACACCTGAAAATGTGACCTGAAAAGCTGCTGTGAGCACCAGAGAGACTCTCAGCAAAGGAATGTCTGGAACAGGAGACAGGCTGGTGGGAAAAGGGCCATCCCCGCCGATCCGCACGGCCTCAGCAGAATGAGCAGTCCTACACGGTTGCCACTGTGCCCCTGCACTGGCTACCAAGTGTCACAGATCTATGTCAAGCAGGTAGCTGATCTGCAGGCAGTTGCACTTGGTGGCCAATTGAGACAGGATTTCAGGGGAACCAAGGAAACACAGCACATGCAAAAAGAGGCTATGGGTTTGAAGAGCCTCAAGTCCCAACTACTCTTTCGGGGCTGAAAGCTGTCCACTCAGCTGGATGATGGAGGCCCCGCCCTCTGAACACTAGGTAATTGGGCTACCTGCAAAGGTCATCACCTCCCTTTAGCCTCCCAGACAACAGTGTCCAATTCAGTGGCTTTTAAAGGTTTAGCCTATGACCAACAATAATATTTTCCCATCAATGATGCAGATGACACATGGAAATGCCATAGCTGAAGCAGTACTTTGTGTAGCATGCCTGTTATATGCCACACAGTGATGTTTTTCATCTTGCCTTTGCAAAATAAAAATGTTGGTAGTGGCGCATGCCTTTAATCCCAGCACTTGGGAGGCAGAGGCAGGCGGATTTCTGAGTTCAAGGCCAGCCTGGTCTACAGAGTGAGTTCCAGGACAGCCAGGGCTACACAGAGAAACCCTGTCTCGGGAAAAAAAAAATGTTGGTAGCAAGACTCCCCTCAACCCAATTTTATAACACTCACTAATAAATCTTGAACTGCCAACAATCCAAGCTTCCAAAGCAAGCTGTGGTGACCCATGCCTATAATAACAGCACTTGGGAGACTGAGGAGGAAGATAAAAAGTTTGTGGCCATCCTGGGCTATATTATAGCAAAGCCTCATCTGGGAAAAAATAAGTTACAGACACAAAGCAAACAAAAAGGCTTCCCTACTTCCACTCTCCTAATTCCAAGTCTCAGGAGACTGCCAGCATTGCCACCTTGCTCCCACCCCTTCAACTGTTCCATGGGCCCTACATCCCTACACGATCTTGTCCCTGTCTCCACATACTCATCTTCCCACAGCCTAGTGATCAATTACTGAGCTTCTAACAGGCCAAGCCCCAAGCATTCTTGAGGACCTCTGCACAACAATCCCAGGTCATTTTCAGGATGCTCATTTTCCTTAGATGTAAACCACTACCACTCCCTCCAGGATTAGACATGTTCCCAGACAACCCAACTGGAACAGCCGCTTCCAACCCCTTCCATTACAAGGATAATTCCGTATTTCCAGAATGGTCCTAACCTGGAACTTCCCAATCTGCTTGGTCAGGTGTTAGCTGTCCTTTGAACTAGATTTGTTGTTGTTGTTGTTTTTTGTTTTTCGAGACAGGGTTTCTCTGTGTATCCCTGGCTGTCCTGGAACTCACTCTGTAGACCAGGCTGGCCTCGAACTCAGAAATCCACCTGCCTCTGCCTCTCAAGTGCTGGGATTAAAGGCGTGGGCCATCACTGCCCGGCTGCACTAGATTTTAAACTCCATGAAGGCTTCTCTATGCTTCAGATTTCTTGGCCCATTAAGTGCAGATAATAATACTTCATCGTTATTATGGGATCATTACTTTTAAAAATTAAAAAAAAAAATCACAGTTCTTTCTCCCAAACGCTAGTGATGCCAGGCATCAAATAATATTTAATCTTCTCATTAGTTGTGCAAATTAAAATTTATAGTGCCCAACTTAGAATTGATTTACTCAAGGTCACAGCCCCCAGGAAAACAGGTAAAATCTAAATCTAGCTGATGGCAAACAGCCTTGATTTTATTCTTAACTAAAATGCTGCACATATCTTTGGTAAAAGGCAGTATGGTATAGTGGTTAAGAGGTTGGACTGCCATGTGAAACCTTACAGGTTCAAATCCCACCTCTACAATATAGCAGCTGATTAATGACATGAATTGCATAACCCTGGGTCCTTTCCTATTTTCATCCTTAAACCGGCAATAAACCACACACCGGCTTCAAAGGGGTAAGTAGAACCTATAAGAAGAGTTGTTGCTACGTGGCAACATGTTTTCTTCCAATATAAGACCGAACACGACAGGCACAAATGAAAGAAGCAGGAGTGTCACCCATCTTACACTCATTAAAACACTGTAGCATGGGAATCATATTAACCCCATTTCACAGATAAACGTAAGATCTTATCTTTTCGCTCCCAAACCCAAACCCAGGAACTCTAAAAGCAGAATTCCAGGACGACCTGGTATGTTCATCATCCCCCGTAACTGGAGGATCCCCGGGTCCGCGCAACAATCGCCACTCTGCTTAAACACGGATCAATGAATGAGGCGTCCGGGGCTCGCTAGGGCCAGGCGGAGTTGACCCGGTTCAGCTAGGGCAGCGACCCCTGCCCATGCAGGCGGCCCCGGCGTCCAATGGCTGTCTCCATGTCGCCGGTGCTCAGGCGCCCTTCCCACTCTTCCGAAAGCCGCCACGCCACCGGGTACCAGTGCCCTCGCAGGTGCGGTTCGGGAGCCAGGCCCGGGCGGGGCAGCGCGGCCGAGGCCTGAGTCAGCGCGGGCCCCACCGCCGTCGCCTCCCCACCGTCCGGCCGTGCGGAGCGACCCAGGCCGAGGGCGGCCTGGAAAGCGGGGCGGCCACCTTGCGCCTTGCCTGGGTCCCGGGAGGCCGCGGCCCCTCGGCACGCAGCGGCGCGGGCCTCTCTGGCCTAGTCAGCAGCGCGGCCCGGAGCGCCGAGCGAGTGCGACGGCTGCGGCTCGAATCCCGAGGTTGCCGAGTTGGGGCTCACCTCTCCGCCAGGGCCGCGCGCGGGCGGCGGAACGGCCCAAGGACCCGCGGGCTGCAGAGACGGCGGCGGCCGGGTCTTCTATCAGGCAGCGGCCATGTTGCTGCTGGAGAAACTCCGGCGGACACGTGGGGGGAGCGGGGCCGGCCCTCGCGCTTCCTCTTACCCACAATGCCCCGCCCCGGCGCGCGCGGGACCGCCCCTTCGGCGAGCTACTCGTGGTGCAGAGAGCACACTTCGACGGCAGGGGTCGCCGCTGCGGCCGCGGGAGAGACCCAGAGCAAAGGAGGCTGAGACAAAAGAAAAAAGTTTGCCTTGGCAGCGGTGGGATTCGAACCCACGCCCCCGAAGAGACTGGAGCCTTAATCCAGCGCCTTAGACCGCTCGGCCACGCTACCCAGCTGCTGAAGCTGTTTTCTAAGAAGCTACTTAGTGGATTGACACGTATGTTTTCCTTAGATTTCTGGAATTGTATATTATTCCCTGCTGATGGAAAACGCCGTAAATAATATTATTATAATGACACCAATTGAAATAAAAGTATTTAGATGCAAGCTTGTTCCCAATAAGTTTTGAAGCAAAGAATAGTTTAATTTCCGTTCTGAGTCAGATGGTTAAGGTGTCTGTCACTCACATAACCGAATTAGATGTCTGGTTCTGGCAGTAACTTTCACTGAGCTCTGAGAGTTGCACTGTGACCCCAGGTCTGCACACTTCTATCTGAAAATTTGCGTGTTTAAATTTTTAGTACACAAATAATATTAAAACTTGGCAGATAAAATACATTCTTTGTAATATTCAAAATAATATTCTTCGACCTTTGACTTGCTCCGGCTTTCTAGTAACCAGCATTATTGGTTGATTGTACATCCTTTCTGATCTTTTGCTGTCAGTTTCTATGGATGTTTATTATCTCCATGGAAAATAATTTTGCTCATATTGTGAATGGGTTGGTATGTAAATATTAACACAGTAACGCATAGAGATATACAGCTGGCGGGTTTTTCACCATGCTTTTGATTTATTTTTCTTTTTTGCTTTTGTTTTTAACCAGACTTTATTTTAAGTATCTGTGCATGTTAATGTACCCAAACAAACTTTTACGTTTACTCATTTGTTTGGGAGGGGGGAGGGGGGCCGGGGGAGGGGGGTGGGGAAGGGCAGGGTAGAGCTGGACGTGTTGTGGAGGTCAGGGGACAACTTGCCTGAGTATGTTCTTTCTTTCCACCATGCGGGGGCAGCTCAGTCAGGCTTAGACAAGTGTGTTTACCTGCTGAGTTATCTCACTCGCCCTGGATATTTTAAAACACTGAAAAAGACACGGTGAAAAAAATTGTCACCCATAGTTCCACCACCTAGAATAAAACTCATTTCTGCATATACATGTGAACACGCATACACATGGATTTGTTGTTTGAGTTAAGGTGCACAGTGCCCAGGCTGGCTTTGAACTCTGTGTGTTGATGAGTTTGAATTCTGATCCTCTGGCCTGCACTTCCGAAGTACTCAAATTGTAGGTTTGCACCTGGCCAGTCGCTGTTAATAAGACATTTGCTTCCAATTATTTTCTTTCTTTCTTTCTTTCTTTCTTTCTTTCTTTCTTTTTTTTTTTTTTTTTTTTTTTTGTGTGTGTGTGTGTGTGTGTGTGTGTGTTGGTTTTTTGGAGACAGGGTTTCTCTGTATAGTTCCAGCTGTCCTGGAACTTGCTCTGTAGACCAGGCTGGCCTCGAACTCAGAAATCTGCCTGCCTCTGCCTCCCAAGTGCTGGGATTAAAGGCGTGCGCCACTACCGCCCGGCCCAATTATTTTCTTGTGTATATAATTTTTATTGAATGTTACAAGTAAGGGCTGCAAAATGGCTAAGCATGTAGGAGAACCTGTTTTCAATCCCTGGGACCCACATGATAGAAAAAGAGAATCACCCACGTGCTGTCCTCTGTCACATATACTCACAGGATAATTAAGTAATAAGATACACAGGTAACAGCCAGGCGGTGGTGATGCACGCCTTTAATCCCAGCACTTGGGAGGCAGAGGCAGGTGGATTTCTGAGTTCGAGGCCAGCCTGGTCTACAGAGTGAGTTCCAGGACAGCCAGGGCTACACAGAGAAACCCTGTCTTGGAAAACCAAAAAAAAAAAAAAAAAAAAAAAAAAGATACACAGGTAACAAATGTAATATACCCTTTTTAAACTGTATCTTTAAATATGGGCTGAGAGGTGGTGACACATTCCTTTAGTGCCAGCATTTGGGAGGCAGAGGCAGGTGGCTCTCTAAGATGAAGGCCATCCTGGTATACAGTGTGTTCCAGGACAGCTAGGGCTAAAGAGAGATGCCTTATCATGAAAAAAAAAAAAAACTCTCTCTCTGTCTCTGTCTCTGTCTCTCTGTCTCTGTGGTGTGTGTGTGTGTGTGTGTGTGTGTGTGTGTGTGTGTTAGACATAATGGCGAGCCGGGTGGTGGTGGCGCACGACTTTAATCCCAGCATTTGGGAGGCAGAGGCAGGTGGATTTCTGAGTTCAAGGCCAGCCTGGTCTACAAAGTGAGTTCCAGGACAGCCAGGACTACACAGAGAAACCCTGTCTCGGAAAAAAACAAAAACAAAAACAAAAACAAAAAAACAAAAAAAGCCGGGCGGTGGTGGCGCACGCCTGTAATCCCAGCACGTGGGAGGCAGAGGCAGGTGGATTTCTGAGTTCGAGGCCAGCCTGGTCTACAAAGTGAGTTCCAGGACAGCCAGGGCTACACAGAGAAACCCTGTCTCGAAAAAACAAACAAACAAACAAACAAACAAAAAAACCAAAAACCAAGACATAATGGCACACATCTATGGTCCTAGCCATCAGGAGACAAATGCAGAAGTTTTCAGCAGATTTGAGGCCAACCTGGTCTACATGGTGACAGACTATGTTCCAGGCTAGACTGGTCTACATGGTAGAAGTGTGTTTCAGGCCAGCCTGGACTACATAGGATACTCTGTCTCAAAATGAACAAAAATTTAACAATATCCTAGACTGTGAAAATAAAGTCCACTACATTTAAAAAAATCCTCTCACAAGTTCCAGTTTACAACTAATATGAATTTTTTTTGTTTGTTTGTTTGCTTTTTCGAGACAGGGTTTCTCTGTGTAGTTCGAGCTGTCCTGGAACTCACTTTGTAGACCAGGCTGGCCTCGAACTCAAAAATCTGCCTGCCTCTGCCTCCCAAGTGTACCACCACTGCCTGGCAACTAATATGAATTTGATATGTATTCTTCTAATAACTTCTCAAACGTTTACATGCATAAATCCATGAATAATATAAAGTGTGCTCCAGCTGGGCATGGTGGTGCACGCCTTTAATCCTAGCACTTGGGAGGCAGAGGCAGGCAGATTTCTGAGTTCTAGGCCAGCCTGGTCTACAGAGTGAGTTCCAGGACAGCCGGGGCTACACAGAGAAACCCTGTTTCGAGAAAAAAAAAAAAAAGTGTGCTCTTCTGTGTTATCACAAGATACCAACACCTTGCTAAAACTCTTCTCCCATATTATGTTTTTGGGGTTTTTTTGTTGTTGTTTTTGTTTTTTGTTTGTTTGGGTTTTTTTGGGTTTTTGTTTGTTTGTTTGTTTGTTTTTTGTTTTTTCGAGAAGGGGTTTCTCTGTGTAGTCCTGGCTGTCCTGGAACTCACTCTGTAGACCAGGCCGGCCTCGAACTCAGAAATCCGCCTGCCTCTCCCTCCCAGAGTGCTGGGATTACAGGCATGCGCCACCACTGCCCAGCCCATGTTATGTTTTTGAGATCTATTATTCCACACTATAGATAAACAATTTTTGTTTCTAAATTTCCTGGACAGTGTGTTGGGAAGTATCCCTGTCTGTGGCTTCTAGTTTATGCATGAATTTTCCTCCACGATTTCTACCAGAAATGAAATTACAAAACCATGTGTTCATTTCCTTTTCTTGTCAGGAGGCAGAAGGGGTTGAAACGGGTTCTTTCTACATAACTGGCTATCTTAGAACTCCACGTTGGCCTGGAACTCACTGCGATCCTACAGTCTCCGCCTCCCGGGCGCTGGCGTTAAAGGCGTGTGTTGCTGAAACCTTCAGGTTATTAATCCTTACTGAGTCAATTTTGGTATTCTGGAGTTTGAGACAAAGCAACGCTGTTCTCTCGGCTTTTCACGTTTGTTGCTATGAAAATCTGAACTCCCTCACGTGCACTGTGCCTTTATTATTGTCTGGCATGTGCCTCTGTGTTTGCACCTCCTCCCTTCCCAGGGGCCACGCAGCTCAGCAGACTAACCCATCGGGACTCAGCCCTACTCACTGGGGTGACGCTGCAGCTCCACTCAGCTCTCTGGACATGCCCCTAGCAAGTCACACAAAGGTCATTGGGGGTTGGCACAATCTTGAAATTTGGTCATTTTATAGATTTCTTTTCCTAAATCCTCTTTAGTCTGCTGGGGTTGGATCTGTTTGTTTGCTCCATCCTTCCCCCGTTAGCAGCTGTACGAGGATTTTGTGGATCTGGGAGAGCTTGTTGCTTTTCAAGCAGCCATCTAGTGAGGAATGGGTCAGGCTTGGAAGAGTCCAGGGCTGAATGGGGACTAGTCAGTCCTGAGATCAACAGATGCTCCCATCGGCTCAGGATAGTTCATTGCCAGGAAGGACCGCTTGTGTCCTGTGTCCCTGGCTTTCAGAATGGAAATGTGTCCCCAGGGTAGGACACCTGTGGGAATCTGTGTTCGGGCCTGCTCCTCTAAGCATTAGTAGGACCTTCGAAAGGGCTCTTGGTGGCACCTTTATTCTAAATATCCTGCCGTCCCCACTCTTCCCCAGGCTCCTTGCCCCTCAACGGGCCAGTGTGGTCCACGGTAGACATAGCATTCAGGTTGCACTAACGCCTTCTCTCACAAGAATCTGATTGAGACATCATGAGACATCAGTGATTTGTTTATTTGAGTTGTCGGACTTAGTCTCTGGAATTAGAAAAAAGGTTTGGGGATGGTTATTTTCTGTGACAGGATTGTAAGAGCAGAAAAAAGCCAGCACATTTTTAAAAGGGGGAGGGGCTACAGATGGGGCGTGGAGTGCACCGGGCGTTATGCTACCTCAGGGATGATAGCATACACCTTTAATCACAGCACTCAGGAGAATCTGAGTTCGAGGCCAGCCCAGTCTACAGAGTGAGTTCCCGAACAACCAGGGCTACACAGAGTAACTCTGACTCTGAAAGAAAAAAGTGTGTGTGGATTGTGGGGGACCTGAGCACCAGGCAGGGCCACAGAGCAATCCTGATGACTCTCCGGCTCCTACCTCAGTCCTCTATCATCTCACACTCTGCCCTCTTCGGTAACATCAGTGACGCTCAGTAGTTATACCCAATAGCCTGGCTCTCGGTTAGTAGGGGCTCAAAAGAAACTAGAAATATTCCTTGCAGGGCTGTCTGAAGCAATTCGTGTCTGTCTCCACCAGCACAAACTGAGCAGCAATTAGCGAGGATGTGGGCTGGTGCTCCTGGAGGTCAGACAGCGGCGTCTCCCTGTAGTCCTACAGCCCATCACACAGATGTGACGACCAAAGGCAAAACCAACAGGCAAGACAGCCGGATTTCAAATCAGAACCCAGACTCACATGGCTTGGACAGTGCAACATGACCTTTAATGAAACACCATTTCCAGGGCCTAAAGAGATGGCTCAGTGGCTAAGAGCACTGGTTGCTCTTCCAGAGGTCCTGAGTTCAACTCCCAACAGCCACATGGTGGCTCACAACCATCTGTAATGGGGTCTGATGCCCTCCCTTGGTGTGCATGAAGACAGAGGACTCTATAGTAAATAAACAAATGTTTTAAGAAAATTCTTTCCAACCTCATCTTACAATGGCTAATCATGTTCTCATCTACATGTCTCTGCCAAGCCAGGGCTCAGAAGAGTGTTTGCCCAGTGTATATTAGTCAGGGTTCTCTAGAGCTACAGAATGTATAGTAAGGGGATTTGTTGATGACTTACAGTCTGTATTCCAACTCCCCAACCATGGTCAGCAGCAGCTGTAGATGGAAGTCTAAGGACCTACTACTTGCTCAGTCCCATGAGGCAAGCAGGCAAAGAAGAGAGAATCTTCTTCCAATATCCTTATGTAGGCCTCCAGCAGAAGGTGTGGCCCAGATCAAAGTTGTGTACCACCACGCCTGGATCTAGGACTTACTTGTCCCAGGCTGACCTTGAACTCAGAGATCTCCTTGCCTCACTCTCCTGGAATTAAAGGCGTGTACTACCTTGCCTGGGCCTAAGCTTTTCATGGCCACTATGCCTCAAGATCTCCATGCCAAGATCCAGATCAGAAACATGTGTCTTCCAGGCTCAAGAGCTGGACCACAGGTGAGCTCTTCAATTCCAGATTATAGTTCATTCCAGATATAGTCGAGTTGACAACCAGGAATAGCCACTGCAGCCAGCTTGAGCAGGGTGTTTTGCCTGGGAGGGACCTGCATTGGCTACTCTTCCTTTGCTGCAGCAGGATACCTGCTGTGATCAACTTAAAGAGAGATGGTTTGGGCTCACAGTTAGAGGACATAGTCCATCATGTGAAGGACTGGTGATAGGAGAGACTCATCCACATGCAAGGGCAGAGAGACAAATGCTAGGGTTCAACTTACTTTCTCCATGTTAATCAGCCCCAGAGCCCACAAGATGGTGCTGCCCACAGTCATGATGCGTCTTCCCACCTTGATTAACCAACCGTTTACAAGAACCAGTCTAATTGCACCGAAGCTCACCCTGGGAATCTGTGAGTTTATTAGGTGTGCTGGGTAAAGGACTGCTTACAGGAGCTTTGGTGACTCTGAAACTGCCACAGCAAAAAGCCTTCACCTGAAGGGACAATGGCTTTCCCGCAGTGCCTTCTCCACTAAGCGTCCCCAGTTCTAAAACCCTGTGACCAACAGCCCACGCCAGAGTGATATGCCCCACACTGGGTACCAGATGGATAGAAATATCTATTAAATGTATCCCGATCCAACTTTAAATAAATGAAACCCAAACTATGATATTTATTTATTAGGATCTGCACAATTACTGGGGGACTACCCCCCCAATTTAAATCTCTAAATGCCAGTCTGGCTATTGACTCAACTGTGCTCCCCAAATACTTGCTGTTTGAAACCCCCTGGTCACTTCTGTTCCTGCAGTCTGGTGTCCTGGGCACAGATATCCGGCTGGCACGTGCTGTTAGTCCATCATGGCTCCTGGAGACCTCCTGCTCTCCCATCTTCTCCTCTTCCACGCTCCTCCTCCTGGTCATACTTAGGACTTCCAGCTCAGTAACTCAAACTCCACCTCTTTCTATACCCCCCAGTAACTGGCCGGCTGTTGGCCAGTTTTAAGTAATCAATAGTTGTCTTTTCTTTTCTTTTCTTTTCTTTCTTTCTTTCTTTCTTCCTTTCTTTTTTTTTTTTTTTTTTTTTTTTTTGGATTTGGTTTTTTGGAGACAGGGTTTCTCTGTATAGCCCTGACTGTCCTGGAACTCACTCTGTAGACCAGGCTGGCCTCGAACTCAGAAATCCGCCTGCCTCTGCCTCCCAGAGTGCTGGGATTACAGGCGTGCACCACCACCGCCTGGCCCAGTAATCAATAGTTTTAAATCGGGGAACAAGGTTTATATAACATCACTTGGTGTTTGTACATGAGGATCTGCTCGTGGAGGCAGGTAATCAGATCTTGGGGGTCAGTATTTAGCATTTTAATACATAGCAGTACCAAACCAACCCACTACACTCGCCAGACCACATGACCTGTGCAATTAGGACAAAATTGCATTCAAATTGCTGGGATTACAGGCTGCAGTCCCAAGACCTTCCCCATCTGTTCCTTCCCTGAGGGCACAGATGTCAGTCAGTAGGCGCTCAGAAGCAGGCACAGCTGATCCGATGACTCTGGCCCTGTTTTGATGGAGGGCTGAGTTCTATAACGCCAATCTTGAAACTGTCATAGAAAAGCCCACAGGTTCATCCCCTAGGCGATTCCAGGTCATGGCAAGCTGACAATCTGTATCAACCATCTCAGGGCCCAACGGGGTTTCCTGATTGCCAGATGTTCTGTACCTTGTGTTGATATTTACGAATGCAAACATGCACCAAAGTGTATGTTATGCAGATTCCTCTGTGCAGGTGTAATACATCATTTTCTCCCAAATGACTGCACTAAGTCTGAATCTTTGAATTGTTCTCCTGGGAGATCCTTACTTGCAGCAAAACTGTAATAAAAATTTGACATATGTGATACAACAACCTGCAAAGTTCAACATTTCTCTCTAATCTTTAATGCCCCTCCCCTTCTGAATTCTGATCTTTTTGTTGTTGTTGTTGTTGTTTGTTGTTGTTTTTTGTTTTTTGAGACAGGGTTTCTCTGTGTAGCCCTGGCTGTACTGGAACTCACTCTGTAGACCAGGCTGGCTTCAAACATCCACCTGCCTCTGCCTCCCAAGTGCTGGGATTAAAGGCGTGCGCCACCACTGCCCGGCCTTTTTTTTTTTTTTAAAGATTTATTTATTATATGTAAGTACACTGTAGCAGTCTTCAGACATACCAGAAGAGGGCATCAGATCTCAGTATGGATGGTTATGAGCCACCATGTGGGTGCTGGGGTCTGAACTCAGGACCTTCGAAAGAACAGTCAGTGCTCTTAACCGCTGAGCCATCTCTCCAGCCCCGAGTTCTGATCTTTTATCTTCCTAGCATCCACTCCATTTTCTAGTTCATAGACTGAATAACCTTTAACCCTTATCCACTTGGAACTAAGTGTTTCAGGTTTTGGATTTAGAAATATTTGCATATACATAGTGAGATATCCTGAACACAAGACTTGACATGGAATATGCGTATTTATATATATTATTTACTAATTGTTAATATTATTATCATTAGTGTTCTCATGCAACCCAGGCTGGCCTTGAACTTCATATAGTAATGGCCTTGGGCTGAGCTGACCCTCCACCTCACCAGCCTTCTTTTGTGAGGGATGGCTGAAATTGCTTTTCTCTATGTAGCCCTGGCTGTCCTGGAACGCTCTTAGACGAGGCTGTCCTTGGACTCACAGGCTCTCCCTCCCTCTGCCTCTGGGTTCTGGGATTAAAGGCATGCACCAGTCCTTCGTGCTGGTTCCATGTGGTATGTGAAAAAGTTTCATGGTGTGGATTTTTCTACTGCAGTTGGCGCTTTAAAGATTTTGAGCCTAATCTCCAAAACAACAAACAAATCCCTGATATTGGAGCATTATGGGTCCAGATTAGAGATGTTCAGCCCAAATGTGGGAAAACCTCTCAAAAACAAGTGGATCTGACCTCTCAATTGCCTTACAAAGTCTGAACTGTCTTCTCTTGCAGGTTTGGAAATATTCTGAAGTATGTTGAGTATGATCAAGGTGGAAGAAAAGAAACCAAACCTTCAGCCGGGCGGTGGTGGCCCAGCCTGTAATCCCAGCACTCTGGGAGGCAGAAGCAGGCAGATTTCTGAGTTTGAGGCCAGCCTGGTCTACAGAGTGAGTTCCAGGACAGAGAGGGCTATACAGAGAAACCCTGTCTTGAAAAAAACCAAAAAATCCAAAAAACAAAAACAAAAACAACAAAAGAGAAACCAAACCTTCTAGAAAGCCTTACTGTATTATTATAAAGAATTTAGTGTGGGGAGTTGGAGAGATGGCTCAGCATTTAAGAGCACTGGCTACTCTTCCAGAGGACCAAGGTTCAATTCCCAAAACCCTTGTTTTATAAAAACCTGTAACTCCAGTTCAATGAATTTAACCCCCTCTTCTGGCCTCTACAGGTACTGCCTACACATAGTGCAGGAAAAACATGTGCTCAAAACACCCATACACATGAAATAAAATTTTTTTTTCAGCAGGGTGTGGTTGCACATGCCTTTAATCCCAGTTCTCAGGAGGCAACGGAGGTAGGCAGATCTCTGTGAGTTCAAGGTCAGCCTGGTCTACAAAGTGAGTTCTAGGACAGCCAGGGCTGTTACACAGAGAAAAGAGAAACTGGGTCTCAAAAATATATATAAATAAATAAATCTAAATTAATTAATTAATTAATTAAAAATAAAGAATTCACTGTGCTCTGGGTGTGGTGATGCATGCCTTTAACTCCAGCACTCAGAAAACATAGGCAGGTGCATTTCATGCCAGCCTGGTCTACAGAGTGAGGTCTAGGATAGCCACAGCCAGGGAGATATATATACATGTGTATGTGTATACACATATGTATATTAAAAAAAGGAAATGCTGTGACTCATATATGGTGGACATACTGAGGATATGGAGTCGTCTAAGGAATTATGTTGGTGTAGAATATTTTTTGAGATAGTCTCTGTAGCCCAATATGGCCTCAAATTCACAATCTTCTTGCCTAAGTATTCAGAGTGCTGCAGTCATAGGCAAAAGCTCATATTTAACTGTGAATAAAGTTCCTGAAAGTACTCCACTTTCCACCGACCTTGCATGAGGCTGAGCGGAGAGTTTGGGACTTTACAGCCCAGAGCTGTAGTGTCCTGGGCCATCTTTAGTCCTCTTAGTGGTCAATTGTTGCCTTCTTGTCTGTGAAGCCAACCCTTGGGATATATACAAACAGATGCCTAGCCCCACCGACCGAAAGGCTCCGAATGCTGAGAGAGGAGAGGGAGGGAAGGAGGAGGGAGGGGGGAAGGAGGAGGGAGGGGGAAGGGAGAGAGAGGGAGAGAGGAGAGAGGAGAAGGGGGAGGGAGAGAGGGAGGGAGAGAGGAAGACGGGGAGAGGGGAGAGAGAGGGAGAAGGGGAGGGAGAAAAAGAGAGAGGGAGGGAGGGAGGGAGGGAGAGAGAGAAGAGAGAGGGAGGGGAGGGAGAAGAAGAGAGAGAAGGGAGAGAGAGGGGGGAGGAGAGGAAGAGAGAGAGAAGAGAGAGGGAGGGAGGGAGAGGAAGAGAGGGGAGAGAGAGGGAGAATGGGAGGGAGAAAGAGAGAGGGGGAGAGAGAGAGAGAGAGAGAGAGAGAGAGAGAGAGAGAGAGAGAGAGAGAGAGCACAACGTCTGGGACCTTGAACAGAGATTTGTCCCGAGTGTTTTAAGCCGTCGACCTAATGTTTCACCCATATATTTTGCAAGTTCCTTCTTCAAAGACTTCCTTTGTTCTGTTACTACAAAAACTTCATCAAACTTACCATGTCAGATTAAATTTGGGATTACCCACTTAGCCTCAGACTAAACAATCTCTTGTCATGCCCTTTGAGGTGAGAGTTGTTTGCCATGGACATAACCAATATCAAAATTGGCCCTTTAAGATTACAATATGCACAAATAATTAACAAAAAATAAGAATTAAACTTGTACCCCAAATAGTGACCATTTAGTTTATATTAAATGTGCAAAGTACCACACCTCATTCCTAATCCAATTTCCTCTGAAATGCTTTCTTTTGCTGTCTGCTTTCATACTTGCGTGTGTGTGTGTGTGTGTGTGTGTGTGTGTGTATGTATGTATGTATCACATGTGTGTGTGTCTTGCATGTGTGTGCATCATGCATGCCTGGCGCCCAGGAGGAGACACTGGGTTCCATGGAACTGGCCTTATAGATGGTTGTGAGCCATCGCACAGGTGCTGGGAACTGAATCCAGGTCCTCTGCACAAGCAACAGATGCTCCTAGCTGTTTAGCTCCTCAAATGTGACTTTAGCTATCTGAGATCGGGGCTCTAAGATGTCTGGTCAGTTCTGAGGGGGAGGGTTGATGGCTGTGGTGTTCCCTGTGGGGTTCCATGAGGGACAGGACCTGTGTTAATTTCAATTCATCCAATACCCTTAGAGGTTCCTACAGCTGCTTTCTGCCAGTAAGTTGGAAGTTACGTAGACAATGCCGGGGCACAGGAAAAGGCCGCTGGAGGCTTATTTATACTGACTCTCTTCACTCCTCACAGCAAAGGACCTCCAGTTTCTTGTGCCTGATGTCCCAGGCAGCAGGAGGATGGAGGACCCCGCCCCCCTCCCCCCACAAGGGCTACAGGCAAACCGGGTCTTCATTCTCTCCCCTGGTCCACCGCTGCGGGATTACAGTCACTTTTTAAAGAGTTTTTGAGACAACATCTAACCATGTAGTTGAAGTTGGCCTTAAACTCAGAATCTCCCTGCTCCAGCTTCTCCAGTGTTGGGGTTACACAATGAATCCCCATACCTAGCCTGGGGGTTTTGGATCCAGCGTTCTTGGGGCTGCTGACATGTTGGCAGCGATGTCTTTTCCTGTCTCCAGACTTGTGTTGTTGACTCTTTTGTCCTTGTCCTTATGGGCTAGTCCCAAAAACAAACAAACAAACAAACAAACAAACCAAAAAACAAAACAAAACACCAACCCCATCATTGGGGATATTGTCACACAGTTAAAACTCAAATTTCCTAAAACCAAACCAAAACAACAACAACAACAAAACCCTATTATCTTGAATCCAAATGACCACACCAGACAGCTTTGAAGCTCTCCATGAGAAATCACCAAGTACACGGGATTTTCTCAGAAACTCATGACAAACCTGCAGAGGTAATGACTTGTTTTATAGAGGGGCAAAATCAAAAGCATCCACATATTTTATGTGCATTGCTGTTTTGCTTGCATGTATGTCTGGGTGAAGAGGTCGGATCCCTTGGACCTGGAGTTACAGTTATGAGCCGCCATGTGGTTGCTGGGAATTGAACCCAGGTCCTCTGGAAGAACAGCCAGTGTTCTTAACCGCTGAGCCATCTCTCCAGCTCCTGCAGCCACTTATTTTAATCTAAAGCAAACTGATAGCGTAAGGGCCAGGTCTGGGAGGCTTTCTTTATTAGAACTTATTACAGGTATTAAAAGTCAATGAAAAAGCCGGGCGTGGTGGCGCACGCCTGTAATCCCAGCACTTGGGAGGCAGAGGCAGGTGGATTTCTGAGTTCGAGGCCAGCCTGGTCTACAGAGTGAGTTCCAGGACAGCCAGAACTACACAGAGAAACCCTGTCTCGAAAAACAAAATAAAACAAAAATCAATGAATATCACATTAAGAAGTTTTCCTCCTGGGAAAAGCCAGCCTGGAACCACGTTGGGCCCACACTGTGGGTGATGGGCCTCGCATTGAGGGTGAGCACGCCTGCTCTCCGATCCGTGCGTACTGAACCTCACTTCAGCCTCCACGCAGAGACATGCTTCCCTCATGTCTCCATTTGTATGTTTTTCATAAGGAGGGGATGTGTGGATTTGAGACAGTTCAGAAAAAAGCCAAACCGTTGGGGAAGATAAGCTGGACTCTGATTTACACACAATTGCACACCCACACTTCAGCCAGGTGCCTTGAGGAGGTCAGAGATAAAATGTTAAGGAGGAGGCACAAATCTAAGCAGGGAATGGGCACCTCCCACCCCCCCCACCCCACATCCATCTCAAGCTGCATATTACTGTGCGAACGTTTGTGAATCTGCAAACCACACTTAGTGATACCAAGATGCTGGGATGACGGTCAGCAGGGACAGACCGGGAAATCACTAAGGAGCCGCCAAGGCAGCTCACCTGTCCGGCCGGTCCAGAGTGCAGGGAGCAGGATTAGTCTGAAGTAGGGGGCCTGAGAAGGTTTCTGTTTTACACCCATAAAGCTTGTATGTTTTATTTGCAGTGCTGGGGCCCAAACCCAGAACTTTTACTGCATGCTAGGCACATACTCACTCTAATCCTTTCTCATTTAAATTTCTCTACCACCTGTTGCAAAATGGAATACGCCACCACATTACAGTTAAATGCCTTTATTCCTCGCATCCTCTGGAAATAACAACTCTCTGGCCCCTAGGTCCAGCTTAGTCTCTAGGGAGCTGCAACACCGAAGCCTGGTTTCTGTCTCCAAGATGAAAGGACACATATCAGCTCCGCTAATCTAGGCTGTTACCTGCTTTGAGCACTGGAAGACAGAATTGATCTTAGGTGCCAGGCACTGGTGTCTCCCTGCCGGGAGCCGAATCCCATCGGCTTGGTCTTGTCCAGCACACATGGAAAGAGAAGATGCCATGAGCAGCTTTTGAAGGCATAAGACCAGGTTTGGAAGGAGAAACAGTCATTTCTGCAGTAAAGCCTCAATACCTTGGAAATTGATATGATTTTAAAGACAGAATCTCACTCTGTAATTCAGGCTTAACTGAAGTCACTATGTAGCCCAGGCTGGCATAAAACTCACAGTGACCCTTCCACCCCAGCCTCCCTAGTGCTGTGCTGAGATTACAGGTTTGAACTAGTTTTTTTTTTTTTTATGATTTATTTTTATGTTCATCTGTGTTTTGCCTGCATGTTTGTGCGAGAGCATCGGATCCCTTAGAACCAGAGTTACAGACCCACCGGTGTGAGCTGCCATGTGGGGGCTGGGAATTGAATTCGGCTCTTGAGGAAGAGCAGCCAATGATCTTACCCACTGAGGCATCTCTCCAGCTCCTAGGGCTTTTTCTTTTTGAGACACGGTCTTAGTAAATAGTGGAGGCTAGCTCCAAACCCTCAGTCCTGCCTTGGCTTCCAAGTACCAATATTACACAGCAGACTCTTGAAGCCCCCTTCTCATCAGCGAGGGTCCTTAAAGAAGCGTTTGCTTAGCTGTGCACCAGGCTGCCCCAGCCTCTCGGAGGAGAAAGAGACCACTTCCTCACATCAAGGGCATGCGGGTGGAGAAGCTGCAGGCCTGAGGCTTTAAGTGATCCAGACAAGGAGTGATCAACCGGTAAAGGATGTGAGCTTGTAATTCCAGAATTAGGAAGTATAGACAGACTCTGGAGTTCCCTGGTCAGACGGCACAGCTTATTTGGCAAGTTCTAGGCCAGTGTGAGACTCAATGGGAAAGGTGGCCAGCGCAAAACTGACCAGCACACACACACACACACACACCCCACATCTTATATGACAATTACTCTGAGAGATTATGCAACAATAAACTGCTTATGTTTAACATATATGCTATGTTAGAACACCTGCAGGACAACACAAGCCCTCTACTGTTCTGGTATTAATTTTATTTATTTATTTATTTATTTATTTATTTATTTATTTATTTATTTGGTTTTTCGAGACAGGGTTTCTCTGTGTGGTCCTGGCTGTCCTGGAACTCACTCTGTAGACCAGGCTGGCCTTGAACTCAGAAATCCGCCTGCCTCTGCCTCCCAAGTGCTGGGATTACAGGCGTGCGCCACCACGCCCGGCTCTGGTATTAATTTAAAAAAAAACAAAAATGGACAAGGTCCATCCTGTCCCAGAGAATCAGATGTTACGGCTTCAAATGCAAACCCGGGGATTTTGTAACTTGCAGGTAGATGAAAGGAGTTTTCAAGGGTAGTTTTCGCTATTTCATTTCTCTTACAGTTGTGTGTGTGTGTGTGTGTGTGTGTGTGCACACGTGCTCTTGCGCTCTCTCTCTTGTGACACACCACACAAGTGAAGATCAGAAGGCAACCTGCAGGAGTTTGTTCCCTGCTTCCACACGTGGGTCCCGAGAACAGAACTCCGATTGTCAGGTGGGGGTTGGCAGGGACTTCATTCTAACCTTCCACAAGGTTTTGACTGGGCAGACTCAACAGTGAAATCCTTAAAAGGCCTGTGTTAGTCAGCAGGCGAGGATGGCTTGCATACCCCATTCTGCTGTCCTGTTTTTTAAACAAAGATAGAGGTGGTAGATCTAATATTGGTGGTCGATCAAAGCAGGCCATTTCCCAGCGGCTGAAATCACATGCCCATTAAATCTGAACTCCTTCTAAGGAGAAAGCTCATCAAAGCCCCAGGCGGACCCTGGGGACACGCCCAGACCCAGTCAGTGTTTACACTCTTGTCCCCTTGTTCTCAAGCATCTTAGACAAGTCCCAAGGGGCTGCAGCTGGAAGCCACTCTGCCGATGACTGCTACCAAGTCAGTGGAGCCTGGTTTCAAGCAGGAAACGCCAAGGACAGCAGGCTGAGGGCAGAGTCCACGCAACGGCACATTAAGAAGTGGCCACGGAATGTTGCACACAGATGCTTCAGTCCTGTAATGGATGTGGCCATGGGGTGCAGAGGGAGCTTCTGTTTGGAGGAAAGCTGCCCAGCTCCTAAGCCATGGTCTCAGTGTGAAAGCTTTGAGGTACAGCTGCTTCCATACCCCCAATGCAGGGCCCAGAGGTAGTAAATATGCCTGTATAAAGGCCAAACCTGTTTTGTAAAATCTTTAGTAGATAGTAGGTCTAAAAAAAAAAATGGAATTTAGATGGATGCCAAGAAGTCACGTGCCCAGTGTAAGGACATTAGGTGAAAGTTATACAACTATCTCCCCCAGCATGATGGAGCCTGGGTATTGAACCATCTCACATCCACTGGAGGGAAAAAAATACCACATACCCCTCTCAAAACTGAAAGAGCGAGCCACCGTGGAAAGTTAACAGAAAGGTCTCCGTTCTCCATCTGGATTCCCAGCACACGGCCCGGAGACCCTGAGATGTGAGTCCCGCCTGCAAAGGCTGGCAAGGGAAGCCCTGACACCGTCTGCTCGTTCAGACAGATGATACCCGGTTACATCTCAGAGCCAAAAAAGAAAAATGGGGGGGGGGGGAAAGGAACTCATTAGGCTGCATCTTCAGCCCCACGCCCACCCCCCAAAATACCTCAAAGGGCAGTTATAATGTCTCTGCCAGCTGCAAAGACTGTCAGGAGTCAAAAAAAAAAAAAATGGAATACAAAAGTGAGTTTATACCATAATAAAACGACATCTCCCCTCCCAAAAGAAACGAGTCCCGTCCCCCCTCCCCGCCCCGCCCTTCTCCTTGGCAGTGATCTGTGGGACAGTCATTCCTCCATCTGGGCCCAGGCCTCTTCCGCCTTCTCGTAGTACTGGTTGGCTAGCCTGCCCTTCATGGCTCCCATCGCTGCCTCGGCCGCCTGGGTGTACAAGTCTCCTGAAAGAGAGCAGAGCGGGACCAAGGGCTGAGCCACTCTTCTCCATCAAGCTAGCAAACTCCATCCCACCCAAAAGGGCATCCGGGGTTTCTATAGCAACCCAAGCTGTATGGTATAGTCCAGGACTCTGGGGGCTGGCTGCCGGAGAGAGCGCTCTTCTGTTCTCTGGCGCTGCTGTGGAACTCTAGAGCTTGCCTGGCAGGCAAGAGCTCTACCACTGAGCCACACCCCTCCCTGAAAAAGGAATTTGTTGTCCAAGGCAACCAGTCGAAATGACAGCTCAAAAGTGAAAAGAAGTATCTAATATTCGACTAGAGAGACGGCTCAGCAGTTATGAGAGCTTGCTTGCTTTTCCGAGGACCCAAACTCAGTTCCCAGTATCCTCACGGGACAGCTCACAAGTGCCTGTAACTCCAGTTACAGCTGGGGACCCAACACCCTCTTCTGGACTCCACAGGTATGTATACACACTTGGCATACATTCACACATACACGTACATAAAAATTATAAAAAGTTTAAAATTTTTTTAAAAAATGTAACATGTCTATCAGATTACAGTAGATAAAACATGGTATAGACACTGAGTGGCGTATTATTTAATAATAAAAGAAAAATAGTAATAAAAGAATAATTATAAGACAATAGAATAAAAGTAATAAAAGAGTAACAGCAGAAATCAGTGTGCAAAGATCAGCTTGATGCCCTGAGCTCAGTCCCCAGGATGGACATGGTGGCAGGACAGAGCACTCCCCACGGGCTGTCCTCTGATCTCCACATGCACACACACATAGATGATAAAAATACTTATATAAAAGGAATGAGCCAGGAAAGGTAGTGCATGCCTGGATTTACAGTATAAGCTGAGATGTTTGTAACCAGCTGGATTACACAAAACCTTGTCTCAAAACAGAGAGCAAGGGGCCAGGCGTGGTGGCGCATGCCTGTAATCCCAGCACTTGGGAGGCAGAGGCAGGCGAATTTCTGAGTTTGAGGCCAGCCTGGTCTACAGAGTGAGTTCCAGGACAGCCAGGACTACACAGAGAAACCCTGTCTTGATAAAAACCAAAAAAACCAAAATAACAAAACAGAGAGCAAGGCTGTGAGACCCTAAGTAAAGGAAGCCAGACAGAGAGGCCACATACTGTGTGATTTCAGTTGGAAACTGAGTCCCAACCAGGCCAATCCTTAACAACAGAGAGTAGATTAAAGATTACTAAAGGGGGGGGTGGGTACTGGAAGTGACTGTGCTCATTGGCACAAGATTTCTTTTAGGCTGTGAGATTGTGTAAAGTTTGATAATAGTAATGGGAGGTGAAATATTATGAAAATTTCAGCCTCATTTTTAAATTTGCAAAACCTGCCCATAGATTCTAATATATATTTGCCCTTCATGAGGGGAGGGTGTTCCCAGGATCCACCAAGCACAGCAGAGTCTGCTAAGTCAGAGTGTGTGTCCTGTTTCCATATGGCCTATGCATCTTTTCCTCTCTGCTTTAATCATCTCTAGATTACTTGGACAGCCAAATGTAATGCAGGAGCCACGTATGGAGATGCGCTGTGCTCTCTGCGGAATGTTGTGGCCTGAATGAAATGTCCCTCATGGGTTCACAGCTCGAGCATTGGTCCTCAGATGCTGATGGTCTCTGGGACGGGTATAGAGCGTGTAGGAGGAAGAGCCTTACAGGAGGAAGTATGTCAGCCTCGAGGTTTTATAGCCTGCCCACTTCCTGTTTTCCCTCTCTGCTTCCTGTGTGGGTGACATCATCGGATCATCTGGCTTCCCAACTACTGGGACAGTCTCTGGCTCTTGATGCCAAGCTTCCCACCACAATGGACTGTAAGCCCAGATCCCCTCTGGATGGACAAACCAAAATAAATCCTTTCTTCTTCAAGTGGTTTTTGTCAGGGTAGCCTGTCACAGCAGTGGAAATGTAACACTTACAGAGAGGAATAGCAGGGAAAGTCTATGTATAATTGGATACAGATGCAAATAGTTTTGCCTTTTTGGGGACAGGGTCTATGTAGCTCAGACCAGCCTGAGACTTGGAATGTTCCTTCATCAGCCTCCTCAGGGCTGGGTTTACAGGTGTGCACCATCACAACAAGCTTTACACTTTAAAAAATACATTTTTGGCCGGGCAGTGGTGGCCTTTAATCTCAGCACTTGGGAGGCAAAGGCAGAGGCAGGTAGATTTCTGAGTTCGAGGCCAGCCTGGTCTACAGAGTGAATTCCAGGACAGCCAGGGCTATACAGAAAAACCCTATCTTGAAAAACCAAGAGAGAAAGAGAGAGAGAGAGAGAGAGAGAGAGAGAGAGAGAGAGAGAGAGAATGAATATATATTTTTGGGTGAGGCTGGTGAGGATGTTCATCAGGTAAAGGCGCTTGCTGCTGAGTCTGACGGCCTCACAGGGACCCTCATGGTAGAAAGAGAGAACTGACTCCCACAGACTACCCTCTGGTCCTCACACACGTGCTGTGGCATGTACATGCATGCAGAAACACACAAAATAATAAGTATGGATGCAAAACCTTTGATTGGGAGGACTGACTGTATTCTTATTTAATTTATATACATATATTTTGATGTGCGATGCCTTTGTCTGCCCCATCCCCTAATTTTTTTTTAAGTATTGGGGGGTGCATGTGCCACGGTGTAGGCGTGAGGTCAGAAGATAATTCTGTGGAGTCACTTCTCCCCTTCCACCTTTACATGGGTTCTGATGATCAAACTCAGGTTGCCAGCAGGACCTTAGCCCCTCCCCCTACTTTTGTTGTCTCTTTATATAGTCTCTGTCCCATTGAACCTAGAGCCTGCCATTTCAGCTACACTGGCTGGCTGGCCAGCCCCCAAATCCACTTGTCTTTGCCAGGCCAAGGCTGGGATAATAGATATAAACACCACATCCAGCTCTCTCCGCAGTCCCCAAAACAGGGCTTCTCTATGTAGCTCTGGCTGTCCTGGAATTCTCTTTGCAGACCAGGTTGGCCTCGAACTCAGAGACCTGCCTGCCTACCTCCAGAGTGCTAGGATTAAAGGCGTGTACCGCCACTGCCTGGCCCACATCCTGTTTTTTGCGTGGGTTTTGATATCCAAATTCAGGTCCTCATGCTTGAGCTCACGCCTGATGTTAGCACTCAGAAGGGGCAGTCAAAAGGGTCAGAAGTCCAAGGTCACTCTCAGCCACACAGTGAGTTTGAGATCCACTGGCCTACATGAGACTCCATCTCTGAATGAATAAGTAAATGAATGAGGAAACAGAATTAAGATAATAAAAAAGGTTTGGGACTGGGAAAATGGCTCAGGAGTTAATAGCAAGGGACCAGAGTTGAGTTCTTAGCACTCATGGCTGGCTGCTCCCATCCCCCTGTAACTCCATCTCCGCAGGATCAGACTGGTTCCTCTGGCCTCCTCAGGTATCTCTATCTGCTCCCCTCCACCTCACTGCCACAAGCCGAAAACAATCAAGTAAACCTTGCTAGGCACAGTGTGTACTCAGGAGGCAGGTGGATCTCTGGCCAGCCCGATTTACACAGTGAACTCCAGTTCAGCCGAGGCTATACAATCACACTGACAAGAAAAACAAAAAACAAAAAACCAGGGCTGAAGAGATGGCTCAGCAGTTACAGCATCTCTTGCAGAGAACCTGGGTTTGGTTCCCAGCACCCATGTGGCAGCCTGGTAACTCCAGTTCCAGGGGATCCAACTCTCTTCTGGCCCCTGAGGGTACCAGGCACCCACGTGGCGGTAAATACTCATACATATAAAATAAAACAACAAAGTAAAATTAAAATGTTCATCTACAGACCAGGTCCATAGAGTCCCCTACTGTGGAAAGTGACTTATCTGGTAACCTGACCTAATCCCAGTGGGATGAGAACTATAGACCTTCACCAGCCCTGTCCTGCCCCAGGGAAGGTCAGTGGGCCTCACCTGATCTTTGGGGGTTCTTGTCCAGGCCAAATCCCCCGGTGAGCAGCATCTCCGCCTCCCTGGCCAGCAGTGCATACTGGGGCTCGTCCTGTATCCCGTCGTACTCCCCGCCTTCATCGCAGTCCGTCGTCTCCAGTGCCGTGCTGTACCAGTGCAAGGCTTCCGACCAGTCTTGACACCTTGCCGGGAGACAGGAGGAGAGAAGGATATTACCATGGCAGTGGGGAGGGAAGGCAGGGACCCCTGAGCTGGAGGGGCAAGTCTGGGGTCCCAGTGGGAACTTCAGTACTGAAGGCCATCACATCTAGGACTACATACTGTAGACCTTTTATGTTTATGTCTTTTTTTTTTAAATTTGGATTTATGTGTCCCTGAGTGCATACATAGGTGTACATGGAGGCCAAAAGAAGGGACTGGATCCCCTGGGGCTAGAGTTACATGTGGTTGTGAATATCCTATTGTGTGCTGGGAACCAAACTCTGGAAGAACAGGAAGTGCTCTTAATCTCCATGTAAACTCTCCAACCCCATTTTCCTTCCTTCCTTCCTTCCTTCCTTCCTTCCTTCCTTCCTTCCTTCCTTCCCTCCCTCCCTCCCTCCCTCCCTCCCTCCCTCCCTCCCTCCTTCCTTCCTTCCTTCCTTCCTTCCTTCCTTCCTTTCTTTGTGTTTCTGAGACAGGGTTACTGTGTAGCCCTGGCAGTCCTGGAATTTGCTCCATAGACCAGGCTGGCATTAAAGGCATGCACCACCACCTCCTGGCCTCCGTTTCTATATATTTTTAAGGGATCTTCCCTTAACAAAGCTGATACAGTATCACAGCTCTTTCACCGATGGAAGGAGAATAGCTTGGGAAGGGTGACATTGATCTAAGACTGTACCTAAGTATCCTGTGGCCTAGACACTGCAGGACGAGTGTCCCTTTACCCAGGTGGCAGGAAGGGTGGAAGGGGAGGGGCGACACAGAAGCCTCTGGAACAGTGGTTCTCAACCTTCCTAATGTTACAGTTCTTTAATATGGTGCCTCAAGCTGTGGTGACCCAACAACGAAATTACTTTTGTTGCTATTTTATTGTAACTGGAATTTTGCTACTGTTATGAATTGTAATGTAGATATCTGTGTTTTCCAATCATCTTAGGCAACCACTGTCAAAGAGTCATTTGACCCCAAAGGGGTTGTGACCCATAGGCCGAGAACTGCTGCTCTAGAACCATCTGAACTAACAGAAATAAACCAGACCCCTGTTTCTTTATTTGGTAGCAAGGTCTGCTATGCGGGCTGGCCTTGCCTATGAGAGCCATGCTTCTGCCTCAGCCTCCCAAGGACTAGGACTACAGGATCTACCACCAGTCAGCCAGCCCCGCTAGGCTCTGCCCCCACCTCCACGCCCCACCCCCACCCCCAGGCTCTGCCTGTGCCGCCTGGCCCTGTCTTACTAGATCTCCAGTTCCTCAATCTACAGCAATACACGTAAGCCAAACTGCCAAGGGGACCCCTAAGTCCCAGCCAAAGCTTCACAACAGGAACCACAGAGCTAACGGCAGCTGGCTGCTTCGCTCTGGGTGTCACCCGTCTGAGGGATTATTTACCATACATTGCCAAGGGCAAAGAGAAAGTCTGCCAGGAGGGCTACAGCATCCTGAAGTGCGGCGCGAACCGCAGCTCTAGGTGACTTTCATCCTGACTGCCCGGCCTGGGCTTCCTCCACCCTCTATCTATACCAGCTTGCCCCACTGCCAGATCTGCAGTCCTCCCGAGCCAGCGCCCACCTGCCCCAGAACCTCTGTGACCTCAAACCTGGAGCACCTTTCCCCGAGCTCTGTCCACACCTGACTTCTCATCCTTCCAGCTAAACCACCCCTTCTAAGATGCTGTCTGCAAACACTCAGTTTCCTATTACAATGACTGGCCATTGGTTCCTTGTCTCTTTGGTTTTGTGGCCTTATTTCACCAGAATATGAGCCTTAAGAAGGAAAGAGTCTTGTGTGTTTACTGCCATGCTTCTGGGGCCTGACCAGGAACAAAGACTCAGTGAAGGCGTGTTGACTGAATAAATGTAAGCACTCAGCTGGCAAGTATGACGTCCAGGAGGCAACCTTGGCTTTACTTAGTCTTTCACATGAGGTTGAATACTCAGCATGTAGATGACTTCAGGCAATTCTCTTCATCTCTAGAACAAGAGTTTAGTCATCCACGAAATCCACGATGTGTCGTGTGTGTGTTGAGAAGCAGTAAACCAGGCCCTGCACTCTGCACCAAGAAGAGGTGTGAGGGAGTCCTTGGAAACACCTAGGTGACATTGGATCACCCTCTCAAAGTGCTCTCCAAGAGCACTTGCTGCTGCAGACACCTGGCACAGAGAGGTCAGATGCCACACGCCAAGATTTTTGATTCTAAGAGCTTGATATGGAATAGCCACAGACATGACTTTTCTTTGGAACCCCGTAAAGAAAAAGTCGTGTGTGTGTGTGTGTGTGTGTGTGTGTGTGTGTGTGTGTGTTGGCCAGCAGACAACCTTGGTGTGGTTCCTCAGGTGCCGTGTGTGTGCACAGATGGTTGATGGACATGTGCATTGATATGAAGAAAAGCCAGATGGTGCAGGACAAATGAGTGTCCTTCCTCAGGTGCTATCCATCTTGGTGTTTTGTTTTGTTTTGTTTTTCCTTTTGAAACAGGGTCTATCACTGAACTGAGCCTTTCGAAGAAACCCAGAGATCCACCAATTTCCATCCAGCGTTTTCTGAAAACTGTGTTCTAGGGGACCAAATTCAACTCCTCATGTCCAAGGCAAACAATTTACTGACCAAGCTATCTCTCCAGCATGGGAGATGACTTCTTGACACAACAGAGACAATTCCTGCTCAGTTATCACAGCACAGACATACAGAAAAGCATGCATCCTCCTCCTTCCCTTCTAGAAAGCCTCAGAAGGCTCCTGTGGGATCCACAGAGAACCATCAACGGGTCCCATTATGAGATCAATCCTATCACTGACTTCTGCTCTTGGAGTCAATGATCTCTCATGTCACACCAAGGAGCCAGGGGGAAGCCAGACACCCTCGATCCTCGCACTGCAGAAACCGGCCCCAGCGTTTCAGCCTGAAGGTTGCATGAGGAATACCGACAGTTGGTTTGCTGGCGCCTTCAAGAGCCTCAGAAACACTAGGGAAACATACCCAGAGCTTCCTCCTCTCGTCTCACTCCTCTTGGACGGGAAATACAAAGAAGACTGTGATAGATCTCAGTGCCAGCGCACTGCCATGTGTGAGGCCCTGGATTTCATCTCCAAGGCTGCATCATAAGAGTACAGTCAAAGCGAGTGTTGAGAGATGGCTTTGGGCTCTGCGTATTCAGATGCTGACTTCTGTGCCCACAGTCTGGATGCAGTGCAGACACTGCTTTGTCAAGCATCTCCTGTCTCAATGTTGTGCAAAGATTGTTCTCCGTCACCTCTGATTGGTTATTAAAGAGTTGATCAGCCAATAACTGGGCAGAAGAGGAGGCAGGACTTCTGATTCCAGTGAGAGGGTCTCTAGTGGGGACCAGAGGGAGAGAGGCAACTCCCCATGAGGTTGCCAGGAGACTCGCCATGAGGACAGGGATGGAGCAGCCAGGGCGGGACTAAGATGTCAGGTAAGGGGGCACGTGGCTGGGTAGTAGGCAGCATAGTAGGGTTAGAATAGATGTGAACCCTGCCCAGCTATAGTGCAAGAAGCTTATTAATAAATACACCAGGTCTCCAGGTCATTATTTTAGAGCAAGGGTAAGTATAGAAAAGCCCCAAACTTTTACAAACAAGAGCAGAAAAAAAACAGTCAAAAATCACTCCAAACTGTTCTCTACCTACAATCATACTGAACTGCATAGTATTTCTGATTTTTTTCCCCAAAGCAAATCTTTATAGATCCTGGCAAAATAGCTACCGTCTATTGCATGCTTTCTCTTTCAGGCACTGCACGGAAGGTCTTTGATCTTCATGGGATCATCTAGCGATAGATGCTATCATTATTCCTATTTCACCAAAGGAAGAAACAGGCCAGGGAAGTAAAGCAACGTGTTGAAGGTCACTGGGTTGGTATCAGACCGAACTAGAACCCAGGTCCATCCTGAATGAAAAGAAAAGCATCTCAAGTGGCCCAGATTGCCCCAACATCACCAGGTGACAGTCACAGTACCTGTCTGGGCTGAGGTTCAGGCCGGTGTCAAAAGCTCGGGCCACTAGAATCATGGACTGCCTGTCACCAGCTTCTGCCGCCTTCAGTAAGTAATCAAAGCCTTTTGTCTTGTTCTCTTCTGTCTCCTGTCAAAAAGCAAGGGCACAGACAGCATGTGTGTGTGTGTGAAAGACGGGAGGGTGGGGGGCTCCCTTGTCAATCTCCAGCTTCTTAAGTTGTCAGAGTTCTGGGCTGGGACTGCCATAGAACATGTCCATGGCTTTTGGTACACTGATAGACTTGTTCAGCTATCCCCACCATGGAGTTAAGAAACTAAATTTTAGTCAGCTTGTAGTGGGGCATGTTATTTAATTCCAGCACTAGGGAGGCAGAGGCAGAGGCAGGAGATCACTGAGTTTGAGACCAGTCTGGTATACAAGAGAGTTGGGCCTATACAGAGACACTCTTTTTTTTTTTTTTTTTTTTGTTTTTTGTTTTTTGTTTTTCGAGACAGGGTTTATCTGTATAGCCCTGGCTGTCCTGGAACTCACTCTGTAGACCAGGCTGGCCTCGAACTCAGAAATCCACCTGCCTCTGCCTCCCAAGTGCTGGGATTACAGGCATGCCCCACCACCGCCCAGCTGAAACACTCTGTCTTAAACAAAACAAAGCTCTAAATTTTTGTTATGTTTACTTATTTATTTACTGTGCATGAGTTTGCATGTGTCACAGTGCATGTGTGAAGGTCAGAAGACAACTCTGTGGGAGTCGGTTCTCTCCTTCCACCACCTGGGACCCAAGGATTGAACTCAAGTTGTCGGGTTTTGTGGCAAGTGCCTTTATCCACTAAGCTCTCGTGCTGGCCCAATATCAGAATACCTTAACCAGTTCAAAAGAAATACCACACCCCACTACTCACAAGCTTGCCTATACCCTTCTCCTCTCCATCCTATCCCAGCCAGAGGCAGTGACTGGTTCACTTTCTGTCTCTGTGGACTCTGGATTGCCGTAACATGGAGTGGACTAAAATGATATAACGCGTGGCCTTTTGTGTCTGGCTTCTGCCACACAGGTTGCAGCATGACTGTACTTCATTCTCTCTCCTGATCAAACACTGTTCCACCCCATTGTCCTTATCCACTCATGCGCTGATGGGAGAAAACACCGTTGCTGTGACGACATCCGCATGCTCATGTGCATGCAAATCCACACGGATACACGGCTGGTTGTTTCAGACAGGGCTGAACCTGTTAGGTCAAGGCTGACTTGGAACTCACGATCCTTCTGTCACAGCCTCCTGAGTACTGGGATGGTGGGTCACACCATGCCTGGCTTTGGATGTTTTTCTGAGGAGACTGTAAGAGACAAGGATTGTCCCCAGAGCCTCCAATGGGAACACAGCTGTCGCTGGTACCCAGACTGTTTCTGCTGCTGTACTCTCAGGGTGGGGTAATTTGTTGTGAAGGTCTCGGGTAACTGGTGCATTTACGAAATTACACCTGAGTAGCCAGTCAAACAGTTAACTTGCTATCTTAGAAAATGGGAAAATGGCCCTGGAGGTGTGGCTCAGCAGTGAAGAGCTTACCCAGAATGCACAAGGCCCTGGATCTCATCCCCAGTAAAGGAGAGAGAGAGTGGAGGGAGAGTAAGAGAACAGAGAAGGCAGGGGTGAAAGGGAACAGGTCATGAATAGACATAGGAGAGATTTTTTTTTTGCTGTGAACATTTTTAATATTAAGATTATTATTAATGAGGAGCTAACGAGATGGCCCAGCAGGTAAAGGCGTCTGCCATCAATCCTGACAACCTAAGTTGATTCCTGGGATCCACAGGGAGGTAGAGAAATCATTTCTACAAGTTGTCCTCTGATCTCCATGTACATGGCTTGGGATATGCATGTATGCACACACAGACACAGACACATACAAACACACAGACACAGACACACACAAACACATAGACACAGACACAGATACATACATACTTACATTTTAAAAAATGACAATAATGCATTACTTGTTCAAAAAGTAGAACAAAGGTCCCCAGCACACTCTTCTCCACCCTCTGCTAGTCTGAGACCCACCCAGCCGCTGGCCACAGTCATTTCTGAAGAGGGCTAGGCCTGGAGCCTGTGCTGAGTGTGGCTTTGTCTAGCCTTCTATCCAGTCACAGCCTCCACCACTACCACAGGACAGATGGGGACAGATAAGGGCAGACACACCCACCGGACTCTCAGTTTCTCACAGAAAGCTTTTCCAGGCCCCGTCCATTCAACTCTTTCTTCCCGTGCCCAAGGACCACGAAGGAGCGGAGTTGAACTGTACACCGTCTCTAGCACATCGCTGTCTTGGCGCTTCAGCCCCAGCTCCCGCCCCGCCTCACCCCACACTCCAGCACTAATGACCACTGTCCCCATTTTGCTTCTCACTTCTGGGCATGAGTCTGAGTGTGCATGGTTTCTCTAAGAGAGCAGCTCACTTCCACACTCTACCTAACTCATTCCCACCGAGCCTTTCTGTCTGTCTCGCATGGTCTGCCCTTTTCCATCCATCCCTGAATGAATGAGAAGCTTCTGAGCCCCCAGATCTGCACCAGCTATAGCAATGTGGCGGAAGCATGGCCAAGAGATAAACACAGACCCGTCAGAGACCCATGCGGGGCTCTTCCTCATTTATTTCTAGGACATCTGTTTCTCCTAGCATATCCTGTCATTGATTACCTGGACCTGGGACTTGGTACCTTCCACTTATTGGTCAAAGAGATCAATTCTACCTCTGAAGTGACTGACCCCAAACTTTTTTTTTTTTTTTCGAGACAGGGTTTCTCTGTGTAGCCCTGGCTGTCCTGGAACTCACTCTGTAGACCAGGCTGGCCTCGAACTCAGAAATCCGCCTGCCTCTGCCTCCCAAGTGGTGGGATTAAAGGCATGCGCCACCACGCCCGGCTGACTGACCCCAAACTTAATATCAGAATTCTTTGATTTTGAGAGTCAGATAATAATGGGTATTGTGGAGCTGACTTTTCCTATACATGACAGATGTCAATCATCACTGAGACATTTGTCATACACATAGCCCTGGCTGCCCTCAAACTCTTGACCTTCCTGCCACAGCCTCCTAAATGCTGGGATTACAAGTGTGAGCCACCATGTCTGTCTACCCATAAAAATCCTCCAGTTGAAGCTGGGTAGAGTGGCATATGCCTGTAGTCCCAGCATTCAGGAGGCTGAGGCAGGTAGACTTCTATGAGTTCAAGGCCAGCCTGGTCTACACAGGCTGAGTTCCAGGACAGCTAGAGCTGCATAGTCAGGCCCTGTCTCAAACAAAACAAATCCTCCAGCAGGTAACCACCAGGATGTGGGTGTTAAGTGATGGACTGGCCGAGTCCTTTACTTTAGGTTGTGTCTAGACATCATCCCTTACCTTCAGAGAGACGTCAGCCAGGATGTGGTGGGGCAGCTGAGAGTACATGAGGCCAAGGCCCACGATGGCCTCCAGTTCTCCCAGGTCAGCTGCATGCTCCAGATGGAAGATGGCTGACTCCCGATCCCATTCCTCATCCTTCTCGCAGAAGCGCCCGCCCTCGTGGTATCTCACCATGGCCAGATGGACCTGTCACAAAGACTTCCATGTTGGTCTGGCTGCCTGAGAGGTCAAAGCCATGCCCAAGAGCAGCCCAGCCAGTCTGTGAGAAGAAGTGATTAGTAGAGAAGACTGAGCCCTGGGCTCAGGGATGGGCATCACCCATACCTTCCCCAAAACAGACTTCCCGATTTTCCTTCCAAGGTCCAGGGCATTTAGCCTTTGCACTTCTAGGGCCACGGCCGAGGGCCTCGGCAGGTGCAGGCGGGAGGGATTGAGCAGGTTCCATGTCTCCACACAGACCTGATGGGAGAGACCAGGTGGGTGAAGTTTAAAGGCCGGAGAAGTGAGGGCTCAGACTGGATGTGCTGTCACAGAAGTAAGCAGCCATGACAACAGAAGACTGGCTGGCAAGGATGGGTAGGAACCCTGATGGCATCAGACTTTATTGGACAAGTGTGGCCAACTCCTTCGGCTTGTTTCTGACGATGCGGTTGGGACAAACCTCACAATGTATCTCTGGCTGTCCCTGTGTCTCTCAAGTGCTGGGATTACAAGGAAGTACCCCACACGCTGCCGGACTCCAATTGTAATTATTCCATTGCTACCAGCTCATGGGTAGAGGGCAGCAACAAGACACAATGACCAGCAGAACAGACTGCAGTGGCCCTGAGAACCCTCCCCCTCCATTTATCAGCTTGGAGCTGCAGCTGAGGTGTGATGCTAAGCCTTCTCCTAAGCTCTTCCTCACACGAGGCACCTGGAAAATCTAACTCCCACAAGCTCTCTCTCTCTCTCTCTCTCTCTCTCTCTCTCTCTCTCTCTGTGTGTGTGTGTGTGTGTGTGTGTGTGTGTGTGTGTATGACTTTAACCAAGATGAAATGCGCAATATCGATGAGACACATCACAGAACCCAGCCCAGAGCGCCAACAGCAACTCTGTCCTACTCCAGGGTGAGAAGGCTTCATGTGACCATGAGCAGAGGACAAAGAGTCCCGATGTTGGGGAGAATCAGGCGTTAGGGGAGGAAGGACTGAGGGCAGGAGAGACCCAACTTAGCAATCATGGAGATGTGTGAGGTTCACAACTTGTTTGAGAATCAGAGTAACAAGAGCAGTAGGGCTGGCCTTTCCTAGACGCGCCTGAGACACTTGTCAAACACACAGCAGCCCAAAGACAAGCGCACTAAAGTGTGCAAAATTACCCTCAGCCTTCGTGTTTTAAATATGTATGAAACACACACAATGAGTCTCATGGTCAGACTTTGGGCCCCTCTCTAGTTGTCTAACTGTGTACATGCAAGTATCCCCCACTCCTTTTTTTTTTTTTAATCTAAAATCTGATATTGGGAAGATGGCTCAGTGGTTAAAGTATTTGCTGTACAAGTGTGAGGAGCGATCTCCTACTCAGAAGCCTGGCAGGAGCAGCAGCCTGTAATTACAGCCCCTTGAGAAGTTAGAGGCGTGACAGCCCCCCTCACTCTCCACCCCCCCCCAACAAGATGACTCATAAGACTAACCAGATCAGCAAGCTCGAGCTCTGGGTTTGATTGAGAGACCCTCCCTTGATGAATAAGGTGTAAGAGTAATAAAGAATGATTTCCAATATCAACCTTGGGCTCCATATGTATTCCCACACACATGCAAAAACCTGTATAACACCCATATACACACACATGCTCACACCCACACAAATATACACACTGAAACACGGAAAACTAATCTGAAATCTAAGATCTTTCTGAGCTCAAGCATTTGAGATAAGGAACACATCCTGGGAAAGTAGCCCAGGACTTCTCACACAAACGATGTGATAAACAACTTGGCCAAGATCTCACTGGATGGGGGCAAGGAGAGAGCAGCAAAGGCTCCCTAACACCTGAGCTGTCCTGTTCCTTTCTTGTGTAGACCAGGCTGGCCTCGAACTCAGAAATCTGCCTGCCTCTGCCTCCCAAGTGCTGGGATTAAAGGCATGCGCCACCACCGCCCGGCTCTGTTCCTTTCTTCTAAGACCATCTTCTTTCCCCCTTCCCACCTTGCCCAGGTCGTGGCCTCCCACCTGCCCTTTGTAAAATGGACATGCACAAGGTGAAGGGGCAGGCAACGTGAGAGGAGGAGAGCAGGGTACGAGAAGAGGCAGACCTGCTCCTATGTGTGCATACCCGTCCAGAGCTGCCCAGGCTATCCTCGTCAGATTCAGGCCTTCGGTTGCCATTGGAGTGGCCCTGGAAGGGAGCAGAGATTAAGAGACTATAGTGGGGGAGTCCATTCCTGGGGAGCAGGACCAAACTCCCCTCGCCCTGCCCGGCAGGATCCCTCCTCTAGGAACACTAGTCCTCTGCTTCCCAGTGAAGCTGGAACCTTCGTGCACAGAGCTGTTGAGTCACAGTCTTCCTGTCTCTGTGTGAAGAGACTGACTGACCCCAGGGTACCACAGTCGGCATGAAGACACTGGGGAATGGTGGTTAGTTTTTCCTCTGGCCAAGTCCCTGCATGTCACCTTCTCTCCCACATTTGTCTCTGTCTGAAATCTGGTTTGCTGTCTTAATTTTATATGTTCTCGGGGCCAGCTCTCATTAGCTTTTGATTCTTATGGATAACAGGTGAGGCAACAGAGGTCTTTGACCTCAGGGTCTTGGGGTGCTCACATGTTCTCGGGGCTCAGGATCATCCAGGTCACTTCGCTTCTCGCTTGGATACCCGCTGTCCCCACTATTTTCAGAGTCCTGCAGCGAGAAGATGATCTTAGGGCTTTATTGGCATTCAAGTATCTGGTGGTAAGGACACGGGGACATCCTAGTCCTGAGCTCCCTCTCCTTTGTTTTATTACCTCGTTTGACAGTCTTCCTCCTGCTGGTCAGGAGACTAGAGAGTAGTGTCAAAGAACTTAGGCCTGCAACCCGATTCCTGGACCCGCTACACGGCAGCCAAGATCTGGGTAACAGCTCAACTTCCCTGAGCCTCAGTTTCCTTGGCTGTGTGGATTCATTCTAGTACCTTCATTGAAGGGCTGTTATAAGTAGGTACAAAAAGTGACTCCAAAGGTCCCCGGCTAGGAGAGAGGCAAATGGAATCTTAAAAGCCCTAACCTCATCAATGGCGTCCATCAGTGAGTTCACAGCTGAATGGGTTGTTACTCTGCCTGGCTGGAGGAAGCTGACTACTGAAGCGTACCTTCGAATGCCCTTTATCTCCAGATCCTTCTTGCCTCTTTGCTGCCTGCCCTCTACCCCCATTTCCTTGAAGTGAGCAACTGGGTTCTGTCTCATCGCATAGCATTAAAGAAGCCAAATAACCTGGGGCTGAAACCTAGGAAGACAGTGAGTGAAATTAGCCTTTCCTCATTTACTTAGTCTCTTGTTTTTGTTTCGAGGCAAGGGCTCATATAGCCCAGGCTGGCCTCAAATTTACTATGTCACCAAGGATGACCTTGGACTTGTGAGCCTCTGGCCTCCACAAGTGCTGGGCTTATAGGTGTGCAGCGATATACCCAGTTTCTGTGGTACTGGGGATTGAACTCAGGGCTTCAAGCATGGGTAGGCCAGCACTCTCTTACCACTGAATACATCTCCAGCCCCCATCTAATTCTAGAATAAAATCTATTTGTAGAGGAAATAAGAAAAATCTATCTCATTCATTCTGAGAGTTAAGTAAGAAAGCAGGGGCTGGAGAGATGGCTCAGCAGTTAAGAGCATTGCCTGCTCTTTCCAGAGGTCCTGAGTTCAATTCCCAGCACCCACATGGTGGCTCACAACCATCTGTAACAGGATCTGATACCCTCCCATTCTGGTGTCTGAAGACAGCTACAGTGTACTTATATACACAAAACAAACAAATCTTTAAAAACACAAAAGAAATCAAAGCTCTTTAAAATACCATCTGGTCAAAGTGATGGTTCCAATCAGAAGGCAGCCCGCCATCGTCCCCACTCACCCGGTGATTGTCCATGCGGTCATGGTCTCTAGGGCCCATGTTATCGAGGTCACCAAACACTGGCCAATCTGAGCAGGGACAAGCAAAAGTGATGTAGGACACGCCCAAGAGCCGCACATGACCTGCCCTCAGCACCTGCACCAGACCTCAATATGTAGCCCAACTCCTGGCAATCCTCCTGTCTCAGCTGACCAAGTGCTGGGGTTACAAGTGTGCACCACTATGCCCAGCATTGTACTTTTGATTTTCAAGGAGAGCCACAACATGGGGAAAGGACCGTGGCACTGCTGAAGAACTACAGTTCCTTCCCAATGCTTTCTAAGTCTGCCACTTGACAGTCACGGGATCTGCACCTCTGTGTGTACACAGCTTTACATACAGCGTGCTGACCAGCACGCCGGCTCTGAACAAGTGCAGACACAATGGAGGAGAAGCCACCTGTCTGTGGGGCCCAAAGTGTGGGTAGCACATGGCTGTCAAGCCAACTTTCTCCTGGTTGTCCCCATTCTCTGTCTCCTGTTCTAAGCAAGCTGTAGTCTACATGACTGGCTGACCTATTGTTGTTGTTGTTACTATTTGGTTTTGAGTCAGGTTGTCACTAAGTAGCTCTGGTTGTTGTGGAACTATGTAGAGCAAGCTGGTCTTGAACTCACAGAGATCCACTTGCCTCAGTCTCCCAAGTGCTGGGATAAATGCATGGCCACCACACTCAGCAGGGAGGGGAGAGCTCAGTGGTTTAGAATGAGGCCTGTGTTCAATCCCCGGCACACACAATTCATAGATATGGCTTTTACATTTCTAAATAGTTGTTTTTTTAATTTAAAGTATTTTACGACGAGCACCCTCCCCAGTGGGCCATCTGGCTGGCCTCAGCTTTGCCCTTCCAGCTTATGTTAATGTTAACAGACTTCCTAATGCAGAACATTCTCAGCCAGTCATGATGGGCCAGTAGTCTTTACTTGTTAGTACTTTTATTTTTTAAGCCATCTGGGCTCAACTGTTTCATTTCTTACCACGTTCTGCCTTGTGCCTGCCCGCTATGATCACAATATGCAAGGGACCAAACCATGACTTACGGAGGTGGTCCAACTTCTGGCTGTGTGGTGTGGCCGAAGATGGGGAGGAAGGCAGAGAGTCAAAGGTCACATCACTCATGTTCTCATCCCCAGAGTTCTCTGACAGGCGAAGGAGCAAGGGGGGGCGGCTGCCAGAGAGCGTCCTTATGCGGGGACTCCCACACTTCTCCTCTGTCCCCCTCAAGATGGTCTTGGCTGATTGCTGGGGACATTAACGGGGATTCATGTCACACAAGCATGCTATAGGGAATGGAGGGCTCCTTGGAACCTTTTAATCCACAGCTTTATACATGCCTGACAGGGAATCTTAAAAACCAGTTCAGAATGAACCCTACGGTATCCAAAAAGAGACAAATGGATAGATCTCAAAGGGGCCACTAGCCTGTGTTTCCTAAAGCACCGGCCATGAGCCACAGGCTTGAGCTGGAAGTACACACCAGTGTACACCCAGAGGCCAAGACTGGTGTTTGCTAGTAGTCTCCCCTAAATTGGTTCTTATAAGAAGAGTAAGTTGGGTGGCCCACAGTACATACTGGGCAGGCCCAGGGGCCAGGTCTAGCCATTTGTTAATACACACACACACACACACACACACACACACACTCACTCACACACACTCATACACATATACATATGTGTACACAGGTACCCAAGTACACATGTGTGCACATAACATGTGTGCACAGGTGCAAGTGTATGCAAGTACACACATATGCATGTTCCCTGTCACTTCTGTTTCTGCCTGTTTTCCTCACTCTGGTCATAAATAGGCCAAAATCAAGCTAATGCCATCTCACAGAAAACAGGGCCTGCCTTCTTGGTAGCAGGACCGGCCAGTCAAGCAAAATGCCACCAAGTACTCACCAATAGCTTGGTGCTCTGATTCACCGCATCCTGCTCCCTGGGGGAGAGGTCAAAGGGCGCAAGGCCCATGCTCTGGCAAATACGGTTGCAGGCATGAGAGTAGAAGAAGAGAGCCATTCCCCGGACACCTGCGGGCGGAACAAGGATGACGGCATCTTACTTTTGTCCAGTGACAAAGGACAGTGGGGCACTAGAAATGTGGCCAGAACAGGTGGGGAGAAATGCCAAACAGAAGGGGTCATGGATCAGAGAAGCCAAGTTCCCACCCCTACATCTTACGGAAGGCCCAGAATGTCTCAGGATGTTCCCTTGGATGTAGAAGGAACTAACAGCATTTAGGGGGCATGGTCTCCAAGGACATGGCTGGCTCTCCCCACTTACCAAGGTTACCATCTCCAAAGTCAGTTCCTTTCTCAGTGTGGATCTGCGGGTCGGTATAAAGGTCACCCACACCCTGGATGTCCACTACAATCAGCTGATGACCAGAACGCTCAAATGTGAAATGGCTGAAGGCCTGGGTCAGGGCAGGAAGAGAAGACAGTTGTAAACAGACCAGAGGCTATAGTATCTAATACTGAGGTCAGACCTGTTGAGGGCGCTCTCTGCAAGAAGAGTTTTATAGAGTAAAAGACATAAGAAGGATGTCTGGGTTTGTCTAACCAACTCAGCAAGGTCCTCAGGGAATCAGCCAGGGAGTCAGCCTTAGAAGGTGGAGACGGACTCATCAGAACAAGCTGGCTAGAAAGACTGGCCATATCAGTGAGCTCTGGGTTTGATTAAGAGGCCCTGCCTCAAAGATAAGGCAGAAAAATGATTAAGGATGATTCTTAGAATCATGTAGACCCAAACGTACACACACACAGCTGGATGCACACACATGTAGATATAAATGCACACATGCATACTGCAGACATACACATGGAAATGGAAAAGGACAGGGGAGTCTTGTTTAGGAGTTGGGCATACTCTTCTGTGGTAGGACACATGCCTAGCATGTTGCAGCTCTGAGATCATGTATGTTTCAATGTACATGAGGAGCCTTTGAGGATGTAAGGCTCCACCCACGGGCTCTCCCTCTCTCCTCCTCCTCCCCCTCCCCCCTCTCTCCAGTTGAGCCTTCCCAAGGGGCTGGAGAGTGAAAGTGTGGGTAGAGCAAGCCCAGCGCCTCACCTGTGGTGTCAGTCGGATGTTGTCATCACGGACAAAGCCTGAGTTGGAATTATACTTGATGTACTTGCCCTCAATGTAGTGCTCCAGATGGAACAGGGGCTGGCCTTGTCTGTCCTTCAGCTCAATGATGCACATCTGCATGATATCCACCTGGTGGAAGAACGGGGAGCAAGGTCGAGCGGAAGAGCAAGGCTGGGAGACACTGCCCACCTGGGCACAGGCCTCACCACTCACTGGCTCTCTAACTGCTAACTGTACCCAGAACCTACTCTTCCCCTTTTCTTTAAATACGAAGATCACAATCTCCAGATTTTATCGGGATGCACAGTCAGAATCACAAAGGGAATCACTGGGTAGCTTCTCTTGCAGCTAGGTGTGGCCACATGACCACACCTAGCCAATGGGAAATGAGTACCAGAAATAATGAACACCCATAAGTAGTGCATCCTGCCCTACAAGGTGGACTGCTTGGGAGCCATAACTGGAACCGTGGTCAGTGCAGTCCTAGGAGGTGGTAAGAGTAACAGGACGGAAGGTACCGGGTCTCTGGATGACTTCAAGGACACAGGGTATCAGCCCACTCAGAGGCACTTTTATACAAATTAGAAAGAAGCCATTTTGTGTCTGTGCAAATTTATGGATCTGTTTGCTAGCAACCCAGACTGAGCCAGGCACTAATATTACAAATTTGGGCAAATAATTTTGTGACATTGTGTTGTCCTCCTCCTCTTCCTTCTTCTCCATCTCCCTCCTTCCCCCTCCTCCTCCTCCAGTTTTTGAAACAGGGTTTCCCTGTGTAGCTGTGACTGTCCTGGAACTCACTCTGTAGACCAGGCTGGCTTCAAACTCAGAGATCTGCCTGCCTCTGCCTTCTGAGTGCTGGGACTAAGGTGTGTGCCACCATCGCCACCGGTTGTGTTTTCGTTTTCTTGTGTTCAGATACAGGGAAGTCAGACTTGGCACAAAGATTAAGTTTACTGATGACAAAGAGGTCATTGTTCACGATATTGTTAGTGTACGCCGTTACACACCGTGTCCCTTGGGAACTTCCACCAAGGTAAGTAGGCCACTGGGCATCCCTCGGGGCTTTATAGCCCAGCCCCACTTCCTGCCTGCTTGACCACTGGCCTCATGTTCCTGACGACAGACCTCTTGTACCAACTCTGAGCAAAAATTAACCCTTCTTCTTACGCTGTTCCTTGTAACACATTTGGTCCCAACAAGAAAAGTCATTGTTTCCCCTTTGCAATGGGGAATTACAAGAAACAGCAACGTTTTTGAATTTTTGTTTTTTTAATTGACTTATTTTGGGGGGGGGGGCGATTTCAAGATAGGGTCTCACTATGTAGCTCTGGCTGCTTTGCAACTCACTATGTAGACTAGGCTGGCTTCAAACTCAGAGAGATCTGTCTGCCTCTGCCTCCCAAGTGCTGGATAAAAGGCATGTGCCAGTATGTCTGGCTGGATTTTTATAAAGTATGCGTTGAATCTTATACACAGTATGGCTAATGTATATATTATGTATGAGTTGCAAAGTGGAGTGAAAGAGACCTGTGGCTTTTAATTATTATTATTATTATTATTATTATTATTTATTTATTTATTTTTTTTTTGGTTTTTTCGAGACAGGGTTTCTCTGTGTAGCTCCCTGGCTGTCCTGGAACTCACTCTGTAGACCAGGCTGGCCTCGAACTCAGAAATCCGCCTGCCTCTGCCTCCCAAGTGCTGGGATTACAGGTGTGCGCCACCACGCCCGGCTTAATTATTTTATTTTTATCTTATGTGCCCTGGTGTTTTACATACCTGTGTGTCTGTGTGAGAGTGTTAGATTCCCTAGAACTGGAGTTACCGAAGTTGTGAGCTGCCATGTGGGTGCTGGACCTGTGGCTTCTAATTTATTTATTTTTATTTCTTGTACATTGGTGTTTTGCCTACTTATGAGTCTGTGTGATGGTGTTGGATCCCTGGAACTCAAGTTATAGACAGTTGTGTGCACCATATGAGTGCTGGAAATTGAATGCCCCGGTCCTTTGTAAGAGCAGCCAGGACTCGTGACCCCTGACCTGTGGCTTCTAAAGACTGAGAAGACTCTGCATGGCTCCTATAGCTCTCAGTACCACCCATAACACAGAACTAGGTTTAGGCTTCAAAAGCAGCAACCCTTTAGGGAGGAGGCAAGCAACAGCTGCAGAAGCAACCTGAGCCCAGAGGTGACAGCTGAGACCTTTAGCAAAGACAGCTGCAGTTCTGAGAACCTGAGGGGAAGTGCAAACAGCTCCAGGAACAAGGATTGGGGGTGGGGTGGGGACAGGGCTAGCTAGCGAGCTGGCTTGGTAAGTGGAAGAACACAGGCGAGTGGGCAACCCTGGTCAGGGAACCACAGTCACTTAACTTAGCTTTGTTATTACTCACTTGATACCCAGGCACTAGGGGCAGAAATAAGACACAAAATCCCAGGGGCATGGGGGTGGGGGAGGTACTAAAATATTAATGAAATGAATAGGTCCCTTCTAGATCACAGTGCATCAGAGAAAGGAAAAACAGACCAAACAATAGAATAATATGACAAAGGTAGCTGGTGAGAAGGGAAATCTTACGATGGGTTGATGGCCTTACTCTGGGGGGTGACAGGTGATATGTAAACTGAGCCCTAGTCTGTGAGCCCTAGCTCACCATACAAAGATTAGGGAACTGATGCAGGCTTGATTGAAGGCACAACCAGAACAAAGGTCCTGGGGCAGGAAATAAGCAAAGAAGGAAGAGAAAGGAGGCCAGAGCAGAGCAAGCAAACTGCTGAGGTCAGAGCCCGGGAGTGGGGACTGTGGCTTCCTTTGATATCATTGTTTGTTTGTTTTTGTCTTTGAGGCAGGGTATTACAATGTAGCACTGGCTTGACCTAGAACTTGCTCTGTAGATCATATTGGCCTTGAACTCACAGAAATCCTCCTGCCTCTACCTCCCTAGAGCTGATATTAAAGGTATGTGCTACTACATCAAGCAGACCCTGGCCTCTGTTGTTATTATAATTATAATTATTATTATTATTATTATTATTATTAGTAGTAGTAGTAGTAGTAGTATTAGTTTATTATTTATTCACTTTACATCCAATTTATTATATATATATATATGTACACACACACACACACACACACACACACACACATATTCTGACTGTGGCCTCTTGAGTTCACCCAGGTGTGCTTACGACTCAGAGGTCTTGTAAGCAGATGACTGATAAATCCCGTAGGCTGCATCAAAGTTTGGCTTTCCTGAGGCACCCAGGGTCTGTGTCCGATACATACTCACACTAGGGATGAAGGACGAGGCAGAAGCCATGGCTCTCATACCCACAGACAAGAAGTTTTGGTTAGCACCCAGTCATGTTATAACATAGGGGCCGAGGGGCAGAGGCGATCTGGCAGAGGATAGGAAGGCCTGGATTGGAGCGCAGGCTCCACCCCTGCCTGGGTGGTCAGGCAGGTTATCCTCACTGAGCCCCAGTCCTCAGGAAGCCCACACCATCGCCACACCTGCTGCTACTGCTTAGAAGCCATCACGGCCCCAGTCCCAGTTCATATAGCCTAGGTGGAAAATCTTTCGTTAGTGACTACAAACGTGAGCACGGGGCTCGGGGTGCCCCATCTGCATACCCCTCCCCCTGGATACTTCGATCACCTCAGACCTATGTGCCTGATAAACAAAGCCAATGATGCTTAGCTCCGATACCTGCACTGGGACTTCTTGGAAACGAGGTATTGTCATCCCAACAAGGTTGGTGAGAAATGAGCCTGTAGCTGTTGGACACATGAGAAAGTGATGCCAACCCAGATACCCGGAACAAGATTCCTAACAGTCTCAGCATGGTCAACACCAGCCACGCTGAGAGCTGGATCTAGTTTCAAACAAAACTCATTAAAGGGACCATGAAATGGCTCAGCAGGTAAAGGAGCTTGCCACCAAGCCAGTGACTCAGGTTCAGTCCCTGGGCCCACACGGCAAAAGGAGAGCAAACTCCAGAGGGTTGTCCTCTGACCCCCACACATGTGCTGTGGCATGTGTGTGCCAGCCACATCTCAAAGAGATAAAAAAAAATCACCTTCTAAAGATCATAAGGAACAGATCTATCTACTTACAGAGGTAAAAATGCTCCTACCACAAGGCTCTGTTTTTTTTTTTTGTTTTTTTGTTTTTTTTGTTTTTTTAGGAATAAATGATCCGCTGCATATAAAGTACAAGGCTTACCATGCCTGCCCTCTCCCAAAATAGTGATTCTGACAAGTGGTAGGAAGGGCAAAGGACTAGGCATGGTGGTTGTTGTGGTTTGTATGCTTGGCCTAGGGGGTGGCACAATTAGAAGGTGTAGCCTTGTTGGAGTGGGTGTGTCACTGTAGGTACAGAGCTGGGGGTGGGGTGGGGTGGGGTGGGGTGGGGTGGGATGGGGGTGGGGGAAGTGGTTAATACCTTCATACGAGCTGCCTGGAAGTCAGACTTCCCTTAGCAGCCTTCAGATGATGTAGAACTCTCAGCTCCTCCTTCACCATGGCTGCCTAGATGCTGCCATGTTCCTGCCTTGATGATAATGGACTGACTTTCTGAACCTCTAAGCCAGCCCCAATTAAATGTCATCCTTATAAGAGTTGCCCTGGGGCCGGGCAGTGGTGGTGCAAGCCTTTAATCCCAGCACTTGGGAGGCAGAGGCAGGAGGATTTCTGAGTTCGAGGCTAGCCTGGTCTACCAAGTGAGTTCCAGGACAGCCGGAGCTACACAGAGAAGCCTTGTCTTGAAGAGAAAAAAAAAAAAAAAAAAAAAAAAAGAGTTGCCTTGGTCATGGTGTCTGTTCACAGCAATAAAACCCTAACTAGGACAATGGTGTATACTTTTAATCCCCAAATTCCAGAGCCTGAGGGAGGGAGATCGTAAATTCAATGCCAGAATAAGACACTGTCTCAAAACACCAGGGGTTTGAGTGACTCCAGGGTACTACCCTTGCCTAGCACAGGCAAAGCTCAGATTCTAATCCCCCCGGCCCCCACCCCCGCACTTCAGAGGGGAAGACAGGGCCGCGTTTCACCCTTGTGGCCAGCCAGCCACTGGTGTAGGAGGGAGGCAGGTGGGGCTCGAGTACCTGCTTGGGGGGCTTGTGCCGATTGTACTCCTCCCCCCAGAGCTTCGCCTCCATCTGGAGCTGCACATCCTCGAAGTACACACTCCTGTCCACTGGCTCGATGTAGCGTTTTGCCACGTAGTTGGAGGCCCCCTTCCATTGCTGGGCATGCAGGAAGTTGGAGAGCTTCTTCCTGGGGAGAAAGACCAGGGGGAGCCTGTCGAGACCTCAGGGGCTCACTGAGGACACACAACTTTGGGCATCTCAGAACAGCCCGACCCTGTGTGGGCGGAGGAAGGAAGAGAGTTCAGGAGGTACAGGAAAGGCAGCACCCCCACTCCTCCAGCCAGAGCCAGAGGGGAAAGGACCAGTGTCTGCGGCCCCTCCCCCCAGCCTGTGCCCCCAAACACCCAAGCAGATGAGGACGTTCCCTGTCCTTCCAGAGCCCTGCAGCTGGCCCAGTGTGGAGTCCAACAGATACTAGATGGAGAAGAACACAGGCTTCAAGGAGACTTCGGCCACTTGTCCCCACTTTGACTGGGAATCCCCCATAGTCCTAGCTTTTGAGTTTTGGCAGAAGCCCCAGGCCAAGTCACTTACGTCCTGAAGCACTCCCTCATTGCTCCACGGCCGAAGGGCTGAAAAGACAGGACAGAGTCATCAGTGCCCACACCCCATGATCCCCCGGTCACTGACTTCCCAGTGGGTGTCCTGTACTTTACCTCAATACCAATAAGCCAAGGCGGTCCCTCCTGGGCCTCAATACCCAAGCCAGAGAGGCCTCTCAGCCTGGAGACTGCTGGGATGAAGACTCCAGATAAACCATCTCAACCCAACAGAAGAATGGACGGTGGGACCCAGACACTGGGGAGGCCAGACAGTATGGGACCCAGATGCTGGGGAGGGGCAGTGCACTACTGAGGGGCATTTTCATGGCCTTTGCTTTTCCTCTCTGTTTCCTGGCCACCATCAGGTGAACAGGCCTCCTCTGCCACGTGCTCCAGCCGGGACATGCTGTGCTCGCACAGGCCCAAAGCAACAGGGTCAATAGACCATGAACTGAAAGTTCTGAAATCACAAGCCAAAATGACCCTTTTCCCCTTAAAATGATTATGTAAGCCAGGTGTTGTGATGCACACCTTTAACCCCGGCACTGGGGAGGCAGAGAAAGGAGGAGCCTGGTCTACACAACTAGTTCCAGGATAGCCAGAACTAGATAGAGACCCTGTCTCAAAACTAAATACAAAACAAAAACAACAACACACAAACCAAAAAACCACCACCAACAACCAAAAACCAAAGCAAACAACAAAAAAAGACAATTGTGTGGGCAGCTGTGCCACATGTATGGAAAGCTGAATAATCCTCAGAGGAGGAGGAAGGCTAGAAAGATGGCTCAGCAGTTAACACGGCTGTCTGGGAGAGCCTCTGAGTTCAGTCCCCAGCATCCGTGTCAGCAGCTCACAAGGACTTGTTCCATCTGTTCAGGGTTCTCTTCCGGCTTCAGAGGGCACTGTACCCATAGCCCACACATACCCATGCATACAGACTCACACATATATTTCTCTCTCTCTCTCTCTCTCTCTCTCTCTCTCTCTCTCAAAAATAAAGGAAGGAAAACAGTAAAAATAGAGGAAAGAGAGGAGAGAGGCAGGCAACCTAAATCCATCAGTAATCTGCCACACAAACCAACTAGGTTTATTCTTTCAAGGAAGTATTATACAGCAAAGGAAGAAGGTGGAAAATGTCGAGTAAAAGAAGCCATACTCAAAAGACGCAGTGACAGAGGGGGAAAGTCCTAGGACAGGAAAGACCGACCAGGGTGAGAGGGTTTGGGATAGTGTGGGATCTTGGATGGGCAGTGACCGAGAGGAGCCTGTGGGGACACGGACTGTGCTCTGCTCCTCAGGGTGCTGTGCCAGCGTGCTCTGGCGAACACGCATCAAGACGCATGCTTTGTTTACAGAACGGCTCTAGCCTGACCATGTGCTTGACATTGTAAGAGGTCCCCTCACTCTGGGGAAGAGCTCTTTTTTCCAGTCCTGCTTTCTTTTTCTTTGCAGGGCCACTGAATGTGTTTAGTAGCTAAAAAAACAAAAACAAAAACAAAAAAAACAAAACAAAAACAGAAAAACACCAAAACCAAAACCAAACCAACCAAACAAAAACAAAAACAAAACAAAACCCGAAACAGGTGATGCCATGTAAGTCAGTCCAATGGCAATGACCCACTGAGAAACCTTCATGACACCTTTGTGTATGAAACGCCTAACCCAGAGCCATCTACAATACAGAAAGTGGGCCAGGGGGTCCTGGAGTGGGATGATGAAGGAATGGGGTGAGCAGGAAGGGTAAAAATGTCTAACAGCAGCTCTGAGCTGCGCCTGGGCCTTCCTGGGCAATGCCCAGTCCATGCAGGGATTCGGGCTGGCTTGGTCTTCTGTAGGTTATGTGTGAGTGTCGAATGCCTCGGGAATAAGACACGGGAAGGGTGGTCCATGCTTCGGTGTGTATGTCTCTATGAATGTACCAGTGGACTGTGGGTTTAAACAAGTATATGGAGCTGGGTGGGGGTGGGGGTGGGGGTGTGTGAGGACACGGGAGAATGGTGGGGTAGATTTGATCAGGACACATTATGTGCATCTATGAAATTCTAAAACAATAAATTTAAAACAGGGGAAAGGTTCTGGAACTGACTGGTGACTGCTGAGCAACTAAAAGACACTGGATTACATACTTTCCTTCCTCCCTCCCTCCTTCCTTCCTTCCTTCCTTCCTTCCTTCCTTCCTTCCTTTCCTCCCTTCCCTCCCTCCCTCCTTCCTTCCTTCCCTCCCTCCCTCCTTCCTTCCTTCCTCCCCTTTCCCTTCCCATTCCCTCCCTCCCCCTCTCCCTTCCTTCCTTTCTCCCCCCCTCTTCCCTTCTCCTATCCCTCTCTCTTTCTTCCTTCCTCTCTCTCTCTCTCTCTCTCTCTCTCTCTCTCTCTCTCTCTCTCTCTCTCTCTCTGCAGTGCTGGGGATACTTACCAAGGCCTTGCATATGCTAGGCAAGAATGCAACCAATAACCTGCTTTCCAAGCCTGCTCTGTGTAAATTAGGTGGGCAATCTGTATGGTATGCAAGATACATGTTAATGAACTAGTATGCAAAGACACAAAATGTGGGCAAACTTGCTTGCAGCCAAGCCTGACCAGAGCCACATGATGAAAAGAGAACCAGGAAGAAAAAAAAGTCTGTGTGGTGGCACATGCCTTTAAACCCAGCACTTGGGAGGCAGAAGCAGGCAGATGTCTCAGTTCAAGACCAGCCTGGTCTATAGATAGAGTTGCAAGACAGCCAGGGCTACACAGAAAACCACCCTGTCTCAAAACACACACACACACACACACACACACACACACACACACACACAGAGAGAGAGAGAGAGAGAGAGAGAGAGAGAGAGAAAAGAACCAATAGTCACAAGTTGTGCCCTGACCTCCACTGTTCATTGCACCATGCATGCATTCACACACAAATTAGTGTAATGATAATGATAACAGGGCCAGTGGATGGCTCAGCAGGTATAAGTGCTTGCCACCTAATGTAACAATGTGAATTTGATCCCTGGCATCCATGAAGAGAAAAGAGAGAAACAAGTTGTCCTCTGATCTCCACAAACGTTCTGTGGTACAAATATAAACACACACACACACACACACACACACACACACACATGCATATACAAAATAAATAAAAATACAATTAAAAACATAATTTGTAAATGATAACACAGAAAAATCTCAAAGGTAAAAAAAATTGAAGTGGGTTCATAGCATGCAGGCAGGAGGTGGAGGCAGGAGGATTATGAATTTGAGGCCAGCCTACTCCACATCATGAGTGTGATGCTAGCCAGCCTGGTCTGCAAAGGCAGACCTGTCCTTGTCCCTGTCCTTGTCTTCTCTCACTCTCTGACACACACACACACACACACACACACACACACGCATGCATACACACAATAAGTAAGTAAATAAAAATAAAGTAATATAAAAAGCAAAATTGAGTCAAGCAGGAGTGAAAGGAGGGCACTAGAAATGGCCCGGGAAGGTCCCTGTGGGGCCCTGTGCCCTCTCAGCTCAGGCTTCTGCTTACCTGAGACGCCATCTTGATGAGAACCTCGTCTTTCAGCCATTCCCCGGTGACAGCATTGTACCTACAGAGATCAGAGCTCACCTAGAGCATCCTGGTCCTGCCCCTCTCTCGCTCACTCTCTCCTGGGCTTTCTCTGGGCCTCAGGACCCAGCCTGCTCTGCACCTGGGCCAGCAGGCTTGCTGACCCTTAGGGTGAGCTGTGAACACTCCCCTCCCTCCTTCAGGGACACTCGCCTTTCCTCAGACACATTTATACCTTCTGTGTGGTGTCACCCTTTACCAAGACCTGCGCTCCCGGCTGGGCTCCTGTCTGGCTTCTCTGCTCTTTCCTGAGGGTGCAGCTCCACAAAACAGGCCCACGTCTATCTTGCTCACCACAGGGCCTTGTGTATAGAGGCTTAATAAACACATGCAGGATGGAGGACTAGCGATGTGTCCTTATGACTGGTCTGTGTAACTGTTAGGTCGCAAGCAGTCCAAGAGCCACTCCATATATCCAGAAATGAGCTCAGGCTGGACTGCAGGAGGAACTCTGGATATAGATAGGAACTGCCTGAGACCTCACAGTCACAAACGGCAGGGCCCAGAGAGGGAGGCAGGCAGAGTCTCAACTACACTAGGCGCCTGGGCCAGGCACAGCCCACACACGGAGATCTATCTCCCAAGAGGTAAGGACTGCTGCAGGGGACAGGGGACAGGGGACAGGGGAGGGGAAGGACTTGCCTCTGAGGCAAGATAAGAGGCTGTGAAAGAGTGTGGGGGAAACATGGGGATGTGACAGAGGTGGAGATGGGAAAGAGACTGGGAGAGGGAGGGACTGATTAAGAGATTGAGGGTGTTGGAGGCAGGTGGATGGAGGTGGAGAGAGGGAAGGAAGAGAGAGGGAGGGATGGGAGAGAAACTGAAAAATGAAGGGGATGAAACACAGGAGGAAGAGAGGTAGGAGGGCGAGGTGGCTCCAGAACATTCCCATCTTCCTCCTTCCCAGAGCACCTCTGGCATCCCCAAGCCGGGTGGGCCTTACACAGGCTGGCCTGGCAGGGCTCCTTATCTCAGTGAGTCACCACAGCAGGATCCAACCCTTATCTCTAGCCAGCAGCCTCCTGGCTCAGGACACCCAGACCTGGAAGAACAGGTTCTCAGAGCTGGGAACCTGTGCAGGGAGGAACAGAAGCCTGGCAGGTTCCCCCAGGCTCAGAGGAGAGGGCTCTGCTAGGCTGTCAACCCGCCTGCAGCCGGAGGGAGACAAGCACTAGCTTCTAGCTTACAGGCGGAGGCTACAGATGCACCACCTCCTCACCTCCGCTCTGAGACGCACCCAGAGGCTGGGGAAGCGGGTCAGTGAGCAACCTTGAGAGGGTCTTGCTTGCTACTCAAAACCATTAACAGTGTAAGGCAAGAGTCGGCCAGGATGGCTGCTGAAACAGACCTGTAACCCCAGCTACTTTCAGCAAAAGAGTAGCCATGTTTGAGGTTTGTCTGGGCTCTATAGTAGGTTCAAAGTCAGCCTAGGCAACTTAGGAGGACACTGTCTCAAAATAAAAATGAAGGCTGGAAATGTACTCACAGGTAGAGAGAACACTTGTCTGGTATATAAGGAAGCCCCCCAGTATGTGTGTGTGTGTGTGTGTGTGTGTGTGTGTGTGTGTGTGTGTGTGTGTATTTTGATCCCCAATAACACAGTAAGTGAATGAATGAATGAATGAATGAATGACTAAATGCCTAAAGTTTATGGAACATTCACTATATGCTGGGTTCTTAAACAGATTGCTTCATTTAATCTCCGCAGAGACCCTGAGATGGTGACAATTTTTGTGCCTGTTTTATAAAAACTGGCTCAGAGGTAAGGTCTCCTGACTGAGCATCAAGATTCAAACCCAGGTATATTTAAAGCAGAATCTAACTCTCACCTACCCTGGAAATAGTTCGCAGAGACAGGAAAACCTGTCCTAAACAAAGGGCCAGTTTGTACCAAGACTTTTAATCGTAAAAAGCTATAGCCAAAGAAGGAAGCTTCCGTTTTCAGAATGTTCCAGACAACCTCGCCTGGAGTCAAGGGATCAGAATGTTCTAGAAAGCCAGCCATGTTGGCATCCTCTCACTGGCAGGTTGGGTAGTATAAACTCAGCCATTTATTTAAGAAATAAACAGTTCAGCCTGGTCTCAGGTCCCTACTGGGGTTCGAGACACAAAGCCAAGCTTGGGTAGGGACCCTCTTTCCTTGGAGATTCCCCAGGGCCTGGGCAGCTTGCTACCCCAGTGCTATCGCAGACAGAAAGAGGGAGAGCCTACAGGCTTCCAAGTAGGAGAGGAGGCACACAGAGGCTCTGCAGCCATCTCCTTGAAGGATGGGAGCAGGAACGAAGGAGAGGACAGAGTGCTAGCCGAAGAAAAGTGATATCACTACCAGGCCCAGGCGTCAAAACCTGCTCAATACTGTCTGTCTCTACTGGTGTTGGGATGTTGGTGTCACAGGTCAGAAGGAACCAGGATCCCTGAGCTGCCCAAGGAGCTGCCCAACTCCAACCAACTTCCAGTGGAACATCAGATGCACCTTTGCTCCTCACCCCTCCCCATCTAAAACGTTTAGCATCAAAAGCTTTTCTCGTTTCCGATTGCTTCCAATTTTGAATGTTTACACAGACTTAACTGGTTAGATCTCTCTAATTCGAACAATCCCACATGCTGTAAGAATCTGAAATTGGGGTACTATATTAGTTCCTTTTCTTTGATCAGAAGCAAGACCCAAAATCCCCCCCTCCCCGAGTCCCCCGCAAGGACTCCTCGAAGCCCCTGGGACAAACTGCTGACCTGTGCCGAGTAGCATGTTCTGTGGCGATGTCCTCGAGATGGAATTCAGCCCAGGGGTCAGGCATGTGTTTGGCCTTCTCGATCGCATGCTTCCAGGCTTCCTGCAGAAGGCAAAGGGAGCGTGAGGCCCAGGCCAAGGGCAGCCAGCTGCCTCTCCCCCAGTTATGTCCCCTGGGGAGGACCACAGCATCCAAAAGAAAGGGTTCCCATCCTCTGCCCTATCAAGACCAGTCCCGGAGGGGCCCTGGGTGTTCTCACGGGCTTAGCCTATGGATAGAAGCCGCTGACATGTTAATTACACAAGTCTTCCCTTGCTGCCAAAATGTTGAGAGAGAAAATAAGATCTTTTGAGGGCTGGAGAGATGGCTCAGTGGTTAAGAACAGGCACTGCTGCCGGGCCTGGTGGCGCACGCCTGTAATCCCAGCACTTGGGAGGCAGAGGCAGGCGGATTTCTGAGTTCAAGGCCAGCCTGGACTACAGAGTGAGTTCCAGGACAGCCAGGACTACACAGAGAAACCCTGTCTCGAAAAACCAAAAAAAAAAAAAAAAAAAAAAAAAAAAAAAAAAAAAAGAACAGGCACTGCTCTTGCAGGGGACCTGAGTTTGGTTCCCAGCATCCATATCACATGGCTCACAACTGCCTGCAACTCTATCTCCAGAAGATCTGTTGTCTTCTAGCTTCTTCAGGCACCTGAGCCCATGCACATGTAGATGTGTATACACGTATACACCCACACACATATATGTACACACACGTATGTACACACACACACACACACACACACACACACTTTTAAATATAAAATAAGAGTGCAGGGCAGGTGGATTTCTGTGAGTTTGAGGCTAGCCAGGTCATCAGAGTTTCAGTATAGCCAGACCTATATAGCGAGACCCTATCTCAAATAAATTAAAAAATAAGATACGATGTGGTATGATTTAGGGCCTGGAGTATAGTTCAGTGATAGAGAGCTTGCCTGGCATACACGAGGCACTCCGAGAAAATGCTCCTTTCTTAATCTGAACAAGCTTACACATCTATAGTGAGAGCCTGCCAGGGCACTGCTTTCCTGATAGAGCACCTTGCAGACAGCCTTTTTGTAAAAGGCACTGTACTAAAGTGCTATACTAGGGGAAAACCAACAACAGAACCCTTATTCCTTAACTTCACCCAGCAGCTCCTCCACGCAGGAATCCCCCACAGAAGCAGAACACAGGCAAGATGCATTCTGTGATCCAGCCAACCCAAACCTAAGAGCTACCTACAGCAAGGACTGCTTCATTTAGAAGGCTAAGACAGCTAGGCATATTGGTGCACATCTGTAAACCAAGGCGGATGGACTACCATGGGTTTGAGGTCATCCTAGGAAGTATCAGGGTGGACAGTGCTTCTCAAAAGAAGAAAGAAAAATGAGGAGGATAAAGAGGAGGAGGAGGAAGAGGGAGAGAAGGGCGAGGAAGAAAGGCCCTGTGGCGTGTGCTAGCGTCTGAACGTGCCCCCTAAGCCTCATGTGTTGGAGACTCCATCCCTGACTCTCCTGTGGGTGGTGTTTAGAGATGGGAACTTTGGGAGTTGACTAGAGTAGAGGTGGCCAGGGAGCTAGAGCCTGGTCCCAGCCCAGGGAGCACCAGTGGCTTCATGACAGAGGAAAAGATGGGGGTTAATACAGCCACTGCACCTCGTCACACGACGCTCTCTGCCCTATGGTGACTCAGCAGGGCAAGGATGTCAGATGCATGGAAGACGTCAGGACAGCGCTCGCTCGTGGACTCCCCGGGATCCAGTCCTATATGCTAAATATTCTTCTAGTTAACAAGAAAGCTTTTAACTAGCCGGGCAGTGGTGGCGCACACCTTTAATCCCAGCACTTGGGAGGCAGAGGCGGCGGAGGCCAGCAATACAATGATTGAATGAAGAAAGTTAAAATGGGAAGATGCTGGGTCTGTCTGTTTTCCGTAGCTGTAACAAGACAACAGATGGGATAGTTTATAAAGAATAGCTGCTGGCTGGGTATCTTGGCACACACTTTTCTTGGAACTCACAGAGTGAGTTCCAGGACAGCCAGTACTACACAGAGAAACCCTGTCTTGGGGAAAAACAAAACAAAACAAAACAAAACAAGCCGGGCGGTGGTGGCGCACGCCTGTAATCCCAGCACTTGGAAGGCAGAGGCAGGCAGATTTCTGAGTTCAAGGCCAACCTGGTCTACAGAGTGAGTTCCAGGACAGACACGGCTACACAGAGAAACCCTGTCTCGAAAAACCAAAAAGAAAAATAAAGGAAAAAAGAAAAAAAAGGAAAGAAAGTTTTTAATTAATTAATTGTCTCCTCCTCCACTTTTTCCTTCCTGAGGGTTTTATAGTGTAGCCCTGGTTATCCTGGAACTCTCTATGTAAACAGACCAGGCTGGCCTCAGACTCATAAAGATCTGCCTGCCTCGGCCTCCCAAGTGCTGGGATTAAAAGTGTGTGCCAAGATACCCAGCCAGCAGCTCTTCTTTATAAACTATCCCGTCTGTTGTCTTGTTACAGCTACGGAAAACAGACAGACCCAGCATCTTCCCATTTTAACTTTCTTCATTCAATCCATTGTATTGCTTTGGGGAAACCAAAGTGACTCTTCCCTGCCCTTTCAGAAGCAGGGTGTTTCTTAGTCCATGGTGCTGTCTTCCTAAGAAACTCAAATCTTTGCCTCGGAGAAACTTAAGTCTTTGCTCAGTGGCCTCCCCAGAAGCACCAAGACCCAAACTCCCTTCCAGGCCAGTGGATGCTCCCTAATGAGGAGGATAATGGGGAAGACTGGGCATCATCTGGGCGAGAGAGGCCAGAAGGAACTCTGAGATAGGGAAGGGGCAGCCAGGGGACAGCAATTTTAGACTGCCTCTGTCACCACGGTGTCCCTCAGTATCCTGACCATCCTTGGAAGATTTCCAGCTTCCCAGGCCTCAGCAGGGCTGGACACTGCCCACCCTCCTAGCATGGACCCCTCACGGGGACCCTGTTAAAAATAGAATAAGCCAGGGAAAGGAGCTGAGACTTCACACACACACACACACACACACACACACACACACACACAGCCAGGACTCCCTTATAGGAGGCTTTCTAATCTCTGCAAAGTCTGTAATTTTTTTCCCCTTCCAGGCTGAAAGCTACTTTAGGATTAATGAAAACTACTTGGCAAATACAGAAAAGAAAGAGTCCAGTCCACCATAGTTCCTCCACCCTAGTAGCCACAGTCTGAACCTTCAGTGAGTTTTGTACTATGCATTTTAAAAAATAAGATTGGGCCGGGCATGGTGGTGCATGCCTATAATCCCAGCACTTGGGAGGCAGAGGCAGGCGGATTTCTGAGTTCGAGGCCAGCCTGGTCTACAGAGTGAGTTCCAGGACAGCCAGGACTACACAGAGAAACCCTGTCTCGAAAAAAACAAACAAACAAACAAAAAAAAAAAAAAAAAAGATTGGAATAACAGCAAATGCAAATTACACCCTTTGGGGGGATGTAAGCAGACCCTCTGGGTCTTCATATTTTATTTAGTGGTCCTAACTGCCCCCACAACAAAAGGACCATCTGCTCCACATGAAAAGCACAAGCACTCTGGAATTCTGAATTAGAAAGCAGAAGTCCGCCATAGCCCTTCCTGGGCTGACACTTGCAGCGGACACTCGGCAAGTTTCCTCTCTGCCTTTGCTAAGATGTGCGTCAGGGGCGGCGCACCTCGCTCTGTGAGGAATCCTACTCTCTGTACTCGACACTGTCTTAGGCGCTCACGTGTACAGACTGCTGGCTGGCCTAGCACCCTTCCCAGGGCCGTAGGACACAGAACTGTATAGGTGTATCCTATGCATTTGCCTCCAGGAGACCAGACTTGGCTGTCTTCCAGTATGTCCCAGTACAAACAGTGCTGACTCCAATATTTCTGTCTCTACAACTCTGCATGCTTGTGCAATCTCAGTAGGATATATATATATATATATATTGTTTTCAATGTAATTGCTGGGCCAGATCTAAAGTCTGGGGGCCTGGGAAACAGGTCAGTGTAGCAGAGTGCTTGGCCCAGGGCTCAGTCCTCAGCATGAAACAAATGAAAAAAATAGAAATTGCATCCGCCCCCAAAAAACTTTTTTGGTAAGTTACATTCCAAAGAGCAGTGAATCTGTCACTCAGATCTTAAGGGGAGAGTATGCCAAGCAAGTGTAACACTTGCAGGTTTGCTGCAGTGTAGATAATGCACTGGGTGAGTTTGTTGCTGCAGAAATGGCTTCTCACCCATTATATTTAGCTTGCATTCATTTTTCCCCCTCTTATGAATGGCTCTTGGCAGCTTTGCTGACATCCAAGCCAGTTCCTGAATTCCCTGGACTTTACAAGGTCCTGTCGTCTCTTACAGTCCAGCTCTGGGAACGGCTCATCTGTCTCTGCGGAGATGGGGGCTGCCTGCCCTACTGAGCATGTCTATACTTGTGGACACACGGTTCTCTGGTTGTCTATCTTCAATGACTCAACCACCAGAGACAAGGGCTGTCCCGTCGGGGGAAGGGTTGTCCCCAGAAGTCACCTGGCTAGGCTCTGTAGCTCCAACCAGAGCAACACCAGTTAAGGTGTTGAGGCTGTGGCCAATCAGTACAGTGCTTACTTAGCACACGAGGCCTCAAGTTCCATTCCAAAAACTGCTAAAAGACAAAACCAAACAACAAACGAGGAAGAAAGTACTTTACAGGTGGCACTTGGGGGCGGGGGTGGGGACAAAAGTCACCTCTTCCCAAACAGCACCAGCCACAGATGGCTTTAATGTAACTGACTTGTTTCTAAGACGGGGTCTCACTACAGAAAACGGGCCCCAAGTTCTCTATCCTCCTGCCTCAGCCTCCCAAGTGCTGGGACTATAGGTGTTCACCACCAAACCTAGCTGAAACTGACTTCTCTTTTACTTTTTTCGAGACAGGGTTTCTCTGTATAGCCCTGGCTGTCCTGGAACTCACTCTGTAGACCAGGCTGGCCTCGAACTCAGAAATCCCCCTGCCTCTGCCTCCCAGAGTGCTGGGATTACAGACGTGCGACACCACAGCCCGGCTCTGACTTCTCTTTTAAAACACAGTATAAAAAGTCTAGTACAGTGATAACTCTGGAGGCAAAGACGCCTACTGCCAATTCCGACACCTGAGATGGATCCCTGGGACACACATAATAGAAAGAAACAGCTTCTCGTGATGATAAAGGGTCTTCCCAGTGCCACATATATGCTGGGTACATACACATATATATGCACACACAAAATAAATAAAAATTAATTTTTTAAAAAGTCTGCTGGGCTCTTTTTAAAAAATTAAAAGGACCACACCCCCTTAATCTGAGCACTTAGGAGGCAGAGACAGGTAAATCTCTGAGTTCTAGACCAGCCCGGTCTGCAGAGTAAGTTCCAGGGCAGCCAGGGATACACAGAGAAACTCTGTCTCAAATCAAACAAAAACCACCACCACCACCACCAACAACAACAACAATAACAACAACAAACCCTGTCTCAAAAAACCTAACTAAAGAAATAAGTCTAGTGCTAACATCTGGTCCCTTGATCCTGGGTTCAGCACAGATGGCTCTGTGGAACCCCCACACTTTCTTCGACGGTAAAGATGAAGATTTTGGGTACTGGTGTCTAATGTTTTCCGTGGCCCCTGCACCCAGGATGGATACTCCCACTAGAAAGTGGCTCTCTGAGAGGGCAATCATCAGGGGTGACTAAGCTCACTATCACTGGTGTGATGCATTTACCATCAGTCCAGGAAAACTTTCCGCATAATTTTTACAATGAGAATATGGTCCAGGAATGCATGTGTTCGTGTTCTCTCTCTCTCTCTCTCTCTCTCTCTCTCTCTCTCTCTCTCTCTGTCGGTGTGTTTGTGTGAGAGTGAATGTGTGTGTGTGTGTGTGTGTGTGTGTGTGTCTGTGTGAGAGTGAGTGTGAGAAAGAGTGAATGTGTGTGTGCACAGATGCATGCACGCACACTCTTCATATGTTTTGCTGGGAACTGAACCTATGGCCTCATGCATACCAGGCAAGCATTCTACCATTGAACTATACTGTCAGCCCTGCAAGTGTAAACCAAAGTCAACAAAGAAAAGCCACTAACGTAAATGAGTCTCTGTAGCTGCTGCTAGGAATGAAGCCGGGCCTCACACATGCTAGCACATGCTCAAGCACTGAGTGACACTCCCAGCAATTAGATGATTCTTACGTCTCCACCAGCTCAGTATTCTCTAGTTCAAACGATTTCAAGTCTCACCTGCTGAGTAGGCAAGTTAATTTTACAGGTGCTGAAGGCTTGTCATAAAAAGAGGACGGAGCCAGGAACAGCAGCATACAGACGGAGCCCTAGCCCCTCGGCAGGGGCTCCTGAGTGCAAGGTCAGCTAGCAGCGTGGCAAGACCTTGTCTCAAAAAAAAAGGAAGGCTGGCTCAGTGGTTAAAGCACCGACCGCTCTTCCTGAGGTTCTGGGTCGAAGTGTCAGCATGCATATGGTAGCTCACAAACGTCTCTAATTTGAGTTCTAAGGGATCCAATGTTCTCTTTTGACCACATGGTGTACAGATATATAACAGATAAAACACCCATCGTGTAAATAAAAATAAGTCTTTTTTTTTTTTTTTTTTTTTTTGGTTTTTCGAGACAGGGTTTCTCTGTGTAGTCCTGGCTGTCCTGGAACTCACTCTGTAGACCAGGCTGGCCTCGAACTCAGAAATCCGCCTGCCTCTGCCTCCCAAGTGCTGGGATTACAGGCGTGCGCCACCACCGCCCGGCAATAAGTCTTTTTTTTAAGGAGGGGAGAATAGAGAGGAGACAGCTCAATGGGTGAAGGTATTTGACACTGTGAGCTCAAACTCTGGGACTCATCGTAGAAGGGGGAACAGATTCCCACAAGTTATCCTCTGACGTCCACATATGCACGATGACAGAGTAACTCAAGCCCCACGTATAGAGCACACCCAAGTCTCCACACAAGGAAGTCTAAAAAGGGAATAGTAAGGTTTGTTTCTTCTAAGAATGCAAAACAAAAAGTAAACAATCTCGACAATACAAACACATTTCCTGGAAGATTTAGGGGAACGCTAGAACATGCCAAGAATCTTTTTGGCCCTTGGCACAAGTGACAAAGGGACTGGGTTTTTTATTCTTGTTTTGGTTTGGGTCTCAAGGCATGGCCTCGTGTATCCCAGGCTAGCCTCAAACCTGCTATAGCCCAGGATGACCTTCAACCTCTGATCATCCTGCCTCCACCTCCGCAAGTGTTGGGGTTACAGGCGTGCACCACCACACTGGGTTTATGTGGGGCTTGAACCCAGGACATCATGCATTCTAGCCAAGCCCTCCTCTGCCTTCTGAGCTCCAGCTCCAGCCCTTGTTTTCACTTTGTTATGTTATCTCCATGGTCACAGCAATCAGCCGTTTATGAAGCATCCAGGGACTGGCTGAGCCCTCCTTCAATGATCAGCCGCCCCATGATAAACGGTCTGTCCCACTGTTCATGTGGAGATCCCAAGAAACACAACCCTGAACCAGCCCTCTCCCTCCCGGAGGAAAAAAGAGGACTTAACACCAGACTCCACAGGAAAAGCAGGAAGGAGTGAAAGGTCACAGCCAAGCTAGGACGGGAGGGGAACAACAGTGTGTGTGGCCACCACGTGCGCTTAACAGCTTTATATACTCATCCGTGGAACGGAGCACTTCATCCAGCTGTGAAATATTGGTGAGATACTGGAAACGTATCTCACAGATCCTAAGAAACCAAATGTCTTAGTTGGGGTTTTAGGGCTGTGAAAAGACACCATAGCCAAGGCAACTCTTCTAAGGACAACATTTAATTGAGGCTGGCTTACAGGTTCAGAAGAGCTGAGAGTTCTACATCTTCATCTGAAGGCTGCTAGTGGAAGACTGGCTTCCAGGCAGCTGGGATGAGGGTCTTAAAGCCCACCCCCACAATGACACACCTACTCCAACAAGGCCACACCTTCTCTAGCAGGGCTACACCCTCTAACAGTGCCACCCCCTGGGCCGAGCATATACAAACCATCACACCAAAGAAATCACAATATTAAAGCACCTGCGTGCAACAGTCCATCCTAGAGCAGAAAGGCGACATTCTTTTCCTTCCGGTACTGGGGATGAACCAGGGCATCCCATATGCCAGGGGAGCAGTCCACCATTGAGCTGTCTCCCAGCCCTCCTTGTGTTTGTGTGTGTTCGGCCCAAGCCTGCTACCAGGACTGGGATTCCCAGGACCCACATGGTAGAAGGAAAAGAACTGAGTTCAAGTTATTCTTTGACCTCATACACGTGCTAGAATGTGTGCTCGCTCTCTCTCTCTCATACACAGTGTATAAATAAACAATTTTAACAAGTAAAATAAGCAGGCATAGTGGCAGATGCCTTTAATCCCAGCATTCAGATGGCTATGAGTTCAAGGCCAGCTTGGTCTAACATCGAAAAGAAAGCTCATGGTCAGCCAATACTACATTAGAGGTCCTTCCTCAAGACAAATCAATCGATCAAAGAAAAAATCCAAAAGAAGTTCCTGTTTGCAAAGAGTACTTACAATTGGTCTCCCTAACTTTAGGGGTGCAGAGTCCTGGTCAAGAAGAGGTAAAGATGGAAATAATAAAAATCAAAGCAACAGCATTCGCTAGTCCCAAGAGTGATGTGACGCCATGACCTCTTGGGCCCTCCCCCTCCCCCGCTGCTGCCCAGAAAGCGTTCTACCAGCCTCTCACGGCAATATATGAGGAGAGAGAGCTAGGTGGGGGGATTTCCGGTTCAGAGACAAGGGAAGTTTGGAAGTGTGAGGCTCAGCCAGAAGGAAGCTTCGCCCTGGCTGGCAAAAGAAGTTGACTACAGTTACTAGGCGACCTTCTTAGCCACTCCTCGGAATGGGTCTATGTCTACGGCTAACACGATGAGTCAATGGGTAAGGCCATTTGTCATCGACCTTGATGACGAGTGCGATCATAGGATCTCCCTTCTACCAATTCCTGTACGTTATCCTCTGACTTCTATATGCATAGCACAGCACATAAGTAAATAAATAGCTGTAATACTTTTTAAATCTAGAAAGGCAAACTCCTAGAGACAGAAAGTAGATTATTGGTCATGAGGGCTAGGGGCGGGATAGACTAGAGATGTAGGTGATGCCTGAGGAACAGCCTTCGACAGAGTTATAGAGATGGATGTGGGATTTTATGAATATACCAAAAGCCACTGGATTGTACATTTAAATGGGTAAGGTGAATGGCATGTGGATTATATTTTCACAAAGTTTTTAGAAAAAAAATGAGAATAAGAGAACGGAGGGACGCCCTTGTCAATAAATAGCTGTGCACACTGCAGCGAAGCTATTCAGCACACACACACACACACACACACACACACACACACACATATATATATATGCCCCTATACAGCAGGGTTGCAACCTCCTTACAACTCCTCCTGTGGGCCAGACCCCAGCTCCCCACATAGTGTCCCTGCCTAAGCCAGCAGGACTCTTTTTCAACTGGCCAGTAGGAGAGCAAAGCTTTTCTGGTCTCTTTATTATTTTAAGATATAAGAGACTGATCCCAGGGCCTCGGGCTTACTAGGAAAGCACTCCAGCCATCCAGCCACAGACCAATCCCTTAAGCTTTGTTTTCTGACTGCATTCCAGAAGCAGGAAAGCCTGGCTTACTTTCTATGGTCACGTCTGAGGCCTGAGGCTGCCAGGGTGGACCCTCCAGGCTTTATTTAGGCAGGGACACGTCTCTGCCCAGTGAGTCAGCACACTCTGGCTCACAGCTGTCATTCTGGAGTGACTGTAGCCTCCCCGCCCCCGCCCCCCCACCTCCCGCTGCTAGAACCGCCCTCAGTGCATTAGCACGTATACAATGGAAGATGGGAAGGTGTAGCATCAGGTGTGCACAGGCGCACAGCAGTTCGCTGGTGCAACCAGCCATCCCCACACCATTTTAAAGTTAAGACTCTGCCCAGTCATTCTATGGCTAGTAAGTACACTCTCTGGTAAGTGTGTCCCTGCACAGGCAAAGCCTTCTGTACAAGGAAACACTGTCCTCCAGAGAAATGACATTCAGCCATTAAAGACAACAGGCAAATAAATGAAGCCCTGGGCTGGATCACAAACACTGAAAAAAAAAATACAATTAAAAACAAGCCACAAGATATAGCAAGATACAAATTGCAGGTCTTTTTGTATTGCAGTTGTTAACAGCAGGACTCTGAGGCAGGATCTCCAGAGAGGGAACACAGTGCAGCTATCTCCCAGGCACGTGACCTCATTTCCATTTAGCATCTGGCAAACTGCCAGCTGTCTGGGCTATAGGGATCACGGTGTACAAGGTACTGAGCAAGGCACGTACTGCAGAGCCTGCCCAGACCACAGCCAAGCCACGGACGTTAGAGCTCACGTCGGCTCCCAAGGGGACATGGGAGGCTGGCCACCAGGGTGGAAACCCAGCAATAATTCTCCATGAGGACAAAGGGAAGAAAAGCAGGGTGCGAACGCACCCTCACAGACCTGGGCTGAGGTGGGAGGCACACTTTCACTTGTTTAAATGATACAGTTTAGATTGTTCTACTTTGTACATACATTATGTGTAGATTATATATATCATAAAATTTATTTTTAAGTTTGCATACATAAGGGCTACAGAGACAGCTAGCTCAGCAGTTAAGAGCACTGGCTGCTCTTGCAATAACAGACATTTGATTCCCAGCATGTACATGTCAACTCAAAACTCCAGTTCTCTGGGATCCCACACCGTCGTCTTCTAGTCTCCAAGGATAAAAGTAACGCGCGCACGCGCGCACGCACACACACACATATGCAGGTAACACACCCATACAGGTGAAATAAAAACATATTGTAAAAGTTTACATGTGTGAATTTGCAATACATAAAATGCATTTGCTTACATTTATGTATATACATAAATACATATACACACAAAGAGTATGTGACTATATTTGCATATATTTAAAGTGTGTGTGTGTGTGTCTGTGTGTCTGTGTGTCTGTGTGTCTGTGTGTCTGTGTGTGTTATTATGCTATTTGCAGTAAGGAGAAACAAATTCACTGACATTTTTCTCAAAGGGTTGGGGTTGCTGTTTAATGGTAGTACACTGGCCTAGAATGTAACAATCTCTCTAAGTTTCAATCCCTAGCACTTCAAGAAAAAAAGTCTTTCAAAAGGACTGAATTGGCGTTGGTGAGACAGTTATAAGGGTGAGGTCACACTTGTCCCGCAAGCATGGTAAGCCCACTGGATTCCTGGCTCTTGAAAGTGGAAGAGAACCCATTGTAGAAAGTTGTCTTCTGATCTCCACACAAATGCCAGGGCACATAAACATGGGCATATACACACAGTAATTGAATAAATAAGTAGATTTAAGGGCTGGAGAGATGGCTCAGTGGCTAAGAGCACCGACTGCTCTTCCGAAGGTCCTGAGTTCAAATCCTAGCAACCACATGGTGGCTCACAACCATCTGTAACAAGATCTGACTCCCTCTTCTGGAGTGTGTGAAAAACAGCTACAATTTACTTGCATATAATAAATAAATCTTTAAAAAAAAAATAAGTAGATTTAAAAAAATAAGCCAGGCGTGGTGGCGCACTCCTGTAATCCCAGCACTTGGGAGGCAGAGACAGGTGGATTTCTGAGTTCGAGGCCAGCCTGATCTACAGAGTGAGTTCCAGGACAGCCAGGGCTATACAGAGAAACCCTGTCTCGAAAAAAAACCAAAAAAATAAAATAAAATAAAAAAATAAAAATAAGCTGGGCAGTGGTGGCACACGCCTTTAATCCTAGCACTTGGGAGGCAGAGACAGGCGGATTTCTGAGTTTGAGCCCTGGCTGGTCTACAGAGTGAGTTCCAGGACAGTCAGGGCTTGTAGTCCTGCTCAAGCTTGTAGTCTTGGGCTACAAGAGACCCTCTCTTACAGTGCCTAGGGTGCACACCTTTACTCCCAGCACGTGAGAGGCAGAGGCATGGTCAGTTTCTGACTTCAAGGCCAGAGTGGTCTACAGAGCAAGTTCTAGGACAGCCTGGGACACACAGAGAAACCCTATCAAGACACAAACACACCCTCCACAAAAAAAGCCCAAACCATTGTGGGGAGGTTGGGGAACAGATTTGGGAGGAAAGCAGGAGGAACAGAAGTAAATTAAATCAAAATTCTTGAAATGCATAACATTCTCAAAGAATAGATGCTTCGAATTAAAAACTGTCGGGACTTAAACCAACCAACCAAACCAGAAAATGCAGAACTCTGTCCAAGGGTAGAAAAGAAAAGTCACCCATCTGATCCTGTCCTAAAGCAATTTTCACAGTGATACTTTCCCTTAATCAATCAATCAATCAATCAATCAATCAATCAATCTCAAACTCTCTCCCTCTCTGAACACTTTACATAACTAAATCCCAGGGCTGGGGACTTGTCTCACACAGGATAAGCCTCCTCGGAGGGAAGACTGGTATCTCCTGAGCAGCCTTCTGTGTGATTCGGCCCCATCCCTTGGGAACAGGGGTACTGACAGAATCTGACATTTCACAATACATACTCAGTACCTGCTAGGGCCTGTTTCTTGGAGGAAGGCCAGATGGTCATTTTGGTTAAAGAGCTGAGGTTACCATGTTAACAGTAAATAAATTTTAAAAAATAACCTATTAAGTGCCAAGGGAAATGAGGTTGGAAACTAAGCTATAGAGCTATAGTCTTTCCCTGGACATCCCCCACCCCACCCCACCCCCTACACACACACACACACACACACACACACACACACACACACACACGCGCGCAACATTCCGTGAGCAAGGCAGACTTAATCCATCCTACCGGTGAGCCATCTAATAGCCCCAGCCTGTTAGGAGCTGACTCAAGGAGAGACAATGGGCACTGACAGATGCTTGAGGGTCTGCTGAGCGCCCAGGGAACACGGGAACTCTGCAGAGTTTAAGGCTGAACAACTCTCCCTTCAATTGCTGTATTAAGGATGGGGGTAGCTTGGCCTAACTTTTTGAGTTTCCAAAGGGGGGGGGGAGTTGGGGATGAAAACCAGGGCCATGCTAACTGAAATTAGTCATAGATACTGTTTTTAAGACAGTTACATAATAATGTCACTCACTTTAAAGTCACTCTCTGTTAGACCCATGGTGTGTCATTTAAAGAGGCCCCTCTGCCTGGGCTTCGGAGCTGTTTGCACACGACCCCTTCTAGCTGTCTCTGGAGCTGGAAGCTGGGAGAAGGCTCAAGGCGGAGGGCTGAGCCCGTGGAAGTGCTGCAAAGCTGCCTCGGGATGGGGCGCAAGATAAACTGGAACCCGCCCTCCCTTCAGGGGCCCCACAAACCCAGAGGAGCCGGAGTTATTTCTGGAGCTACGTGCTGGAGAGTGAGCTAAGCTAGAACTCTAGCTCCGAGGAGGAAAAAAAACATAACAAAAATCTACCCAACATCTGGAAGAACTAAAATTACAAATTTTCTTTTCTTTTTCTTTTTTTTCTTTTCTTTTCTTTTCTTTTTTTTTTTTTTTTTGGTTTTTCAAGACAGGGTTTCTCTGTATAGCCCTGGCTGTCCTGGAACTCTGTAGACCAGGCTGACCTCGAACTCAGAAATCCACCTGCCTCTGCCTCCCAAGTGCTGGGATTAAAGGTGTGCGCCACCACCGCCTGCCCGGCTAAATTACAAATTTTCGAAAAACAAAACATAACAAAAGAAAAACCCAAATTCTGAAAGCAACAACAATAACAACAAAGCAAACAAATTCTGGGGTCACAGGATGGTTTCCATTGCAAATCTCAATGTAGTAAGAGGTATCTTGCTTCTAATTTTAATTCGTTGTGAACAACGGCCAAATTAAACAAGGGTAACAGCACTATGTTTAACTTTTTTATTTATTATTATACAGATGTTGAGGCAGGATAGAAAGAGAAACTACCATCAACTGAGAGCCAGGAAGCTCCCCGCAACAGTGAGCATGTCCTGTTCAAGCTGCTCACAGAGTTAAGTTCTTTTCAGAGAGATTTTACACTAAGGAACAGTGTCCAAGGCTTAGGCCTGGTGCACAGGATCCAGATGCATAGGATGTAAAGAGCTTCTACCCTTTCCCCCAACCATCTCCCTGAAGATCTCCAACAGAGCTGTTTACAAAAATGAAGACAGATGTCTTGCCTGCTGTACCCCGGTAAAACGGAATTTTACATCATCAACTGTAATCCTGCAGGCGCCCCTCAGGAAACACCCACTGATCTCATTTACACTTCTAAGCAACCCTTCAAACCTCACCTAAACCCAGCATGTGACTGTAGTAAAACAACAGAGAGCCTAGCAGCCGGTCAGCGCTCAGCGGTCAGCGGGGCCTCATCTCTCACAACAGGTGCCTAAGGCCGGGCATGCACCTCAGTCTGTCTGTCTGTACACCCACGCTCAAACTCCTAGCCGCGTCTGGTCTTTCCTTCCGAGCCCCCCTCTTTCTCCGCACCCTGATGCTGAAGCCTGTGGTAAATCATCTTTATCGGGCCTGGGGACAGTGAGTCCCCCGCAGCCATGTCACAAGCCACGCAGGCACGGCAGTTGCCTGTGATCCCTCAGGGCAGCCTCGATAACCAGGATCAGTAGAATTCAGAGACCCTGCCTCTAGGAACAAAATGGATAGTGATGGAAAAAGACATCCTGGCTTCCACACACTGACACACACCTAATCATACAAGCATACACATGAACACGTATGCTGTACACATATATGCAAAAACAAAAAAAAAAAACAATTAAAGCCCCAACCCTGCTGGGCATGGTGGTGGAGCACACTTTGATCCCAGCACTGGGAAGGCAGAGGCAGACTGATCTCTGAGTTTGAGGCCAGCCTGGTCTATATAGTAAATTGCAGACCAGCCAGAGCTACATGGTGAGACCCTTTCCAAAAGCAAAGGCCAAAACCAATCCTGCTTCATGAACTGGCTAATCCTGAAATTCTTCTCTATGTTGAAGCCATGGATCAGGAGATAAGGTCCTTACGGGTCTAGGGGCTCCCCCAGACTCGGGGTGACAGGGAAGAGTTGCTTCCTGTGTCTGCTCCCACAAACACTGACAAGCTCCAAGGCAGAGAACTTCCAAAGTGAGTTTGTATCAGTCAGCAGATTTAGGAGAGGCTGATTAATTAATGCAAAGGACTTTTGTGTGTGCTGGGAATGGAACCCAGGGCCTGTACGAGCCAAGCACGGATTCTATCTCCAGTAATTTCTCCGTGATAAATGGTTAGCGCCATATACTGCAATGTAGAATCAGAAAGGGAAGTGTTAAATGTTAAACCCCTACAGTATGCACACAATCTCAGGTGCCACACTGCACTCGGCTAATATCAAAAAACGTAGAGGCCATAAATAAATGCAACTGACTTAAAGCATGGAACTCAGTGCCCAAGCGCAAGCTCATTGAATGGTTTTCAATAAAAGCATCAGGTCCAATTCATATTTTTGTCTGTTTTGTCTTCTTTAGGAAAATCTTTGAAGATTCATCTGTAAAATGTTTAGGTATGTGTATATATGTGCACGCGTGTGCCAGCTGTGTACAAGGGTGCCCGGGTCAGAAGGAAGCATTAGATCCCTTAGAGCTAGAGTTAGGCAGCAACAAGCAGGCTGACGGGGCTAGGCCTCAAACTTGGGTTGTTTGCAAGAGCGGTGTGCTTTCTCAGCAGATGCGCCATTTTCCCAGTCTATTTTGTCATTTCCAAAGACAAGGACTCCCGGCCCAGGCTGGTCTCTATCCTGAGATAGAGCTGATAGTGACCTTGACCTTCTGATCATCCTGCCTCCACGATCCCTCACATGCTGGGATCCTCACACGATGCCAGGGAAGGACCCCAGGGCTTGATGTGTGCTCGGCAAGCACTCAGCCGCCTGAGCTGCCTCTCCAGACGGAAATACACGCTTACTGCAGTTCTAATGAGCACTTTACAGGAAGCCCATCAGCGACAGTCTCTAGGCCACTGTACGTGGGAAGGGTGTGGACAGTGGTCCCCTTTATCTGCAGCTTCCTAGTCTTTGGTTTCAGTTACATGTGGCCAGTGAGATAACACGGAAGCATCTACATGTACACAGTACCACAGGGTGTCTAGAGAGAAAGAGAGAGACTGCATGTCCACAATGTTACAGTTTGTTTGTTCTGGTTTGGCTCTTTGCAGTGCTGGAGATGGTACCCCAGGGCCTTGTATATGGGCAGCAAGTGCTTACCAACGAGCTACAGCCCCAGCATGTAGTTTTTATTATTACGATTAGTGACTGTTAATCTCCTAATGTGTTTAGTTTATGACTTAAGCCTTTATCATAGGTCTGAGTGTGTAGAGGGCAGAGGGTTGGCCACTACCAATGCCTCACATATCCCCAGCAGTCTTAGAATACACTGCTCATGGATAAGGATGGAGTGTCCAAGACTGGGTCCATGCCTATAATCTCAGCACTTGGGAGGTGGTAGCAGGAGGTTCAAGAGTTGAAAGTCAGGGCTGGAGAGATGGCTCAGCGGGTAAGAGCACTGACTGCTCTTCCAAAGATCCTGAGTTCAAATCCTAGCAACCACACGGTGACCCACAACCATCTGTAATGAGATCTGACACACTCTTCTGGTGTGTCTAAAGACAGCTACAGTGTACTTAGATATAATGAATAAATCTTTTGGGCTGTAGAGATGGCTCAGTGGTTAAGAGCACTAACCACTCTTCCAAAGATCCCGAGTTCAAATCCCAGCAACCACATGGTGGCTTATAACCATCGTAATGAGATCTGATGTCCTCTTCTGGTGTCCTCTTCTGGTGTGTCTGACTGCTACAGTATACTTACATATAATAAATAAATAAATCTTGAAAGAAAGAAAGAAAGAAAGAAAGAAAGAAAGAAAGAAAGAAAATCTTTTTTTTTTAAAGAGTTCGAAATCATCTTGGCAACATAGTGAGTCTGAGACTTCATAAGACCCTGTCTCAAAAGACAAACAAACAAACAAACAAAAAACAAAACCAGCCAGCCAAACAAACAAACAAACAAACAAATAAAAACCAGGCAGTGGTGGTCCACTATGTTTAATCCCAGCACTGGGGATGGGGGTGGGGTAAGACAAGCAGATCCCTGTGAATTCAAGGCCACCACAGTCTACAGAGCTGAGGCTCATTCTAGGGCAGTCAAGGCTACACGAAGAAACCCCGTCTCAAAAAAAAAGTACATAAATAATATTGCGCCTTCAGGTAACCCCAGCACTCCCAAGGCCGAGGCAGGGGGATCATGAGCTCATGATCAGCTTGGTTGCTTAATGAGGCCCTATCTTAGCAATCACAAACCAAGAGAAGGAATTGTAGAGGCCAGAAAGCGACCTACAGGACCCCAGGCGGGATCTAGAATCCAACTTGAGTGTTCAGGTTTATACCAATAAGCGCCTTTACTGACAGAGTCATCTGCAGCCCCCAAAGGTTTTCAATCTATTTGCAAAGCACTGCTCTGTGGCAAGGAAACATATCTTAAACCAACAGTCACCTCCTAGATTAACGAGAACACCCTCTCATCAGGATAAACTGCCAGGGTTTGGCGACAGCTAAGACATCAATCGGAGACCCCAGCTCCCCATCCCTCATAACAGGTGGACTGGACCCAAACGCAGAGCAGGTGGCCGCTCACCTTGAAGTGGAAGGAGCTGGCTGGCGACCCTGTGGAGCCGCACTCCGTTTTCATTAGGTTGCTATAGTAGCTCTGGACTTTGGAGCTGTCATTCCGGTTGGACATGTGGTCATCCGTGATGGGGCAGATGAAGTAGCCCTCATCATCGTCACTGTCTGTGTCAGAGTCCCCATTGTGGCCAGCTCGGGAGGACCCGTCGCCGCCGCCGTCAACACCTTCCAGGCGGAAGATGAGGTCTTCGTCTGCCATGTCGCAGAGGCGCCCGTGTTATCCGAGGGCTCCGCTGTGCAGCCAGAGTTACTGCGCACGTGCAGCACGGACGGACCTGTAAAGGAAGCAGAGTGAGAGAGTGGGTGCCAGCCTCCGGGCCTGGGGGCTGTGCAGATACCTGCATGAAGAGGTGAGGACCACACGTCAGAATGAACACCTTATCTTTTGGGGAGGCTGTTGGAAACAAGCTTGTAATATGTGGGGCCATTTCAAATGTCCAAGCCTATCTATCAGCCCAGTCATTTCACTTCAGAGAACCCTTGACTCAGTGCTTGGAAACCAGAAGTACCTTGCAAACAACCACAGCTAGTGTTTAAGGATATACACTGTATGGAACCACTCCTTGGCTTGACACGCTGCAGAAACCCCTCATTTATGGACTACAATGTGTGCTTTACTAAGGCTGTACCAGCTGGGTCCCGGGCCCTGGACCCCTGCCACAGACCTCAGGCCTTGGCTGCTCTTTCAGAGAACACTGGTGTTTTTCCATTCAGTGACCACATCAAGTGCTTTCCCACGTCAAGGCCTTTGTACTGCTCTTCCCTGTCCTGGAACAGCCTTCTGAACTGTGTTATTTCTTACCAACTGGAGTGGTAAACCAAAGGATGTCACTTCAGAGACATCTCCAAATTTCCAAATCAAGGATCTTGTTTTATCTTCTTCTCAATGAACTTCCTGAGTTGAAACTGTCCTGAGTGTTTTCTTTTCTTACATTTATTTTTTTCCCCTTTTATTGAAAATAGATGGTAGTGGAGAACACCTTTAATCCCAGCAGTCAGTGTGGCAGAGGCTTTGAGTGGGTTCAAGGCCAGTATGGTCTACAGAGGGAATTTCAGGACTGACAAGATTACACAGAGAAACCCTATCTCAAAATAAATTTAGACAAGATTACACAGAGAAACCCTATCTCAAAATGAAGCAAATAAATGAATGAATGAATGAATGAATAAAATAAATAAATAGATAAATAAATAGATAAATAAATAAATAAAAGTAAAAACAACTAAGGACAAAGATGGAGCAGACTGAGGGAATGGCCAACCAATGACTGCCCTAAATGAGACCCAGCCCATGGGCAAGAACCAATCCCTGATACTATTAATGATACTCCACTATGCTTGCAGACAGGAACCTAGCATAACTGTCCCCTGAGAGGCCCCACCTAGCAGCCAATGGAAAGAGATGCAGAGACTCACACCCAAACATTAGATGGAGCTCCAGGAGTCTTGTGGAAGAGTTGGGCTAAAGATTGAGGCACCTGAAGAGGACAGGGACTCCACAGGAAGACCAACAGAGTCAATTAACCTGGACACTTGGGGCTCCCAGAGACTGAATCACCAACCAAAAAGCAAGCACGGGCGCCTAGGCCCCCTGCACATAGGCAGCAGATGAGCGGCTTGGTCCTGAGCCATCTTGCAGGCCATTTTCCTTCTATTATCTACAAGCCCTCAAGACTGGCTTAGAGAGTGCCTGGCACAGACAAAATGTTTAATACGTTTCCCCTCAATAAATAAACATCCTCACAACTGTCCTCTGAAAGTTTCACCAGTAACAGCAAGAAACCGCTAATGTCCCCAAATGTCCATCAGTGAAGGCTTGTCATATAAATTACACTACTTCTTTCTACACAATGAGGTACTGTATGATAGCTAGAGACAGGGAGGTCTAGAACCCAGGGACACACCAAGATGCTCAGAAGACAGTGCAGCGAGACTGTAAGATGGAAGGCTTGTACTCACAGCATCAACTGACTTCCAGCCAGATGCCAAGATGACTGAATTTGCCAAGAATCATCTTTAACAAATAGAACTGAGAGCCCCTGAATCCTATCCTAGACTCAGGGAATATAGGACATCCTCATAATCTTGGGCTAAGCAGCGGTAGGGGTGGTGCCAGGAACGGAACCCAGGGCCTTGTACGTGCCCCAGCACTGAGCTACAGCCTAGCCTTGGTTATCATTGACATACATTTTACTATATATAGCACAGATTGTCCTTTAACTTGCTGTCTACATGAGCTGGCCTTGACTCACGGTCTCCTTGCTACCACCACCTCCCAGGTGCTTAGATTATAGGCAATTTGACACCACGAACAACATGACCGCCAAAGACCAGGAACAAAGGAATAAATAATAAAAATAAAAAACTTGTGCATGTTAAGGGACACCAATCATATAAGAGGAGGAATTGGAGAGATGTCTCAGTGGCTAAGAGCATCCTGCAGAGACCTGGGGTTCAGTTCTTAGCACCCACAAGGTGGCTCACAACCATTCATAATTACAGTTCCAGGGTACTGATACCCTCTTCTGACCAGACACACATGGGGGTGCACATACACACAGGCAGGCAGAATACTCATACACATAAAATAAAAGGTAAATCTAAAAGAGAGGGGGGGAGGGAGAAAGAGAGAGAGAGAGAGAGAGAGAGAGAGAGAGAGAGAACGTACTGTAAGTGAATTTACAGAATAGCTGATGTTCTTCTCTGGCTTCTGTTGGGTACACATGGCAGGAACAAACATAGAAAGAGAAAGAGAAAGGAAGGAAGGAAGTTAAGAAAGAAAGAAAGAAAAAAAGAAAGAAAGAAAGAAAGAAAGAAAGGAAGGAAGGAAGGAAGGAAGGAAGAAAGAAAGAAAGAAAAAGAAAAGTGAGGAGACAACCCAAGAAATGGGAAAGAAGTTTTTTAAATTACAGACTCAATATGGGACTCCACAAAGGACTCTTACAAATCAATAAATAAACACAATAAAAATGGCCAAAGGATTTGAACAGTCATTTGTCTGGAGACTGGCCAGGTAGTGCATTCCTCTAGAAATGTCTGTTTCTACAAATTGAGGCAATAAGACACAGGCTTAGGCTAGCTGGGCTAGAGTGTGAGACATTATCACAAACAAAACAAAACAAAACAAAACAATATCTCTTGGATCAGAGTTCAGTTTCTAGCCAGCACCTATTTTTGGCTCACGATCATCTGTAACTTCAGCTTCAGAGATCTGACACCCTCATCTGGTCTCCATAGGCACGTGTATATATTTGTACTCAGTGTATGCAGGTGCATGTACGTGTGTATACACACACACACACACACACACACACACACACAGAGAGAGAGAGAGAGAGAGAGATTACCCCCCACACACACACACATAAATAGTGTTGTACACATGAGATGTCTTTAGGGAAATACAATTGGAAGTCACACCCCACCAGAATGAATAGAAGTTTAAAGCTGGGCAGGAATGAAAATCAGCAAGGATGTCCAACCTGACAGTCCTGAAAAATTTAAACATGAGGCTCCATGAGGTCCAGCAATTCTGCTCCTAGGATGCACTCAATGAAATGAAATGTCCTTATACTCACTCATAAACAAGCTGGCACGATGGATCATACCTGAAATCACAGCACTCTAAAGCAAGAGGATCCCAGGGCGGAGTCCAGACAAGGCCACCCGGGCTGCCCAGAAGTCAGTTAGTCTCTCTCTCTTTCTCTGTCTCTCTCTGTCTCTGTCTCTGTCTCTCTCTGTCTCTCTCTGTCTCTCTCTCTCTCTCTCTCTCTCTCTCTCTCTCTCTCTCTGTCTCTCTCTCTCTCAGAAGGAACATACTTGTGCAGTTTGTGTGTAGAGGTCAACGGCTACCTGTCAGGGGTTGATTCTTTTTCCACTACATGGATTCCGACAACCAAAGCCACGTTGCCAAGCTGGTGAGGTTAAATGCCTTGTCCGTTCGCCATATCTACAGCCTGTTTTGAAACAGTGTCTCTATGGATGTAGCCCTGGCTGTCCTGGAACTCACGATGTTGACCAGGCTGACCTCATCTCAGAGACCCACCTGCCTCTGCCCGGCCTAATGTTTAGTTTTGGTTTAGGCCATCTCTTTCCTCGGAGGCTTTGGCACTTTCTTCACAGCTACTGAACCAGGGTATACTTTACATTCTAACTCAGGACACACTCCTAAAATAGAAATTAAAATCTCAAAATCCTGCACTTTGCCTTCCTCGACCAAAAAAAAGTACCCTTGCTCTTTTCTATTTAACTTGGGCCTGTTGGTTTTATTTCTCTCTGGCCTTCTCATTACTGTGCTAGCCACACACTGATTTCTCCACTCCCAGTTTGAAACCTCATGTCAGCTGCCAAATTTGTATTTTACCCTCAGGGCAGGACAGTCACCAGCTTGGGACAGATGCCAGAGCCACCTGAGCCTCTCTTTAGGGCTAGCTTGCAGCTCCTAGCCCCAGTGCCTGCTCTGGCCTAGTCAGCCTTACAGACCTGAACAGTGTGGTGCCTGTAACTGCCGGCAGACTCAGCCAGCCGATGGCTTCAGGGGGCAGGATGGTGACAGGCTCACAGCTTCAGCTGTGGCACCAGGAAGTGTGGCTCCAGGCTGAGGTGCAGAACTTGGGGCCGTTTCTGGCAGATAAAGGCTCTGTTGCTGTGATCTGGCCATATTCCTGTCCCAGCCCGTACCTGACCACCCCTCCCCCACTGCTGGGCCGTGACAGCCGCTGAGTAGGGAAGTGGCCTCACTGTGGTTCCACGGCTAGCTCACAGAAGCCTTGAGACGGAACCATGAGACGGAACCACAGATAAACACCCTCCTGACCGTGGAAACCGGGAGCTGCCGCTGACACACCAGCTGTGACTGCCTGGCACTGTGCCTTGTACCCAGAAGGCACTTGGTACACATCCAGAACCGAGTGAACCCAGTCTTGTGGGTTTCATATTGCCATGAGTCTGCTCTTTACGGAAGCCTGAGGCTACACCTGTCAACTGTTAAAACTGTTGACAACTTCAGAGCTAAGGACATAGTCTCTCAAATGAGGATTCCACTTCCCAGACTACTTCACAGCTAAGCAAGACCACGAGCTGTGTGACTTCCTGGGGAGACACGAACAACTGTCTACTCACTTGGTAGGGTAGTGATGATAAATAGACTAAAGAAACGAGCCCACCCCCACCCCAAGCTCAGCTTGTGAACCAACGGGGTTACTTACAGGAGCAGCCGCTGCACCATCTAAAGCCAGCCCCAGCTCACCTGAGGACTCGCCTGAGGAAAGCTGCAGCCCTGAGCTCCTTGCCTGCCTACCTCGCTGCCTCGCTGGCTGCAGCGTCTGTTCCCCGGCAACTGCTCACTGTCCGTATGCACTCGCTCGGGAGGAGCCCGGTTAACCTTGTAGCTTTCTGAGCTTCTCCCTTCAGAAGAGAGGTTTATCAGTTCTGTGGAAATGGTTTCACAACGCTACACACCCAGGTTGAGCTTGACGAAACAAGCAGAAAGGCTGTGTGCAACTTTGGGGAAGGGTTGGTTTGGTGGTGGTGTTTTAACACTCATTTGTTTAATTTGGGTGGGGGGTGCTCTACAAAGAGCACATGGAGGACATGGAGTCACAGGTGGGAGTCTCCTTCTACCCTGTGGGTCCCAGCGACTGAACACGGGTCATTGGGTTTAGTGGCAGGTGCCTCTACCTTATGAGCCTTCTCCTTGGCCCCAGTGGAAAGACTATTTTAAAGAGAGAGAATCTGTCCTCTGTTCCCTTTTTCTGGCTAGAATGCAGATGCAGTTGCTGGAGTTCAGGCAGCTGTGTTAGGCGATGAGGTACAAGCCAGAGGCTGAGGTTGGCAGAGGCACAACCCATAGGTCTCATCATGGGACAGCATCCTGGTCATGGGCTCACAAGCACCATTCTTTGATATCAAAACCTATAAGGTGATGGATAATTTATTGTGCATTTCCTTTTTCCCTTACTTCAAGTTGCTAATTATATTGGCTCCAGCAATGCTTTCTCTCTCATAGCAATAAAGGTCACAGTCCTTAGGACAAGATGCCTCGCCAGGGACACATGAAAACCAGCCTCGGGGTTGGAGAGATGGCTCAGCAGGTAAGAGCACTGACTGCTCTCCCAAAGGTCCTGAGTTCAAATCCCAGCAACCACACGGTGGCTCACAACCATCCGTAATGAGACTGACACCCTCTTCTGGTGTGTCTAAAGACAGCTACAGTGTACTTACATATACCAATAAATAAATATTTGGGCCTGAGCGAACAGAGGTCCTAAACTCAATCCCCAGCAACCACATGAAGCCTCACAACCATCTCTACAGCTACAGTGTACTCATATTCATAAAATAAATAAATACATCTTTAAAAAAAGAAAAGAAAAAAAAACTAGCCTCAAGGCAGAGTTACAGCTTGGTGACTGACCTCACCCTGCACATGAGACAGGTACTTGGGGCTTTACCTCAGCTCCAGACTCCAGTTCTGACCCCCAGCCTCCTAGCAAACTCAATCTCTATTATGGATTCCCAAACCCAAGGAAGGAGAGAGACCTCAGTTCATAGAAAGTGAGAAAGTTCCAGAAGTTACTCATTAGGTACCCACAACTTCCTCTTTCCGGCCAGACACACCTGAGGAGCAGTTTGTCCAGAGAGTCCTTCCTCTCTCACTCCATCAGCCTGGGATGTGGAATCATGACCATCAGTCAACTCTCTCGTACAGGCATGACGCCAGCACAAGACTCATCATTTTTGTAAATTGCGAGGCTGAGCCTTAAGTCCCAGCCAGAGCGGACCTGGATATTTCAATATCAGCAAAGCCAAGATTTTTAGGGGTCCTCAGGGAACCGCTATTCTCTCGAAGCCAGGATTCTCTCTCTCTCTCTCTCTTTCTCTCTCTCTCTCTCTCTCTCTCTCTCTCTGTCTTTCTCTCTGTGTGTGTGTGTGTGTGTGGTGGGAGACTAGATAGACTCCTTGACGGGCAGGCAGAGTTGGTGAGAGCTCTAACCACAGCTAATAAACAGGCGAACTCCCAAGACAGCCGCTTCTGCCTCACCCTCCTGACTGGAGACAAAAGCCTGGCAGCTCCCAGCAAAGGCCAAGTTGGCTCTTGTCCCCCAGCAGCAGGACCCCTGCAGACACACTAGCTCAACAGGTTCAAGGCCAGCCTAGGACGCATTGTATAACCCTTGCAGGCCATCTTATCTTTCTTCAAACTAACCAACTGTCTTAGTCAGAGTTTCTATTCCTGCACAAACATCATGACCAAGAAGCAAGTTGGGGAGGAAAGGGTTCATTGAGCTTACACTTCCACACAGCTGTTCATTACCAAAGGAAGTCAGGACTGGAACTCAAGCAAGTCAGGAAGCAGAAGCTGATGCAGAGGCCATGGAGGGATGTTCCTTACTGGCTTGCTTCCCCTGGCTTGCTCAGCCTGCTCTCTTATAGAACCCAAGAATACCAGTCCAGAGATGGCACCACCCACAAGTGGCCCTCCCCCCTTGATCACTAATTGAGAACATGCCCCACAGCCGGATCTCATGGAGGCACTTCCCCAACTGAAGCTCCTTTTCCTATGATAACTCCAGCCTGTGTCAAGTGGACACACAAAACCAGTCATTACACCAACCTAAATTCAGAAGGTTCTAAACCACCCACCACTCAAGAGACTGGATTTTTCAGGTTTCCAAGTACCCACTCTGCTTCCCAGAGGGTCGTCTTCTCTGTGTCTGCTCTCTGTGAATCTCCTCACCCCAACAAATACCATTCCTCAAGTGCCGATTCTATATATGGTGTTTGAGGTTTCTTCAACCGTTTTTTTTAAAAGATTTATTTATTTATTATGTGTTAAGTACACCGTAGCTATCTTCAGACACCCTGGAAGAGGACATCAAATATTATTATGGATGGTTGTGAGCCACCATGTGGTTGCTGGGATTTGAACTCAGGACCTTCAGAAGAGCAGTCAGTGCTCTTAACCGCTGAGCCATCTCTCCAGCCCCTTCTTCAACCTTTTAATTCTTTAACTGGCAGAGAAAATTAACCCAATCGAGACCCCTAAACTGTATAATTGAGACATGGTGGTGGTGGTGACACATGGTAGGGACATGGGCACCTAGAGGCCTTCTGTCTGCTGCAGTCCAAAACTGTTCCTGAACTCTGTGCTACAGGTATTTTTGATATTGATTTGTGTGCCCATGTGTAGATGGAGGCCGGAAGACACCAGACAGTGTCTTTCTCTGCCCTTTTTTGGGACAGGGGTCTCAATGAGCTTAGAGCTCCCTAACTGGCTAGGCTGATGGGGCAGTGAACTCCAGGGGTCCTCCCTGCATTTCCCCAGAATCCTCACTGCTCCCAAGATGGCTGCATCCAGGTCTGTTGTTTTTTTATTAAAATCTTATGCATATAAGTATTTGCATTTGTGTGCTTTGTGCTCATAAAAGTTAGAAGAGGCTGTTGAATCCTCTGGAACTGGAGTTGCAGATGGTTGTGAGCTGTCATGTGGGTGCTGAGAACCAAACCCAGGTCCTCTGGAAGAGTAGCAAGTACTCTTATCGCTGATCAAACCCCTATACCCAGCTGTGGGTGGTGAGGATTTAAACCCAAGACCTCACGCTTGCACAACAAGCACTGCATCAATGGAACTCTCTCCCCAGCCCCTATTTACATATGACTTAAAAATGCTAGAGATCTTGGAGTACAGCGAAGTGATGGATAAGTATTGTCTGGTCTTTACATGTAAAGTCCTGGGACCCACCTTCAGAATCACACAATAAATTAAATAAAGACAAAACTGGGCTGGAGAATTGTCTCAGGGACTAAGAGCACTTGTTTCTCTTACAGAAGACCCAGAATCAATTCCCAACACCCACATCTCTAACTCCAGTTCCAGGTGATCTGACACCCTCTTCTGACCTCCAAAGGTACCAGGCACTCACATGCAGGCAACTCATACACAAATTTAAGCACTCATACATATAAAATACTAAAAAACAAACGAAACCCCTAAAGCCCCACATAAACAAGGCAGCTGGCGAGATAGTATTCATCTACTGTATATAATTGAACCCCATATGCGCAGCCCATCTTTCCTTCTCAATAAAAGTTTTCCTTGTAGCTGGGCTTGAGACCAGTAGCAAAGGGGAGAGAAGAAAGAAAAAAAAAAGAACTTTTTTGAGAGCTGGGGTTGTGGCTCAGTGACAGAGCTCTTGCCCAGTATAATCAAGGCTCTGAGCTCCATCCCCAGCACTGGAAAACAGACAGACTTTTCCTAAAGCACTAAGTGGTTAAAAACAGCAGCCTTTTCTCTCAGGGTCGCCTGTCAGCCCGCTCAGATCATATAATGCTCAGCTCTTGTGAAAACCTTTGCAACTGTGCACAGGGGGCAAAGCTTCCTGTATCCAGATGCAACTGTAGTGTTTCCAACTATTCCCAGGGGTGCTCTTGGTGGGTATCCCCATAAGTCAAAATAATATACTTTCCCTACCCCGTTGTTTCCTAGTCTATCCATTCTCGAGCTCCGGCTCTTCCTGCCTCAGAGGGTCCTCAGTGCTGGGCTCACCATCACACACTCCTTCTCTGATCTATGATCTTTCACCATGGATTTCCTGGTGTGATAAACAAGGCTCGGCCCCTCCCCTCCCCACCCCCCACTTCCACATCTCTCTGCTTCCTCCACTCCCACAGGGAGATCTTCCTGATCCTTCAGGTGCCAGGCAGGAACGTTCTACTCAGCAGAGTTGGCACAACATTCCTCAGAGGGTAGCATGAGCTCCTGTCACGAGTTGACAGAGGGAAAAATGGGGCTTTGAGGCTGCAGAGGGATGAGAAAGAAGCAAAGACCTCGGGCTCCAACATCCTCGCTGAGAGGATTTTCACAGAAATAAGAGTAATCATGCGGTCGAAGGTCTGGCTGTGTGCCAGGTGCTGCACTAAGCAGTTTGGTACGTGTGTGACGATGACAGGAGCCTCTGAGCCACAGGGGCTTTTCCTAGTCACCTTTCTCTGTCACTCCTTCCCCTGCTCTGCTTCCCTCTAAGAGGTGAGTAATTTCACAGAGACAGGATAAGATTGACGTGACTTGCCCAACACTGCTCAGCAAGCTACAGCAAAGTTAGGACCTGACCTAAGATCTGTGTGTTTCCAAGATTGGACAGATTATACAGTGTGTGTGTGTGTGTGTGTGTGTGTGTGTGTGTGTGTGATTTGGTTTTCCATCTTGAGGTCTCAACCGTGCCACTGGCCCACCGATTCCCTGGCCTGATTCCCCAGTGTCCATATGGGACACCTCAGCGTCCCATATGCTAGCCAGGGATGGCCTGCTTTTCTGTAGTTTGTTCCTGTGACCTGCACAGTTGGTTTGTGCCAGGCTTGGGTGGCACGCTGGGCGGTAGCTGCAGGAGTGAGACACCATTCCTCTGTGTGACATTCACATGGCCCAGTATCCTGCTCTATCACTTACCACCTTATTCCCTTCAGACGAGGTCTCTCATTGAAGTTGAAGCAAGGCCAGCAGCAAGCAAGCTCCAGGAATGCTCTTGTGCCTGCCACGCCCAGCCTTTTCTGTGCTGTGCTGGGATCCGAACTAGGGTCCTCAAGCTCACTAGGTAAACTCCATCCCACTAAGCATGGTCTCTCTGACTCTGTGCTATTGACAATGAGCTGGTCCAATTCTTTTTTGTTTTGTTTTTGTTTGTTTTGAGACAGGGTTTCTTCATGCAGTCCCGGCTGTCCTGGAACTCCATCTGTAGACCAGGCTGTTCTTGAAGTCACAGAGATCCACCAACCTTTGCTTTCAGAGTGCTAGGATTGAAGGCATGTGCCACCACTGCCAGGCCAAGCTGGTATAATTCTTACTTACAAGACAACACGTCCTGTGGGATGTCAAACATTCAGCAGCATCAGTGATTTCCACTTACTAGCAGCCGGATGCACTAGAATCAGAACAATTAAAACTGACTCCAGATGTTGCCACGAGGCAGGATGGAGCGGAATGGCCCTGGGCTGGAACCTGTTTAGTCACGTGAGCTCCTGGTTTGCTGCTGATGCAATGACTCAAGCTCTTTCTTGCCTTACAGTTCTAGAGGCTCCTCTCTCGGAGTCAGCAGCCTGAGTCCTCAAGCCTGCTTTCCTTCTGTCTTCCTATCCATCTTCCCTTCTCTCCCTTCCCCTCCTCAGTGTCTCCCTCCTTCATTTCCGGTGCTGAGGGCGGAACCCGGAGCCTGGTACATGCTAGGCAAGTTCTCTCATGATGAGCTAATCCCTGACTCTTAATATTTCCGTCCAGAGATCCCGCTTCCTCCATCTCTTCTCTTCTCTACCCTTCTACCTCCTATTGGTGGATGGATGGATGGATGGATGGATGGATGGATGGATGGATGGATAAAATTTTCAAGACAGGGTTTCTCTGTGTAGCCCTGGCTTTCCTGGAACTTGCTGTGTAGACCAGGCAGGCCTCGAACTCAGGAATTCATTGCCTCTAGAATGCTAGGACTAAGGGTGTGACAGTGCCACCATGCCTGGCTTCTACCTCTTCTTTATAAGGACCCTGTGGTGTAGTAAGATAATCCAGGACAATGTCTCTATTACTCACCTCTAAGAAGTCTGTTTTGCTGTATAAAGTCACACCACACACTCACAGATTCCCGGGGTGCTATATGGACATCTTTAGCGGGGGGTTATTACTGTTGGGTCTTGGCAGGTAACAGGAATTGTTATGTAGGGCCTAGGAAGAGGTGCTGGGGTGGAGGTGGGGGGGGTGATAGAGGAGAGTAGGGTGGTCAGGATGGAATAGCAGCTGGTATATTCCAGCACCAATTCTATTCCAGGCATGGTGGGGCTGAGGGGGGTCTGGCTGGTCTCCCCGGGATAGCTACTGTTTGCTGTCTGCTGATTCACAAGCAAGGAAATGACCCAGGGAAGGTCTTCTGGAGGAAGCAAGCGCTGAGCTTGATCCTGAAGGAGTCAGACAGGTAAAGCCCCTGTGAGTACTCTAAGGCATTCTAAGAAGCAGGACCCGTGGGCGTGAAGGCAGGGACATTAAGCAAACTCATGTAAATGGTGACTGGACCCGGGAAGTGGTAGTCTGATGGGGAAGCCAGTGTGGATATCCTGGTTTTTTGTTTTTTTTTTTTTTACCTTGACATAAAGTACTGTTTCTCTTCATTGTTGGTAGTTTATCTGTAAGCCCTTGGTGTATACTGAGGCCCTGGATATTAATGAGACCCTCATTTGACGCTTCATTTCCTGATTCCGGATGCTGTCCCCTCCCCCACTCAATACAGAGAACAAAGCAGGAAAGTGTTCGAGTCACATCAACCACTACTGCACAGTACTGGTACCACAGGGCTCCGTCACAGCCTGCTCCGCTAAGCCTCCTGTTTGGGAGAAGGTCCACTCCTAACAGCAGGCCCTGCTCCGAAGCCCGGCCAAGGGACACACAGCCCAGCCTAATCTCTGCTTTCCTAAGCTGAGCTTTCCTTTCCTTTCTTTTCTTTTTCTTTCTTTTTCACATTTTAAAAAAGATTTATTTTATTTATATGAGTACACTGTTGCTGTTTCCAGACATAACTGATGTCCGGAAGAGGACATCAGATCCCTTTAGAGATGGTGGTTAGGAATTGAACTCAGGACCTCTGGAAGTGCAGTCAGTGCTCCTAACCACTGAACCATCTCTCCAACCCCCTTTCTTTTCTTTTTCAAGGCAGGGCTTCTCTGTGTAGCCCAGGCTGCCCTGGATCTAGCTCTGTAGACCAAGCTGGCCCCAGTTCATGGGTCTGCCTGCCTCTGCCTTCCAAGTGCTAGGATTAGAAGCATGCGCCAACACTGCTGGGCTCTTAAGCTTTCAGTTAGGGGTTTGTCTGTGGTTTTTGTTTTTCCCTATGTCGAGGCCAGTGACCTTGAACTTCTAAACTGTCTTGTTTCTTTCCTCCCTAGTTCTGGGATAGTGGGCATGATTTATGGGGTGCTGAGGCGAAACCCAGGGCTCTGCGCCTGTTTGGCATGCATGCTATCGGGCCACATCCCCAGTGCTTCATTCCAAAGAAGCTGAGAAATGAGTCCAATGCTCAGGTACCACAGACAGGCCGGGTGCTGTCGAGGCCCCCCTCTATTGGCCCACCCAGAGACCGTGTCTCCCCGCATCTCCGCATCTCAGTGAGACCATGTGATTGCATTTAGGCATATGAAATGTGGCCCAAATAACTGTGTGCTGCTTCCAGGCCCAGGCAGCGGCTCTCTCTCCACGCCTTGGCCAGGGCAGGCGGATGACATTTCTACATCATCACAGAGCACCTGCATGTACCTTCTCTGAGCTTCAGGGAAGACACAGGCTCCATCACCCACACAGGGTCCCAGGCACTCTGGGCCTTCCTTCAGTCGCCTGTCTCCAGCTATTCTCCTTTTCCAATTCTATTGCCAACTTGTCCCCTGCCGAGTGACCCACTCCTCCATCACAGCTGTGGACACAGCCCCTCCCCCAGAGCTTCTCCTCCAATTCCCAGGAGGCGGGTGCTATTTGCTTCATTCTACAAGGGAGACAGCTGAGGAACAGAGACGTTTAGAGACTTGCCTAAGGTAGACTTTATTTCCTTAACTAGCACACCCAGGAGCAGCTGGGAACCTCCCCCTGGGAATTTCTTTTTTTTTTTTTTTTTTTGGTTTTTCGAGACAGGGTTTCTCTGTGTAGCCCTGGCTGTCCTGGAACTCACTCTGTAGACCAGGCTGGCCTTGAACTCAGAAATCCACCTGCCTCTGCCTCCCAAGTGCTGGGATTACAGGCGTGCGCCACCACGCCCGGCTCCCCTGGGAATTTCTTAGAAATGCAAATTGGGAGCCTCACGCCAGACCTCCTCCAGTGTGGTCTTGCAATCAGGAGGGAGGAGGGAAGCCACGCAGGGGGCCACTGATGTGCCCAGATGTTAGACCCACCGTCTACACTCACCTCTGACTCCAGCCTGGGAAGTGTTCCTCTGAACTTAACTACCACACTGCAGAGACTGACTCAACCCTTTTCTTTCTCCAAAGCCTTGTAGCTTGTAGTCTGTACCCATAGACCCTGGTTGGTAGAGTTTAGTCAGATACTCTTTAATTTGTGGTGTGTGTGGTGTGTGTGTGTGTGTGTGTGTGTGTGTGTACACTAAGGTGACTGTGGAAGTCAGAGGACACTGGATCCCCTGGAGATGGTGGGTGAGCCACCAGACACAGGGCCAGGGCAACCGAGTCTCCTTGATCTCGCAGCTCTTTCCAATTTCACATCAGAGGTTAGGTGCTCACACCCCTTGAGCCGGCCATGCTCCCCTCCCCCACACAGGTGTAGACCCCGTGGCACCCTGGGATCCGGTAACGGATTCCTGCAGCTGCCTCTCCCTTCTCCTAAAGACTTCCCAGAAGCTGTTGCTACTTGGCTGCTGTGCCTGACCCCGAAGTTTTTCTCCTTCACAATAGAAATTAAGGTAGAGAAGGAGTCCTAAAGACAATTGGATCCTGCTGTGCACCCCTAGGTTCCTACGCGCGGTTCCCAGGGGGAAATTAACAGCTGTCAGCCCTGTGGATGACAAGACCTCTTGGGGGGAGGCTGATCAGTGCAGGGTAAAAGGTTTGAAAATATGTTTGCGAAACAGCGTGGCAAAAGCCATTCAGGAAAATCACAGCTAACGCGCTCAAGAGCCTCAAAAGAACCCAATTCTTTGGAATAGACGAAGAGTCGCTCCTCACTAGCTCCCGCCGCCCGCCTGCCTTTCCCAGGAACTGTTGCCACGGCAGAGAGGTGGAGAGCTAAGGTCGAGGGTTGGACACGGCTTCATCCTCCTCACAGAGCAAGCAGCACCTTCCCCCGGGAAGTCTTCCCAAAACTTCACGTCTAACCCCCTCCACTCCCAGGCCTTGTTTACTTACTCCACACTCCCTTCCCAGCCTCTGGGTGCCTGGGGGTCCTGTCTGGACTTCGGCTTTCTCCTCTATAACATCTGTTCAGTGGTTCCAAGACACTCAGTACGGAGGAAGCAGAAATACTCCCCCAAGGAGAATCCCCAAGTCAGATCTCACTCCTCCGAAACACAGGCGATCAGTCACACACAGGGCGCAGCTGGGCAGGCTTCCCGCAATCCCCTTAGCCCACACCAGCTAGTTTTGGCCCGGGGCTTACCCAGGAGGTCCCCGCCCCCGCGCCACCAACTGCATATGAATGCTCAGCCCCTTGGCGCAAAAGTCTCCAACGCCTGCCAACACCCCAACTCCCTCAACCAACAATGCTGCATGGGCGTCTGCTGCACAGACCTCGAGGTTCAGGGAACTGAGGCTCGCACAGATCTCTAGAGTGGGGAACCCCGTGAAGGGAATGTTACTTGGGCGCCTCAGGGGCACAGGCGGGCTCGCCAAGACACAGAGGAGACCCGGGCGGAGGCCCGCGTGCGCTGCCTGGTGCAACCAGACCGGCGCTCACCGCTTGCCAGCGTCTTTCATTCCTTCCTTACAGGCGCAGATACTGAGCCCCGGGAGAGCTCTGCAACCAGAGAAGCGCCCCAGTCGCCTTTCGGGGCGCTGCTGCAGCAGACGCGTGGGCTCCCCATCCAGCCCCGTCACCTACCTCCCACCAGAGGGCTGGCGCGACAGCCGCTGCGCACGGCCTCAAGGATCCCGAGGAGCTGGCGGAGGCTAGCGGCCGGGCGCTCCAGGGTGCGGGCAGAAGGAGAATCCCGGAGCACGAGCGCAGGGGACGGAGAGCCAGGCCCGCAGCCGCAGTGGGGCGCCTGGAGACGGCGGAGCGCAGGAGCAGCCGAGCGCGGGCTGGAGCTGGGGCTGCAGCCGCTGGGGTCGGAGCTGGAGGCTGGGAGCAGAGCCGGGGCGGGACCGACGCACGGGGCGCACGCCCGGGCTCACGTGGCCGCCCCGGGTGGCCGTCACCTCCCTGCAGCCGCCGCGTTGTCTTCTGGCTCCCCCGCCTGTTGAACGCTTCCCGAGCTCCTGGGTCTAAAGCCCGTTACTGTGCTCTTTGTCTCTTTTCTGGGCAATAACCTAAAAGGCTTTTTATCAGAAAATCTTTAGCATTTCATGACGTCTGTTTTGAAGAAACTTAAGACACTTTCCAAGAGAGGGAGAGGTAACAAAGGAGCAGGAGAGGGCAAAACATCAAAACTTATGTTGAAAACTCGTAAAGAATCCAAATTCATGGTACGCATAGATGTATTTAATATTTACATATAATAAATTTGTAAATATAAGTATATAAAATTTAAAATGTATATGTAAATATGTAATATAACATATTTTTGTTTAAATTTAATACGTATATATAAACATATTTGATTTAAATTTGATATTTATACACAAACATATTACACACACACACACACACACACACACACACACGTTTAGGCTCAGTATGGCCTACCTGACAATTCCAAGTATTTCTGTAATTTTTCATTAATAACCTCATCAGGGCTGGGGGTGGGAGTAGGGGTGGCACATCCCAGCACTCAAGAGGCAGCCGCAGAAGGATCTTTGTGAGTTCAAGGCCAACCTGGTCTACAGAGGGAGTTCCAGAACAGCTAGAGCTGTTACACAGAGAAACTTTTGTCTCAACAAAAACAATAAATTAAAAAAAAGAAAAATCTTTGTCAGGCCTTCCTGGACTCTCTGAAGGGAAAAGTTATGGTATTCCTGACTCTGAGCCTAGGGCATGGCACATAGTACTTAATGGGTGGGAACTTGGGCATGGTGGAAGACCCCTGCAATCCCCAGAAAAACAAGGCCAGCCTGGGCTACACAGTGAAGCCCTTTCTCAAAAACAAAGCGGGTACAGGGAACGGAAGAAAGGTAGCACCGGGAGGACAGGAAGACGGGAAGGGAAGACTGAAACCGTGGAGGCAGCCGTGTGCACCTTGAGGTTCCATCCCTCTGCACACGTCAGAGTTAAAATCTACACAGTCCCACATTTTGAGCTATCCGTCCATTCAGCTGTGGTCAGCAGTATAAGGTATGCAGGCATCACTAGCCCCATTGTACAGATCATAGGACTGAGGCTTTTAAAGAATGTGTCTTGCCCAGGGACACAGTGAGGAAAGGGTGCGATCTATTCGATTTAATAAAGCAACTGTCAATGGGCATACTGACAGGAGAAACACCACAACACCTATTCTGCACAGGCTTGTCTGGCCGGGGCCTTCAGATTAAAGACCTGAAGTCCTGGAGTTCTACCAGCAAAAACACTGGATACTTCCTCTTCACTTTGTAACTACGGAACCATGAGCCAAAATCCACCTTTTTAAAATTACTCATTTTATGTGTGTGGGCATTTTTGTCTGCATGTCGGTCTAAGAGTGTCTGGTCCTCGGGAACTGGGGTTATGGTTGTGAGCTGCTGTGTGGGTGCTGGGAATTAAAACCAGGTCTGCTTGAAGCACAGCCAGTGTGTTTAACACCCAGACAATGGTTCTCAGCCTGAGGGTCCCAACCCCCATGTGGGGGTCAAATGCCCTTCTTACAGGAGTTACCTAAGACTCAACACAACACGAACTGAATTAAAGGGGCAGGGTGGCAGCCTTAGGAAGGTTGAGACCCGATGTTCTAAGCCATCAGCCACCCTACTCGGATGTTTTGTTGTTGTTTGAGACAAGCTGGCCTCTGCCTCCCTGAAGGCGTCATGCCTCTGTGTGCTCAGTGGCCACCCCGATAAACCTACCTGTGTACATCATCCGGCCTGTGCCTTTTAGATTTGACAGTTCGACACAGACCCAGGTCATCTGGAAGGAGGAAACTCAACTGGGAAAATGCCTCCAAGAGACTGGCCTGGGGCATTTTCTTAATTAATGATTGATTTGGAAGGGCCCAGTCCACTGTGGGCGGTGCCACCCCTGGGCAGGCACTTCTGGACATTACAAGAAAGCAGCAAAGTAAGCCAATCTGTCGTCCCCCGCCTCGTTCCTGCCTCCGGTGCCTGCCCTGACCTCCCTTCATGATGGACTGTCTATCAACAGACAGTCTGTAGTACTGTGTTACAGGTAACAGAAGGACCCAACACACAGGCAATAGTACTACTCATAACTCTCATCATGGCCCAAACAGGCTAGGAAAGAGACTTTTGACTCCTCCCCCGCCCCAATCCCTTTCTTTTAAGGGACAGGATCTTTATGTTCTGTTTGTTTTTTCTCTGTGTTGCCCTGGCTGTCCTGGAACTCACTCTGTAGACCAGGCTGGCCTCGAACACAGAAATCTGCCTGCCTCTGCCTCCCAAGTGCTGGGATTAAAGGTGTGCGCCACCACTGCCCAGATGAGACAGGATCTTTCTACAGAGCTCTGACTGTTGTAGAAACTCACTGTGTAGACCAGTGCTTCCGCCTCACGAGTGCTAGGACTAAAGGCATCCACCACAGCACCAGACAAGTTTGATTTTCTTGATTAAGATTCTATGTTGCCACATGAACTCAGAAAGACAAATGCTTCTTCCTGGAGCTTCCTGACATGACAGCTCAAAGGATGCGTGCCCTGTCTGGCGTTGCCCTTCTGGAAGGTCAGCCCCACAGCACAGGGGGCTGTACTACCACCCCCGCTAGGCCCACAGCTCCAATGCCAGCTTTCCAAATACATAAAGACACTGAGTATATTTTCCGGTACCCCTCAGATACTCATATGTTATTATTATAAATCCTGGCGATTCCACTCTCAGTTACATGCTTAAGAGTAAAGAGAATATACACCATGCAAAAGAAATTGGGGGTGTCGATAAGATGGCTCAGGAGATAAAGGCTTTTGTCAAGCCTGACACATAAGCCTGAGTCCATCTCAGGGCCTCATGTGGTAGGAGATAACTGATTCCTGCAGGATATCCTCTGGCCTCAACATACACATCATAGTATGTGTGCACCTACATACATGCATGCACATACAGAAAAAATTACTGCAATTTAAAAATGAAATTAGAGCCGGGTGGTGGTGGCGCACGCCTGTAATCCCAGCACTTGAGAGGCAGAGGCAGGCGGATTTCTGAGTTTGAGGCCAGCCTGGTCTACAGAATGAGTTCCAGGACAGCCAGGGCTATACAGAGAAACCCTGTCTCGAAAACCCAAAAATAAAAAATAAAAATAAATAAATAAAAATGAAATTAGAATAGATGCCCACACTTAAAATACAACAACAAACCGAACTTTTACGGAGCTGAATGGGGTGGCGCATGCCCGTAACTGTAGAACTCAAGAAGCCAAGGCCGAGGGCTGAAGAGAGAGCTAGCTCTGAGAACTCTGGCTGCTCCTCCACGAGATCAGCTTCCTGGCACCTGCGTGGTGGGTGACAGCTGTTGCTTCAGCTCCAATGGTTCTGATGTCCCTTTCTGGCCTCTGCTGACACCAAGCATATGCTGTCGTACACAGACTTATATGCAGACAAAACATATAGAAAAGTTAAAAAAAATGCTTAAAACTAAAAGTTTAAAAGTGGCTCGATCTCTATGTAGAAAATATACAAAATATATTTTGTATACAAAATATACAAAAAAAAAGATTTTTTTTTTTTTTTTTTTTTAAAAGGTGGAAGCAGGATTGCTAGTTCAAGACCAGCCTGGGCTTTGAGGCTAGAACAGTTTGGGTTGTTTGTTTTAATTTACTTTATGAGTGTTTTGTCTGCATGTACCACATACATATATGTTGCCTGTGGAGGTCAGAAGAGGGTGTTGGGTCTCCTGGAGCTGGAGTTTTCTAGTTTTGAGCCACACATGGATCCTGAGAACTGAACCAGGATCCTCTTCGAGAGCGACAAGTGTTCTCAACAGCCGAGCCACCTCTCTGCCCCAGGACGGTTTTTATAAGGACTCGCAGGGCCCGTGAAATTGCTCCTCTGCTGTCTTAGGGTGTCCCGAGTGAGGCTTCTAGCTTTATTTGCCTCTATGTTTGGATAGGAAAAAATATGGAAGAATCCAGACCAGTTTAGTTTAGTTTTGTTTTTGTTATTGTTGTTTTTAATGTGGTGGGCATCGCTGGTAAAGGAAAAGTCCTTCTTTTAACTTTACACATAGAATTGAGCATTTAAAAACATATTGGCATGCTTGCAGTACAATTCAAACTTAGCCAGAACCCCACTTCCTTTATATGGAAAGGGAGGCGGATTCATGAGGCAGGGGCATGAGCAATGGCTTTATCTCTGAGCTTTTCTTTCTTTGCTCTGGTTTCGCTAGGGAACACTGATTACGTTTATGACAGTTATAGTTAAATGTCACTTAGAAACAGAAAACCCCAAAACGAAGCACAGCCTGGTTGCTCTGGCTCTGAGGCCTCCCTCCCTTCCCCCCGGGCTGCCTGGGGTTGCATTTGATATGCCCTCGCTCTGTCACATAGCCATAAATCACCAGAGAGGCGTGGTCATCAGGCATGGGGGAGGCCAGCCAGCAGATGAGGCTGCTGGAGAGAGGCTGGGTGGAGCAAACTTCACCTCTCTGGGGTTCGAGCTGGAAGCAAGCAGATCCTTGAGAAGCAGTTGTGCCCCGCTCCAAAGCCTGTTTTTGTATGATCAGGTCTAGTAAGTGTGGAATAAACTCTGAATTGTACTAAATTACCTGCCCCCCTCTCTCTGTGGTGTGTGTGTGTGTGTGTGTGTGTGTGTGTGTAAATATACTCAGAGTAATTTGGGGGAGATAGCCTACATAAAGAGAACTCTGTGTCCTTCCTGTGGCTGCAGAAAAGGGTGATCTTCCAGGACAGGACAGGGCTTGCCCATGTCCAGACAATAATTCTGTTAGCTCTTAGGATGGGCAGGTCTGGGAAGAAGTGTTTGCCTCTGCCTTTGAGTTCAAATGGCACTGGAGTTCAGATCGTATGACCTTCACCAAGAATAAAAAAGCAGGGCACAGAGCCGGGCGTGGTGGCGCACGCCTGTAATCCCAGCACTTGGGAGGCAGAGGCAGGCGGATTTCTGAGTTCGAGGCCAGCCTGGTCTACAGAGTGAGTTCCAGGACAGCCAGGACCTCAGAGAAACCCTGTCTCGAAAAACCAAAAAAAAAAAAAAAAAAGCAGGGCACAGGTATTGTAGCTTATCATGTAGGTAAATTGTGTGTTTAATCTGTAGAAGACCCTGAGGTCGATCCCTAGGCTAAGTGTGTGCACGAGAGAGCACACTTGTACATACACACACAGACACACACACACACACACACACACACTTAAAAGAAGCAAAACTAATTTTTTTCCAATCAGTAGTCTTTTGGTCAGTATTGTCCTCCGTCCTGAAGGTATGGCTTTGGGTAAATAGGAAACTATGCTTTGTTTGCTTGGAGTTGATGTTCTACCATGGTCCAGTTTCCTCTCGGTAGAGGCTTATCAAGCCCCTTCATGGGAAAGTGTAGAGAAGGTATTCCCAGAATCCCACAGAACCATGGTGAAGATCTTGAGGGATAGGTGGCAAAGGATTACTCAGATCCCTGGGATGGGCATTCCTCTCAGTGCTTATCCTGGATTGCCACATTTGAGCTTTAAAAACTTCTCCAGGGGGCTGAAAAAATGACGCAGTGGTTAAGAGCAGGCACTGTTCCTGTAGAAAAACAGTTCCCTGTATCCACATTCGGTGGCTCCCAACTGCCTCTGACGCCAGCTATAGGGCAACCCAGTGCCTACCTACTTCTGGATTCCGCACACACTTTCATTCCCACACATAAAGTCACACAGAGACACACCAACACATATAATTAAAGACAATTAAGCGGGTAGTGAGAGCACACACCTTTAATCTCACCGTTTAGGAGGCAGATCTCTGAGTTCAACATCAGCCTACTCTACAGAGCAAGTTTGAGGAAACCTAGAGCCACACAGAGAATCTTGTCTTAAACAAAGACAACAAAAAACTTCTTCAGGGTCTGGGGAGGTGACTCAGTCAGTCAAGCACTTGTCTTACAAAGTCGAGAGTCCAAGTTCTGATCCCTGCTCTCTTGTTAAAACAAAACAAAACAAAACAAAACAAAACAAAACAAAACAAAAAAACCCCAAAACAACAACAAAAAAAAACAAACAGACATCAGGGCAGGTGAGTGTAATCCTAGAGGTGGAGGTATGGAGGAAGGGGGATCCTTTAAGTTCACTGGTTAGTCTTGTCCAGGTTCAGCAAGGACACACACACACACACACACACACACACACACACGACTTCATTCTCTGATTGGACCAGACCGATATCTGACACTTATGGGTCAATGAGATTGTGGGCAGAATGCAGAAAGCAAATTCTCACAGCCAGTGCTGCGGGGCGGCTGCTACTATTGCTGCTCCATTGCAGCAAATTTCCTCGGTCACAAAGCCAGTGGGCCCATGGCTCCAAGCCCAGGGGGTTCCTACACGTATTGGCTTAATAAATACTACAAATTGAGCAGTTCAAATCATTCGGGAGGACAGAATTCCTACAATGACGGAGTCAGATCCCTCCTATTTCTCTTTGGAGGTTCCAGCGGAGAATGAGTTGTCAGGGGCTGGGAAGAGGGCTCTGTGGGTGAAGGGACTCGCTGATAAGCCTGCCATCTGAGGTTGATCTCAAAAGGAAGGAAGCAGCGACTCCTCCAAGCTGTCTGACTTCTACATGAATACTGGTGTGTACCCTCCCCCCCCCAATAAATACACAAAGCTTAGAAAGGGTTACCTGTATTCCTTGATTTGTGTCTCCAGCTCTCAGTTTCCTCATATCTCCATCTGCCCATCTCCTGTGGTTTCTCACCTCTTCTCAGGGACACTTGGAAACTCTAGGCTGGTCTCCCCAGGGGTTTTGGAGACAGCGTCGCTAACGGGTCATGGAGCCTCTAACTAGGGACACAGTCAAGGTTGACCTTGAACATCTGATCCTCTTGCCTCCATCTAAGCCTTGTGTATGTGTGTGTGTGTGTGTGTGTAGAGGGGATTCCAGATTTGTATGACCACACCTGAATCTGCTCTCTGCTCTTGAAGCTCTGTTATCCATTCATCCATTCATAGCTGCCCCACCCCCGTCTCCCAAAAAGTTTTTGCCACATAAGACAATATGAACCATCTGGGGATTGAGGGCATTCGTTCGCATAATCCACTCACCTTTATTGTAGTTTTGTTTGCCATCTTCTCTAAACATTGCAAGAAAATGGATTACCCTATGTAAGTATAAAATCTGCAAAAAGGAAACTGGGAGGATTTAAAACTGCTTTTTAAAAGAGTCAAACTTGGGGATATCATAAGAGAAGAAAAATTTAACCTACATTTTGTTTTAAGAATTTCAAGTCGATCTTCAAAACTCTGAATGGCAGAAACTCAAGGTTTGCTAGGCACTACTCTCTGTTTAATTGAATTTTCCTGAAAACAATGTAAATAGTCTGGATCAGAGTCAGGCTTGAGAGGCGGGAGAAAGCTAATTTAGTGGGGTACTTGACACACACTGGCAGGTATTTATCCCATTCTGCAAAATGTAATAATAAAAGTGAAGGAGCCCACATCAACAAAAGATCCGTGACAACACGATAAGTCACCCTGGACACCACGCGGCCATGGGCCAGGAGGTTACAGACTCAAGTGGAAATGTGAGAGCCCACAGGGTGAGTTCAGCTTAAACCCGGTTCCCAGGTGACAGCCCCACCCAGCCGAGCCAGCCCGGAGGACGCGGCGACGCAGCACTGCCCCCAGGTGGCCACAGGCAGCATCACGTTCACGGAAAATGAAAGATTCAAAATTTCCCAAATCAAGTGTTCGTCGTGGTTGACACTCAGGGACTGTCCTGTCCTTTCCTTTTTAGTGGTGTGTCTGTTTGATGGCCGTGCCGGAAACCGGGGCGCTGGGAAACCAGAGGCAGATGGCACTACATACCGAAAGACTGCATTCATATCAGGCGTGCGGAAACGTCCGGGGGCGGAGCTTGCAAAATACAGCGCACTGCGTCATCACACTAATATGCTCTGAATGGTCGCCTTTACAAGTGGGAGGTAGCGTGGCCGAGTGGTCTAAGGCGCTGGATTTAGGCTCCAGTCATTTCGATGGCGTGGGTTCGAATCCCACCGCTGCCACATCCCTGGTATTTTTTTTTTCATGTTTTTATTCCTGCTCCTGTGTCCCTGGTATTTTTATTTTCTCCAGTTTTGCATGCTTTTGGCTCTGTCTTCTCCAATCCTTCTGAAACTCATTTTAAAGAAAAAAAAATAAGGAAGAAAAAAAACGAACGAGGTTGGTCTCTTTCTCTAGCCTGGTACACAAACATGCCATGTCTACTAATTTTCTTCCCTGAAAAAACAAAACACAAAACAAAATAAAACCCCATCCCTTTTCAGGGCAATGGGTCCCAGACACTTTCCCAGCAGGCAGTCTGGGTCTTAGTTCACATTTTCGGGGATCTCTGCCAAGCGCAAAGATTCTGAGTTAGAGAGAGTCCCTTCCTGGTTCTGGCTGACACCCATCAATCTCTGTTGGTGGAAAAGACGTCAGGTGACTGCGGAGGGCTGGGTTACTGGGTGGAGTCTTACGTAGAATGCCAATCTTGAGGTCTCAGCTTTTTTCATTCTTTCACACGGTCTCTCGGCTTGGTTCAGTGTCCCCTCGATGCTTATTCATCAACAACTACTTATGAAAGCCCTACTTTGTGCCAGAAAAGAACTCAGCTTATGGAGAGGTTTCAGGAGTGAGCTGGACAGATATCCTGAGCTCGCTGGATTCAGAGACATTGTTATTTCATCAATTACACTTGACTCCGGGATAGCCAGAGCTACACAGGAAAACCTTGTCCTGGTTTTTTGTTTTTGTTTGTTTGTTTTTTGTTTTTTTTTAAGGGTGGAAAGCTCGCTACACATTTTTATTCTTAAGAGGGGCAAGTCGTCGGAATGATAGTGGAGGATAATACATCTCTCTCTCTCTCTCTCTCTCTCTCTCTCTCCTCCCCCCTTTTCTTTCAGCAGTGCTGAAGTTAGAACTCAGGGCCTTACACTTCCTAGGATAGCACTCTTCCGCTGAGCCACACCCTTACCCTTACCCTTAAAGAAGACACGCCCCACCTCCAACCTGGTATGTGTGGAGGTCAGAGAACAATTTGCAGGAGTCTGTTCTCTCTTTGTACAATGTGGGACTGTAGACCCCAGGAACAGAATACAGGACATCCGTCAGGCTTGGTGACACGTACCTTTATCCACTGAGCCACGTCCTCTGCTTGGGAAGACATTCAGGGGAGCTTGAGGCTCTCTTAGCTGGCGAGCGTTGGCCCACAGCTCGGGTGGGTTTTAAAACCACTTATAAACCCGTCTCTCTGGCTGCGCCACTCTGACAAACTGTGTCACGTTGTCTACAGAGGTCTTTCCTCTGCATCAGTGCTTCCTCCTTTTGTTCCTTTAAAGAAGCCAGCCCTTCCTGTCAGAGCCTCACAGGGGCTGGGACATTGGGGAGGCATCGCAATCCTTCAGGGATTTGTGTGTTGGGTGGGGGTGTCATGTCCTTTCCCACACCATAAAGAGAGGGCAGAAGGATTCATGAGATGGAGACCTATGTCACTCCATGCTCAGGTCTTAGCCTTGTTGCTTTGAGGGGGGAAGAGATGGAGAAACCCAGAGAACAAGTAAATTGATTCTTGGCTAGACAATAATGTGAACGTGTGGGTCTGTCTCTCCTGCCCTAAAACCGTATTTCTCAGGAAGGGAAGGTTGAAAGAGAGAGAGTTTAGAGAAAGGGAGGTGTATCTGATGATACAAATTTATCAGAGAAGGAAGTCTATCTGCCAGCTGTGAGGGTTCGTGTTGATGGCCAATTAGACAGGATCTAGGAGCACTGGAGGGCACACCTGTCAGGGACTGGATTAGGTTAGGTTAGGGTAGGTTGCCTCTAGGCGTGCCTGTGCTGGATTATGTGATGGAGCTTCTCAATGCAGTTGAAGTGGGAGCCCTTCTAATAGTGGTTCTATCCCAGAACTTGGGTGAACGCAACAGTCTCTCTTCTTTCTGACCACAGACCCAACGTGACCAGCTGTTTCATGTTCCTGACACTAACTTTGCTCACACAACGGGTGTATGAACTACGAGGCAAAATAAACCCTTCCTTAAGTTGCTATTGTCCGGGTTCTGTTTGTTTTTCCAAAACAGGGTTTCTCTGTGTAGCCTTGGCTGTCCTGCAACTCACCAGGCTGGCCTCGAACTCAGAGATCTGCCTATCTTTGCCACCAAGTGCTCGAATGAAAGGCACAAGTCACCACCACCCAGCTTGCCCAAGTATTTCATTATAGCATCAGGAAAAGCAAGTATGATGGCCAGCCTCAGACAGGCTGAGATTTGTAGGTCTGGGGGAAGGATGTCGACCCCAGAGTTCAACCCCAAACCCTGGATTATTAGGTTGCAACGGACATAAACCATGTGTTACGCTTCCCACTGGGCCTTGGGAAGTTCCTCCAAATGATCTCGGCCACAGGGCAGTGGCCCTCTCCTTCTGATATTTCAAGTTAGTGATGGCCTCTGACTCCTCATCTTTAAACTGACAGAAACAAATCCTACTGTAGGTGCAGCTCTAATAATGGGATAAGGCCATACAAATGCAAGTTCCCGCTGGTGTTGGACACCAGATAGAAATGATTACTACTGATCTTTAAAACAAAAACAAAAGCAAACAAAGAAACAAAAAACAAGTAGACACTGGAGAGATGGCTCAGTGGTGAAGAGCACTGACTGCTATTCCAGAGGTCCTGAGTTCAATTCCCAGCAACCACATAGTGGTTCATAACCATCTATAGTGGGATTCAATGCTCTCCTCTGGTGTGTCTGAAGACAGCTACAGTGTACTCATAGACATAAATATATAAATAAGTATTTTTAAAAAGTAGACACACATACATAAAATTCTGCCTACTGTATTTTAAAACTCCTGCACAGTTTTTCTTATTTGCCGGAGAGGGACGCGTGCTATGAGGAACGCCACCTATGAAGGTTGACTGGTACCTTCTTTCCTCCACTGCAGCCTGGTAGTTACTCTGCTCTCTGCTGGGGCCCATGGGGATTATTCGGTTAAGGCCACGTGTGTACCAATGATAGATGGCTGTGGATCTGCTTACACGCTGCATGTTGGGATCCACAGTCCACATCCCGATGGCAGGGAGGTACAGTCTCTGTAGAGAGCTGGTCTGTGGGCTTAAACTCTTAAGGATGACGGTGAGGACCACTACTCATCAAGAGATCCAAAGGATACTAAAATGTGGAGGCTGGGGAAGTGACTCAGTAGGTAAAGTGCTTGTCACACAAGATGGGGACTTGAATTCCATTTCCAGCATCCACATAAAATTAATGCTGGGCGTGGCGGCATATACTTGCAGCCTTAGAGCCGGGAAGCCAGAGACAGGTGGATCCCTAAGGCTTCTTGCCCAGCCTACCCATTCCAAATTCTAAACTCCAGACCAGTCTGGAAAAATAAGGTAAGACAGCTTCAGGAACGATACCTCTGAGGTCACATACAAGCACCCACAAGCTACATCATAAAATATGATCAGCCAAACTCTTTTGTCTGTTGTATTGGTACTTTTTAATGAAACATTCGAATTTCTTTTACAAACTTTTCTCATTGCCTCCTCTGAACCTCAAACCCTTTACCTGGCTGAGTTGTTTCCACTTATTAAATGAGAGCCAAAAGCTGCCAAGTTGGGCTTCAGTATCTTTCCCAGCTAGTCAACACATAGATCTGTGTCAGGATAAACTCAAAGAAGCCGAGGCAGGGAGAAGGCCCCAGGAGGCAGAAGCCAGGTCCAATTCCACAGACTCCACCAACGAGAACTCACGCATTTAGACCAACCAGTGATGGCAGGGCTAAGGCTTATCCCTCCAGAAGCGTCCTCACTGAGATCAGGTACAGTCGGAGGCAGAAAGGGGCGAAGCCAGAGCAAGGAAGGATCTGGAAGAATAGGAAGGAGGGGGCTAGACTAGGTAGGGCTGGAAATGGCTGGGAAAGAGAAGCAGGCTGAGACTGGGACCTCACCAAAGCCTCGCCTAGACTCGGAAAAGAGTACCTCTCTGGATCAGGGAGCGAAGAGTGGGGGGAGGGGGCGGGGATGACTTGGAAGTGAGCCCAAACACGCCGACGGATAGAAGCCAAGAGAAGAGCGGAGCAGAGGCGTGGCCAGGAATCGGGGCGGGGTCAAGAGGCAGGGGCGGGCCTAAACCCGGAGGTCAAAGCCAGGTAGAAGCGCAGAGAGCCATACGTGGGCGTGGTCGGGGTCGGCCTCAGAGCCTCTCCACCACCGCCTGCAAAGGCTGCAGCCCTAGGAAGTACAGGGCCAGGCCGAGCAGGCCGAGCAGTAGCAGCAGCTTGAGCAGCAGCCGCAGGAGCGTCAGCACGGAGCAACAGCGGGGCTGCGGGGTCGTGGCCTGCACATATCGCTCCACTGCGTCGGCGAAGCTGAACTTGTCCGGCGCGTAGCCAAGCTGAGCGCGGGCCTTGGCAATCTGGAAGGTGTGCGTCACGGCCACGCTGAGCACCTAGGGGAGAGGCGGAGCAGCAGAGGGCTGGACTAGTGGAAGAGCATCCTGTGCTTGTTGACCTTAAGGATAAGGGAAGGACTGACTGCCTTTCTGTCACACTGGGGTTTAAGACTGGCCTCTGCATCTGGTTCCTGCGATGCCTTCCTGAAGGGGAGGGGAGGCTTCCTTTCTTTTTCTTGGAGGGCGCCGCCTCCTAGATGCCCTTTCTGTATCTCACCCTCAGGCTCTGCTACATTCTCACCCTGTTTCATTCCTCTTCTCTACTTCTCTTCCCAGCCTAGCGCCTTCTGGACCCCTGGAGACCCGTAGATGCTTGCTTGCTTGCTTGCTTTTTTTTCTTTTTTCTCTTCTTTTCTCTTCTTTTCTCTTCTTTTCTCTTCTCTTCTTTTCTCTTCTTCTTCTTCTTCTTCTTCTTCTTCTTCTTCTTCTTCTTCTTCCTTCTTCTTCTTCTTCTTCTTCTTCTTCTTCTTCTTCTTCTTCTTCTCTTCTCCTCCTCCTCCTCCTCCTCCTCCTCCTCCTCCTCCACCTCCTCCTCCTCCTCCTCCTCCTCCTCCTCCTCCTCCTCCTCCTCCTCCTCCTCTTCTTCTTCTTCTTCTTCTTCTTCTTTGGTTTTTCTAGACAGGGTTTCTCTGTGTAGCTCCGGCTGTCCTGGAACTCATTCTGTAGACCAGGCTGGCCTCGAACTCAGAAATCCGCCTGCCTCTGCCTCCCGAGTGCTGGGATTACAGGCGTGCGCCACCAACACCCGGCTTCTTGTGTGTGCCACCACCCCCTCGCTCCCCTATGCTTTCTTGACTACAAGGACAGGCTGAAGGCCGCTTGCCTGTAGTGGGGTGCATCTCCAAAGGAGGATGTTGGCTTCCTGTGGCCAGCTCAAGACCAACTGTAGTGGGCAGGGCCTCCAGAACAGCCTTCCTGGCCTCTGGCTGGTTTACTGAGTGACCCTGACAGAGGGATTCAGTTACCAACAAGTGATTCCTCTCTTAAGTCTGAGCTACATTTCCCCTGCTGCCAGTTGGCCTGAGGCCCACCTGCTTCCAGGGTAATCAATGACAACTGTGGATGATAGAACTCCCACTCCACTGGGTGTGGCTCCTTTTGTCCTCTGTGATGACACTATTTTCTCTTTGCATAATTGGAAATTGAAGGACAGAGCTTAAGTGACTAGCCTAGGGTCACCTAGGAGATCCAGAGTGGCCACATTCTCGGTCATGGTGGGGTGTGGAGATGCTCTCCTGACTGGCTTGTCATTCTCTAGCTGGACATTGGCTACGTGGTTCTCACAAGGCACAGACTGGCCCTTGGGGCCAAGCCCTTGTCTGGGGACCCCAATGAGGGAAATAGACCAATTCTTGTCCTTTTTGCCCCAGATAGTAGTTCAGGACTTGGAGGAATGCAGGTTAGTAACTATCCTGAAGTCAACCAGGCACCTCTTGCAGGGAGACGTAGCTGTGAGCTGGGCAAGCAGGTCCTAGCACATGTTCTCAGAGGTCAGGGTCAACTGTGACCTCAGGGCCTACGTGGCTGTCCTGCGTGCTGGAAAATCCCCCCTCACTTCTCGGGGTAGCTCTTGAATTGCCTGTTTTCTAGGACATTTTCCTCTTTGCACTGTGAACTACCAAGTCTTTCTTACCTCCAGTGCTCAGTACAGTGCCTGGCACACGGTAGGTGCTTAAGGAATGAAAGGTTTTCAAATGCTAAGAGCTGCTAAGTGTCTCAGACTGGCCACGGATGGCAGCTGGCCCGCAGCCCCCAAACTGCCCAGATCCTTTGCCCCAGAGCCAAGTTAACCAGCAAACACAGACAAGACAAAAGGAAGGGTAACCAGGCCAATGCCTGACTACAGTTCCTCAGCACTCCCGACAGCTGGTTTGCCTTCTTGGTTTCTGGTGTTTTATAAGCTGGTGGTAGCGCTGTAGGTCTGGGTTCAAATCCCACCAGTACCCTGTAAGTGAGTGATTCTAGGTAATAGTTTCACTATGTCTCTAATTTCTTCCTCTGGACACAGACAGGGTAAGTTTCTAGCAGTGGTGACTGTCAAACGACACTAAAGGACCGTCATTATCCTCCATCAGTCTGGGAAAGGTGCAGACCGTAGCTTCTCTGGAACATTCCCCGTGCTCCCACTGCCTTTCAGCTTAAGGAGCACTGAACTGGGCACCCCGAAGCCAGTTCCAGTGTCATGTGGTCTTGGACAAGCCACTGGTTTCTCATCACAAAATGAAGAGCCTTTCCTAATTTAGCACTAGGGGGAATCGAGTGAGTGGGACCCAAACACCACCCGCTGCCTTACTGTTACCTACAGTCTACTTAAGATACCTTCTTTGTTAAAAAAACTTCTTAGATTTATGTACTTTATGTGCTCTGCCCAAGGGCATGTATGTGCACCGTGTGCATGCCATAGGAGGGTATCAGATCCCTTGGGACTGGAGATGTAGGTAGTTGTGAGCCACTGTGTGGGTGCTGGGAATCAGACTGGGTCATCTGAAGAGCAGTGAGGGTTCTAAACTGACGAGTCGGCTCTCCAACGCCAAGATGCCCTCTTTTTGGATGGTTCATGCTAAGCAAATATAAAACTTGCTACACATCAGCTGGTGCAGTGAGGAGGGCAGGAGGTGCACACATTTCATCCCATCGCTCAGGAGGCAGAGGCCAGCTTGCTCTGCACAGTGAGTTCCAGGATATCCAGAGCTGCAGAGTGGGAGACTTGTCTCGGAACACAAGAGAACACTCCCAAACTATGTACCATAACTATGAGAATGGTATTGATATTCTGTACACAGAAGGCATTTAATACATACTTACTGTTAAATAAGCATGTACAAAGCATGTAAAAAACATGAATGATGAGCAAGGGCCACTGGGGATTTGTGGTGTGTGTGTGTGTGTGTGTGTGTGTGTGTGTGTGTGTAGTTCCTGCTATGGGACCTGCCTTTGGGAACTCAGATCTGGCTAGAAGATAAGCCAAGCCGCCTATGGCTGGAATGGCAGCTGTGAATAGGAGTTTGGAGCAGTCCGATTTTCACGTAATACAGTCTGAGCAAAATCTTGGTTGGTAGGGAGCATTAGAACGGAATGGGCTGTAGTCTCAGGTCTACATGGAAGGTCCTGAGACCACAGGGAAGAATCTTGTGACAGAGGTGTTCAGCAATGGTGGAGATGAGGATGCCCCCCCACCCCTCAGCACCCCTCTTACCTCACTGCGGGTGAGTAGTGGGGGGATGGTGCAGATGGGCCTCAGGGCCAGGTGCAGGTACTCCATTACTGCAGCTGTGGGAGGAGGGCGAGTGAGAGGGGCTCAGGGCACATCCACTGGGGGCGGGGGTGTCGGCTTTGCTAGGGGTCCCTTTACAGCTGTCTCTGGATTCCCTTAAGTTGGCAGCATTTGCTGGGGGCCTGTTAGCTAGGAGATATGTCATGGTAAGATGGCACCAAGGAATAGTGACGGTCTGAAGGGCGCAAGGGAATCTGAGAAGGCTCGAGGAGCTTCTGTTCTCTCAGCCTCTCTAAGTGACATTGCATTCATTGGTTCTGTGTGTGTGTGTTTATGTGTGGGGGTGCATATATGCCATGGTGCATGTGTGAACTGTGCAGGACATTCTTGGGGAGACAGTTCTTCCCTTCTACCATGTGGGTCTCAGGGATTGAACTGGGGTCAGGATAGGTGGTAGCACCTTTACCCACTGAACTATCTCGCTGGTCTTCAAGTTCTCTCTTTTGAGGCAGGGTCTTACTATGTTAAGACCAGACTGGCTTAAACCTCTCTAGGTAGCTCAATCTGGTCTTGAACTCATGATCCTCCTGTCTCAGCCTCCCAAGTGCTGGAGTCGCAGGTGTGCTGTCACCCCGGCTCTCTCTCCTATTTTGATATGCTGACTTGGGTAGGAGAGGACGGGGTTGGGCGTGCCTCCCTGCCACACCTTCTGTCCTGACGTCATGCACCAAGATGCAGCTAGTTTGCAGAGAACTGTGTATTTATATACAGTTCTCCCAGTTGTCATCACAACTCCAGGTACTGCATGTCCATCATTGTGACAGTGTGACACAGTGGCCGCCCACCTGGGTAACAAGTTTACAAGTGTTTGATTTCAGTAACACCCCCAATGCATTTAAAGAGTAGCTCCGGCCTCTGATGCTCCAGGAGCACGGCCCTTTGTCACTTGAGGGCCACATGTTCCCCTGGGCAGCTCTTGCCAAGCCTGATGATGCCCGCTTGCATTCTTACTAGGCCAGCAGAGGGCAGCAGCAGGACACGCTGTCTCGGTAGGGTGGGGCCCGAGAGTGGGAGCAGAGACTGACCTGCAGGGGGGATGGGAGAGTCCAAGGTCAAAGCCTCCCCACACCCCGAAGAAGCCCTGGCATCAGGTGACCCTGGCAGAGGGGAGCCTCTGGCCTCCCCTGCCACGTGCCTTCCAGCGAAATCTAAGCGTCAAAGCTGCCTCTCTCCTGTCACTGCACGGCTTCAGGCAGGCCTCGGAGCCCCCGTCTCTTCTTTTACAGGAGTCACAGTCACTCCAGCCTTTTAAGTTTAAGTGGGGTGGGCCTATTGATCAACACAGCTGTAGCGATATGGAGGCGTTTGCCCCTCTGAGTGCTGGGTCTGGCTGGGTGTCTCTGCACAACCTATTTAAGTCCATCACCCTCACCCACGGGCCCCCGCTGGCCTCCCCCCTGGGCTAGTCCAGGCCCTGGGTGTCCAATAATGTAAAACACACGTGTTGTGTGCACACCTGGAACCTGGCATTTCATACTTACCTGTCAGATACACACAGGAGGTCGGTACCTGGATCCAGGGCTGACTGTACCCCAGCTTCTCAAACTGCAAGGGAACATGGTCTGCCCTGAGAATGGGTGGCGTAGGGACTGGCTGGTGAGGACTATCCTGCTGGCAGGAGACCCCACCACCCCAGAGAGACACATCCCCCCACACCCCCGTACCAGGCTTTTTTGCTTTTTTGGTTTTTTTGCTTTTGTTTTTGTTTATTTGTTTTGAGACAGGGTTTCTGTAGGTAGACCAGCTTGACTTCAAATTACAGAAATCTGCCTGCCTCTCCTCTTGAGTGCTGGAATTAAGGACATTTACACTATGCGCGACGCCCCTATCATCATCATCATCATCATCATCAGCAGCAGCAGCAGCAGCAGCAACAGCACCATCATCATTTTGCACACCAATCTACTCCTTGGTCAGGATAACTCAACCCCTCAGAGTTAAAAACAGAACAAATCTTTTTGTTTCTACTGTGTGTGTGTGTGTGTGTGTGTGAGAGAGAGAGAGAGAGAGAGAGAGAGAGAGAGAGAGAGAGAGGTGCACAAACTACGATGCATATGGAGATTAGAGGACAGCTTGTAGGAATCAGTTCTCTTTTTCCACCATGTAGGTCCTGGGACCAGGCTAGGCAACTAACTCTGGGACTCTTTTTTTTTTTTTTTTTTTTTTTTTTTTTTTTTGGTTTTTCGAGACAGGGTTTCTCTGTGTAGTCCTGGCTGTCCTAGAACTCACTCTGTAGACCAGGCTGGCCTTGAACTCAGAAATCCGCCTGCCTCTGCCTCCCAAGTGCTGGGATTACAGGCCTGCGCCACCACGCCCGGCTGTTTTTTCTTTTAAGACATAGTTTTTCTACGTAGCCCTGGCTATTCTGGAACTCACTCTGTAGACCAGACTGGCCTCGAACTGAAGAAATCCACCTGCCTCTGCCTCCTGAGTTCTGAGATTAAAGGGTGTACAGCCCCACTGCCAGGCATAGCGCAGGTTTTTAAACTTAGAATCCTTCACATCATTTTTACTATATCCACCCACACAGGAACCTGTTCCCAGGTTCTTAAATAGAATCTGATTTTTTCTCTTCCAGAACTGACTGTACGATTAAAGAAAAATAGATAAAACTCAGCAAGTGCATGGAAGTGCTGGAAGAAACGGGCCAGCAGGGAGCGTGGAGCCGCCCACCTGGGTAAAACCTGTCCAAATCAAAGCTGAACTAATAAAGGCTGGCAGGCTAGAAAGAGGGAGCCCTCCCACCGCTGGGAGACAGGCGTCCTGAAGTCTCTGGAGGACACTCTGGCAGGTCTTTGATGGGAAGTTAAGCCTGGAGTAACTGGTTAGCCCAGAAACTCCATAGATGCACACAGTAATGCAATCCCAGCATGGTGTGAGTGTGTGTGTGTGTGTGTGTGTGTGTGTGTGAGTGTGTGTGTGTGTTTACAAGTGCATGCACCTAAGGGACAACACCAGAGGTTGTCCTCTGACCCTTGTAGGCATGTGTACTTACATACATGTACACTTGTATGCACAGGTGCAGACATACACATATTACAGAAAAAGGAAAGGAATGAAGTCTCTGCCTGATACACGGCACAACATGGATCAACCTTGAAAACTAACGGGGAAGAAGTCAGACAAAAGGCCCCTTCCCTCACGGAACAGCCAACACAAAACAATACACAGAAAGCTCACATAGCCTGGGGTGGGTTGGGCTTGAGGGTAATAGATACAGTGCCAGCCATGATGCCGACAGGGGCGGGCCTGTTCTGCTTTTCTGAAGATGAAGACCTACTTTAAACTTAATTATGGTAATGGTTGTATAACTCAGAATATGATTTTAAAAAGAAGACTTTGTTGAATGGTATCCTTTCTGTAGGTGGATTATATAGCTTGTAAGTTACATCTGAATAAAAGTACTTTTTAACTTAAAAAAATTACAAAAAGACCTCTATGTGTATGAGTGTTTGTTTTTAAATTTATTTTTTAATGTTCATTGGTGTTTTAACTGCTGGTATATCTGTGTGAGGGTGTTGGAGGCCTTGGATCAGGAGGTACAGGGAGTTGTGTGCAGCCACGTGGGTGCTGGGAATTGAACCCGTGCAGGGGTGTTCTGCTTGTATGTATGATTGGTGCTTGTGGAGGTTAGAAGGGAGCATCGGCTCCTCTGGAACTGGTGTTAGACAGTTGCTAGCTGTCATGTGGTGATGGGTCTTGAACCCAGGTCCCTGGAGGAGCAGCCATCGCTCATAACCACTGAACCATCTCTCCATGCTCTTTAAATAGAGCACACCAGAGCTGCCACTGGCACAGCAGGACGCGGTGACTCCTCCCTCTAGCCCGAGTTTCTGTGCTCACTTTCCAGATGGGCCTGGTCCAAAGGAGTCTGTGGGTTGCTGAGAGAGGTCAGGGGTCACCAAGCTCGTCCCTGTAGGATCTGGTGACCACACACCTGCCTGGGGATCACAAGCAAACCCCCCTTTCAGTGGAGGGCCGCTTGTTTTAGCAAGAGCCCTGGGTTCCATTGCAAAAAGGAAGAAGACAGAAGACTCACCTGACCAGAATCACTGTAAATCAGGAGGCAAGTTTAGAAAGGTCAGTGACAAGAGCAGGAATGCATGGCACCACTAGGGGGCAGTCACAGCCCAGCTTCAGCTGTACCCAGTGCCACCCAGGCATAGGGCGGACTTTCTAAGGTAAATTCTTGGTCTCGGTGGAAGGCAAGGATGCCAGGGCAGAGGGTAGATTGAGAGTCTCACTCTGGGCTGGGGGGAGGGGGGAGCACACCTACCAGTGGGGCCATCCACTCAAAGAGGTTGACGCTCTCCCCATCATTGATGTAGTACGCCTGCCCGCTCTGAGGGGGACAGGAGGGAAGAGGTACAGTCAGGTGTCTGCCCACGGCCCGATCCCCTCTTTCTCATGACTCCCTGAAGCTCCTTCAGCCCTCTTGTCCTCCTGAGCAGTTCTGGGAAGAGACCTGGGCAACACCTTAGTAAAGAGGTATGTGGTCTGACAGAGCTAAAGACAGGGTAACCCTCTATGAGGGGCTGTAACTGGCTTAGCAGTAATGATGGTATTTTTAAGAGACATCGATGTTGTGGGCCAGGTATCTGTCAATCTGATTATCAGACTATTCAAACAGTGGATGCCCCACCCCCACCCCCAAAGGGATTTTTGTTGTTGTTGTTGTTTTTGTTTTGTTTTTTGGTTTTTTTTTTTTTGAGACAGGGTTTCTCTGTGTAGTCCTGGCTGTCCTGGAACTCACTCTGTAGACCAGGCTGGCCTCAAACTCAGAAATCCGCCTGCCTCTGCCTCCCAAGTGCTGGGGTTACAGGCGTGCGCCACCACTGCCCGGCTATCTCCTTTCATTCACTTGTAACGGCTTCTCAGACCCCCTAACAGTTGAGGACTCAGCCCACTTAGTGACACTGAGCAGGGCTGTGGAGATGTGCATATTCCAGGGACTCTACTTAAATTTTAATCTCACTTCAGGACCCCAGAACAGACTGGTAGGGATCACTGGGTCCTTTTAACTCTCGCTTTTCAAGATGGGCTTTCTCTGTGTAGCCCTGTCTTGGGACTTACTCTGTAGATCAGGCTGGCCTCAAACTCATAAAGATTCACATGTCTCTGCCTCCTGAGTGCTGGGCTAATTTGACTCCTTTAATTGGCTTCTGAAGGATGGACTTTGGCTTCTTGGGGTACAGACTGTGGCCCCAAGTTTGGTAACAGGGCAACCACACTGACAAGCTGTGTGACTCTGATGGACTCACTCAGCCTCACTAGACTTGAGTTTCTTCGTCAAGATGAGTGTCGTGAAGACTGTGACATGCTTCAGTTGGAAGCCATGATGTCACAGGGTCACGGTGAAGAGCTAATTACACTCTCTGACACTCCTGGGCCTCCTGTAGGCATGCTCCTCCTTGCTGGGGGTGGGGTGGGGAGGGATGTCACAAAACACTCACAGCCACGTAGCCTTTAGCCATGGTGAGGCCCTCAGCCGCCAGCACATGCGCCTGCACCAGATTCTGCACATGGACCCAGTTCATGCGTGTCCTGCGGTCCCCAAACCGGAACATGAACAGTCTCTTCTTGATGTGGCTCTGGGGTGGGGGAGAGGTGACAGTGCAGGCTCACCTGGGTGGCTTTACGCTCTCTATTCATGTGCATAGACTAGACTCCCAGCCCCCATGTCCCAAGGCCTCTGGACATCTCTGCGTGCCCGTCTCACAGATGACCTGGGGCCGCCTTTGAGATTCTTAGTTTTTCTCATGCCTCACATTCGAACTGGCTGTAAACCCAGCTGCCTCCCCCGGCCGTTACTTCTGTTCCGAATACAACCACAGCACTGCAACCCTTACTCTCCTCGAGGACTGCGGCAGCTTCTGTATGGATTCTGTATGAATGACTGTTGGTATTCTGTTCAAGCTCCACCCCACAGTTACCTGGCAATAGCCAGGTATGCCTCGCCCCATATGCCTGGCCCACTATAAGAGGGGCTACTGCCCCTCTTCGCTCTCTTTCCCCTCTCTTTCCCTCTCATCCTCTCACCTCTCTGCCCCTCTTGGGCTCCCCTCCCCCCTCTCTCCAAGTGGTCATGGCCGGCCTCCACTCTCTCTCTCTCCTCTCTCTCTCTCTCTCTCTCTCTCTCTCTCTCTCTCTCTCTCTACTATACCATTGACTCTCATCCTATTCTCTAAATAAACTATTCTATACCATGTTGGTGTGTGTGTGTGGTCCTTCAGGGGAAAGGGGATGTCTATGCCTGGGCCCGCTTAGGTACCCCCTTGCCCCATGTCGCCATGCCATACTCACTAACACCCTTTCTCTCTTTTAAATCCCATCAATGGTGCCGAAACCCGGGAACAACAACAACTACATTAACAAACAAACCATCAGTGACAGCTGTCCATGCACCCTGCAGCAGCGGAGCTGGCCCTGAGCTGATGAATGCAGAGGCGCGTGGGCCGCGAAGATAAACGCAGAAAGGCAGACAGTGCCCGAAGCCCTTCTAGCCCCAGCCCAGCTCCTCTACAATTCCTTCTACGGACCCCCCTCTCCTCTCCTGCTTGGGCTACCACGACCCCAGGGCTGTCTGTCTCTTCCCGGACAATCATGCTGCTTTTGAGGAGTTGCCCCGTCAGGAGGCTCTTCTCCAAATCCTGCCTGGACTGCTTGCCCCCTTCCTCCCTGGGGAGGTTTAAAATCTTGCTTTCTCCAAGGGGCTTCTCCGACTTCCCCGGAAGCCCCATCCCCTCCGTCCATCCACTTTTTCTTGTCTCCCTTTGGGTTTGGCCCCTTCCAACACTCTTGCTGATTCAGCATGTGTGTGGATTTTCATCTATCTCCTGGTGTGAGAACAGAAGCCACACGAGGGCAGGGGTGTTGTATTCTGTTTGCCAGTCTGTCCCTGAACCAGAACAGTACCGAGCACACAGTAGTTCAGGAAGTATTTAAGCAGGGGTGGGGGATGGGAGGGAGTCCCTGTAGTTGACCTGGTACCCTTTGCGACCCAGCAAGGGACTATTTGAAGCAGCAGGCGTGAACAGCACTCCCCAGACCCCAGACACCCTTTCGTAGCTCCCGTAGCTCCCGTGGCTTTGCACTCTTAGTCAGTCCCAGCCACAGGTCCATGCTCAAGCTCTCCCCTACTTGGCATTCCCTTTCTCTGCTTACCTCAGCTCCTCGTGGTGGGGGGTGGGGGTGGGGAGGGAGATCCCCTTTCCTCCTTCCAAACACCACAGGCCTCCCTTCCTCCAGGAAGTCCTCCTGGATCTCTCCTGCCAGGCTCATTTTCTCTAGTGTTTCTCTACTCGGCTATCACTATGCTGAAGTTATGACTGTGCAGTCTGTCTCCTTGACCAGGCTGTGAGGACATGAAGCTTAGAGCCCACTGCAGTCATATTCTCAGCACCTGGATTTTTCTAGTGTTTTCTGGCAAGAAGAACCTTCACTGGCAGACTGAGATGAACTTCCCAGCCCTCAGGTCACCCATATGAGAGTTTTTCTGGGGTCTCCCCAACTTGAAACGAGGCCTGGATGGCACACTGAAAGCTTTGTGCCCGGTAGGGCTGAGGGAATGTGGACTGGAGGGCATCAGGGTGACCTGGCTGGGGACACAGCTTCTAGACAGATACAGTGACAAAGAGCTGCAAAAGTCCAATCAGCATGCACACCACGTCAACCTGACTCCTTCTGCCTCTGGTCACAGGACGACAGGAAGACCTACCGCCACTCGGGGCAGGTGTCTCTGTTCTTCAGGACCATAGATCCCTGGGGGACGGAGCACACAGGTGCGGAGGGTGCCTCCTCCTGGGACAGAAGAGAGGGTGGTCAGGGGCTTGCAGAAGAGTGGCAGGTGGCAGGTGGAGCCACAGCCTATGAGTATGGGAAGCCAAAGCCATCTACATCTCCTGCTTCTGTGTGGAAGGCCCAGTCTAAACATCTTGTGCTGACAGCAGCCCAGTTTCCTTGGGGATCCCCCTCCCACAGAGGTCCTTATGAGTGGTCTTCTTAGGATGTTCACCTGGCAGTATCAGCATCATCGGTAGTAGGACCACAAACCCCGAGGTCACTGGCCACCAGCTCCTAAGATCCTTTCTAAACCAGGTGGCTGTTGTTTTTCTACAAATCTGTTTTCCAGACACTTTGTTGTATGTTCCCTTTCCCCATGAATGAGCCAGGGTCAGAGCCTTCCATCTTTACCAAACACCCTTCCGTTTACAATGAAGTCCAGTGTCGTGGGTGATAGATTGGTCCACAAAAGATATGTTTGCCTTCTAGAACCTGCCAATATGGCTGTGTTTGGAAAAGGGCCTTTCCGGATATCGGTGAGTTGAGATCATTGCAGATCTTCAGCTGGGCCTAATCCAACCGCAGGAGGCTTGAAAGAGACCAACAGAGGGAAAGGAGGCCACATGAAGGTGTTTAGGGGTCATCTGAGGCTGGAGGAGACAAAGAGGGGCCTCTTCTTCAGAGCCTTCAAAGGAAGGTCCACCCTCTACACTAGCCAACACCAAGACTCCAGGATCCGGCTTTCAGATGGCAAGAGAATGCTATAAGCCACCGTGGGAGTTGCAGGACACTAACTCAAGCAGGTGCAAAAGGATACGACACACTGACAGGGCACTGTGACCTACTTATTAGGATTCTGGCAGCCAGTCAAGTGAGGGTCATCTCAGGACCAGCCTGGATTACAGAGCACGGTAATCACCTCTGGTGACCATGGCTGTCCTCCTGGAAGGCGGGTGTCAGCTGAGCTTTTCAGTGGCCTATAGCTAAGTTTAAACGCTGGGTCCCTGGGGGAATGGTGGAGGGAGGTCAGGTTGCAGCCAATGGTGGCCAGAGGGACACTAGGGAGCCACGTCACGGAGGGGCGGGCTTAGGGTATCCATGACTCTTCTGAGCATTGAAAGCTAGGGACATGCATATAAATAATTCCCAGCCAGAAGATTAGGTGTCTGGCCCGGCAGAAGGTGAAAAGGGGTGTGAAGGGAAAAGGGCAGAGAAGGGAATTCAACTGCATCAGATCCTGGGGAAACACTGTATATGCACACGAGGATCAGGGGTCAAACACTGATGGGCTAGGTAGAGAAACTGCGAATACTGTAGGGAAGAGAGCCCACATACAGAGACCTGGTTAGCTGCCTCTGAAGTAGCACAGGGACCCAGACCTGGATTCTGGGGCTAAGATGCTTCTGGGCTCAAAAGTCCAACTCTACCGCCCAATGCTGGGTGACTCTGAGCGAAGGCAGCTAATCAGTCTCCGCTTCCTTATGTGTAAAACTGGAGGCTATAATTTCAAGCCACTCTTGTTCTCCAAAGTCAATTGGTTCCCAAGTTTGTCTTTAATTAATGGTACTAGAGAAGTGGGTTGTGATCCCTTCAGAGATTTCATATCAGATAGCCTGCATATCAGATATTTACATTCCTATGTAGAAGAGTAGCAAAATTACAGTTAGGACGTAGCAATTTTATGGTTGGGGGTCATCACAACATAAGGATTATTGTATTAAAAGATCTCAGGGTTAAGAAGGTTGAGAGCCACAGTACTAGAAGTTGAACACAGGCCTTATGTGGAACGAGCACCCTGTCTCCGAACTATTTTTTGTTTTGTTTTGTTTTTTGTTTTTTGTTTTTTGTTTTTTGTTTTTTGTTTTTTGTTTTTTTGAGGCAGGACTTTGCTATAGAGCCCAGGATGGCCTTGAGCTCACAATGTAACTATTGCAAGCCTTGAACTTGTGACCTTCCTGCCTGGATCTCCTGAGCAGCTGGGCCCAGGTAGATGAGACTGTGTTGGCTGGTTCCTTTTAACTTCTGAGTTTTAGAAAGACAGTAACAATTACTTATGACGAGCAAACTGAATGGACTCGGCTGCTGTGGGGAAGACCAGGGATGCCTAAATTCCATCTCCTCCTCAGGAGTGATATCGATGAACCTTTTGCATATGAAATTAGTATGTAAAATAGGACCTGACGTGAAGAATGCAGATGAGCATGGACTGCAGCTAGAGAAGGAAACACAAGGAGACAGCCGAGGCAGGTTTTTTTTTTCTGGAACGTTATTGAAGGTTAAATGTAAGAGCCTCTCACTTGCATAGTCCCTTCCAAAGAACTATAGCTCCTTGCATATTTATAACGCTACAGAAGACTGCTAAAACGAAATCCACTCCCATGTGACAGCAAAGAGAAGTATCAGGCTGTCAAAGTCTTTTCCTCACAAGGCCACAAGCATGGGATCTTACAGTCCAGGCTGGGTTCTGGTTGAAGAGGCTCATGCGGGTGCTCAGAACACACTGGAGGACAAAGGCCCAGATCGTGGGGAGATGTCACTTAGAAGGATGTCGGGCGTCAGACACACATTTCAGGGAGACAGCCGTGGGCAGGCATGCTCGTTATAAGCATGTCCCCTGGGTACTTACCTAGGAGTGGTGTCCCATTGGCCATGAGAGTCAGCTGGTCGGCAATGGCTTTGGTTCGAGAATAGTGGTCCATATGCTGCCGGGGGTGGGGGGGGGGAGGAGAACACAGCCACCAGATGGGCTCAGTGACATTGTTGGCAATGCTGACCCAGCTGGGTGTGGTCTACCCTATGGCTATACAGTCCTGGCTCAGGGAGGCATCTGTCAGTCTGTAAAGTCTGGCCCATGACACTGATACTGGATATAGGTTGGGTGATCGAGTCATATGTCATACTTTGCTGTTCCTGTGGCATTTTTTTTTTCCACACAATCTCATTTGATGCTCTCTTCCAACCACCTCCATGGTGTTCTCAGGCTTAGATGAAGAAACAAAGGTTCCGAGTGCATGATATGCCCTGTCACAGAGGTGAAAGGTGCCAGGCAGGGGATGGGGGGTGGGGGGGTAGGGAGTGGGGAGGTGGGGGGGTGTCAAGGCCAGGTTCTCTCTGGTTTTGAAGCTTTCACAGGCAAGACATACTAAGATGGGAGAAAGCTTGGGCCACTCAGTCTGAGAATCCAGCCTGCTGGGATGCACCCAGAGTAAAAAGATGGACCTGGCTCTAACCATGCCTGTCCTTTGGGCAGTCACCTTCAGGCATGCCACCCTGCACCCTCTCCCAGAAGTTGGTACCTTGTCCAGGGGGAAATATGGGATGTCCTCATTGCCCTGTTCTATGGGTTTCCCACCAAACGTCACGTTGACTGTGCTGGTGTACACGAGCCTCGGAACCCGCCGACGGACACAGACTGCAGGAGACACACACGCCACAGCCGGATTGTGAGCAGGGAGCTTGCTAAGGAGGTGCTCAAAAAGGCCTCTGTGGGCAAATCCACCCATCTCTATCCAGTCTTCATCTCCACCCCACACCATCAGGGAGCTCCCAGAATCCAGAGCTGCCTGGGAGGGAAAAACCTTTTCCTCAGCTTGGGATGTGTGGGGGGCGGGGATTCTTATTCCTCCTTCTGGTATAGCTTTGTCCCCCAGGGCCACCCTCTCAGGGGCAGGTAAGAAGAGAAGGCTCTCTTGGTGGGACAATAAAAAAAGATGTTCTAAAACTAGAAAAAGTACCAGTCAAGGTGGGCGTATCCAGAAGACCCAATGGGGATCTTCTATCTGATGCCTCAGTGGCTTTCCTCAGTTTCTTCCTCAGCCCTGAGCCCCCAGACATGCTAAGACTGCTGGTGTCCAAGCAGGTCCGAACACACGAAAGAGAATCTACCTCCCACTGGCCTAAGTTGGTACAAGCTAGTTAGGGTAGGGGGTGCTGCCTCAGTGGCCCCATGCCCAGACCCTCCCCCGAGCCAGGCCAGTGGCAGGAGACAGAAGAGGAAGGATCACACAGCACGCCACGCTCCACTCTGGGGGCCTACCATTAATCACTAGTTTGGTCCCTCCGACATTTATAGACTCAATCTCCTGTTTTTGTAGCTAAAAGACAAGAGGGAGATAGGAAGTCACGTGCTGCCTTCTGCCTTGTGGCTGAGCCCACAGGCTGGGCTCAGGGTTGGCAGGGTTCTCACTGAGGGACACTTGGTGCAGGGGCTGGCATAGAGTTGGGCACTTCAAACTCGTTGGATCATTTTCTGCCTCCTCAAGTCTTCCCTCATCTGAGACAAATGTGGTGGTAATGGCCGTGTCCGGGAGAAGGGAACGGGAGTGTAAACGAAGAGAGGGACTGCACTGGTGGGTCCTGGTGTGCCAGGCACCCAGCAAACAATACAGTCAAGACCTCTGTTAACACCGCTGGGAAAGATGATGTGCTGCGTTCTTAAACTGTATTTTTCTGTCTGTCTGTCTGTCTGTCTGTCTGTCTGAGTCCAGGCTGACCTCAGACAAGCTTTACAGATAAGGATAACCTTGAACTCCTGATCCTCCTGTCTCCACCTCCCAAGTGTTGGGATTATAGGTGTGTGCCACCATACCTGGCTTGTGTGTGTGTGTGTGTGTGTGTGTGTGTGTGTGTGTGTGTAGGATCTAACTCAGGAGGCATGCTAACCAGTACTCTATCTACTGAGCGGCATCTCCAGCCCAAACTACTTCTCTTCCTACCGTGGTGTCTTGTTTAATGGGGAAGCAGCTACAATGTTAAAAATGATTCAAAGAGTGACAAGTATTCCTGGAAGCTGCCGAGAAGGCCCAGCGGTTGGTCGGTCGAGAGTACTAGCTACTCTCCCAGAGGTCCTGGGTTCAAATCCAAGCACTCACATGGCAGTTCACAACTGTCTGTGAACCCAGTTCCAGGGGATCTGATGCCTTCTGCCGACTTCTTCAGGCACCAGGCATGCTTGTGATGCACAGACACGTGTAGGCAAAACACTCATACACATAAATTTTAAAAAAGACTATCTAATGAAGAGGACAGTTCCTGATGCTAAGTTTTTCTCTGTCCTCTCCAGAGGGAACTGCTGTTAACAGCTTCACATATTTGTATAGAAAACCTGTATTTAGCCGGGCGGTGGTGGTGCACGCCTGTAATCCCAGCACTCTGGGAGGCAGAGGCAGGCAGATTTCTGAGTTTGAGGCCAACCTGGTTTACAGAGTGAGTTCCAGGACAGTCAGGGCTATACAGAGAAACCCTGTCTTGAAAAAAAACCAAATCCAAAAAACAAACAAACAAACAAACAAAACCCAAACAAACTTGTATTTAACATCATCATATATGTAACATCCTAGCTTTAAAAACTTTATCATATTTGTATTATTTGTTTTGTATGTGCATGTGTGTATGTCCATGTATGTGGGTGCCATAGTTCATAGGTGGAGGTCAGAAGAAGGCTTGTGGGAGTCAGTTTTCTTCTTATACCATGTGGGTTCTGGGGGCCAAACTGAGGTCATCAGGCTTGGCAGTAGGCACCTTAACTGGCTTAGTTGTTATTATTGAGACAGTCTTTATTATTATTATTATTATTATTATTATTATTATTATTATTGAGACAGAGTCTCTCTAGTCCTGGCTGTCCCAGAACTCGATTTGTAGACCAGGCTGGCCTCACACTCAGTGATATTCCTGCCTCTGCCTCCAGAGTGCTGTGTTCGAAGGTGGCTGGTTGAGTTATCTTGTTGGATCTTAGCTTTTTTTTTCTTTTTTAAGGTAAGTAGGAGAAACAAACATTATCTTAAATTTTGGAGATTTCTTGGGTATCAACACTTTTGAGTCTTCTCATTCTTTTGAATGTCTGTGTACAATTTCATGATATACCTGCTACATCTTACTTTAATAACTAAAGGACCACGGAGATATTTCTGGTATCTTGTTATTAAAAACAATGCTATGAAGATATAAATAAGAATAATCTGAGTCAAATGGAGGACGTTTTGGTAGACACTGCCACTGTGCTCTCTGGAGTCTGTGACATAAGTCATAGAGGTGCCCTCCCTTTCCAGATGAGGAAGGAGCAGCTTGGAGAGGTTAAACTGCCCTTGGTCACACGGGTGGGAGGTACCAGAACTGGTATTTGGTGTCATGGCTGCCCGATCCTTCTCTAGAGGAGGTGAAGAGCAAGGAGCAATACTCAGGCATCTGAGTGCGGTGGGGGGCAGGACTTGGGCAGCTCTCCGCCCAGCTCTGGGCGTTTCTGTGTGGCTCTCACCTTCTCAGCCCCAGACATGCCGTAGGAGGCCACGTGAAAGACACAGTCCACCCCCTGGAAGGCCTGGTACAGGGCTTCTTCATCTCGGACATCAGCCTAAAACAGAAATAAGAGGTTCAAATCCAAGGCAGTGAGCCAGCCCAGGCTAAGAATCTGGTAGGTCAGGACTTACTAACTCCATAGAGTGCGGCCGCATTCATTCTGCTTGGGACCAGGGCTGGCCTGGCTGTTTCACTGCACTGTTTTAATGACTCCCTCTGAACACACTGGAAAATGCATGTGATTACTGTCTCTGTGGACAGCAACCGAGCCTCAGAAAGGGACAACTAGAGCTGGGGAGTGTAAGAGATGGAGCTAAGGACGGCAAGAGGGTGACCGTGCTTTCCGAGGAAGCCCAAAGAGCTGACTCCTGGATTTCACACAAGGCTGGATGGGATGGCTTGCACCTGTGCTCCCAGCATGCCTATGGTGAGATGGGAAGTAGAGGGAAGGGGAGGGGGAGACAAGATAATTCCCTGGAAACTCTTAGGCTAGCCAGACTGGAGTGTGCAGTGTGACAGCAGAAGGGAGAGTCCAGCCCCACTCATTGTGGTGGAGGGAGAGAACTGACTCTGGAAAGACGCCCTCTGGCAAATGTATGGCTGAACTCTCACACACACATCACATGCACACATACATACATGATACATATCGGAGACATACTCACACATACACATATATCACACATGAAAACATCACACACATACACATACACACACATTATGCCTGTCACACAATGCATACCACACACACACCAGTATGGCTGCACTCTCACACACATCACATGCACACGTACATACATCACACACATCGGAGACATACTCACACATCACTCACACATACACATATATCACACATGAAAACATCACACACACACACACACTATACCTGTTACACAATGCATTCCACATACACACCAGTCACAAGCATGCACATTGCATACATACATACATATCCCTTACACGTACACATATCACACACAAATACATTACACACATACACACACACTACACCTGTTACACAATGTATACCACACATACACATTAGTCACACACCTGCACATCACATACATACACACATATCCCACACACATGCTCATACATGTCACATACATGAACATTACACACACATATCACAAATACATCACACATACATAAATATTATATGCATATATCATAAACACATCACACACACGAACATTAACATACATATCACAAACACATGTACATATACATCACACACATGAACATTACACACACATATCACAAACACATGCACATATATATCCCACACACATGAACATTACACACACACATTACACACATATCTCTCATACACTCATATCACACACCCCCCATACACAATGATAACAAAATCTAAAAATAAAAGAGAATTGGAGGTAAATTTGGCTCCAGTGCTGGTTCACATCTGTGCCTCTAAGCCCTGCCACCAGCACCAGCACCTCCAGCAGCCCCCACCCCGATCCCCATCTCTGTACCTGAATAAACTCAGTTCCTGAGGGTAGTGGCCACTGGGGTCTGCGGAGGTCAAGCAGGATGACAGAGGTGCCTCTCTTGGCCAGGCTGGAACCGAGGCTGAAGCCCAGGTAACCTCCTCCTCCGGTCACCAGAACCTTCTGTCTGGGGGCCTGTGTGTGTTTGGCCTGAGTCTTCTGCTGTAGCACTGGTACTGGGGTTCTTACTGACTCACTGGGGTCACAGCCAGTCCCGGAGCCTCGTCTGGTCGCAGGCCCCAGTCCAGGTAATGGTGCAGATCCTGGACTAGTTACTGACTCGCTTACTGGCTGAGGTACTGACCTAGCTCCTGGCTGAGATACTGGGCCAGCTCCTGGCTGAGGTACTGACCCAGCTCCTGGCTGAGGTACTGACCCAGCTCCTGACTGAGGGACTAGCGCAGGTACTGACTCGGATCCTGGCCTCAGTCCAGACCTAGCTCCTGGTCCAGGTAATGACCCTGCTCCTAGCCCAGGTCCCAGAGTAGCATTAGGCCCTGAGGTAGCACCAGGTCGCAGCCCAGTCACAGAAGCAGTACTATGCTGTGGCCCAGACCCTGGAACAGCACTGGGTCCAGGCCCAGGCCCAGGTCCTGGAATAGCCCCAGGCCCCAGTCCAGAGTCCAGAACCACCCCAGGTCCTGGCCTAAGGCCTGACCCTGACTCTGAAGCAGACCCCAGACCTGAGGTTCCTCTGCAGGCCTGGCATACAGGGCACCCCTTTTCGTCCTGGCCTGCAGTTTGACAGGTCTCTAGTGGGGAGCCCGCAGGGTTGGTCTTCATTCTCTATGAAGCCATGCAGCCTAGAGGCTGTCCACCTGTGAAGAAAACCAGAGGAATGTTCTAGGTTCATCCCAAGGCACATGTTACCAGATTCGCAGGACTGAGGGGAAACTTGGGCCTTATAGATCTCTCAGGGCTCTAGACTCTTTCAGAGCCCCAAGAACCTCCACGCGGCTGCTCGCTCCTTAGGGAGTCAGAGAAGGCAGCCTGCCCTTTGACTTCATAGCTGGGGGATCTGAGGCTCAACATTATGCTGCGTGACTCAGATGTACACTAAGGACCCCTGATTTCCCCCACAGGCGCCATGTAGCACCAGAGGGAGGCGGCGTCAGTCATACCTATGGGGCCTCATACAGTAGGTGTGGTGCTCTAAACTAAGCATCAGGAGGAAAAGGGAAAGGGGGAGAGAGGAGAGGCGAGGAGGGAGAGAAGATGAGAGGAAAGAGGGAAAGAGGGAGTGGAGGAAGAAAATGAAGAAAAGGAGAGGCAGAGAAGAAAGGGAAAAGAGGAGGAGGGAGGAGGGAAGAGGACGAGCAGGAGGAAAGAGAGAAAGATAATGGAGGGGATGGGACGAAGGGAGGAGGAGCAGGAGGATGAGGGAGGACAGGAAGAGAAGAGGAGGGAGGACCACGCAGGACTTAAAGGGCTAAGCCTCCGGAAACTTGTGACTCCCAGGTCTGCAGTCACTCCCAATACCAGGTGCCCAGGAGCAGCTGGCTGACACCATGTGACCCACTTAAGCCCCTGCAGCCCTCTGGACCCGGATTCTGTCCTCCTCGTTCTAGGTCTATAGTTAATTCGGGCTCAATCAACTGCCATGGTCTTTCCTACCCTTATCTACCAGAGCATCAGGCTGGACCAGGCTCCGGGTCACTCACATTATAAAAGCAATGACTGCACTGTAGGTCTTCTGTGTACTAAGTTATGCCTTGCCTGGTGCATAATGGCTGCATAAAAGAGCAGGTGTCTGTTGAGTGGCAGGGGCCACGGTAGTTATAGGAACCATGGCTGTGTCCCTTATGTCATTATCCTATCTGTTTTGGGACAGGAATACAGTCATGTCCCACAGGTGGTAGGGGGGAGGGCATCCCAAACTAGAGTTATTACCAAGGATGTCTAATTCCTCAGCCCACCCTCCGATCAGGAGACAGGACGCAGTTTCAGCGCGGAGCCTCCTCTCCCAGGGGACTCTTCTCGGAAAGGGTCTATGCATGCTTGTGGTGGCAAAGGCTGGACGTGCCCTTGGGTAAAATGCTTAAAATTTCGCTGTGGCTCAGTATCCACAGCTGTGAAACAGAGTCACATCTTGACTCCATCTTATACAGTGGTCCCAAGAGAGCAGATGCCCAAGCCTTTGCAGGTCACTTCAGTGCAGGCTGCGTGAAGGGTTTGTCGCTGGTGTGTTCCAGGCCTTGAACAGTGTCTGGCTAAGTGCTTGGGGAGGGGGGGGGACAAACAGGGGCCTGTTCCTCAGGGAAGTGTTACGGCTGAGCCAGGACTAAACCTGGGCATGGCAGTGCAAAATCCTCCTGGCAGTCCTAGAAAGTACAAGCTACTGTTCCCATTACCCAGAAGTGGAAACTGAGGCCCAGAAAATATCAGAGATTGTGTAAAAATTACAATACAAGGTTGGCTGTGCTGATGCATACCTGCAATATCAGAACTTCAAAGGCCTAGGTAGGATTACCATGAGTTTGGGACCAGCCTGGGTTACATAGTAAGTTCTGGGCCAGCCTGGGATACAGTCTCAAAAATACCAAGTAACATGGCCAACTAGATGACTCATCTCTGCAAGCCTGGGCTACATGAGTTGGATCCGTGAAGTTATCCTCTGACCTTTACACATGTGCCATGGCAGTGTGCCCTCACCCCGCCACACACACACACACACACACACACACACAGAGAGAGAGAGAGAGAGAGAGAGAGAGAGAGAGAGAAATAAAAAGAAATAACAAGACCCAACAAAAAATATAGTTAAAGCACTCAGTCCTTAATCCAGGACCAAGGAGGAGACATGGAATCTGGGTTTGATGAAAGGCCCTGGTAAGGGCACAGACCCTGGGGGACGCCCCGACCTCCTGGCGGCTGAGCAAGAGCGCTGCGCAGTCGACGGATTGGGGTTTGGGGGCAGATCGCCTCATCCTCTTTGCCCTCTGTCCCCAGCCACCACCTTCTGCTCTGCACTCACCTGGCTCGGGCTCCCACAGCGCTGCGTGCATCTAGAGCCTCTCGGGTCTCCGCGCCAAAGCGGCACTACCTGTGTGGCAGCATCCGGGCTGGCCCGGGGACTGCCCCGCCCCGCCCCCGCCCCCGCCCCGCCCCGCTCCTCCGCCCCAGCCGTCCCGCCCTGTCGCTCTGCTCTCTCCGGCGTCGAGCGCGTTTGCAGCCCCACTCAGCCGAGGGTGTGCAAGCGGTGACAGGGCTGCTGCAGAGCCTGACCTGTCCTGTCTGCTCTACTCACCAGCTGCCGTTCTTCCATACCGACGTTTCCCTTTCTCCTCTTCTTCAATTCACCTGTTCCATTCATCCAGCTCTTCAGCTGTGTGTGTGTGTGTGTGTGTGTGTGTGTGTGCGCGCGCACGCGCGCGCGCGCGCACGCGCTGTTATATATACATTCCTTTGTAAACCTTTCTGTATTTTCAGGGTCTCTACATCTGCCTTTCAAACTTCCATCATCCATCTTCAGTTCACCTCTTACCTGTCACCTAACCCATCCAACCTTCCATCTTTCCATCTGTCCATTTTGCCTTCTATCCATCCACCCAACCTACCTTTTTTTGGGGGGGAGGGGGTTGGTTTTTCCAGACAGGGTTTCTCTGTGTAGCCCTGGCTGTCCTGGAACTCACTCTGTAGACCAGGCTGGCCTCAAACTCAGAAATCCACCGGCCTCTGCCTCCCAAGTGCTGGGATTAAAGGTGTGCACCACCACCGCCCAGTCCCACCTACCATTCTTACATTCCTTTCCCCCCTTTTCTCTGTGGTACTGCAGATTGAACCTCTGCTCTCATACATGCTAGAACCGTGCTCTACCCGGCAGCTACACCCTCACCCAACTCCGCTTTTTACTTCCCCTGTAGCCCAAGCAGGCATAGATTGACTTGGGATCCTCCTATCTCAGTCTCTCAAGGAGCAGGAATTAAGCCGGCACATCCAGGCTTGGCTCCACTCTTTCGTTTTAACGGATGCTTCTTCACTGTTGGCCTTTCTTCTGTGCTAGGGACCAGAAGGACTTTCCCATCTCCGGAGAACTCATATCTGAGAGGCTGTGCAGAAGGGCCTGTGTCCAGCCCCTATACATCTGCTAGAATGAAGCAGCCCGGCTGGGGTAGGGAGCGTGCCGCTCAGTCTGAAAAGGGCCGCTAAAGGCTCCCCATCTGCATAAACAAATCCTGAGACCGTTAGGTAAAGGATGCGAATCACAGAATTTAGCCTGCTTCTGCCATGTGCCAGATGGTAGGGTGTCCTGTTGGATCTCCATGATTCTGTTTTAGCCTCATTTTAGAGGTAGAAAAAAAACAGGTTCAGGACGAGGCCCAGGGAGTGGAAGGCCTTGGAGTCCTTAACTGGCTTTGCGTCTTTTCTGTTACATATATGTGTATGTGAGTACACATGTATGCCACAGAACACACGTGGAAGTCAGAAGACGACTCGCAGGAGGTGGCTTGTCTCTTCCATCATAGGGGCTCCTGGGATTGAATTTAGGTCACCAGTTTTGGTGGCAAGCCCTCTACCTGCTGAACTATAGCTTGCTGCCCCGTTGCCGCATTCTTGCTGTGTGTCTTTGGGCAGTGGCAAGGCTTAGCTTCCTCATCCACACACTGGAAACGGTGTGTAGTTTCCATTCTCTATGTATATGCAGACCTTAGAACATGGAGCTGTTCAGCTGAGCTCAACTAACAGAAGCTGTTATCATTATGTGCGACGGCGGGGTTCAAACGCCAGGACCACTTCGCAAGCCTTGGTGTCTTTCCTGACCCTCATGCATAAGAGCATCTGGACCACAGATGTCACATTCCCTGTTAGCTGCTGGTGTTGGCTGGCTTGCAAAGACCCCCCCCCCAACTGTCAGAGGCTGTGTTTGTCCCGCGTGATAGGTTGACGCTCTAATCCCTAACACTTCAGATGTAACTGAACATGGGATTAGTTCATCTGGGGGTCAATAGAATGGAGAAGACTCTCATTCTGGAACAACCAATGAGAGTAAAAATAATGAGGAGGTAATCTGGGCACAGACAGGCCCATGGGAGACGATCAGGTAGAGGATGGGGTTATACTACTGAGTCACAGGAGAGATGGGAAGCAAGAAGCCAGGACCAGATCCTTCCCAGGGGCTCCACGGAGCCCAGCCCTGCAACCATCCATTCATAGCTCCAGCTCTAGGGGAGCCAATGACCTCCTAGGGCATCAAACCTGCATATGGCACATATACATACATTCATACATACATACATACATACATACACACACACACACAATACTCAAATGATAAAATAAAACTAAACCTTAAAAAACCCTTTAAATAATTTAATGATAATTTTGTGAAGACACACTTTGGTGTTTATTTTCTAGACTGGTCTTGAACTCCCTGTATAGGCCAGGTTGGCTCAAGTTGATAGCAGTTCTCTTGCCTCCTGAAACAGGGTAACTTTATTTTATTTTATTTTATTTATTTTATTTTATTTTATTTTATTTATTTATCTTTGTTTTTTTTTTTTTTTCCAAGACAGGGTTTCTCTGTGTAGCCCTGGCTTCCCTGGAACTCACTCTGTAGACCAGGCTGGCCTCAAACTCAGAAATCCGCCTGCCTCTGCCTCCCAAGTGCTGGGATTACAGGCGTGTGCCACCACCGCCCGGCTTCAGGGTAACTTTATAAAGAAAGACATTTGTTTTGGATTAAAGTTTAGGAAAAAATTATTTTAATTTCATGCGTGTGTTTTGCTTGTGTGAATGTACACATGCAGTGTGTGCTTGGTGTCCCCAGAGACCAAAAGGCGGCCCCGGATCCCCTGGAACCAGAGTTAGCCATGGTTGTGAGCTGTGCCGTGGGTGCTGGGAACCAAACCCGGCTTCTCTGGAGAAGCAGCAAAGTTCTCCTAACTGCAAAGCTTTATCTCCAGCCCCAGCCCAAAGTTCTCAGTGCAAGGAGTTTAAGATGTTGTGTGTGGTGATCGCCTCCTTGCTGGCAGAGTTCTGAGTGACAGGACATCGTGTGGAAGGCCAGGGCGTGTGTATGTGTGTGTATGTGTCTCTTTTGGTCTTTCTTAGTCTTTCTCTGAAGCCACCAGGACTCAGGCTTGGTTGACACCACCTCAGGACCTTGTCTAAGCCTAGTGACTACCCCCCTCCCAAGCCCTATCTCTGAGCATCCTGACAAAACACCACTCAGATGGAGACAGAACTTTCTCAGCTCCCAGCGCCCCTGGGATGCTCACTCTGCACTCCCCAAGGCAGCTATCACTGTGATTTCTGGTTTAGTAATGAATATACCTGTTCTTGAATTTCATACAGAACTGGGAGCATATACTCTTAGGTCTGATACCTCTTTTTTTCTTTTCTCTTCCTTTTTCCCTTTTTTTCTTTTTTGAAAGGTTTTTTTAAAAAAAAAAATATTTATTTATATATGTGAGCACACTGTCACTGTCTTCAGACACCCCAGAGGAGGACATTGGATCCCATTACAGATGGTTGTGAGCCACCATGTGGTTGCTGGGAATTGAACTCAAGACTTCTGGAAGAGCAGTCAGTGCTCTTAACATCTGAGCTATCTCTCCAGTCCCTTGAGAGAGATTGTTATGTAGTACAGGCTAACCTTGAACTTGCTGTAAAACCTTGATTTCCGGATCCTCCTGACTCCGTGCGTGCTAGGCAGGAGTCTAGGACTTTGTGCATGCTAGGCAGGCTTTCCACCGACAGAACTCCAGCTCTAGCTTATGTCGGGTTACCTACCTGCCACTGTTGATACATCTCATTGCATGTCGTAGCCCTAGCTCACACTCTTTCCACTGAATCAAAGTTTGCCACTATCCAAATATGTTATATTTATTTGCACATTGTACCATGGTCGGACATTGTGGTTTCCAATTTTGAGCTTTTACAAATCAAGCTATCGTACACATTTTTGCATCCACACACTCATTTCCATTAGAGTGGGATGGTTTGGCCACACAACAGATATGGCTTGCTTTAATGGAAATAGCCAAATTTTCAAAGTGGTGGAAATTTACATTTTCTTTCCCTGACCCCCATTCCAGAGATCAGTATCTCGATATTGACAGTCAAGCCACTGTATTGCGTCTGTAGTTGCTTTTCATTGTGACTTTAGTTTTTATTTCCATGATGAGTGAGGGTGTTGAGCCTGGCCAGGAATGACTGGCTCCTGCCTCCAATTCTTAAGTGCTGAAGTTACAGGTGTGTGCAGTAGTGTGATATCTGGCTGAATCTCTCTCTCTCTCTCTCTCTCTCTCTCTCTCGTGTGTGTGTGTGTGTGTGTGTGTGAGTGTGTGAGAGAGAGAGAGAGAGAGAGAGAGAGAGAGAGTCATACCTCTAAGTGGGTATTTTTTCATATTTATTTCCCACTTGTGTTTGTCTGAATTGTTCATTTTTAAAAATGAAGTACATTGTCTTTTCCACATTGAGCTTAAATTCTCTATATACTCTGAATGAGGTTTTGAAGAGGTTTTTTTTTTTTTTTTTTTTTTTTTTTTTTTTTTTGAGACAGGGTTTCTCTGTGTAGGCCTGGCTGTACTGGAACTCACTCTGTAGACCAGGCTAGCCTCGAACTCAGAAATCTGCCTGCCTCTGCCTCCCAAGTGCTGGGATTACAGGCGTGCGCCACCACGCCCGGCTTGGTTTTAAAGAGTTTTATCACACTCAAAATTTACACACACACATATGAATGCACACACATCATTACCAGTACTCAAGCATTTAAACTCATTTTGACTTTATTAGCAAAAGCAATTTTCACATTTTAGGAAACTATCCCAGTTGATCTAACACATGATGCTCCCCGCCCCCCTCCTCCCCCCCCCCCACTCATTTGTACATAGCATAGCTGGGCTCAAAGGGTCAAGTCTGATTTTGAGGCTGTAGCAGAACTGGGTCCATAGCAGCCTCCAGATAGCAGGTGATGGGGTTGGTAGTGGACTGGGCTCTCGGCTGTGTCTTTCCCTAAGCTAGGCTGCTGGTACCTGCCTTGGGCCGTGGATGGAATGGTAAGAAGTACGGGGAGGAACCAGGAGGAGACGCCTCATCTGGATGCTATCCAGAGCTGGGCTGTCACATTCAGGTGGGCACTCACTGCTTACCGTGAGACTGCTATAGGGCAGGGTCTGGGAATCCAGGGGTGGTTAAGACAGCAGTTTCTTGGAGGAACCATGGTCAAGAAAGCTTAGAACACTGGGCAGGCATGGTGGTCTGCAGTGCTGAATGCCACAAGAGGCATAGTAGCCATGACAACCAGAAGAAGAGGAAAGCCAGAAGCATCCTGGAGGTCCTGGATGGGTCCCAGGGACATCTGCACAGTGGAGCGACACTATCTGAGCGCTGCCTTGACAGATAAGCAGGAGTCACTAGGCAGAAGATGGCAAGAGGAAGTTCTTAGTGATCTTAGTCTAGTGGCTCCAGTACACGGTGTGCCGAGGAACAGGGCAGGAGAATGAGGTAGGCCTAGGAGGCCTCATACACAAATAAAAAGGTCTTCCTGCCCTCAGCCTTCAGAGTATCCTGGTGCTAGACATTTTATTTCCTGCAAGTAATCTGGGGTCACAGCTTTCTCTGTCAGTCTGCTCTGTCAGGGGTGCTCAGTGGGTGGTCTCTGTGGGATGGCTTTTCAAGTCAGAGAAATCACAATTTCTGATCCTTCCCACAGTTACACATGTGCCTAAGGCAGCATGTTCCTGGCCCTCGGTGGGCACTGGGCAGGATGGCATCCACTCCTCTTACCTGAGAACATGTCTCTAGCAAGAAGTAACCTTTGATTTCATGTCATTTTTCTTCAGGAGCTGGGATCTATAAGGCAGAAAGCAAAGAAAAATGAATCCCTGGGAGTGGGTAATGGTCTGGGGAAAGAAATACTCTGCTTTTTCTCATATGTGGATTTTCTTTTTTCTTTTATTTAGAGCTATTTATTATTATATGTAGTACACTGTAGCTGTCTTCAGATACCCCAGAAGAGGGCATCAGATCTCATTACAGATGGTTGTGAGCAACCATGTGGTTGCTGGGATTTGAACTCAGGACCTTCGGAAGAGCAGTCTCTTAACCTCTGAGTCAACTCACCAGCCCAGAAAATAAATAACAGATGACCCCGATGTGATTTTAACACACAACCTTATGATCTAGAGTCAGATGCGCTATTGTTGTGGCAAGAAACCTGGAATTTTCTTTGAGATGAGGTCTCACTATGTTACCCGGAAACTATGCTAGCCTTGAATTCACCTGCCTTTGTCTCCTGGGTGCTGAGATTAAAGGCATGTCCACTTGGGTGGTTAAAAAGGGGGTGGGGGGCAGCCAGACACGCATACCTGAAGACCTGGGCTTGCTTGAGGAGGTTTCTAGCCTTGGTAAACTCCTCGGCCAGTATCTTCAAGTCATCGCCTTCAAACAGTGGCAACTTTGGATCCTGGGAAAGGGGAAATGAATGTGAAATTCATTATACCAAATTAACTAGATGAGACCTGAAAATCTAAAATCTCAGAAGATGGTTAGAGCAAATTAGATGTCGCCTCTCACCAGAGGCAGGACGTCCTTGTGGGCCTCAGCTTGTGCATCTCTGTGTATCCAGGTAGCCACTGGGATCATTGAAATTAGAAGCTTGAGAGGCAGCGTGTGGGGTGGGCATGGAGGTGGGGAGGGACCAAGGTAGTGTCCACATTTCAGTGAGTTTGGGCCCATGTGGCGAATGTGGTATGTACCTTACCCGAACTGCTGGTGAGTCAATAGAATATCTTTAGCCCTTCCTCCATTTCTTATCGTAAAATAGAGCTTCATAGGAAAGTTTCCAAAACATTAACTACTGACACTCCAGAGCCTAACTTAAATGCAGACTCCCAAGTATCCAGAGCTTTGGGGCAGAGAGGAGGCTGCCACCAGTGTGTCACAGCAGCCGGGTGGCAGCAGCAGCTCCCACTCTGCATGTAGAGCCCTTTGAATAAGGGTGGTGGTTCATATCTCACCCAGCACTAGAGAGAGGGAAGATCAGGAGTTCAAGGCTGGCCTCAATTATATAGTGACTCTGAGGCCAGCCTAGACTACATGAAACCCTTTCTCAAACAACTAAGGCCTAGGGATCTGGAAATGTAGTTAATGGAAGACTGCTTAGCCAGGCTCTGGGTTCAACTTCCAGCACTTCTGAACAACAGCAACAAAAATTAAGCCAGGCATGGTTGTCCATGCCTTTAATCCCTGTACTGGGGAAGTAGAGGCAGGAGACTTGAGAGTTCAAGGATAGCCTGGGCTACATACCAAAATACCATCTCAAGAAACAAATATGAAATCAAATAAATAACGGTTAGTGATTAAGAGCACTGGTTGCTCTTCTAGAGGTTCTGAGTTCAATTCCCAGCACCCACATGGTGGTTCAGGACCGACTATGATGGGATCTGATGCCCTCTTCTGGCACGCAGGTATACATGCAGCAGAGCACTCATACATAACAAATAAATAAACAAAAAAGTTACATATGTATACATACCATTTTCCTGCTAAATGGGAGGGGCTCTCTGGAGCCTTTGACTCCCCTCAGCTATGGTTGACTTCATTCCATGTTGCTTAACAGATGAGCTAAAGATGAGCTAAATGTCTGTTTCAGAGAATGAGCACTGAAGACAGGAGCCCCAGGAACTAGAGCCCAGTGGTCCCCAACCACATCTCAGGGTCTGGCTCCACCTTTCATCTGACTTTGGGTATGCACCTCAACTTCTCGAGCTCTTTGTCTCTGTAAGGATGAGGGTGTAAGTGTGGCTGATTCAAAGCAGCCATCCAAGTAATGGTTCCACCTTCAAGGGGATCTGGCTTAGAGCAGCAGTTCTCAACCTGCAGGCTACCACCCCTTGTAGGTCAAACGACCCCTTCACAGGGGTCACATAGCAGATATTTACATACTGTTATACACGCAACAGTATATTACATACTGTTACGATTTATAAGAGTAGCAAAATTACAGTTATGAAGTAGCAATAAAATAATTTTATGGTTGGGGCTCACCAGAACGTAACTAAAAGGGTGGCAGTATTAGGAAGGTTGAGAACCGCTGGCTTAGGGGGATAGCCATAGGAAACATGCCCTTCTTGATCAGCATTATATGTCAAAAGAGAAGCAGAGACCTCGGGAAGAAGGAAGCCAGTATTTGTGGCGGCTTCTGGAAGCCTCTTCAGTAGACCCACGTTTATGCAGGTCACCTACCTTTTCCTTGATGAATCCTCTGATGAGCAAGTCTCGAATCCCCCTGAGGGCCTCGTCACTGACAGGGCAGTGGTAACGTCCCCCACTGAGAGAAGCCAGCTTCCTCAGGAAGTCCATTGCTGCTCTGGAGGAGAGACAGAGGCTCAGGGATTCATAGGGGCTAGGAGGGAGAAGCAGAACCCCAGGACCACAGTGGAACTTAAGCCTTTCGGGGATTAAGGGAAAGTGACCTGGCGATCTGGGCCTTAGCTCACACCATCAAGACCACCGTTAAGTACCTTCAGGTACGCACATCCAGGGTATGCACATCCACCAGGTGTCTACTGTATGTGAGGCCTAAAGGAACACAAATATGGCCCTTACAGAGTTTATAGTTTAGTCAGAGAGAGAAAATATGTGCCAAGATAACCAATTTTATTAACAAATTTTATTTATTTATTTTTTACGGGGGATTGAACTCGGGGCTTCATGCATCTAAGCATGCACTCTGCAACCGAGACATGCAATAGCCCTTCTTTGAAGAGGCTGCATCTTGTGTAACACATGCTCTTCTAAGTGATATAAAAATTGTTCTATCAAGATCAAGCCACTTAGTGCCAGCACGGGGCGGGGGGGGGGGTCCAGAAGACCTTCTCCTGGCTGAGGAGTTATTGACAGTCGATGGCTAGTCCAGGAGGGGGGGACTTTTTGGGAGCATATAACCACTAGTATGTTGCCCAGGTCCCAGTAGATGACCTCATGCCCATGTATATATGGGCAGCAGAAACTGGACTCAGTGCGTTATATTAATCAAAAGGAAAGATGGGACTGGAGAGATGGCTCATTGGTAAGAGCTCTTGTTGCTCTTGTAGAGGACCTGAGTTTGAATCCTAAGCTCCATGATGGCTCACAACTATCTCTAACTCCAGTTCCAGGGGATCTGAACCCCTCTTCTGATTTCTGAAGGCACCAGGTACTCATGTGGTACACATATCTACATGTAGGTGAAATATTCATACATATAAAATAAAACAATAATTTTTAAAAAGAAAGAAAAAAACCCCAAGAAATTGAGAGGGAGATATTATAGGGGCCTCCAGGAAGTTGGAGATGGGAATGGGGGTAGGTATAGTCAGCCATGTATACACGGATGATATCTTCAAAGAATAAATAACATTAGGAATTGCGCTATGTTAATGTTTTCTTCTCTAGTTTTCCTGAATATTCATAAATGCTTTCCCATGAAAAGAAGGCCAGAAGGGAGAAGAGAGCAGGATTCATGAACTAGGGTACATCAGTTCAAGGCTGCAGTGATGGAAGAGCAGCTTGTAGCTTGGTCAGTCTGGGGTAGGGAGAAGACAATTCATCCCCTGATTGCCGTGTCTAAGGGAGCTGTGGGTCAGTGGAGGAGGCTGTGGGTTAGTGGAGGGCGCACTCGAGAGAAGGGAGCTCAGCCCACTGCTGCTGCTCACCTGTCTGTGCTGGTCAGAGAGATAGTGTGCACCTTCACGCCTCTCTCCTTCTGGAGCTTTTGGACAGTGTCGAGTATAAGGCTGCAGCTCGTGTCTGGCTTCCCGTCGGTCAGGAGATACAGTCCTTGCACATCCTGAAAGCTGAAGGCTTTCTGAGAGAACAGGAAGGTAGTCAGATCTGGGCGTGGCGATTCACTAGGAAGGGCAGAGATGATGACCCAGCAGAGGAGACCCTGTCCCTAAGAAAAACGTGTCTGCAAGGATTCTATGACATTGCCCATTAGGATTGAGATTCTGGGCTGCCCAAGATAAACTGCCCACTATGCTAGCCCGGAGACCTGAATTTGATCCCTGGAAGCATGTAAAGTTGTAAAGAAAGAACCAATTCCATAAAGTTGTCTGTCTTCCACACATGTGCCATGACATGTGTACTCCACACAGATTATACAACACACACACATGCATGCACACATGCACAGACACTTGCATGCTCACACACACTCACACAAACACACACACACACACACACACACACACACACACACTGAAAAGAAATGTTAAATAAAGATTGATATTCTTCTTTCAGCCTAAGATAGACCAAGGGAGCTGGGAGTCAGGTTGGGGAAAAAGGCCCATTTCCTATCCGGTTAGTCCCAGACAGGCCACCCAACCTCCCTAACCCTCCCTGTCTCCATCCGAAAATGAAAGAGCCCCATGTCACTGGGTTGCTAAGAGGATGAAATGAAGTGACATGCTCTAAGTCCTAAAGCAGCACCATGGGCGGCCGGCGTGGGGCGTCACTATCTGTCATGGTACATGGCAGGGTTCGCTGGCAAGCACTTGCCGTCAGAGCTGCTAAGACCGAGGTGCTCCCCTGGGCTTGCAGGTGGGCCACCCACTTCATAGCCTTGTGACATGCAGGCTCTGTGCTCTCCACCAGAGTGTCCTGCCAGGGCTTCAGGTCCTTTGCAAAGCTGAGCAGGTTAAAACTGGGGAAGAAGAAAGAGAGGGGGACAGAAAGAAAAGAAAGGACTGGTTAGAACAGCCCAGTTTGTGCTGACATTGTGGATATTATCTCTGGGAGGACTGTTCTCTTGAGGACTCTACAGTGTGCCCAGACACTGAGGAAGGAGAGGGCAACCCCTTGTAATTTTAAGTGGACTAGCGCAGCGGTGGAGCAAAATACAGGGTTTTCGTCTCAACAGACTTTCAAAAGAGCGGTTCTTGTTTCTGAAACCTCTCTGCTCCTTGGAACTGTGCTCACCCTGGGAAACTAGGGGCCTGCCCTTTGATCTTCCAGACCCTATACACCCCAGCCCTGTCCCTACCGGTTACAGTGCTTCCTCAGTTGCTCCCAAATCAGTAGAACAAGCTCTGTCTTCACCCACTGCAGGTGGGGGCCCATGGACCCTGAGGTGTCCAGCAGGATGCACACATTTCTCTCCAAGATGGTGCCAAACAGCCTGCGGCTCCCTGTTCCATGATGACAGGAGAGGCAGGGAAGGAGTGGGACATTAGTTGTCCTCATGGTAGTTACGAAATACAAATGTTTGCAACACTTAGTGACTCTCTGACAATTGGTCACAAGTTCTCCACTGGGAGATGGCCCACTGGGTAGTGCTGGGGATGTCAGTCATCCAAGAGCTAGCTAGCTAGCCTTATGAGGTTTGAGAGATTAACATTTCAGTTCCAGGGGCTGGAGAGAAAGCCGGGGTGAGGGACTGGATGGAGACACCCATGGGGAATGGGTGGCACATTTAAAAAAGTTGTTCTAGGTTCAAGGGGGAGTTCCAGAGGGCTAGCAACTTGCCCAGAATCCCTTAGCTTAGAGCCTAGGTTTTGTCTTGGTCCCCAATTCACACTTGAGTCAGGCATCCTTTAACTTTGGTCTTCTGATTCTACAAGGCTGAATGGAGATGACACCGGGGAAGCTCAGCGAGTATCTGGTGTGACCAGTGTCATGAACCCCGGTGCTCACTGGGACAGCAGAAGAAACCTGACAGATGGCTGCAATATCAACTAGGTTGGGCCTTGTTGCCCAGGGTCTCCCAGGATTCATCTGGGTGTCCCAAAGCAATTCTGTCATAGGGACAATAAGAGGAAAGCCAGCCTGAAGCTGACAGGATGCGCTATGAGACTAGCCAGCCATCTGGTTAACCCTCCAAAGACCTCAGCCACAAGCTCCTATTTAGTACCCAGTGGTGGGAACACAGTGTGAGTCATTTTCACCTCCCAAATCTCTCATGCTCTGCCTCACCTTTCCACATACCCATCTACCTGGCCAGCTCTCTATCTTTCAAAAGGGTTGGACCAGGAAACCCTTGTTCCACTCATTCCCCAGAAGTTTATCATCCTCAAAGCAATCAGAGCATTACTGCAAAAGCAAAGGAAACTCTATGAGGCTTCCCATTGCTCTTGGTAACGTAAGTGCTCTGGCTGTGTCTCTCGGCTCCATGATGGCAGCAGAGGCAGGGAAGGCCAGGTGTGTGTGAGAGGAAAGGCAAATCCCAAGAGGGCTACGGATTGAGCATCGAGGCCAAGAGGCCAGGCTGACATCTTGAAGTAGACAGGAAATGAAGTAGATGGGAAACAATTTAGCTTTGAGGTTAAAGAGAGCCTTATGGACCCTCCTGGCAGCCTGTGTTACATGCAGGGCCCTGCGTAAGTTCATTAAGCCAAGTTGTCGATGCTGTCTACTTGAATGCTCTCGACTTGGCTCCTACTTACCACACAGTCTCCTTCTCTGTCTTTTTTTTTTTTTTTTTTTTTTTAGACAGGGTTTCTCTGTGTAGTCCGGGCTGTCCTGGAACTCACTCTGTAGTCCAGGCTGGCCTAGAACTCAGAAATCCGCCTGCCTCTGCCTCCCAAGTGCTGGGATTACAGGCGTGTGCCACCACACCCGGTTCCTTCTCTGTCTTTGAACTCCGTGTTGGCCCTTCCCTTCAAGACCTCTGCCCCAGCCTGCCTTTCTTCTTTGTCCAGTTACCACCTAAACAATCTTTAAACATCACTCCAGGGACACTTTCTCTGAGGTGACACTGAGATGATTCTTTCCCACCCCAGCAGACAGCCCCTCATCATACTGTATTCCTTCTTTCCTTAAGTTGTCACTGCTGTCATATCAGACCTGTTTGTGACTCTTTGGTTAACAGCTCTCTCCTAGACAGCATGATCCATGAGCCCAGGGGCCCCATTGGTATTTGTCTTCCCTCTCACACACACTTGGCAGAAGTTCAACACTTCTTCATTGAATGAATGAATGAATGAGTGAGTGAGTGAGTGAATGAATAAATAAACAAAGTACCCCTAGGTGGATTTGGGAATGAATGAATAAGTGAATAAATGAACAAAGTACCCCCAGGTGAGTTAGGGGATGAATGAATGAGTGAATAAATGAATGAAGTACATGAGTTTGGCTGTGTGAGTCCTGGGGACTGAACTGTGGTTGCACATGCGAGGCAGGCACTCTAGCACTAAGCTATAGCTCTGGCTCTCAGGTGAGTTTGAAGTGCAGGTGCTTGGGTGTGGACCTGTGTGGGAGGTGTGAGCTCCTTGCTACAAATGAAGGCACACAGTCATCGGCTAATTCCGAGTGGCTGGTGTGAGCTGAGAACAGGAGTAGGTATACCCCCTCTGCTTCCCCTTTGCCCTGTCCTAGCCTGCAACCTGTCAATCACTTCTGATTGACAGAGCTTAGGAGGAAAGAGGGCTTGGACCGCCACAGTCACGGCTGCAAGGCATGGCTACAGACCATGAGGCTCTCTTCAACTGCAAAGCTGGATACTTTCCTATCTATTTCATTTCCTGTCTACTTTAAATATCAGCCTGGCCTCCTGGCCTTGAGGCTCAACCAAGACTTGCCCTGGACCCCTGGCCTTCTGGCTTCTTCCTCACAAGTGCTGGGATTACAGGGTGAGGACCACACACCTGTAATTATAGTCAGCCCTCCTCTGGGATGTGAGTCTGAGCCTCCTCAGCCTGCCCCTTCCATGTACCTTTCTTCGAGGTACCTTGGTACCCTAGGGGAACTGTACAGGTTTCTTGTGGGTCAGAACCCCTTCTGTTTCTACCTTTACAAAGGGTAGAGTAGGCTCCATTAACGCCCAGCTCTTGCTTCTCTCCTAACCCTCATTTCCTACCATCCTAACAGCCGTGGTCTGAACTGGGGTGTCCTCAGTCATGAGCAGTGAGGAAAGGAGGCAGACCCCCCCACCCGTGGAGGTAGCCTGGACAGCAGACACTCTCTCTGGATTCTGGCCACATTTCTGTCACCTTGTCTGACCTCTGGAGCCAGAGCTCACTCTGTATAAGGAGAATCAGTTGGGTAGTCCACTGCCCTGACAGTTCTGAGGTGCTGGCCTTCAAGCCTCTGGGATTAACTTTGGCACTTCCTCCTCAGAGCCTCCCCCCCCCCAGCTCTCTGGGCTGCAGTCACACTCACCGGACAGCAGCCAGTGCAGCCTCTGCACATAGCACCTTGTCACCTTCTCCATGCATGCGATGTACGTCTCCATTTCCCACAGCGTCCACTGGATGTGTCTCACTACTCCCTGGGAGGGGCAGGCAGAGGCTAATCGGTCAGTGTTGGTTCATAGTCTCAGCACCCCTAAGTAGTTTATGCCATTATAACAAGTAATCCTCAATACATTTTTCTGTATATATGCATATTTGTTTGCATGGCTAATTTTGAAACAGGGTGTCACTATGTGGCCCAGGTTGGCCTTGAACTCAGCATCATCTTTCTACTGTTTCTTGAGTCCTGGGATTACAGACACAGACCATCACGTTTGGGCCAGTTTTGCTTACTGAAAGGTTATTTTTCTTTTAACTTACTACTATATTCAACGGTTCTGCGAAGGAGAGGGAAGTGGCGTAATGGTGCTGGGACAAACAGAGTCACCAGAAATGGTAAAAGCCACACCACCTCCAAGTTTTAAAATACAAAATCCTTAATGAAAGGCTAGAAAGTTCAACCATTTTAAACAGAAAGATGATCCTGGACAAAGAGGGGTCAGCATATGTAAATGGCCCCAAGTTCTTTTAGTGGATGATTTTTTTTTTTTGGCTTTTTTTAGTTTCCTCTGATGTTGATAACATGGTTTCAAAGGGCAAAGAGGAAAAGAAGCCTTTTATTATTATTATTTTTTTTTTTACTTTGTACTGAGAGCACTTACTGCATTCTCAGAACAATGAGAAAACCCGCCTCCTGAGCTAAAAGCAGAAAGGGGACCAGTTCCCTCCCGCTGTCCTAACAGAGCTCAGGCCAGTGTTAGGCACTCTGGTGGTTTGAATGAGGATGCCCACCTTTGGGCTCTAAGGATTAGGGTGAGCCCTGCTGGTCTATCAGTGAGGTGGGCTTCAACATTTCAAACGCCCAGCCATTCTTAATTAGGTCTCTGCCTCAAGCCTGTGAATCAAGATGTAAACTATTGCTATTGCCCTGCTGCCTGCCTCCTGCCTCCTGCCTGCTGCCTGCCGCCATGCTTCCCACCACAGTGGTCATGGACTCTAATCCTCTGAAACTATAAGTCCCAAATAGTCCCAAATAGACTCCTTTATCTGAAAGTTGCCTTGGTCATAGTTTCTCTACATTGATAGAAGAGAGACAGGTACCAATACTTTGGAGTGACTACGTCAGCATGGCCTGAGTACTTAACACCTGCTTCTAGGCCTTACCATCTACTCCAGGGTGTGTCTCAGACCCTGGGGAATTGGCTTTTTTTTTCTATCAGAATTCTTTATTTTCTATCAACTTAGGAAAGTCCTACTTTGGGGAGTGAGGCTATCCAAGCAGGGATGGAAGCCAGTGTCCCCTGATCTTCTCTCTGCCACTAGCAGCTGACAAAAGGTAAGGAAGGAACGGGAACGGGGGATGAAGAACACATTGTGACTTACATTGATCTCTATACTGGGGAAGAGAGTGCAGTGTTTGGCCAGGGCCGGCCCCTGGACTGACGTTTGATATCTACAGTTGGGACCAAGGCATTTGGAAAGTTCCAGTTTCAGCCTCTTCAGCCTGCAACTGGCCGTCCACTGTAAAATAAAATACTGTCAGGCCTAATGAGTGATTTGTCTTCATTTTATGTATTTATTTTTGGATCTCTCTCTCTCTCTCCTCCTCTCCTCTCCTCTCCTCTCCTCTCCTCTCCTCTCCTCTCCTCTCCTCTCCTCTCCTCTCCTCTCCTCTCCTCTCCTCTCCTCTCCTCTCCTCTCCCCTCCCCTCCCCTCCCCTCCCCTCCCCTCTCCCCTCCCCTCCCCTCCCCTCCCCTCCCCTCCCCTCCCCTCCCCTCCCCTCCCCTCTCCTCCTCCTCCTCCTCCTCCTCCTCCTCCTCCTCCTCCTCCTCCTCTTCTTCTTCTTCTTCTTCTTCTTCTCTCTCTCTCTCTCTCTCTCTGAGACAGACAGGGTCTCTCTATGTTGTCCTGGTTGTCTTTCACTTACTATGTAGACCAGGCTGGCTTTGAACTCACAGAGATCCACCTGCCCCTGTCTCCTCTGTGCTGGGATTAAGAGTGTAATCACTGGGCCCAGCTTGTTTTCCTTTTACACAGTGAGACTGAATATAGTTACGTGACTTCCCAAGGCCACCCAGTTAGAAGGTAAGCAGACTCGCTTCTGAACTTAATGTTATTACCCCATATGCCCCAGAAAACAGGCATTCTTAGCACGTTTGCCCTCTTTTCCAAGTAAGCCCACCCTCCTGGAAGATATGGTTGGTAGAAGAAATTACTGAGGGGCACGTGCTGATATGCACAACTGAATACCTCTTGACTTGAGCAAACAGTATCCTTCCTGGGCAGTTCAATGGAAGAATTAATTCTTCTGAAAGATTTTCCTTGAGTGCACCTCTTGTACACGGAACCTAGGAGAAATACAGCAGCGTTACCATGCATATGTCTCTCCCTTTCCCCCTTTCTCATGTCAGTTTCCCTGCAAGTCAAATTTGTTGCAAATTATTTAGGTATAATTTGCTGAAGATATAGAAGGTAAATTATGAGGAGAGGGGTGGCCTGCTTGGGGGTCCCTTTCTCCGTTTAGCAAGGAGTCCAGCTGGGACGGGTACTGTGATGGCTACTCTCCATTGTCAAATGGACTGGAATTAGAAGACACGACTCTGCATGTATCTTTGAGAGAACATCCAGAGAGGCTTGAGGAGGGAAGACACTCTCTGAATGGGCTGAGGTTCCGGATGACGTAAAGGGAAGGGGAGAGACGCCAGCCTCCCTTCTTCTCTGCTTCCTGACTGCGGGCGGGCCCAGTCTTGTGTCCTTGCTGCCACATCCGACAGCTTCTCCCTCCACTTCCCCACCAGGATGGACAATATCTCATCAAATGGGAGCTCAAATAAAGCCTTCCTTTAATAGCGTTTGCTTGTATTTTGTTACACAAAGAAGAAAAGCAAGTAACACAGGTACCACACCACAGGGACCCAATGGCAGGCTCAGGGAAGGAAATCTTTATTCCTCTCCTAATCGTCCTCAGGGCTCAGGGAACTGCCTCTTCCAGGAGGCACCAGTGAGCCTAAGGCCAGCTGAGACTCCACCTGCAGTTTTCTCATCCTGTGCCAATGGCAAGAAGCTGCCTGGTCATTTCTCTGGCTGGGAGAACTTTAAGGATGGGCCTGTTCCAGAGGCTGAGGCGTGGGGTAGCTGGAGAGGGCTACTATCCAGGAGGAGCTGTTCAGACACACACTGGCTTTAGCTTACCCACACTATTCCCAGACTCTGTGTAGAACAGAAAGAGCTTTGCTTTTTCTCTGGGGTTGGCCTTCATCCTCTGTTCCACCATCCCTTCTTTCCCAGGTTGGGCTGCAGCTGGAAGACATTTGAGTTGTTGGTTGGGTAACTCTGTAGGTCCCATCGATGAAGCTACTCTGCTTGGCTACCTCAATTTCAGCGAAGATCGACCCTAGACATGGGGACTCTCGGGCTCCTGGCTCCCATCTCAGCTTCCTTGGCCTTGTCTGGACCAGTGATAGCTGGAGCTACTGTCACTAAGTCCTGATGCTTCCCGGACATCGTGTTAAGTGCTTGGTGTGCCTTGTGCAGTTTCCTCATGGTCCCCAGCTTACAGATGGGCTAATAAGGAACAGAATGAGGATTCCCGGGCTTGCTGCCACAAACCACGCTGCTATAAACCCTTTTCTTCAAAATGAAGACACATAGTCCCAGGTTTATAAAGGGAGTGCTTTCATAAAAAATAGCTATGGCTTCTCTTATGAACCCCTTTGGACCTGAACTCAGGAACATCTGCAAATAGGGACCTGGCTGTAGCAGGCAGATGGCTGCAGGCTTTCTGAGAAGCATGTTGGCTGGTGGACGGGCACCGTCAACCTCACCATCATGTAGGTAATCACTTGCAGTATTAACTTGTACCTCCGCTAACTTTCCACCCTTGCCTGTCCACTGCCACACCTTACCTGGAGAGACCCTCGTTTCACCATTGAGGGGATGACACTTCAGAGATTTCAGCTGGGAGCTTGCTTCTCCATCCGGTTCATCTTTAATGCTCTAGAAAACAGGCCATCTTACCCATCAGAGGCCTGCTGCCTGGGGTAGGAAGTTTCCCAGTCACCCTGACCTCAACCTGCCAATCAAGAACAGGGAGGAATCTAAGGGAGTTAGAACTTCAGGCACATTTGGACTACCTCTGTGGAAGATTTCACAGGAGGCTCTGGGTTTGGGAGTGAAAAGGTATATGAATGTATGCATTCATGTATATGCTATGAGAGCACACTAGAAGAGCTGATGGGTAATTGTCAGAATATTCTTCGCTAGTTTCGGCCTTCTGTTCCTATTGGACTAGAATTTCTGGACCTCCATTATGACAATCATTTAGGTAACTTCTATGCTCTATTTTTGTTGTTGTTTTAAGACAGAGTCTTACTACGTAGGTTTGGCTGGCCTGGAGCTTGATGTATTGACCAGGCTGGCCTTGAACTCATGGAGATCCGCCTGCCTCTGCCCACATGTTGGGATTAAAGGCATGTATGGCGTTTCTCTATCTTGGGCCCCTCAGTAAGGAATTCTTTTCTTACTGGGCACAAGTAGAATGTAGTAATAGTTTAGTAAGAGTTTGTGACCTGTGGCGGAAAGGGCCTAGATGCTATCACTCCAGGGGCTGCCCAGCCCAATGGAAGCCATGCTGCGGCCTAGCCCTCCTCATACTGAGTCAGCTAGAACCACTGAAGGTCCCAGAAGAAGGCCCTGAGATTCTGAGGTTCTCCCAGAGTGGGGTTATTAAGAGGGGTAGGAACGAGTCTGAGCTATTGGGCTTCTTTAAGTGAGTCCAGGAAATGCCTTGGAAAGGGAGCCCATGAGTAAGCGACACATCCTGGGATAGACGTCGCCATTCTGAAATGTGTTGTGTTCACTAGTGGCCCAGTCAGCAATCTGCTGAACAGCCTTCAGGTTTCACTGACTCTTCTGCCCCCAGTGTTGTCCCATGAAGGTCATTCCACTAGAAGGCCCTCTCACCACTTAGGTAAGGAGTATTTTATGTAGCCATGTTTGATGGCTGTAACTGAAGACACTCCCCGGCAGGCTTAGGTTGAATCTGAGAATCCCATCATTGTCCCTGCTAAGCTTGGTCTCCAGCACCAAATCCTGTTAGTGACCTTACTCTTCCCCTACAAATCCTTCAGGTTCAGTTACCACATGCAGAGGAGGTGAGTGTGTTTCCATGGAGATCCTAGAACTAAGCTAGGGAGAGAAGCTGAGATAGGCATAACCAAAAGCACAGGGGAGTGGGGAAACCATAGTTGCCCCCCTCTAAACTAAGAGGCAGGGGCTCTTTTCAGCGGCTCCCATGAGACGTCCCTCCCTGAATCTCTGACTCCACCAGTGCTAGTCCTGGGGCCTGGCCCAGTCCTTTAGAGATCTAGGAAAGACAAGGAGACAAACTGGGAAAAATCCTCTGTGTGTTATTAGGGAAGGGTGTCAAACCATTCTGGCCACCGAGGGGGCTGTGGGCTTGGGAGGATAGAGTTTCTTGGGTTGACTTTGCTGCAGAGTGGTTGTCTTGTCTTTCTCGGGGGCTCCGCTTTTCAGTTCTTTTCCTGAATGGTTCTTCAGGGAGGCCACAAGGAAGGCACACTGCAATGGGAATCGTGTGGTTAGAGCACACTGGCAACTGTGGGTAGATAGATACTCACGCTCAGTAGGACAGAGGCCTTTTGATGCTTCTTTCTGCAGAGAATACAGTTTGGGACTAAGAGTTCTGCGGGTTAATCTTTTTTTTGTTGTTGTTTTGTTTTGTTTTGTTTTTTCGAGATAGGGTTTCTCCGTGTAGCCCGGGCTGTCCTGGAACTCACTTTGTAGACCAGGCTGGCCTCGAACTCAGAAATCCGCCTTCCTCTGCCTCCCAAGTGCTGGGATTAAAGGTGTGTGACACCACCGCCTGGCCTGTGGGTTAATCTTAATGGAGAATAAGGACCTCTTTATTGTCCTGGAAACTGGGAAAATTAATGTTCGGGGTTTCAAGCCAACGAGACATGATAATTATACCACTTTATACCCAGTTTGAATATGAAATGTCCCCTTTCGGCTCATGTATAGTTCTCTGTACTATGAGAGGTTCTAGAACCTATAGGAAGAGGGGCTTTCTGGAAAGAGAAGGCAGATCCTTGGGAACCAGACCTCTCTCTGTTCTCCCCTCTCTGCTTCCTGTCTGCTACAAAATCAATTGCTTGGTTCCAGATACATCCACCACCATGACGCTCAGCCTCACCTACATCCCCACCATGACACCCAGTCTCACCTACATCTCCATGACGCTCAGCCTCACCTACATCTCCACCATGACGCTCAGCCTCACCTACATCCCCACCATGACGCTCAGCCTCCCCTACATCCCCAACATGACACCCAGTCTCACCTACATCCCCACCATGACACCCAGTCTCACCTACATCTCCACCATGACGCTCAGCCTCACCTCGGGTCAATAGTCAAGGAACCAGCTATGGGCTGAAATCTCAGGGTAGGAACTAATAATTCCTTTTCCCTTTGGTTTTTCTCAAATATTTGTCACATTGATGAAGAAGCCAAGATGTTGCTCGTCTGATAGGGAAACCAAAGCTCTGTCAACTCAAGGTTCTTATTCAAGGTCACACTACTCATTAACGGGAGAGCTTCAAGGCGACTCCAAGGGCCTGGGCAAGCCAGCATGTAAAACCCATGATCAGCCACACAGTCAGCTGACCATATTCTAGCACCAACACAGACACTGGTGGAATTGCAGTGGAATGCTTCTTCTTTTTGTCTAAAAGTTTCTCAACTTCCCCAAAGCTATTCTACTATTTTACACTCCAGGAAACACTTTTTGAACATAAGCACATATCCAAAAGAAGGTGGGGTTAGGATATTATTGTCTACTAATATCTTGTAAGTGTGTTACGGGTGACAATAGGATGGTTTGCAAAGAACCAGAGATTTATAGACCCCAGATGAGCTAAGGCATGTTTGGGGAGTCACCAGCCCACTGACCCCGTAGTCATAGAGGAACAGAACACACCCAAGCATGGCTATAGTCCTGGAGATGTGTCAGTCTGTGAAATAGCAGGAACTAACATTTGAGGAAGGGTGAGACCTTTGCAGATCCTCCCCTTGGCTTGACCACAGGCCCTATAACCGCCTCCAGATCTCTAGCTCTACTCCTTACCTTCTCCCATCTGCCTTCAGGCCACCCTTATTTTTCAATCTTCACAGACAAGCTCACCTTTCTCTCAGCCTCAGCCTCTCTGCATCCATCACAGGCTTCCTACATTCTCTTTCAGTTGTCAATGACACCATTGTCTACCAATTGCTCCAGAAAAGACCTTGGGGACGTCCTTCTGTTGCTTCCTGTCCCTCACCAGGTGCTCCATCGGGTATAAATCTGTAATTCATCTTTAAATGTTCCCCTGATTCTCATTGCTCCTGGCATGATCTGGTTCTTTCCTACCTAATTTCACCAGGACTACTCAAATCTCCTTTGGAGAAGTAGGTTTTTTGTTGTTGTTGTTGTTGTTTTTGTTTTGTTTTGGTTCGGTTTGGTTTTGGTTTTTCGAGACAGGGTTTCTCTCTAGTCCTGGCTGTCCTGGAACTCACTCTGTAGACCAGGCTGGCCTCGAACTCAGAAATCCACCTGCCTCTGTCTCCCAAGTGCTGGGATTACAGGTGTGCATCACCGAGAAGTAGTTTTTTAAATTGTTTTTCTATTTCTTTCTTTTTTATTTTTCTTGGCTGTTGTTGTTGTTGTTGTTTTTTAAGAGAAGGTTTCTCTGTGTAGCTCTGGCTGTCCTGGAACTTGCTGTGAGAACCAGGCTGGCCCCGAACTCAGAAATCTGCCTGCTATTGTTTCCTGGGTGTTAGAATTAAAGTTGTGGGCAACCACTGCCAGGCTTTTAACATGCATTTTGAGTAACAAAGAGTAATCTATAGATGACCTAGGAAGGAACAGCAGGCAGAGGACAGAGCAGGTCAAAGACTGAGATTAGGAAGGGGCTGGATGTGTTGAAGGAACTCAGCAGAGGCCAGAATCTACAGCATACAGGTCAACATCCAGTGAAAGACAGGAAACCCCCAGGCTCCATCTGAAGCCTTGGCTGTAAGTAGATCTAGACACACAGAGGGAAACTGGTGTGGGTTGATTTGTGTTTCCTAAGATACACTGCAGAGTGACCTCCTGGTGACTGCAAATGTGACCTTTCTTAAAAATAACATCTTTGCAGCTGAAATCGAAATGGAAGTCAGGATGAAGTCATATTGGAGGAGGGTGGGCCTTTCAATTTAATACAGCTAGAGTTCTGTGAGAAAGAAAAGACCAGCACAGAGATGGCAGTCGTGTGCAGATGTTATAGGTTAGACCATGCAGATGTTAAAGGTTAGACCATGATGTTATAGTTAGACCATGCTCATACAGCTGAAGAATGCCCATGCATGGTCATGGACCAAACTTTAGAGTCATCTTCTTGACCTTTTTTTTTTTCTTTTTTTGAGACAGGGTTTCTCTGTGTAGTCCTGGCTGTCCTGGAACTCACTCTGTAGACCAGGCTGGCCTCAAACTCAGAAATCCACCTGCCTTTGCCTCCCAAGTGCTAGGATTAAAGATGTGTGCCACCACCACTGCCCGGCTTAACCAGGGTTCTACTTTGGCCATCTCAGCCTAGTTTTAGCAAAGACTGGTGCTAAGTAAGTTCAGCAAAAGTTACTCTCCCCTTGATATCCATTCAGAATTGTCCTCCTTGAGTTCTAGGTCCTGGATCTGCCTTTAACAAGAGCCTCTGCACCCTTGCCACCTAATCAACTTCCTTTTAGTGATTTTTCCATCCATTGACTGCCTCTGGGATACAAATTCCTAGCTACTTCTGTGGTGTTTGTGTTTGTGTTTGAATCCTCTCCTACTGCAGTAGTCTTAGAAGTCTTCCATGCCATTTATAATAAGTATCCAATACAGTTTTGCTTTTCCCCAACTCTAAAGGGATGCAATAACAAAGGGTTCTATCCATAGCCTACTGAAGGAACATGGCTCTGGGAGCCCAGAAGCATAAATGCCTTTTTGATTCAAAGCACTCTGTTGCAGCAGCCATGGCGGAAGCTGTACATGTTTAAGCCAAGCCCAAGGCATACCTTTTGGGAGTAGTTGAGGGCTTTTTCTATCTCAGATACAATGGCGTTGATATCATCACTCTCATAAATACCTGGAAACAAAGCACATCTTGAGCATCAGTGAGAGGGTGTGGATCTGGGCAAGTGTCAATGCCTTTAAGTATGGGACCCTTGTGGAAGGGACAAGTCCAAGAGGCAAGAGTGAGACCACAGTGGACTGAACTGACCAGCCGTGACCTTCTATCACCCAGTGGTATGTCGTCACCAAGGGTATAACTAACCACAGGACTGTGTCCTGGCACTCACAGGAAGGGGGAGTTCGACACAAAGGCTCTAGCTACAGTATGGGATGGGAAGACCCACAGGGTAACTATTTATGGTGGCTAATATCTGCAGTGGACATATCAAGGTCACTCTTGAGTGGGACTCTGGTATCTGGCAAGGACACTGGGCACTGATGGTGTCCTGCCCAGGTTCAGCTTCTGTCCTTTAGGCTGTGCCTCAACTACTCATCTGCTAAACAGGGCAGATGGTCGTCAACGTCACAATCATGGTGTTGTACTGAGGAGGGTGGGCCTTTCAATTTAATACAGTTAGAGTTTGTAAAATGCTTAAGCTATGTCTGGCAACTCATAGCTGCTCTGTGTTTGCAATTATTATCGATCATCACCAGGATTATAAATGAATACATCCAGCAAGATCATAGCTAGAAAGATCTGAAAAGTTCTCTAGAGCTTGCACCCAAGTGATGCTATCAGCTGTGACCACAGGCATGCCCTGTCTCTGGAAGTTACTTCATCTGTGAGTCATAGAGGCTGGAAAGAATTAGTGTGTCTCAGGCTCAGTCTTTCCAAGCTATTGTACTGATTTTTGCATATGCATACCCGCTAAGCCATCACTTATTTAATAGTTTTATATTTCATTTGCTTCTCCCTCCCCCACCACCCACCACGACAAAGTTTCTCTGTGTAGCCCAGGTTGTCCTGGAACTCACGCTGTAGACCAGACTATATACATACATACATACATATATACATATATATATATATATATATATATATATATATGCGTGTGTGTGTGTGTGTGTGTATACACGTATATATACATGTGTGGAGAGAGAGAGAGAGATTGAGAGAGAGAGAGAGAGAGAGAGAGAGAGAGAGAGAGAGAGAGGACGAGATAGCTTGCTCCATGTATCATATATTTTATGGGTCATTTGTGAATATATCAGACTTTGGGAACTGTAAATCTAAGGGATCTTTACAATGTGTTCTATATCTAGTGTGTGTGTGTATGTGTGTGTGCAATTATATACACACATTTAACACACTCACATACACACATCAATGTGGAGATCTGTCACAGGGCTTTATGGGTGCTAGGCAAGCACTCTATCACTGAGCTCCACCTCAGTCCTGATTTCTGCAGTACTTAAGGCTTTACCTGTTAAAAATTGCAGTAAAACACATCCAACATTAAGTCTGCCATTTTGCTTTTGGGAGGACTGGGTACAGGGAACCCAGGCATACAAAGGACTAATCCCACCACTGTACACCCTCTGCTCATAGTCACTTTAACTGTAACATTCAGTGGTACTAAGTGTATACATGTTATTTACACACATCATTGCTAGTCATTTCCAGAATATTTTTAACATTTTTTTTTCTTTCTGAGGGCTGGGGTGGACTCTAGGGCCAACAAATGCTAAGTGTGTCCTTGATCACTGAGCCACACCCCTAGCCCCTAGTTTTATGTTATTTATGTGTGTGTATACATTCACACACATGTTTATACCATAACATATGTGTTAAGGCCAGAGAACCCCTTGTGGAGTTGGTTTTCTTCTTCTACTATGTGTGATCTAGGGACTAAACTCAGGTTTGGGGGCAAGTCCCTTTACCCATTGAACTGTGTTTCAGCCCTCTTAAATTTAATTTTTAAAATTGTGTTATTATCTTCCATGTATGGGTATTTTGCCTGAATGTATGCCTGTGCACCACATTAGCGAGAGAGGCCCTGAAAGGCCAGAAGAAAATATTGGATCCCTTGAAACTGGAGTTACAGATGGTTGAAAGCCACCATGTGGGTGCTGGGAACCATACCTGTGTCCTCTGGAAGAGCAGTCAGTGCTCTTGACAGTTGAGTCATTTCCCCAGCCCTCCTAATTTAATAAATATGACTTTTACATGTTGCTTCTTGACACTATTTTAATGTCGAAGGGAACCATGCCAGTGCTGAGACACCGTCTGGATAGAAAGAGGCAAAGGACCAGGAAATGCCCACATACCTGTTTCTCCAAACCAGTGGAAGCGGCCACAGGCAGCCTGAGCGACCTCTTTGTAGGCAGTAGCGGTGTCAGTACGGCTGGCGTAGCAGGCTGGGGGTGTGGTGTCCATCTGTGGCTCGCCCACATAGAAGAGACAGACATTTAGCTGGAGGTCGCACCCCGCACAGGCCTCTGCCACATAGGCGCTGAGTATGTGCTATGGGGAAGAGAAGACAGGAAGTGCTCACCTGAGGCCCGGGAGCGGCTGGTCTCCCAGTAGTTCAGCAGATCATCCCTTTCCTTTTCCTTTTCCTTTTCCTTTTCCTTTTCCTTTTCCTTTTCCTTTCTTTTCCTTTCCTTTCCTTTCCTCTTTCCTTTCCTTTCCTTTCCTTTTGTTTCTTTTCTTTTCTTTTTTTTCTGTTCTTTTCTTTTTTCCTTTCCTTTCCTCTTTTTCCTTTCCTTTCCTTTTTCCTTTTTCCTTTCCTTTTTCCTTTTCCTTTCCTTTCTCCTTTTCCTTTCCTTTCTCTCCTCTCCTCTCTCTCCTCTCTCTCCTCTCTCCCCTCTCTCCCCTCTCTCCCCTCTCTCCCTTCCCTTCCCTTCCCTTTCTTTTCCTTTCTTTCTCTTTTTGGTTTTTCAAGCCCTGGTTGTCCTGAAACTCGCTCTGTAGACTAGGCTGGCCTCGAATTTAGAGATCCAACTGCCTCTGCCTCCTGAGTGCTGGGATTAAAAGTGTGCACCCCCCCCCCCAGTGATCATCTTTCAAAAAACAAAAACATTTTTGGGGGGCTGGAGAGTTGGTTCAGTGGGTAAGAGGGCTGGCTGTTCTTCCAGAGGACTTGGGTTGGAGTCCTAGTACCCATGTGACAGCTCACAACTGTCTGTAACTCCAGTTCCAGGGGATGTGGCACCTTCATAGATGTATATGCAGTTAAAACACCAATGCACATAAAAATAAATAAATCTCAGAAAAGAAAAGAAAATCATTAAAAAAATTAAAATAAATTATTGTGCGTGTCAGGGTGTGTGTGTGTGTGTGTGTGTGTGTGTGTGTGTGTGTATTCATCATTCTTGATGCCCTACTGTATGCTTGGTCCAATTCTGTATGCAAAGTCATACGGTAGGATTTGGGCCTGAAAGTCTAGCCATGTCTAATGTGGTCTGTATGCAGTAGCGTGGACATGCTGGGAGTTGTCAGGCCCACCTGAGACGTGATGAGCCAGGAGCTGTGCTGTGACAGTATCCTCAGGGACTTGTATTTGAGAAGAGGTAGCTCAAATAAGCATGCTGGGTTGGGGGTGTGGCTCAGCAGTAGAATGCTTGCCTAGCAAAAGCAAGGGCCTGAAGTTCAACTCAACACCACAGGAAAAAAAAAAAAAAAAAAAAACAAGAGGAAAACGAACATGGTGGCTCATGCTTTTAATCTCAGCCCTTGGGAGGTAGAGGCAGGTGGACTTACTTCTGTAAGTTCCCAGCCAGCCTAGTTTACATAAGCACATTCCAGGCCAGCTAGGATTACATAGTGAGCCCCTATCTAAGCAACAAATGAGACAGTGGGTGTCTAGGATGAAGGCTACTCACCACATCTTGGTCAGGGACACCCCCAGTGAAGAGGTAGATGCCCTGAGACTCATGTTTGGTTTTGTCTTTGAAATCTACTTCTATGGCCTTCCTGAGGGCTCCGAGGACATTTCTGCTTCCTTGACACTTCAGGCTCAGGGCCCACCTGGGGAGGCAGGGACATAAGGCTTGAGAGGGCCACCTTGGAGGCCATGAAGTCCCAAGAAGAAGGTTGTTTCTGGTGTCTGCCCTTGGCTGCAGGTAGACAGGGCTGCAGGGAGGGGGGATGGGAGGATAATGCCACAGGGCAGCTTAAGACACTACAGAGACAGGCTCTGCCCTCGCCACCTACCGCCAGGCTCTTTGTAAGTTGTCATGGCTCACAGCAACCATCTCCGGCCTCCAGCTCTCGATCGTGCTCCCAAACCTTTGAGGAGGCAAAGGAGTTTGTTTGTAGGACATAGGTCCGTTCTGTGCCTCCCTTCTTTGGGATCCATAGGCCTGAAGGGACACAAAATTCTGACAGTAAGCCCCCAGAATGTTGGAATGTTCCTGGCCTGGGGTAGTCACAAGGTTTTCTGGTCATAACACATTAAAGCCAGCTCCGTGTGGGACAGCGCCAGGATTGTCAAACAGAGCCAGAGCGAGGGCCAGCCTTGGCTACTGCTTCCTAATGCTCTGAAGTCTCCTTTCTCTGCAGGAACTTCCTTGCCCCCTCCCCTGGAGCATCTCACTGTTTCTTTGAGACTCTTGAAGCCCGGGCTTCAAGCTCGGGCCTCCTCTCCCAGTGTACCTCCCTCCCCTCAGGCCGAACTGCAGGCCTGTCTGTAAATACACATGATCTCATTTTCTTTGCACGGCAGAATTGAAGATTCCCAAGAGGAGAGTTTATTTTCTTATGGACGACAAGGTACCCTTCTTTGCCCTTTTACTGAACCTAGGCCTCCTCTGTGCCAGTCTCTTCTAAGAAGCCCATGACATTCCTTGGTAGACACATTCCGTGCTCCTCTTCTCAATCACCCCTGTACAGTGGTGATCCCTCCACACTTAAGACTTTCAGGAAGCTACTTCATCTCCTAGTGGCTTCTCTCTTCTTTTGACATGATGGACAAACTCCCTGAAGAAGCCATACCACCACTGCTCCAGCACCCCACTGCTCCAGCACCCCACTGCTCCAGCACTCCACTGCTCCAGCACCCCACTGCTTCAATACCCCACTGCTCCAGAACCCACTGCTCCAGCACCCCACTGCTCCAGAACCCACTGATCCAGCACCCCCACTGCTCCAGAACCCCCACTGCTCCAGCACCCCCACTGCTCCAGCTCCCCACTGCTCCAGAACCCCCACTGCCCCAGCACCCCACTGCTCCAGCACCCCACTGCTCCAGCACCCCACTGCTCCAGCTTCCCACTGCTCCAGAACCCCCACTGCCCCAGCACCCCACTGCTCCAGCACCCCCACTGCCCCAGCACCCCACTGCTCCAGCACCCCACTGCCCCAGCACCCCACTGCTCCAGCTCCCCACTGCTCCAGAACCCCCACTGCCCCAGCACCCCACTGCCCCAGCACCCCACTGCTCCAGCTCCCCACTGCTCCAGAACCCCCACTGCCCCAGCACCCCACTGCTCCAGCACCCCACTGCTCCAGCACCCCACTGCTCCAGCACCCCCACTGCTCCAGCACCCCACCGCTCCAGCACCCCACTGTTCTAGCACCCCACCGTTCCAGCACCCCACTGCTCCAGCACCCCACTACTCCAGCACCCCACTGCTCCAGAACCCCCACTGCTCCAGCACCCCACTGCTCCAGCACCCCACTGCCCCAGCACCCCACTGCTCCAGCACCCCCACTGCTCCAGAAGCCCCACTGCTCCAGCACCCCCACTGCCCCAGCACTCCACTGCTCCAGCACCCCACTGTTCCAACACCTCACTGTTCCAGCACCCCCACTGTTCCAGCACCCCCACTGCTCCAGCACCCCACTGCTCCAGAAGCCCCACTGCTCCAGCACCCCACTGTTCCAGCACCCCACTGCTCCAGCACCCCACTGCTCCAGCACCCCATTGCTCCAGCACCCCCACTGCTCCAGCACCCCACTGCTCCAGCACCCCATTGCTCCAGCACCCCCACTGCTCCAGCACCCCACTGCTCCAGCACCCCATTGCTCCAGCACCCCACTGCTCCAGCACCCCACTGCTCCAGCACCCCCACTGCTCCAGCACCTCACTGTTCCAGCACCCCACTGCTCCAGCACCTCACTGTTCCAGCACCCCACTGTTCCAGCACCCCACTGCTCCAGCACCCCATTGCTCCAGCACCCCGCTGCTCCAGCACCCCACTGTTCTAGTACCCCACTGTTCCAGCACCCCCACTGCTCCAGCACTCCACTGCTCCAGCACCCCACTGTTCCAGCACCCCACTGCTTCAGCACTCCACTGCTCCAGCACCCCACTGTTCCAGCACCCCACTGTTCTAGCACCTCACTGTTCCAGCACCCCACTGCTCCAGCACCCCACTGCTTCAGCACCCCACTGTTCCAGCACCTCACTGTTCCAGCACCCCACTGTTCCAGCACCCCCACTGCTCCAGAAGCCCCACTGCTCCAGCACCCCATCGCTCTAGCACCCCACTGCTCCAGCACCCCACTGTTCCAGCACCCCACTGCTCCAGCACCCCACTGCTCCAGCACCCCACCGCTCTAGCACCCCACTGTTCCAGCACCCCACTGCTCCAGCACCCCCACTGCTCCAGCACCCCACTGCTCCAGTACCCTATCGCTCTAGCACCCCACTGTTCCAGCACCCCACTGCTCCAGCACCCCACTGCTCCAGCACCCCCACTGCTCCAGAAGCCCCACTGCTCCAGCACCTCACTGCTCCAGCACCCCACCGCTCTAGCACCCCACTGTTCCAGCACCCCACCGCTCTAGCACCCCACCGTTCCAGCACCCCACTGCTCCAGCACCCCCACTGCTCCAGAACCCCACTGTTCCAGCACCCCACCGCTCTAGCACCCCACTGTTCCAGCACCCCACTGCTCCAGCACCCCCACTGCTCCAGCACCCCACCGCTCCAGCACCCCACCGCTCTAGCACCCCACTGTTCCAGCACCCCACTGCTCCAGCTCCCCACTGCTCCAGAACTCCACTGTTCCAGCACCCCACTGCTCCAGCTCCCCACTGCTCCAGAACCCCACTGCTCCAGCACCCCAGTTCTAGCACCCCCACTGCTCCAGCACCCACTGCTCCAGCACCCCACCGCTCTAGCACCCCACTGTTCCAGCACCCCACTGCTCCAGAACCCCCACTGCTCCAGCATCCCACCGCTCCAGCACCCCACTGCCCCAGCACCCCACTGCTTCAGCACCCCCACTGTTCCAGCACCCCACTGCTCCAGCACCCCATTGCTCCAGCACCCCACTGCTCCAGCACCCCACTGCTCTAGCACCTCCACTGCTCTCACTGTCCTTCCTGCTTCAACCCATCGCTTTTGTGTTTCTGCCTAGGAAGGTTCTGTTGCTTTCCTCCCACCACCTGTGGTGAATTTCTCTGGGAGTCAGCTCACAAACCTTTGATGGCACTTGGGTTAGAAATCCAACAATATACAAAGAAGGTAAACATTTTTGTTTCCTTGCCTCCCCTTAAATTTTAACTCTTCATTGTATGTTTTTCATTAAAGATGCATAGGCAAATATAATTCTAGAAATGGAGTTGTTCTGCATGTATGACTTATAACCTGCTTGCTTCTGCTCACTGGGTTTTTCAAGGTTGGCCTTAAACTCACAGAGATCCTCTTGCATCTGCCTCCCAAGTGCTGGGATTAAAGGCTACCACGAGAGTATATACAATTTAAAACCATATTTGTAACTTACAAACTTTTAAAGTTACTATGTAATGTGTGAAATATAAAATATATAACTTAAAAATGAATATATATTTTAGAAACTACATATTAAAAAAGAAACTACATATTATAATTTTAAAATGATAGTCTTAAAACTATTGCTGAAGCTATATATAGCTTCAAATTTTGTATGCTATTTATTTATAGATTAAAATTAAAATTAAAAGTTAATATAGAATCAGAGTACCAAGTGTTTGCTGTTCTTGTTAGAGCCAGGCTAAGAATAAGACAAGGGCATGGCAGGGTCTCTCCCTTTCTCTGCTGAGTTTACCAGTTTGAAAGCCAACTGGGGCAATGGGCTGAATTACATTCCCCAGGCTGATCAAGTCATGTGTTTTGGGGCCACTTACCACCTTTCCCCCAACGGGATAGACCTGTAGCCACTCAATTATTCAAGACCCCAAACAAGATCACCCGAATCAGATAAACTGATGCACATCTTAGGATGCTCCTAGCATCACCCTCTGTGGTTCTGCTGTCCGTCTGAAGCCCCAGCCCGGTGATGGCCACCCATGGGGGACTCTGGAGACTTACGCGATGATGTTGAAGTAGTCTTTGTTGGACAGCTGCTCCTCTAGCAGCAGCCGCAGGGAGTGCTGGATATGAATAATGTACATGGAATTGGTCACCGAGACATCCAGCAGTATAACCACCCTAAAGAGAAACACAAGCTTCAAGAGGCAACCTGAATCTCTCAGATAATGCTTGTTCCATTCCATTTTACTATTTAAAGATTTTTCCAGGGGGCTTTTGCTCGCCAAACTCTTAGACGGTCAAGGATCTCTGTGGTTTGAGACTGACAGAGGTAGGTTTGTAATAGAAGTGTAAGGGTGTTGTGGGACCATCTGTCTGTCTTCTATAGTGGAATGTCGTGGAGGTGGTTTAAGGGTTGAGGACTGCATGTGGTGACTTTCAAGTCAAAAAGCCTGTCTTCCCTTTGGTGTGTCTCTATGAAGGCACTTACAAATAGACTCCTAATAGTCAATTAGAAGGATGCTTATATAGTCAATTATAGCATCAAATAAGGTATATTGGGTGTTTCCTCTGCCCCCTTTCAGTCTCCATCACCTTTCCTGGCAACAGCATCCTCTCTCTCCTTGAGAAACTGTATCAGTGTATGTGTTTTTCTTCCCCAACAAGACAGGCTTTTCTCTTGTCCTGGAACTCACTCTGTAGACCAGGCTGACTTCAAACTGAGAGATCCAACCGTCTCTGCCTCCCAAGTGCTGGGATAAGGGTGTGCGCCACCGCTGCCCGGCGAATGTGAGTTGTGTGGAGCTGGCACACACCATGATTCAAGAGTGGGCATGTGGTTCCGGGCATTCAGCTTATCACACCTCCCTGGCCTGCTTGATGGCCCATAGACGCTCAAGCCTTGGACATGCAAAGCTGGTGGAATCCATGGCTGTGATGCCACCTGAGGGAGAACCCTATCTGAAAACAAAACCCAGAGGAGGAAGCAGAGCTGAGGGATTCTTGACAAGGTTGACCCCCTGGATCCAGCCACACAGCTAAGTGTGGTCTAGAATTTTCAGTTCCCTTCATCAGACCTCTCTGTTTACTTTGAGTTTCAGCTATCCTCCTTTTCAGGGAGTGACATGGTCTTAACCATAAACCCCAGATTAGCCTCAAATTCTTAAGCCCCTTGCCTCAACCTTTCAGGAGCTGGGATAACAGGTGTGTACCACCAGATCCATCTCTGTTGCTTCTGACTCAGAGCCTTGAGATACAATGATGGCAGTTGGTGTAAGTGATGCTGGCTCCGAGGCTGCCCGTGGGGAAGACGAGCTGCATGAACCCGGAGTCACACACCAGACGCCACAAGGGACAAGAGTAAGCTTTGCACGATCGGTACCTTCTTTGACAGACAGTGCCCCAGATTCTTCTGCTGGTCAGGGAGAGCCACTGGAGCCGCTTCTCATATATCTGCACGGCTTTCCCGAGCTGCTTCTGTAAAAGCATGGGCCACCATGAGTGAGCGTGCCAAGGGTGCCAATGAAAGCCGGGGGCACTCCAGACAGCTTCTGGATACATACATGCATACAGGCAGGATAAACATTTTGTTAGGGAAGGTGCAAGTCCATCATAAGACTAGGAAGGGAAGAGCCTAAGTATTTCTTTCAAACATGGGACAAGGCAGATAGCATCCCAAAAGCCCAGAGACTATTGTTTGCGGCATCCATGTCCCTGTCTAAAGAGGTGCCCATAGGAGGAACACACAGAGAATCTGGTCAATGGCTTGTTGTCTAAACAGCACAAAGTACCTTCCTGCTATCTATATTCTGACGGACTGGGCCCATTACTCACCTGGTACTCAAAGAGGACGGGTGGGTCCACATGGATATTCTTCATTGTTCCGTCGTGCCATTCAAATTGTACCATTGCTTTCTGCACTCAGGCATTGGGCAGAACAGAGAACAGGTAAGCAGAGGCATGAATGAGAAATACAGTTAAGTTGGATACTGGGCTCTCCAGCTCACATGCATGAGAGAGAAACCAGTCCTGAGCACATCTGGAGTCAGATTTCCTTACCCACCCACACATACGCCACCTCTTGGTCTTGTCAGAAGCCCTCAGGATCTCCTGAATGAGCCATGCCTGATAGCAAGCCAGATACCTTCTTGGGGGTGGGGGTGAGACGCCTCTGAACATCAAAGCCACTAACACACAGGTGGAGGGTTGTGGAATATGGAGAGGAATCAGAGATATTAAAACACACTGGCAGCTAGGTGTGATGACACATGCCTTAAATTCCAGAACTCAGGAAGCAGAGGCAGGCAGGCAAATCAAGCTCCTGGCTAGATAGGTTACACAGTAAGACTCTGTCTCAAATACACACACACACACACACACACACACACACACACACACACACACTCCCCCCCCCATTTCCTCACTTCAGACAGGCCTTATAGATACTCAATATGCTCAATACTTGATATGCTGTTTGCTAACACTCCATTAAACCATCAGCTTTCTCTGTGGCTTCCTTCAGGTTAGTCATCTATGCATTACCAGTGCTGCCCACTTCCCACATCTCTCTTTTCCTTCCTTCCCAGCCTCCCATCTTTCTAAACATTTTTCTAATTATCATTCTGGTTTATCTCTTATCCCATTCTTCTACTCTGCCATTTTCCATCCTTTCTTGAATTTTTCTTTCATCTTTTTATATTTTCTTTTTTTCCTGTTAATCTATCTTCCCATTTTCCCCTTCCATCCTTTCACCTGTTTCAATTTCCTTCCATCCACCCACCTACATTCCTACTCATTCATGAACATATCTATCTATCTATCTATCTATCTATCTATCTATCTATCTATCTATCTATCCATCCATCCATCCATCCATCCATCCATCCATCCACCCACCCACCCACCCACCCAACTAACCACCCATCTGCATTTCCACTTATTTATCAATTATTTCCATTTACCAGTTCACCCACGCATTTATCTCCCCACCCATCCATCTAATCATTCGGCCTTTTATCTGTTTATCCATCTAGCCATCTACTTTTCTATGAATCTTCACCAACTTTCCATCCATCCAAATACACGTCACTCTCTCCCTCCTTGCCAGCTTTCCTTTCATTCATCCATCACTCAGCCACCCGGGAACGTTCATTGACTGCTTGTACTAGACTTGAGGACAGACTCAGAGAAGAGAGCCTTTTAAAGGTTCTTACTTTGTAGGGCTCTATATGAACAAATGTGTTCTAGCAGCCACTGTACAAGTGTGTGCAAGGCAGTGAGGACAACAACAACAACAACAACAACAACAACAACAACAAAAACCCAAGTCTGTCCTATTTGAGTGGGGTGGAGGACAACATTCACGGAGGAGATGACCATGGCATCAAGGACAACCTTCGGTCCCTTCCTCAGGAACCCCGCTCACCTCCTGGAGCTCACTAACAAGGACAGATTGGTCTGCCAGGGAGCCCAGGGAGCCCAGGGAGCCCCCTGTCTCTACCTTCCCTGTCCTGGGATTAAAAGTATGCGTGTACTACCATGTCTGGCATTTTTTACATGGGGCTGAAAACTCAGGTTTTTGTGCTTGAAAACATTCTATAGACTGAGCTATCTTTTCAGCCCCCATTTTCAGATCTCTGAAAACCAGCAGTCATGGTAGATGTTTTTGGTTTGTTTGTTTATACTTTGGTGCTGGTTACCGAGCTCAGGGCCTCGTGCATGTTGAATATACTCCATCCTGAGATGCATCTTCAGCCTCATTACACTGGATTAGATAGGCATTTTGAATCCCGGGTGGAAAGCCTGAATCCCACAGGCCTGCCCATACATGCTTGTCTGGCTCCGCCCTACGGCTTCCGTTTGTCTGACATAACAGGATAGGAAGCAGCAGCACAGGGAGCACCCCTGCAGAGCCCTGGAGGGAAACTTGACATTGACCTACCTCGTGGATAGTAGCTGCTACTGTTTTCTGGAGAATAGGCACAAATTCTTCCACAGGATTGAAGGCGTTGGGTGCCAGAACCTGATAAAGGCTTAACTTCTTGGCTGGAAAAAAGATGTTAGTTTTGAGGTATTGCCTGGGAAGGTTTGAAGGTCCTCAGCCTGGTCAGCCACCTGGGGCCTGCCCTTCCTGGGGATCTAATACCTTTTAGACCGTTGATCTTCAGCCATTCTGCAGAAGTCTTGTCCAAGTCTGGGAACTTGATTGTGAGAGGAGCTTCATGCTTTGGAGGTTTAGGCAAGAGACTGGTGAACGGCCCTTTGGCGAGCTCTATAGAGATCTACATGCAATTTAAAAACTCCTGTTACGCTGGGTGGTGGTGGCGCACGCCTTTAATCCTAGCACTTGGGAGGCAGAGGCAGGAGGATTTCTGAGTTCAAGGCCAGCCTGGTCTACAGAGTGAGTTCCAGGACAGCCAGGGTTACACAGAGAAACCCTGTCTCGAAAAAACAAAAACAAAAAAACAAAACAAAACAAAACAAAACAAAAAAAACAAAAAAACCTCCTGTTACACAAGCACATTTTAGAGCTAGTGAGTTCTTCTCCGTTCACCTGGTCCCTGTGTGGTGCTTCGGCAGGTGGGTCGAAGGCAAGCTTGCTGTCCCCTCCCAGCTTCCGTACTCCCATCGTTGAGGACTTTCTGAATTTCCCGGGGACAGGGAAAGGTCTCCAGAAACCTGCACCTTTCCCCTTTGTCTGCCTTTCTCCCATGCCTAGGACCCAAGATGACAAGTTTGTCCATGGCTTAGATCATGAGGCTTCTGAAAACTTAAGTGGCCAGTCCCCCAAGTCACCAAGGGAGCCTTGACCTGGCCCTGCCTCCTCTTACGCACAGTTTTAAAGTGAAAACCTAAGGCCCCAAGAGGTTAATTCGTATAGCTAGTGTGTCAGTCACAGAAAGGCAACCACAGACATTAATAATCGAGTGCCACCTACTTCGTTGATCATGCAGGACAGCTCTTCACATGGGCTGCTGTGGCACAGGGCTTGCACCTGGCTGAGGAGGCCTTGAGCCTTGCGGGTCTCTGCCAGGAGCTCATCTATGTCTCTGCTGGTATAGAGCTGGGGTGACGGAGGCAGTGAGCGGTTCAGAAGTCACGGGGATGTCAGTAGTTGCCAAGGTAAGAGAAGGCAAGCAGCCAAGTCAGTTCCCAAGGCGGAGTGGCTATCTTTTTAAAACTGGGGTAATAATAAACCAAGGTCTGTACTCGAGACAGAGCCCACCGGTGCGTTCTGTCCTGTGTGTACTGACCTGCAGAATTCTAAACCACTGGAAGATTGTCTCACTTTAAAAAGGAACATTTTAAGCCAGGTGTGGTGCAGCCCTTTAATTCCAGCCCTTGGGAGGGAGCAGGAGGGAGATTCTCTATGAATTTGAGACTAGCCTGGTCTACATAGTGAGTTCTAGGACAGCCAGGGCTTATGTAGAAAGACCACTGCACCACAAACACACAAATATTTTACACCCTCTGGGATAGCAAAGATGACATCAATAGCAATTTTAAAAATGGATATGGCAAGATGGTTCAGTCAGGAAGGTTACATGCTCTGCAAGCCTGAGTTTGATCCCTGGGATCCACAGTAAGGTGAAAGGATTAACTCTATTCTGTTGTCTTTGGACCTTCACAAACATGTCTTGGCATATGAGTCCCCCCAACACGTGTGTGCACATATACACACGACTAATAATATTAAAATAACAAATATTACTGGGGGAAGGGGTAGTTAGAACACTTGTCTACTGTTGATGAGAATGGGGGACGTTATAGTTGCTCTGGCAAGAGTTAGTAGGGTTCTCAAAAAACCAAACATTGTCTCCAAAGGTGTTAGTGGCCACATGTACTTTTAGCACTTGGGAGGTAGAGGCAAGGAGATCGCCAAGTACAAGGCTAGCCTGGGCTATAGTAATACTATACTTTATAACCCCACAGAGAGCTGAGTCTGGTGATACACACCTTCAATCCTATAATTCAGGAGTCAGAAACAGGAGGATTGCTATGAGTTTGAGGTTAGCTAACACTACCCGGTGTCTTTTAAATTTTTATTTTATTTTATGTCTATAGCATTTTGCCTGCATGTATGTTTGTGGACCATGTGAGTGCCTGCTGCTTTTAGAGGTCAGAATAGACATTAGATCCTTTGGAGCTGGAGTTATAGACAGTGATAAGCCACTTGTGGGTGCCTGGAATTGAACCAAGTCCTCTGGAAAAGCAGCAAGTACTCTAAACCACTGAGACATGTCTTTAGCTACAAATCTTGTCTTAAAGACAAACACAAGCCAGGCGTGGTGGCGCATGCCTGTAATTCCAGCACTTGGGAGACAGAGGCAGGCGAGTTTCTGAGTTCGAGGCCAGCCTGGTCTACAGAGTGAGATCCAGGACAGCCAGGACCACACAGAGAAACCCTGTCTCAAAAAAACCAAAAAAAAAAAAAAAAAAAAAAAACCAAAAAAAAAAAAAAAAAAAAAGACAAACACACCAAAAACTTCAACCAACCAAAAACAAACAAACACAAAACAAACAAAACCACATTGTACATTATCAACAGCAAAAATCAAAGCTGGAGTCACCACGGGACCCAGCGGGTTTAATTTAGCTCTGCACTAGATTACCAAACACAGAGATTTGTGTCCTGTACTGCTTCATAGCAGCAGCATTCACTACATAACCAAAAAATGGAAAACCCAAGGCTCATCAACAGATGAAGGGATAAGCAAAATTGATCATCCAGACAACAGAATGTCTCTCATCCATAAAAGTCAAGTATTGCAGTGGCCACAACGTTTAATGTTAAGTGAGAGAGGAGGGTACAGACATGTGTGCTTCCACTTAGGTGAAATGCCCACAATAGGTAACTCCACAGATGAGCTACCTGTGGAGCCTATGACTTAATCTTATCCCTGTTCTTCCCACACTTTCAGGGTCCTATGATTTTACCTGTGCAGGTCACTGAGCATGAAAGACAAGGATGTTATCAGTAGGGAAAGCAAGCTCGCGGCATAGTCTGCACCGGGCAGATCCGCAAGGAATAGCCCTGGAGCAGGGAGTGGGTACAGCAGGTCTTCAGAAGGCTTACCTCTGATTCTGGGCTGTAGCAGTGGTAGTAACCCCCAAGGGCATCTGTGAGGTTCTTCAGAACAGCCTGGGGGATGGTGACAGTCAGCCACAGTGGCAAGCCCACACCGATGTTTTAATAAACCTTTCCTTGGTTGAGTCTTCAGACCCTCCCACGCTTCCCGTTTACCCATGGGAAAGAGGGTGCAATTGTGAGAGGTGTGTTCTAGTCCATAGCTTGGGGGCCAATCCAGACACTCACAGAGGGCACGTGATCATCACATTTGTAGGTGGTTACATGAATGAAGAGGCTCCGTCCCAGGGCGGACTGCTGGATGAAGTCAGACAGGAATTCAGAAGGCTGATTTGGACTGGGGAGCAGACAGAAGAGAAGGCGTGGCTATTCCCACTGAAACTGTGCTGTGACCATCCCAGATTGAAATGATAATTTCCAGGGGAAAATGTGTGTGTGTGTGTGTGTGTGTGTGTGTGTGTGCACATGTTCATGTATGTGATTATACACTCAAATATGTGTGCATGTGGAGGCCAGTAGTCCATGTCTTGTGCCTTCCAACACCACTCTTTACATTATTTTCTAAGCTAGGTCTCTCCCTGAACCTGGATTGGCTGGTCTCGCTGGCCAGTAAGCACCAGTTGTTGCTGTCTCTGCCTCCCCAATGCTAAGATTACAGGCATGCAATGGTTCTGTTTTTCATTTTTGTTTTTCCATGAGTTCAGGGGATCTGAACGTTCGGTCCTCAAGCCTGCAAGCACTTTACGGAGCTACCTTCCAGCCCCTTTACTCATTCTTAACTGATCACCCGTGTCCCAGGTCACCTGAGTAAGATGCAGGGCTGGGTGGACAGCAGCCCTAGCCAGCCCTGGCTCCCCTGCCCAAATGTGCCTGGGTGGCCTATGGATGTAATTATTCTTTCAAGTGTGTGTGAAGCATCATGTTTGGCGATAATTGCTTTTTCCCCCCGGACACTGCTTGAGTCATCAGCCACGTGCTTAGTAAGAAAGAGACCTACCAGCTTCTCAATACGATCACCAGAGAATCCAGCTCCTTGTGAGCAAAGACTTTCTTCAAGGCTTGGAGCAGATTGCTGCTTCCCTCGGGCTGTAGTGTCTTTACCCAGAGCTTGAGTTCCTGGAGGCTGGAAGGAAACACAGCAAAGTAACCATAGCCACCTGCAGCTTAACGACCGGTTCTTCACGGTTCCCTTGGACTTGGCAATAGCCTTTGAGGCTCCATGCTTGGACAGGATGCTCAAACTGAGGACTAGGGGATGTTCTAAGACATGTCTGTGGGTGGTTTTGCCACTGGGTGGCATCACTGACTGTAACTGTGCAAACCTAGATGGCTCGGCCTACCACATACCTGGGCTATGGGGTGTACCTGCGGTACAGCCTATTGCTTCTAGTGTTGTGATGCGCGGAATGGCAGGAGGGAAAGCAACCATGAGGGAAAATAAGGCAATGAAGGAGATGAGGTGAGTGTGAGATGAGGCTGCAGTGCTGTGACGCCCCGTACTGTTTTACAGCAAGCCTTTGTCATAAATAGAAAGGGAGCTCTCTAAAATATTAGTCAAAAGCGTAGGCTGGGGGTGTAGGTTAGTTAGGAGAGGTGTTACCCAGCATGCATGGGGCCCTGGTTAACATCCCTAGGATCAAGGGAGAAATAAGCATGGTTACAGTAGATAGACCATCTAGGAAGCCAGCCATTTACTGTTATTATCAAGCATCACACACTAAATTGAACTGTTCGGTCTCTATATGGCTGGCTGGAAGCACAGCGGCTCTGACAAGACAGGAATGTTCAGCTCTGTTATCTTTGGTTATTTTTATTTTAGGCATATCATCTCTCTTCTCTTTCTCTCTCTCTGTCCCTCTCCCTCTCCCTCTATCCCTCTTCTTCCCTCTCTCCTTCCCTCCCCCTCTCTCCATCCATTTATCCATTTATCCATCCATCCATCCATCCATCCATCCATCCATCCATCCATCCATCCATCCACCCATCCATCCATCATCCTTCCTTCCTTTCTTCATTCCTTCTAACCTTGGTTAGCCTAGAACTCTCTGTGTAGACCAGGTTGGCCTCAACCTCTCAGAGATCTGCCTGCTTCTGCCTCTTGAATGCTGGGATTAAAAGCCAGCACCACCACATCCAGTTCCATTATAATTTTATGGGACCACATCAGATTTGTTGTTTACTACAATGTCCTTCCGTGACATGTGACTGAGTCTTTAGGACTTTCACAAGGTGCTGGGCCCAGACAAATGTTAGTTCACTTATAGTTAAGTCTAACCATAACTCTTGAGGTGGATACATTTATTTACATTTTAGAGAGGGGACTCAGGCTTGGAGTTAGAACGTGCCAGCATGTGCTCAGACAACTGCTCAGATTGGGATTTTATACCAACCTCAGCCCTGGAGCCTGAGTTCTTAACAGCTCTGCTACTTGAGCACCAGGAGCTGAGGCTTCTCAATAGCTCTCCTGGGAGCCAGATGCTGACTTGAAGCATGGAGTTGATCTCTGGACTCTACAAAGGCTCTAAACCATATGTCCTTTACCCTCCATTTACTCTCCATTTCTATTTTGAGACAAGGGTCTAAGTAAGTTGCCCAGGCTAGCAACTCTAGCTCAGGCTGACTTTAAATGTGTGATCCTTCTGCCTCAGCATCCTGATCAGCTGGGGATACAGGCATGCGCCACCAGGCCCACTTGTCTGGCTTCTGCCTAAACCAGATGGAGCACAGATGTATGTGTGTGTAGCCCATCTGTGGAAACAGACATAAAATATCATTGGGCAATAAGAGCAGAAATGGCATTATAAGGGACATCCGTTCACTGTTATTTATCCATCCAGATTGTTTGGTTTATTTAAAACATGCCTGTATTTTTTCATAGTAATAAAGCTATTATTATTTCTAGTTTGCTGCGTAAAAGTGATGTTTGGGGCTGGGGGTGCAGCTCAGTAGCAGAGCACTCGGCCAGCATGTTCAAGGTCTGGTTCCATCTCCAGATCATCAAAAATAAAAATAGGAAATAATAAATAAAGGAAAAGGCAAGTGAGCTGTCCTGTGGTGATCTTATCCTTTATTTCGGAAGAGCTTGTGGAGGAGACCATCTTTCCAACTGTCGCTGACACGGACACATAGACAACTCCTATCTATGTGGTGTGGGGATTTGCATCTTAACTTCAACGAAGTGTTAGAGACAAAACTCAATGGGTGGTGTTTGCCCAGCATGCATAAAGCTATGGTTTTCATCCTTAGCATCTCATAAACCAGGTGTGCACCTGTGACCCCAGCATTCAGGAGGCAGAAACACGAAGGTCAGACATTCAAGGCCATTCTCAACTGCATAGCAAGCTTGACGCCAGCCTGGCTACACTAGACTCTACTTCACACACACACACACACACACACACACACACACACACACACACACACACACACACTCACTCTCTCTCTCTCTCTCTCTCTTACAATCATTCCAGTGAACCGGAACAAGTTGATATCCCGGTGGAGTCCTGGCAGCTACTCACTTGGAAGTGCTGACTTCCACAGGGCTCGGCCAGAGGAGGTTGGTGGCAGCCCCGAAGGACAGGACATACAGCTTTTCCTTGTGGCTCAGCTGCTCATCAATGAGACTCTGTGGATAAAAGGATAGGAATGGCTCAGAGAGCCAGGGCCCTGTGGAGCTCAGCTACACCCTCTAGTATGAGCTGCCCTTGTGGTGGAGTTGAGTTGGGGCTGAGTGGGGACGGCTGCCCCCCACGGAGTCTCTCAAAGCTCTGCTTGACCTTCATAAAATACAAACTGTAGCCAATGTGGTTGGTGCCTATCCCAGACAATAAGCATTCCCCCGGAGAAACACCTTCCACATCACCTCCCTTCTCTCTGTGTGCTAGCTGTAGCTCCAGGGGGCTTTGTATAAAGTCCTCTTAACCTGCCAGCTCTGTGCAGTGGCCATAATGTCCCCCTTGCTTTATAGAGGAGCTACCAGGGGCACATAGCCTGGAAGGGGTGGAAGGTAGCCGAGATTTGACTCCACTTTCTGTTTTGGAAAAGTCAAAGCAACCAGAATAGCTTTCCCATCTGAAAAATGCCAGGGGCCCAGGGCTGTGCTGGACTATGGCGCCCTCAGCCCACAGCCTCCATTCAGGCCCTCCTGTCTTGAGGGAATCTGGGCTTTTGCAGGGGTTGCTGGTGTCTGGCTGGGAGGATTTCGCTGTGGGGCTGTGGGGAGAATACTAGAAGTTCACACTGTAAGTGAAAATGAGTCTGTGGTGAGCTTTCACAGAATTTGACACAGATTTTCCCAGAAAGGTGCTAATTGAGTGAGAACTGTTCTTTGTGAATGGCCCTGTTTTGCATTTGCAGTAAACAAAGCAAAGTTTGTCCTGCAGGTTAGGAGGCTGGGGAAGTGGGAGGCTGGAGAGGTACTCTTCACGGCAGAGACTTACTGCGAGGTCGTTTTGGAATTCCTCTGGTGGCTGAGGGCCACCGCTGACCTGCGAGGAATCTATGAGGAGGCCCACTCTTGATCCCTTGATGAGGCCAAATGCCTAAAACCAGAGAGGAAATGTACAAACAAGCAGCCCAGCCCCCAACGTCTAAGGCAGAGGTGCGAACAACCCCTCTCATCACACCTGAAAGAGACAAGGCGGGAGCCCCATTCTACAAGAGAAAAGCAAGACCTGAGGCCCTGCCCACCTGGCTCCTGTCAATACGCCTGCCTGCACGTTTGTCTGTGCACTCTCTCTTACCATACAAGCAGGTTAGACTATTGGCTATCTCACAAAAGACTTAAGTTCTCCTTCCTGTACTGTTCTCTGAGTCCAATTAGAGCTACTCCTTATCTCCACATCTCTGAGACTCAAGGTCAGTTCTCAGCTCCCTCTTATGAAGCTACGCTTGTGAAGGGGATTAGTGGCCTCCATCTTCACAGAACCAGAGATCAAATCTACACGCTCAGCTTCCTTGAACTCCAAGTGGCTGATGGCACAGCCTGGCCATGACAGTCTGTCAGTCTGTCGGCGCGTGGCACGTGGGCCTTGTTAGGCAGACCCTCTTCTTCATCTCATATTGTAAGTAACCACTGCAGCAGCATTCTACCCCACCATCTCCCCGACCATCACCTAAGGGCTCATTAGAGATGCAGAATCTCGCCCAGTCACGGTGGATCAGGCCTCCTATAATTCAGTATTTGAGAGGTTGAGGCAGGAAGGTTTTTGTGAGCTTAAGGCCAGCCTGGGCTACAGAGTGAGACTCTGTCTTCCTTGAGAGGCAGACTATGGGGTCCTGCCCTAGAGACTTCCTACAAAAGTGTCCCCCTAAAGGCTCACTTAAAGGTTTAAGCTTGGTTCCCAGGTGACAGATGAGAGGGCGGCCCTAATCTAAGATCGACATAATGTCGGATTATTGTTGGGAGGTGGTGGAAAGTTTTGAAGGAGACCTACTTAAAGGAGCATGGGCACCGGGCATGCATGTCCTCGGGGTTTATATTTTGTCTGTGCCCCCTCGCCTCTCTGTTTTCTTTTTTCTCTTCTCCCTCCTTTCCCCTCCCCTCAGCTGACATGAACTTTGCTCCTTCATATGTTCCCCACATGGGGGTCTGCCTCTTCACAGCTTACAAGCAACGCACTTAAAAGCTAATGAGGGACTGAGACCTTTGAACCCAAAAGCCAAAGCCAATCTTCCACCTTTCCTCTCCAAGTGCTTCCGTCACAGCGATAAAATACTAACTCTGATTTTTAAGTTGGTGTGCTGGCTGACTTTTATGTCAATGTGACACAAGCTAGAGTCTCTGAGACGAGGGGACCTCAGCGGGGAAAATGCTTCCATAAGATCCGGCTGTAGACAAGCCTGTGGAGCATTTTTAAAATAAGTGATTGATGTGGAAGAACCCAGCTCATTGTGAGTACTGTTACCCTGGGATGTGATCTTGGGTGCTATAAATAAGCAGTCAGGGCATCCATGAGGGACAAGCCAGTAAGCAGCACTCCTTCATGGTCTCTGCACCAACCTCTGTGTCCCTGTTCCTGCCCTGACTTCCTTCCTGATGGATTGCGATGTGGAAAGTTCCAGTCACAGCAACCACTTACTCTCAACTTGACCTATAGCTGGGCTCTCCCGTATCTATATCAAAGCGTCCACCTGCTTTGGCATGGTGGATGTTTGGGGATGGGTGGTTCTGTTGTGGGAAGCTGACTTGAACATTTCAGAGTGGTTAACTGCACCCTTGGATATTTCTAAACTAGATGCCAATAGCAGCTGTGGCAACCAAGAATGTCCTGAGGCCTTTCCTAATGGCCCCTGTAACAACAAAGTCACATCAGTTGGAAACCACTGTCCCATCCTTATTCCATAAGGTATTTGTCTATTTACTATAACGCTGAGGGTTGAACCTAGGACGTGCTTGCAAGGCGAGCCCTCTACCTCTGAGCTAATCCCCAGCCCCTGAACCCCTGAGTCTCATGCTTGTCTGAATGCCATCGCTACAGGCCTGTCACCAAGGGGAATCTCTGGAACTTCAGCCTCGTGCCACTGACCTCTGCCCTCCATCCAGCTGGATGTTTGGTGAGACTTTCTCACTTTTTACACTCCAGTCAAGGCCTCCTGGTTTCCCCCAAACCTGTTCCTCCTCCCTCAGCCTTTTACTTTTCTGTAAATGGCTTTCAGCACTGGCCTGGACACCCTGGCTCCACCCTGTCCAAGGCATCCACAAATCCTGCCTGCCCAACCATTCCAGAATCGATTTCATCCCATCTACGTCAGTACCTCAGTCTAAGCCACCATGGTTCTCACCTGGCCTGTCTTGAGTTTCCTCCTGGGCGCTCAACTCACCTAGATGGCAGCCAGACTGGTCCTTTGAAATGTGTTAGACCCATCGGTGCTGTTTAAAACCTTCCCTTTGGCTCTCCCTCATCTGAAGCTTTCTGACCAGCCTCATATCCATTCTCCACATTGCTTCCTCCATCCTGACACACTGGCCTGTTTGTCGCTTCAGGAGCATGCCACAGGTCTTAGTTTTCTGCCCGGGACAGTCATGACTTAGTTTTCTGGCTCACTGGCTCACTGGTCATCTGTTCCAGTGAGCCTTCTTCAGAGTAGTTGTTGTGTTTTATAAAAGGATAAGGAGAGAAGGAGTATGCTTGGTGGATGTGCAGTCAGGTGTAGGGGAAGGGGGTCCCTCTGTGGGCCCATGCTGAGGCATCCAGTCCCCCTGAGGGACCAGCCACATGATGGTATAGGATAGAGTTTATTCAGGGCATGGGGAGGGGTTGAGGGAGCAGAGAGATGGGGGTCGGTGGCAGGGGAGGCGGGGAGGGAGAGGAGAGGCCAGCTGTGAGCACAGGGAGAGAGATGGGGGAGGTGAGTGGGGAAAGAGGGTAAGGAGCAGAAGCAAGGGGACAGAGCAGGAGCAAGAGAGCAAGAGAGAGAGGCAGGGGCAAGCAGCTCCTTTTATAGTCAGGCACACCTGGCTGTTGCCAGGTAACTGTGGGGCGGAGCCTAGACAAACTGCGGTAGTTCCCCTGACCTCTGCAGAGTATCCTCCCTCTAACACGATCGATCGGTGCTTCCTGCTAGTTCATTTTTCTGTACAGAACTATTACAAACTGGTCTCCAGGACGAGCTGTCATCTTACCTCTTCAATGTCCCCCTCCACGGAGCCGCCCCAGGAAGGCCCAGCCTCCTGTTCAGACCCTTTACTCTACAACAGTGCCTGATAGTTATCCCATAAATATTCATGACTCAAATGAAGGTGTAGTCTCCCCAGGGCATTGCCAACCCTCGAGGAATCAGGTTAAAAATCAGAGCTCCACTCTTGCCTTTGAAACATAAAGGGAGCAGATTGGAAGGATGGGGGGGGGGGAGGCAGCTCTCCTATTAGGAGCACTGGCTGCTCTTCCAGAAGACCCGGGCTTCATTTCCAGCACTCACATGGTGACTTACAAAACTGTCTGCGAGTCCAGTTCCAGGGAGCCTGGACCAGACACACCCGAGGCACATAGATATGCTTATAGACAAAACATCCATATACAGAAAATAATTATTAAAAAAAAAACCTATAAAAAGAGAGGCTGGAGGAAACGGCTCAGCGGCTAAGAGTGCTTTCTGCTCTTCCACAGGACTGGCGTTTAGCTCTCGACACCCACATCACAATTACCTGTCACCTCTGCTCGAGGACAGCCAATACCCTCTGCTCTGTGAGGGCATATACTGTGCATGTGCGCGTGCGTGTGTGCTATATGCCATTGAAAATGAACAATATTGTAGAGTTTGTTCACAGAGACTGGGCCACCAGACAGGGACCATGCAGGGCTGGACCTAGGCCCTCTACATATCTGTAACACATATGGGGCTTGGTCTTCATGTGGGGCCCCTGACAAGTGTGTGTGTGTGTGTGGGGGGGGTGCATCATGGTTTCTGTTCCCTGCCATTGGCTCTCCTCACCCTAGCTGGGCTGCATGGCTGGGTCTCCGTGGCCGAGGATGCGCCTACTCCTGCCGGGACCAGATGCCCCAGGGTGGGATGGTATCCCCCCAGCCAGCACTGGGAGGAGAGGAGGGAGGGGGTATGTGATTGTGATGTCAAGTGAATAAAAACATTATTGGTGAAAAATATTGTAGGATTTATCCCGTAAGTGATACCAGACAGCCTCCTTTCTAAAGAGGTGTTGGAGAGCAGGCATTGTAAAAGCAAAATGGGCAGATTTTGAGGTTTAGACAACTAAAGTGACAAGTATTTGAATTATGGAACCGAAATAAACACCGTTTCAAGCCCGATGCGGCCTTACAGCGCTAGCTTGTGACCCTGCTTTAGCTCCGCTGCGGATGCAGGGACGCGGCTTCCCTCCTGGGGGCAGCACTCCGCCTTTCCGCGTGTCACCACCGGTCTCCTCCTCAGTCCGTGTGGCCTCTGTTTACCCATCACCCCGCCATGCTGACCCTGCTCGCCAGCCTCTGTGTTTTCCAGGCATGCGCAGTAGCCTCAGGCCGAGCCAGTTGCTCTGAAGAAGCCCAGCGAGAAACCCTAGGACTTGGGAGTGTGCTAGGGACCATGGTGTGAGGTCCCTTTGACTGCAGTGTCTGGATGGTGATGTGGACTTTGTGTCATCAGTGACCGTCTTTCCAAGCCTGGGAGGATGGTCCCCTAAATTAAACTAGGCCAAAAGAACAATTTTATTTTTTTAGATTTCTGAGGCAGAATCTAACTATGTAGCCCAGGGTAGCCCTAAAAAAAAAAAAAAAAAAAAAAAAAAAAAAAAAAGAGCTAGGCATGGTGGTGCACACCTTTAATCCCAGTACTTGGAAGACAAAGGGAGGTAGATCTCTGAGTTCAAGTCCAGCCTGGTCTACAGAGTTCCAGGACAGCCAGGGCTACACAGAGAAACTGTCTAGAACTCTGTCTTGAAAACAAACAAAAAACTAAAAATCACATTGTATGTGTGTGATGGGGTGGGGGTAGATGGAGGAGGGAGGGAGGGATAGAGGGAGGGAGACAGAGAGAGAGAGAGAGAGAGAGAGAGAGAGCGCGGTTGGAAGACAACTTTGCGGGGGGGGGGGGGGTTGGGTCTTCCACCCCGTAGCCCCAGCGACCACACTAGGTTGCTGGGTGTGGCTGGCTACCTTTACCGGTGAGCTGTCTCGAATCCTCCCTGTCTCGCCTTGCCCCAGTGTTGGGATTACAGGTCTGGGCTGCCATGCCTAGCCGGGTTGTTTTAATTTTGTGGTCTTGGGACCTCAGCAACAAGAGCACAGCTCTGTCTGTGGGCCTCGTGTTTGTGGGTTAAGAAGGCTGGGTTTTAGGGGATGCCGACTTGAGTTGGCGAACCGTCGTCTGCAGCGGAAAGGGCTTGAACAAGCGGCAGAGCTGAGGGAGGAGGGAAAAGACACAGGAGGCCATTACCTTCTTGCTGTCCTCTGAGAGCCACCGCATCCTCTGCCGATAGAGTTCAATAGTGCTGTTGGGACACCAGAAAGACTTGTCACCAGCACACAGTGTCATCAGCAATGCCACTTACACAGAGGAAGGCTCATCAACTGAGCGCTGTCACTTACACACATAGAAAGGTGGCGGGATTTTACAAGTTTCAGTTATCTAAATTTTTAATTAAAAACTTTCTATTTTATTTTATTATTATTATTTTTTATTTTATTTTGAGACAGAGTTTCTTCACTGGATACCCCTAACTCGCCTATAACTTGCTATGTAGGTCAGGCTGGCCTCAACTTCACAGGGTTCTCCCTTTCCGGTACCTCCCTTACTGGGTTTTAAAGGTGTGGCTTTTTCTACATCTTTTGAGGGAAAATCTCACTCTGTAACTGAGGTTGGTCTCAGATTCTCTCTTTTACTGTTTTTTTTTAACCTTTTTTTTGTTTTTGTTTTTGTTTTTGTTTTTCGAGACAGGGTTTCTCTGTGTAGCCCTGGCTGTACTGGAATTCACTCTGTAGACCAGTCTGGCCTCGAACTCAGAAATCCGCCTGCCTCTGCTTCCCAAGTGCTGGGACTATAGGCGTGTGCCACCACGCCCGGCTGTTTTGTTAACTTAAAAATTACTTTGTGTGTGCTTATATATGTGTTAGGGGATGGTGGAGGAGAAAAGGAGGAAGAGATAGAAGAGAGTGTGTGTGCATGTGTGTGCACACACGTGCATGCATGTGTTTGGGTGCAAATGTGTTGTTAATAGGAGAAGCCAGTTTTTCATCACCTTCTGGAGTTCAGGAACTCAACCCAGTTCCTCAGGCCTGTGGGCCAGCCTGTAACCACAGGGCCATCTCACTGCCCAGCCTTATCTTTTTGCCTCAGCTTCCCCACTCTGGAACTAGAGGCAGGAGCTACCTGGTTGGCTGAATTTTTTTTTTTTTTAAGGCCTTGTAGAGAATATAAGGCATGTAACAAAGACAGAGCTAAGGTGTGTGTTTGCCAGGACACCAGGCCACGAAGCAGGGCTGTGGGGATCAGGGCCACGGTTTTCCTGTGAAGTAAGGCAGGGCGCTGAGGACGTGGCGTGGGCTGCTGGGGCGCAGACAGTGTTCTCCTGAGGAAAGGCGCTCCCTTGCTCTCACTGGGATCTGAGCCCTTTTTTAAATTTTTATTTATTTTGTGCACTTGAGCCTTTTGCCTGGATGTATCCAGCCCATGCGTCCGCCTGGTGCCTGTGAGGTTGGAAGTGGAAGGGTGGTGTCAGAGTTCCCGGAACTGGAGTTAGGAGATTGCTGGGAACCAAACTCAGGCCCTCTGCAAGAGCAGCAAGTGCTCTAGCCACTGGGCCATCTCCCCAGTCCCTCAGATAATGAGTCTCCACAGAAGAAACTGTTCCAAGTCTCCTGGAGACTGACCACAGCAGCTGTTCTTGGATTGATTTAACAGAAACATCAGTTTCTAAAAAGTAGCCAAGAGAAATGTGTTGACCACGGGAGCCTGTAGCAAAGCAAGCACTCCTGGAATACCAGGAGGATACCAGCAGGTGACAGGTGCTCACAGGGCAGGGTACTGTCACCTGCACTCTCAGGCACTTGAATCTTAACGAGGTGCCGCACTGAGAGCAGCTGGGAGAGAGGGGCTGGGAAGCCAGAGGTCGGGGATCTAAGTTCATGAGGTGAGAGTAGCGGGTGGAGCCATGCTGGAGACGTGAGTTCGAATACAGGGCTTAGACACTGAGCCTCACACTTGTGTTTGAGACCTTGCTTTGCCTTTTATGGACTGTGAGACTTTTGGTCGGTGTAGGATTCTCTCTGAGCCTGGAGTTTCATCATCTTCCATGTAAAGATGACCACAGCACCCTGTCCAAGTCGATTTGCCAAATGACTAATTAGTTAAGCAATTTGACTACTCAATAAAGATGTTGGATTCGCACCTTTCTTTGGCAGAATAGCGACTGGTACATTACCCATGCTCCAGGGTGTGGCCCACACTCATGCACATATAGATAGAACTTCCTGGACTTAGTGATGTATCAAAAGGAAGAGAAGAAGGAGCTGACAATAACTAGGACGTGAGGTTGGGAGGTGCTGTGTGGGAGAAGGACCTGGGAGGAGATGAAGGGTGGATATGACCATATTTAATTGCATACATGTATTAAACCCTTAAAGAACGAATAAAAACAAAATGTTGAATTTATAATTCAAAACAACAGAGCCATGTGTTATTGAACTCTACATGTGTGCGGGAACACATACTGTAATCCAAAAACTCAGAAAGCTGAGGCAGGAGAATTTCAAGGTTAAGGCCAGTCTGAGCTGCACAGACCCTGTCACAAACAAACAAACTTAGAACGAGCTAAATATCAAGTAATTATTTAGAACATTCTGACCCTAAGAACTTTCTATAAAATGTATAGTTGAAGCATTTTGATATATCCCACTAATCAGTCGCTGCATGGATGATAGTTGAGCAGTCACCTTCTGGTTAACTGGTTTGACTTTTGGTAATTAGTTGGAGGACAATACAATGTTTTGGACAGTTGTTAAGGATGAAATAAGATCTTGCATGCAGCCCTTACAGAGTTTCTGGCCCATTAATAAACGTTATTACCATCATCACCTTTTGAGAAACCTTAGGCAACAGTAATTATAGCTTACACATTACTACAGCTGGGATAGAACCTTAGAGACCATCCTGTCTACTGATTATTGGAGACCATCCTGTCTATTGCTTACTGGACTGTGGTTATGAGTGTGTGTGTGTGTGTGTGTGTGTGTTTTCTGGCTGTGTGCACAGGATCCAGGTTCAATTCCCAGCACCCACAAGGTAGCTTACAATCCTCTGTAACTCCAGTTCCAGAGGACCCAACACCCTCTTCTGGACTTTGTGGATACAAGGCATATATGTGTGCACTAACATACATTACAAGCAAGACACTCACACACATAAGATAAAAATAATTGGCTTGGGAGTTGGGCACATGCCTGACACACATGTGCAAGGGTAGAAGCTACACCAGCCTGACAAAGCTCTCAGTCGTTAACCAGCAAACAATGCTGGGAAGTCTGAGACATTCATTGGAGGTCACCAAGGGTTTGTAAGGCTGGGAGACACCAGTCTAGTTCAACGTTTTCATTTGAGAAAAGAGCAAACTAGAGGTAGACGAGACAAGCTAACGGTCCACTGGAATTGCTGATTGGTACCAGTCATGTGCAGGCTATGAACGAAACGACGGCCTCGAATTCTGGGGACCTGCAGAGTCCTGGGAAACTTACTCAGAAAGCCTCGATTTAAAGTGGTGGATGGTCTGGGTGGTGAAATGCACTTTGGGCGCAGCATTGTTATGATCCTCCCTGAAAGAGCAAAGCTTTATTTGGGGTTTCTCAGGCTCAGGGCTGGGTGTGCCACCACAACCTCGGGGAGCTAGGGAGGAAGTGTGGAAGAACGTCAGACTTACAGTTCAACTGTGCCCTGGCTTATCAGGTCAGCCAAGGTGAGTTTCTCAAGCTTTAAACTGTGCACTGCAAGCCAGTCTTCGGGGTCTTCCAGAGCTGACGTCTGGGTCTCACTTCCCTGCAGCTGCTACGAGGCAGAAACCAGAGTCAGACAGGAACAGTGGGAAGGCACGGATGAGGCTGCTCTTGGTTCCCGTCCTCAGGTAGCCAAGGGTTGTGAACTCTGAGAGACCTGATTCCAAGGTATTCTAAAAGTTCTCCTTGCTAACTGGGCACAGTGGTACACCCCAGTAATCCTAGCACTTGGGAGGCTGACCAAAGCCAGCCTCAGCTACAGAGCAAAGGCCCTGTCTCAAAACACCAACACCAGCTAGGTGTGGTAGCACACGCCTTTAGTCCCAGCATTCAGGAGGCAAAGACAGGCTGATCTGCATAAGTTCAAGGCCAGCCTGTTCTACAGAGCAAGTTCCAAGACAACCAAAGCTACAGAGAGAAACCCCGTCTTGAAAAACCAACCCAAATCCAAACCCAAACAACAAAACACCCTCACCGATACCAACATCACAACAGCAGTAACAAAGCTAATCCCCTTGCTGAGAGTACTGAACATGAATCTGAGGCTGGTTGCCCTGGTGACACCACCCTTATATCAGGCACCAAATATGGCTCACATACTCAAGTGCAGCTCACTATGTGAGGGATTAGGCAGATACATAATGACCAGAAGACACAATAGTGGAATTACAACTTCTGCAAAAATTGGCCCAGAATGGCTGGGATTTGGTCAATGACTTTTAGTTTCCCATTTTTTTTTTTGTTCTTTTTGGTTTTTTGTTGTTGTTTGTTTGTTTGTTTGTTTGCCACTGCTTCCAACCCAGGACCATCTGGAGAAAGTCAAATATGTCTCCCAAACCAATCACAGACAATACCTTCTTCTGTTGAGTCTTTCTCCACCTGCTGAGAGCTTAAAGTCAGAGGTACTGGGAGGCCCCTTCTTCCATATGAATTGTTCTATTTCCCAGTCTGTTGTTGAGTCTACAGCATACACAAGTCATGAGGGCTGCTCCCTTGTGGTGCTGTGCTCCCAGCAAGGTCTGGATAAATTTCTGGTTTGTTCTCAGCGGGATGATCTTGCTTATTTCCAAAACTCTATGCTATAGATCTTTTCAGGTAAGTTCTGTCTCCTAGCATTCTAAGAGACCTCAACAAACACTAACTGGTCAAGCGGAGATCAGGCATTCTAGCTCCGCCTGAACCCAGAACCAGAGCAGTGGGTGGGTAGGTATATAGAGGAATAAGTTCTTAATCATCACAGGACTGAGCCATCAAATGTGTGATGATCCCTTGTGCTTAGTGACATCTATGTCACTCAGCACTCATCTCAGGACATGTGTGTAGAGCTGGTAGTGGAGCGGAAGCTCTTAGCACTGGTGATGCTTTCCAAAGCTAGCCTTGGATAGCCTGACCTAAGACTGAGCCAGCCTGGCCTTGTTGATCTCTTCTGGGGTTTTTCTAAGTCATTGCTTTGAACTGGTCCCATCTTGGGTGCTCCGACTATGACACAAGTAAAAATATTGTCTTCTGGCAGCTTATATTCTAGTGTGGACAGATGGATGGGGAGCAGAGTAATTAAATCAACATGCAGGAGAATGTCAGAAAGGAACACTCCTGATAAGCAGGAAGAAAAGTGGCCAGAAAATGGCAAGGGTGGTTGGGGAGGCTGCCCAGCTGAGAGGCAGTCAGAGAAGGCCTCTGAGCCAGGCGCTGAGGGCTAGGAAGGAGCCAGCCCTGCCTACAGCTAGGGAGACCATGCCTGGCAGAGCCAGGGAAGTATGGAGAGGCTGGAGTGTGTGAAGATGAAAAGGGCAGCATGAGCTGGAGTGGAGTTGTGGTGGTTTGAGCGAGAACACCCGCTTCCCTTCTCCCCCGGGCTCATACATTTGAGCTCATACATACTTGGTTGGTGAAGGAACTGTTTGGGGAGGACTAGGAGGTGTGGCCTTGTTGGAGTGGGTGTGGCCTTGTTGGAGTGGGTGTGGCCTTGTTGGAGGAGGTGTGGCCTTGTTGGAGGAGGTGGGTCACTGAAGATGAACTTTGAGGTTTCACAAGTCCACAGTATCCTAGCTGACTCTCTCTGTGCCTGTGGTGTTTGTTGTCTCTGGATGTAAGCTCTTAGCTACTGCTCCAGCACCATGCATGCCTGCCTGCTGTCATACCACCTACCATGAGGGTCATGAACAAACCCTCTAAGACTGTAAGCAAGCCCACACTAAATGCTTTCTTTTTAAGTTGCCTTGGTCACAGTGCTTTGTAATGAAGACAGTAGTAAGTTAGACGTGGTGTTATAAAAGTCCAGATTACAGACGTATAAGCTGCGCAAGTGTGTAAAGCAGGGTCAGGCAAGAGCCTCCTGTGTAATGCCTGCTGCTGTCTGTGTGCTACAGAAGGGCCTTGAGTACAGACGGAGTTGGACCATTTACTTCACTTAATCTCAGGTAAAAGGCTGAGAAGCTGTTGTTCACTGAGGGTTTGGAATTCAGCTCAGTCCCACTGTGAGACATATAGACACACAGACACAGATACACATACACACACACACACACACACACACACACACCACAGAGACATAGACACATAACACACACAAACTCAGATACAGCTACACTCCCCCATACACAGATACAGATAGATACACACACACACACACACACACACACACACACACATACATACACTCAGATATAGCTACACCCCACACACATATACTCCACACACATATACAGATAGATACAGACACACACACACCATAGAGACACATACACATACCACACACACACTCAGATACAGCTACATCCCCCACCCACACTCCACACACAGATACAGATAGATACACACACACACATACACACACACACACACACACACTCAGATACAGCTAAACCCTACACACAGATACTCCACACACAGATACAGACAGACAGACAGACAGACAGACAGACACACACACATACACACACACACACACACACACACCGTAGCATCTGATGACTACGGAAATGGCCTTGAGCTGACCCTTGACACCCTTGGTGGCCCGTCTTTGGACTTGGGTATGTCAGGGTCCACTGTAGTGGGCAAGTGGGCTGACTGGAGGCCGAAAGCCGTCTACTGCAGTGGAATGAGCCAGTCCTCACAGGACAGACCACACAGGAGGAAAAGCCTGGAGGAGCACACGCAGGGGTCTCTGTGCCTCGGCTTTCTTGCAGGCACTGCCCTCTCCTTGACCGTGCGAGGGGCAGAAGCTATGGCACAGACGTGACCTTCTGCACCCACGGTTCTCAGCAAAGCTTTTGTGTCTTTCTCTGAGTTGGTTAGAAGCAGAGTTGTCACCAACCAAAGGCCGCCGGCGCTCGGCTGGTGGTGCTCGCCTTGTATTCTTTACCCAGGACCATTTCTGTCTGGTTTCAAAAAGAAATTAGTGCCGGGCGGTGGTGGCGCACGCCTTTAATCCCAGCACTTGGGAGGCAGAGGCAGGCAGATGTCTGAGTTCGAGACCAGACTGGTCTACAGAGTGAGTTCTAGGACAGCCAGGGCTACACAGAGAAACCCTGTCTCGAAAAACCAAAAAGAACGCACACTCCTAATTAGTGCAAACACTAACACAGCGCCTAGGCTATGCTGAGCACTTTCCATATAGTAATTCTCTTATCCCATGAGATGGGATTCGGGACACCTTTCTGACAAGGAAGCTGAGGAACAGAGCAGTTAAGCGATTTACCCAAGATCCCACAGCTAATGACGGCGATGGAGCTGGGACTCATTGGAAAAGCTGTATCAGGTCAAGCCTGTAAGCAAACACTACACTGATCCTCTGGGTGAGCAAGAACTCCGGTTCTCTGCAGGAGAGACTTTCTCATTAAATGATTCAACTCTCTGACTACCTGTCCTGCCTTGGAGAGGCTTGCTGCCAGGCACCGGTCTAAACCACCCGCTTCCGGAAACAATGCTCTGCACCTCGTAGCCACTAGGTGGCACTGTCCTCTTCCAGGACATCGTGTGCATGACACTGATCACGCACCTGGTTTCCATTTTGCTCTTGAAATGGTCTGTCATGTTTCAGGCTGTGGCTTTTGCCCTGCAGATATCTGAGAGTCCATTTCTACACACATCACTTGTGACACTGAGGACTCTCCTGCTCTGCAAAACTGGACATTTAAAAATGCATATATATATATATATATATATATATATATATATACATATATATATACACATATATATACAAAATATTTTAAAATTTTATTAAAAGTTTTTCACACAATATAAAAATTATATGTATATAATATTTTTATAAATTTCATGGAAGTTATATATGTGTGTATGTGTATGTATACACACACACACACACACACACACAAATATGTGCATTTTTCTAGACAGGGTTTTTTGTTTGTTTGTTGGTGTAGCCCTGGCTGTCCTGGAACTCACTATGTAGACCAGGATGGCCTTGAATTCATACAGCTTTACCTGCCTCTGACTCCTGAGTGCTGGGATTAAAGGCATGTGCCAATATGCCCAGCCCATACAATATATTTTTATGTTTTCCCCCAAATCCTCCCAGATTTGCCTCTCCCCCTGCCCCCCCCCCTGCCCCTGACTTTATGGTCTCTTTTTCTCTCCTCTGAAATACTCCGTTAGAGAAAACTGATTTTCCTTCTGCTTGTGGGAACCAACTGTGAATAGTTTCTTGGTTGGGGGTAGGGGTCCTGGGTTTGTGACGCGGACATTTTAAATGGACAACAGTGACTGCTCAGTGCAGGGCAGTCAGAACCCTCTTCCTGCTCTGGGAGGGGAAGCAAGAGGCTTGTCTGTAGCTGGCCCTTCCCACACCTGGGAAGCCGGCTTGTCTGAGATGCAATGAGAGGAACAAGGCCCCACGTCACTGCCAGCTGACCCCACTGAAGGCCTTTTTCTATATGTGTTTCCTCCTTATTTTTATTTTTAGACAAGGTCTATGTGTCCCACTGGCCTCACAGTGGCAGAGAGCTGAGGCTGGCCTTGAATTCCTGATCCTCTTGCTCTTAGCTCCAGAATTTGAGATTATTAGGTCTGTGCCTCCATGCCCAGCTTCCTTGTTTCAAGGATTTCTGGTGGGTGGTGACCAGCTACCTTCCACGCACAACTTGTATGATGGCTTCCATGGTGGAGAATTCAAGAGTTGTCCATGATCTTAGGTAGAGGGTCATTTGTACATGGAGTGTTTCTTTTTTTCTTTCTTTTTAAAAGTTAAACCTTCTGCCCTGGCCCTCCTGTTCCCACAACACTTCCTAAAGTAGACTTCTGGACCTTGGTTTTAGGGACTTCTATAAGAAAATCTCAGGAAAGGGAGCTTTGGGGTCAAATCTTTATACTTCAGGCTTTGATAATGAAACCAGGATCCTCACAGTGTCCTAAATAGGCAATGATGTTCCCAGAGGCTGCTGTATGGCCAAGACAGGAATGCCTCATTCATTTCTAAATCTAGGGGGCTACAGAGGTGTGCTTAGTCACGGTCTCAGTGCTGGGTCCTACTGGGGAAAGAGGTCAGCACATTCCCTATTCCCTGCTATGGTTTGTAAGGTGACTGGTGAACTAAAGCAGTATAGTTGTTACCAGTAAGTCCTGGGTCTGGTTAACGTGTGTAACCAGCAATCCATCCTGTGAGTTTGGGGCAAGGTCATTCATAGTCTTCTGGCTCAGTTGCTTCTGTAGATCTCTGTCAGTGTTTCTGTCCATGCTACAAAACAAAGTGATTTGATCAGTGTCCAGCCCTCGTCACCTCTCCACCATGAGTGTCTCTCTCTTCCCCTCCTCCCTCTCCCTCCCCATCCCCTGGGGCTCCTAAAGGGAATCAGAAACCATTTTGTTGTTGTTGTTGTTGTTGTTGTTGTGTGTGGAAACTGAAAGGACTCCTACAGAGTTTTGATAAAATGGTGGTTTGTGAGATTTTTTTTTTCTTACAATTTAGGTAATCTCAAAAGCCCCACTCTAAAAAAAAAAAAAAAAAAAAAAAAGCCCCACTCTACGTAAGACGCTCCAATGACCATTTATCCACTCTCTCTTCAAGGCACACCCCCCCAAACCCCCCCACCCCCGTCAATTCTCATGAGCAAATTCTTACTGCTATTTTTATTTGGGAAGCCAGATTTAGCAGGGATTTTCCAGAAATGTATCACCCTGACCGTGGGAAGATATGACTCCTTTGAGTCATCATCATGAACCCACCTAACCCTTCTCTCCTGACCGGTGCAAGAACAGAAATGCATGCCCAGTTTTCTGAGGAACTAGGCATGACACTTCTGGAGGACCCTGTTATACCACTCCTGGGCATATACCCAGAGGATTCCCTAGCATGTAATAAGGACACATGCTCCACTATGTTCATAACAGCCTTATTTATAATAGCCAGAAGCTGGAAAGAACCCAGGTGTCCCTCAGCGGAGGAATGGATACAGAAAATGTGGTATATTTGCACTATGGAATACTACTCAGCTATTAAAAACAACGAATTCATGAAATTCTTAGGCAAATGGGTGGAACTGGAAAATATCATCCTAAGTGAGGTAACCCAGTCACAAAAGAACACACATGGAATGCACTCACTGATAAGTGGATATTAGCCCAGAAGCTTGGAATACCCAAGACACAATTCACATATCAAATGATGTCCAAGAAGGAAGGAAGGAGTGGCCCCTAGTCCTGGAAAGGCTCAGTGCAGCAGTGTGGGGGAATACCAGGACAGGGAAGTGGGAGGGGGTTGATTGGGGAACAGGGGGAGGGAAGAGGGCTTATGGGACTTTCGGGGAGGGGGGGTACTAGGAAAGGGGAAATCATTTGAAATGTAAATAAAGAATATATCTAATAAAAAATGAAAAAAACAGGTATCCTTGGTTTTAGCTTAATAGAATGTATTTGTGATAAGTTTTTCCTACATCCTGCAAAATTATACCGATAAAATATAAATTATTAAAAAAAAAAAAGAAGGGAAATGCAAAGTTCAGACAGCAGCTCTCTGGGTTGCTCAGCTCAGCTACTGTGCACTGAGCTCACCAGGCACCCGCTGCTGCTGTAGGCTCCGTGCTGTGTCCCCCCCCCCCCCAGGGCGAGGCAGCCAACCAGATGGCAAGCACTCCCTTGGCACTCTTCTTTTAAGACAGGGCCTCTACGTAGCCCGGACTATTCTAGAACGTGCTATAGAGCAGGCTGGCCTCAAAAACATCACAGATCTGCCTTTTAGAGCTGGGACAGCAGAGGGGTAAGGTGCAGCTGCTGAGTTTCCCGGTATCAGGGCAGAGTCGCAAGGATTCGCCACCAGAGGAGTCAGATTTTAATAAGGCTTACAAGATTAGGTTTTAGTTGTTGAGTTACCATTGTTTCTGAACTAAGTTTGTGCTGCTCATATTTCTTATTATTGCATAAAAGTGACATTAATATGCTCTTCTCTTTAATTTTTTAAAATAATAAAAAGTAAAAGAAACAGAAGATAGTTATACATGTGATGAGGTGCATAGTAAATGTGTAGACCAAATTTAGAGGAGTTCTGTGGTCTTTCTTCTTTGTATAAATAATTCAAATTTAGTCATTAGAAAATGATAGGTTGGGGCATAATGATAAAGAAACAATAAATGTCTTGTTGGAAGACCCTTAGAAGAGATTAAACATTAACTACAGAAGAACTTGAATTTTTAAAATTAGCTTAAATTTCTAATGAAAGTAGCTATTTTTCTCTGTGGGTAGGAATACGGCCTTGCATTTGAAATCTTATTCATTTCATGGTACAGTGTGCCAGGGCTTTCTGTCTGAGCTGTTACTGCTTCCTCTAACTGAAAAGGGAGCAGAGTTGTCGATCCTGCGAGGTTGTTTTTATAAAGTGGCTGTTTCTATATCTATTAACGATGGAAAGATAGTCCATGTGTTCTCCACCTTGAAAAAAATACTCATAAAGTGAGGCTTTGGAAAATAAATAAAATGCCATGATTTAAGTTTCATATTAAATTAACTTTCCATTATTCTTTACAATTTGATTTTCAATTTTCAATTTTATTTTCTATATAAATACATAACATTTTCTTTAAATTTTACATATAGTGCAATTTCAAGAAGCAGATCCAAATAAAGTATATCCTAATAACATGATAGTTATAAATAGGAATACATGTAGAGTCCTTCATTTAAATTGAGATAATATGTCATATGGATAAAAATAATCAAAACATCATATACTTTCATTAAAAAGTGGAAAATATTTTATGATCATCATTACATGTAGAATTATTGAATCCAGAAAAGAAAGTGGTTCTTTATCAATAGGAATAGAAAAAATGGTCATAATTTGCAAGTTTATGTAAAACCATGCACATATTTCTTTAAAATTGACTCACAGATTGAGAATGTTAACTGTAATTTATCATAAATCCTTTGATTATATAATAGAACACATTTCTGCATGATACTATTAATATCTGTAGTGTTTTTACTTCTGGATATTTACTTTTTATGTGTATGAGTGTTGTGACTACATATATATGAAAATGAGTGTCTGTGTATGTGCACTATGTAGATGCCCTGGAACTGAGTTATAGACAGGTACCTTCTGTCATGTGGGTGCTGTGAGCTGAACCCTTGGCCTCTTTGAAAGAGCAGTTATCACCTTGAACTGCTAAGCCACATCTCCAACTATCCTTAGTGTTCTCAGTTGTACTTTATAGACATAACAGGTAAAAATGAAGTGATTCATTATCTAGTCTTGAGCAGCCAGTAGATGAATGAATCTAATCTGAGTATATTTTACTTCAACTAAAATGAGTGTTTTTTTTTCTGTTGTACTAATAGTTATGACCATCGTCTATTTTTGATGAAAATTGCAAATGTATTTATTTAATGTTGTAATTGTTCCTGACCAGAAATATTTATGCCAATTTATCTAAATAGCAATGTTACCCTCTCGGACTTAGGACTCCTCCAACTATGAGCTTTAACTAGGTTTGTACTACCACACATGAATTCACAGTGGGTGTGCAGACTTCTTGGTGCTGCTTCAAAGAAATTGGCAAGAATATGTTAAACGGGGCTAGGACAGGGAAGGGGCGCAGGATAATACAGCTGAGGACTGTGCTCCTTGTGTCCTGATCATCTTGTTAAGTCCCTGCATACAGTGATCATGGGACTTTTGCTTATGCCTCATTTGTTCCTTGACCAAGAACAGACCCTATTCTTTGCATGTACTTAAAATGGTATAAAAGCAGTTTGGGAAAAGTAAACTTGTTTCAGCCCTTGCTGGAGTCATGCTTAAAAAAAAAAAAAAATCACAGATCCACCTCTGCTTACTGAATGCTCGAATTAAAGCCACCGTGGCCAGCTAGTCTTGGTACCTCTGGTATTTGGGCGAACAGTTCTGTTGTGGGGTTGCTATGTGCACTGAAGGGTGTTCAGTGCATCTCTGGCCTCTACCAGTCAGCTGTACCTTGTTCCCTTTATTTTGACAATCCTGAGTGCCTCAGATATGTCTCCTGGCAGTCACAATTGTCCCCAGTTGTAGGCGGAACTTAGCCAAGCTGCAATGTTAGAACATGCACTGGGCCTGCCTGCCCTGCTAACACTTCCTCCGAGCCAACCTAGAATCTGCCAACATGGCTAGAGACCGCTGATGCTGGATCAGGTGATGGCGTGAGCCAATGAGAAGGAGACAGCACCAGAGCTGACTACTTGAAAGCCAATGAGATGCTGGAGGGGGTATAAAGGTTTGCCTAGTTTTTGAAATAAATGAGTCTGCTTTTGCCACATGCCTGACTCCTGGAGTCTGTGATGTTGACTCTGCACCTTCTAACCCCTACCCCAAGGGTCTTGGTCAGGGTTGTGAGCAACCCCCAGTTGGGAATCACTGATATGGATATTGCCTTGGTACTTTCAGAGTTTCTGTCATTAAAAAAATAAAGATTTAGGGCTGGAGAGGTGGCTCAGCAGTTAAGAGCACTGACTGCTCTTCCAGAGGTCTTGGGTTCAATTCCCAGCAACCACATGGTGGCTCACAACCATCTGTGATGGGATCTGATGCCTTCTTCTGGTGTGTCTGAGGACAGCTATAGTGTACTCATCTATATAAAATAAATAAATAATTAAAAAATAAAGTTTTTTTTATTTTGTATGTATGAATGCTTTGCTTTCATATATGTAGTGAATGAACTTCACACATGCTTGGTGCCCACTGAGGCCTGGGTCACCTGGAACTAGCATTCTGGATAATTGCGGACTGTCATGCGGGTGCTGGAAACTGGACCCAGGTACTCTGCAAGAGCGACAAGCGTTCTTGATCTCTGAGCCATCTCTCCAGCCCCAGAGCTTCTATTCTTGATGAGGAAACTTCTATTAAAAAAAATAAACAAACAAACCAGTAGTAGGCTGATGGGATGGCCTAGAGGGTCAGGGTGCTTACCATCACGTCTGACAACTTGAGACAGATTTTTAGAACCTACACTAGAGGAAATAACAGACACCTAAAAGTTGTCCTCAACACACACACACACACACACACACACACACACACACACACATTAAAATATAGCCATAGGGAGGAAGGTCAGTAAAGAAGGGGGAGAAGGGACACTCAACACCAGGTTACTAACACTGTTTGATAAAGTCTCAAAGAATCACAAGAACCAGAGACTAACAAAACCCCTGTACTGGATATGAGAAACCTCCTATTGAATGGCGGTTACAGTAGTCCAAGTTATAGGCCACTGACATGGCCCTTGGTTGCCCTTCAGGGGTTGAAGGTGAGTCTTCACTGCTTAAAGACACAACAGACTTAGGATACAGGATTCAAATGATTCAAGCTTCATCTGACCTGAAAGCCTCTTTCCAACAACCTAGCTTCCATGTTTCCAAAAATACTATGCAAGCTGCCAAGGCAGAGAAGCAATTAAACAGTCCTACTCAGTTACACATTGAACTATGACAATGGCCAGCATGGAAATATATCCATAACAGTACAATAAATAGCACTCACGCATCAGTGACAACCAATAGCTGTCTAATTGGACTGATGGCCCACTCGACAGGAGGGATTATCAGGCCTGGTACTGGAAACCTAGCCAGCTTGCCAGGGCTAGTGGCATCTTAAAAAAGAATATACCACTCCCATACATACTAGCAATATACTTTACTAGACCAGCATAATTCCTTACTATGTTCTAAATCTTATCCTTATACGCATGGATAATTGTAGCTACCACCATTATCAAAGAAGCTTTCCTTTACAGCAGATGGAGACCATCACAGAAGACAACTGGATACAGTGCGGAGAGGAACCAACCGTGGGGCTCCCAGTCCCAGCGGTGACAGTTCCATCACAACTCCCTGAATGTGGTGGAAGAGGTGGTGGAAAGATTATAAGAGCTAAAATACCAGGAAGTCTGCTGTGAAGGTCTCTCCTAGAAATGGCTGCACAGACAAGAGCAGAACAATCACAGTATCACTGGACACGTCACATGGAGGAGGGAGAACTCTAAGAGGCACTACTCAAAGAACTACAGGCAACTAATGACTCTCTGAAGACTGGGAATTAGCCTCTGCCAGGGATGAGCCTCCTTACTGGCTGTCCGATGTGTGAGTTAGCCCTGAAATCAAATATACACAACAAAAACAAACTTAGCCAGTTGTATTTATGTATCTGTGTGTGTGTGTGTGTGTGTGTGTGTGTGTGTGTGCATGCATGCACACACATCAATAATAATAAAAGAAAAAGAGGGTATTGATTTGACTAAGGCATGGGAAGGGTTGGCGAGATGGTAGCTGGGAGGGGCCAGAGGGAGGAAAGAGGGGGAAAGTGATATAATTCTATTTCCATTAAAATATATTTTAAAAAATCATTAGTTACAAACTAGCAAATGGTTCAAACAGCAAGCCACCAAGAATAAGATTATATCTGAATAGGAGAGGAGTCTAGAGGGGCGTCTTGAACTCAAACCTTCTTGAAGGATGACAAGGAAGCCACGCTGAGATCGTGGGGAGCAGGAGGAGGCAGAGGAGGCGCGAGACTGTGCATGGGAAGAGCCCAGCCTCGCCAGAGACGGGACACGAGACGACTGCCACAGATTAGGGATTTCAAGATGGAGAACGGGGAAATACCCAGAGGAAGTTATGTTCTCTGCAAGAGTTGTGTCTATGCTCAAAAAATGAATCCCTAGTATGTGCAGAAAACAGCTTCCTGAGTCAGAGGCTGTGCTGGGTAGTTTTATGTCAACTGGACACAAGGGAAAGTCATTTGAGAGGAGGGGACCTCAAGAAAACACCTCCATAAGACCAGGCTGTAAGGTGAGGCTGTAGGACATTTTCTTAGTGATTGATGGGGTGTGTCCAGCTCATTGTGGGTGGTGCCATCCCTGGTCTGGTGGTCGTAGGTTCTATAAGAAAGCAGGCTAAGAATGCCATGAGGAGCAAGCCAGTAAGCAACATTTATTCATGGCCTCTGTATCAGCTCCTGCCTTCAGATTCCTGCCCTGCTTGGGTTCCTGTCCCTGAATTCCTTTGATGATTAACTGGGATGTGGAAGTGTAAGCAGAATAAACTCTTTCCTCCACAAGTTGCTTTAATCATGGTGTTTCATCACATCAATGGAAATCCTGATGAAGGCGTGGTTTACAGGCACCTAAGGCTGAGCAATCAGATCCTTCCTCAGGGAATTTTCACTTCTGAGTGAAGGGCCTATAGCGCATGCATTTAGACTGGAAGGACATGTGTAGGAAGGCGGGCTGAAGGTTAGCCCCTCCCATGGTTGCCATGGAGTCATCTCTGGAGTGTCTTCACTGTCTGCCTGCCTCTTCCCAGGCCCATCTCTCTGTGTGCCTTCTACGTGATGCTCTCTGAGGCTAAGTAGTGCACACCATCCATGGCATAGGATTTCTATTGCTGTGATACAATGCAATGACCAAAAGTTACTTGGGGGAACAAAGGGTTTTATTTCATCTTACAACTCTCAGACCATAATCCAGCGCTGAGAAATGCCAGGGCGGGAATTCAAGGCAGGAATATGGAAGTAGAAACTAAAGCAGAAGCCACAGAGGAACATGGTTGGTGGGTTGCTTCCCACGGCTTGTTCAGCCTGCTTTCTTATACTATCCAGGCCTGCCTGCCCAGGGGCGGCACCATTCCTGGTAGGCTGGGCTCTCTCAAATCCATCATCAATCAAGGAAATGCAACAGAAACTTGTCCCAGGCAGATCTAGGGGCATTTTCTCAACTTAAAGCCCTTCTTTCCATCTAAAGGGCTAGGGCTAGGGCTAGGGCTAGGGCTAGGGCTAGGGTTAGGGCTAGGGCTAGGGTTAGGGTTAGGGTTAGGGTTAGGGTTAGGGTTAGGGTTAGGGTTAGGGTTAGGGTTAGGGTTAGGGTTAGGGCTAGGGCTAGGGCTAGGGCTAGGGCTAGGGTTAGGGTTAGGGTTAGGGTTAGGGTTAGGGTTAGGGCTAGGGTTAGGGTTAGGGTTAGGGTTAGGGTTAGCTCTCCCAATGTCTGCATCCACCTTGGTCTTCTTGGCATTTCCTCTTGCCCCTCCCCCCATGTTCATAGACTTTCAATTGCATATATACTAATTACATATAGTAATAGGTTTCACTATGACATTCTCACGCATGTATATAATTTTTTATTGTTTTGTTTTTGGATACAGGGCCTAACTGTGTAGTCCTGGCTTTGAACTCACCAGGGTCTTCCTGAGTGCTGGGACTGAAGAGGTGAGGCACCACCCCCAGTTATATAGTGTATTCTGGTGTTTACCTTTCCACTTCTGCTGGAAACTGTCAAGCAGACAGTCTTCCCTCCTCACCAACCCTGTTCCTCTTCCCAACCAGCCCCACTGTGTCTTCGCTTGTTGTTTTATTTTTATTTGCAATTGATGACTCAGTGTGTTCAATCAGAATTGCTGACAGGAGCCGGACACTTACAGATGGCCACACCACCGAAACGTTTGTCTCGCTTGTCTCCCAGTGACTATTAATGGGATTCGTAGCCTCAGGGAAGGATGGAGCACGTGTCCCTTCCCTCCTTTGTGACAGTTTTGAGGGGCAAGCTGTGGACACTTGTACTAATAACAGCAGCTGCAGAGCTCAGGAGTGCAATGGCCACGCCCTGCCTTGAGAGTCTTCCACAGCCCTTCCTGATTTGCCTCCTCTTGTGCGATGTTCTTTGAGCCTGAGGTCCTCTGACCTCTCTCATCATAGATAGCTGCAGGGTGACCGGCCGGGCTGCAGCCCTTGGTTGCTTTATCTAACTAATCCACTTCTGTTCAAAGGCTTTCCTCTGTTTCTAGGGTGGAGCTCTTAAAACAGCCTTCCAGATGCCACGAGGCTGGGTTGCTGCCCCCCCCCTCTAGAGCTCCCAGTGTACCACTGCCCTCCCACACAGCCCTGGAGGCCCCAGAACACGGTACAGTTCCTTTAACCACAGGACCTTTCCCTGCATTATCGCCCCCCTCTAGAGCATTCTTCCGTCCCCACACATTACTGGTCTTCAGTGGTTCAGCTAAGCTAAGCTACCACAGCCTCCAGAGAACTCTCCAGCTTTCCGTTCTACCTCAGACCCCTTTTTGTGTGGATTTTCACGTACCTATGTCCCTTCCCTTGAGGTTCATTTTAGCTTTAGCGTGCCATTTAAAAACTGGCACTGTTCCCTTTGTATAGTAAGTCGCATGAGAGTGAAAGCTGAGAGAGAAGAATTGTTTGCAGCTTTGGAGATTAGTCATGTGACATAGCCCAGGCTGGCCTCAACTGTGCAATTTTTCCTGCCACAACCTTCCGAGTGCTAGGGTCGCAGGCGTGTGGCAAGACTGAGGAAAGGGAGGGCAGGAAGTCCTGCTCCCGGGATTTCTATTCATCCCAGGCACTTGTAGAACTCACTAATTACCTGCTTCTGGGTTCTGTGAGACACATCAGTCATTAAAATTCCTCACCCTTCAGAGTAAGCGAGCTGGCTCATTAACATTTCTGACCCTCCCTCCCTCCCTCCTCACCGGACTGTGGGGCTGGGCCCAGGCTGTAGGCAGCCGGGCAGGGCTGTGGCTGCAAGGCTTCCCTGGGAACTGCGAACTCAGCCCTTCCTACCTTGTGCTGTTTGGCAGCCTGTTAGTTCCTTTACCTTTTAGTCAGGGGTTGCTTGTTTTCAGGGACGCACCAGGACCAAGTGGTAAGGACTTGAAAAGAATCAAACTGGCTTCTCCTCAGCGAGGTACCCTTGGAGACCATCCCTATGGCAGAGACTTTGAAAGCCTCCCCAGAGCACTGGAACCCTGACATCTGTAACCCCCAGTGTCTCCTTCCCTTTTCCTTGGGGAGTGATTAGGAGTTTGCAGTGACTAGGCCTAAACCAGAGGATTCTGGGGCGACTTGTGTGTGGACTGACTACATAAAGCTAACTCTGGGATGTGCTAGAAAGAGCCCTGGGCTTTTGGCTTTTCAGGTGAGAATGAGACGGGAATTGTAATCACCGCTCTGCCCACTAACTCCACTGTCAAAAGCCAAGATGACATTGTGAGAATACTCTGCCAAGTGCCAAGTGTGACAGAAATGTAGAATGTCGTATGTATCCAGTTTGCTCCTCTGTTGCTGTGAAAGACCACTGCCGAGGAGGAGCGGGAGGGAGTCGAACCTGTATTCGGATTCTATTGCACGAGAACCCAGGGCAGGAACTGAAGCGGAGGCTGTGGAGGGATGCTGCTCGCTGGCTTGCTTGCTCCCCAGCGCCTGCTCAGCCAGTTTCCTTAGACAAGCCACGGGCACCAGCCTAGAGGGGGCACTGCTCTAGGGGCCTGGCCAATCGTTACTTAGGAAGTGCTCCACAGGCTTGCCCACAGTCAAGCTGATGGAGGTGCTTTCTCAATTGAGGCTTCCTTTCCCCAGGTTAACTGGAGTTTGTGTCTGGTAATTAAAGCGTGAGCTGTACCCTCAAGCACCCCCATGTCCGTTTGTAGTGCTTCTTGGGAACGGAGTGTGCTGATCCTGGGAGGGACAGGGATGAAGAGGACACCGCCTTCCCTTTCAGGACTGCGTACAGACACCAGCTTGTCTGTGAGCACCTGACTGGAACCTGCCTGGCTGCGCTGCCCTCTGTGGCACGGTTCACCTTCTCTCCTTCTCTGTGGTCATGGTCTGCCCCTTCTCCCACTGCAGCCACTTGAGGGCAAGAGCTTTGTACTGTTTGCCAATGGACTGTTGTGCTTGGAAGGATGCTGAGAGCTAGTTACTGCCTGAGGGGTAGCACAGCAGTAAGGACCCTGTGGGGATGAGGCAGTGGGCTCTCGCCATTAATCCACAGAGCCCGCCGCTACCCACTGGGCTCCTCGGCCCTTCGCTGTCAATGCATGTAATATGTCTGTCCCTTGGCTCTAAATCTTATCACTAAGAAAAGGCCCACAGGATACCTCCAGATGCATTCTGGAATTTCAGAATGTGGAGTGCAGTGGAGAATTCCAGAATGTCCCCAAGGACAAACTGAAGTATACCGTCTATAAGAAAATACCTTTAAACTGTGAGGAAGAAACTTTCAAAAAATGCTGTCCCTGCTGAGTATAGGTGTGCTTGTCTCAGTAGTTAGGGGGCAGAGGTAGGCATCTATCTGTGAGTTGAGGCTGGCCTAGTCTATATAGAGTTCCAAGACAGCCAGAGCTAGTGAGACCCTGTCGGGTGTGTGTGTGTGTGTGTGTGTGTGTGTGTGTGTGTGTGTGTGATAAAATTTAAGAAGCTCTCCTCATAACTCATGAGGTCCTAGGAGCCCCCTGACAGCCTGTTCCCCTCAGATGGAATGAATGCCTGTTCTTTCCCTGGGAGGCCTGGATCGTCCCCAGTCAGCGTCTACCCCTTCTCCTGCCAGTGCAGGCTAGTGTCTGAGGGGTCCAGTTAGTCTGAGCTTTTGTTTCCCAACCACTGTGACCATCCTGGAGCAATGCAGGTATGGAGTTCAGCAAAGGGGGGGTGCATTGCGGACGCATTGCCCTGGCTGACTGGTGGGACCAGAGGAGAATGAATGGATCCCACAGGCCGATTAGCATTCTGGTCAAAGCACACTGTTAATAGAGTTATTGGATACAAGAAGCCAGCTTCCTTCCCGGTCGGTTAGCAGCCGAATCTAGGAAACTCCCAAATATTTAATGACAAGGCAATCTAGAGGGCTTACGTTTTTTATACTTATGTATTTATTTAGCATATGTATGTGTGTGTACCTACAGGCACACACCACAATGTACCTGTATTCAAAGGACAGCTTGGAGGAGGTTCTTTTCTTCCACCATGTGGGTCCCAGGAATCAACTTAGGTTGTCAGGCTGGTGGCACATGCCTTTATCTTCTGAGCAATGTCATTGTCTCAGGGCTTTTATGTGTATGATCTAATTTTTTAAAAAGATGATGTATTTACTTTCTTCTGTGGTTGAGCATTTTGCATGTACGTGTATCAGGTGTGTGCCTGGTGCTGGAGGAGGCCAGAGGAGGACACTGAGTCCCTGGAACTGGAGTTGCAGATACTTGTGGGCTGCCAGGTGGGTCCGGGGAACTGAGCCAGGGTCTGATGGAAGAGCAGCTGGTGCTCTTACCTGCTGAGCCGTCTCCCTAGCGCCTAGGCCTTGTTATCTAGTTACAGTTACTCCACAGCTCCTGTGCAATCCATGTTACCAGAGTGAGCCATCACTCTTGCATAGAACCCTGCCAAGTTCCTTGGAACTGAGACCCAAGGCTCACCATTCCTTCAGAACCACTCCATGCTTCTCAACCCACCCATCACCCCGCTCTGCTACCTGGCAACCCCTACTCACACACTGTACTATTTCATACCATCCTTAAGCCAGGCTTGCTTCTGCAAACATCCATAACCCCCCCTGTCTGCCAAGAAACCCCAGAATCCTATATGTGGAAACCCTGTGGAAGTCCTGCTATCTCCACAGTCTCCTATCAAGTTGCCTTGGCATCTGCCACAGAGCCCCCAGCACCGAGTGCATAAATCTTCCTCATTTGGCCAATGCTTAACCACTCTCTCTTCCCACTTGCCAACCCTTGTGACACTCACCTCCATCTGCATTTCTTCTTTTACAGCTCCATCTTCGGGAGGAAGCACAGCAGGACCTCTCCACTCCAAGCTCCTCCAAACAACTCTATAGAGCAGCTTGCCTGTGAGATAAGTGTTAGCTGGTCTCCAAGGTAACAGACTGCACCACGACAGCTTGGGGCAGGGAAAGGCAAAGAGCGTGCTCGCCCCAGGGATAAAGGGGTGACTTTATCCTCGACTGTTGCAAGCCCCTCTGTCAGGTTAATCTGTGTTTCTTTTCCTGATAAAGGCAGGTCGTGACTGCTTTTCTACTTTCTGAATCTCTGGGTCGGCCCAGTCTATGGTTTAGGCCAGTGGAACCCTGCTGGCTGCTGCCTTCTTGCGGCAGGAATGAGTGGAAGAACGATACAAGGGAAGCCCAAGAGCTTTCCCCTGCAGTTGCCCTGAGGACTGGGAGCCAGCCCTAGGAGATCTACCAGCATCCGGCCAAGCTCCGACTGGAGTCAGCAGGTCAGTGACTCCGCAGCCAGGTGCTAGAGTCCTTCACTCCAGCAGTTCCCGAACCCAGGGACTCAAGAGGACTCACCCGTGTGCTCTGGTCTCAATTAGGAGAGTAGCCCAGGACTGTGCTGCACTGTGGCTGGACCCTTTAACAACGGCCTCAAGGGATTGTGATGTAACTAGGGCCTGGCACACAGTTTCAGACTCCTCTGAGACCTTCTACAGAGATGAGGGACTCCACCCAGGGTCCCCAGCTAGCAAGTGGCTAAGCTCTTCTGATCCCAGTCACCCTTAAGTTGGTCTTCATTTCCGGAACCTTTTGCTTCAGAAGCTGGAACTCCCGTGACTTGGGGACTTGTCTTTAAGGTGCTCATTCCAGGCCAGATCAAAACAACCAAACTTCCCAAACAGAAAATGGTAATTGTCACTCTCTCATCGCTCTCTTTGCTCTTACCTCTGCACCTCTCGGGCTCCCCCCCCCCCCAACGTGGTCATGGCTGGCCTCCACTCCTCTCTACTTCTCTACTCTCTCTCTGCCTCCACTACACCATTAACTCCCATCCTCTTCCCTGAATAAACTCTATTCTATATCCAAAAGAAAGAAAGAAAGAAAGAAAGAAAGAAAGAAAGAAAGAAAGAAAGAAAGAGAAAAAAAGAAAAAGAAAAAAAGAGAAAATGGTAATTGTCAGGTTCTGTGGGTTGTAAATGCATATAGCAGGCAAGGGGCAGGTCAGAAAGGATCCAGGGCATGACAGTACAGTGGGCAGAGGGCTGTCGGAGGTCAGGGAGCACATGTGCCCACCTTGAGGGGAATCCTAGGTGGGAGGCCACAGGTACAGATTTTCAAGTTCAAGGCTAGCTTGTATCCAGTGAGACCCTGTATAAAAGGGTTGGGTGGGGGTGGCGAATCCTGGGTGGAAGTTGGTTAACTTTTGGCATTATTTTTTTGACCCGTGAGGGTCCCAGACAGGCAGTCTATGTCCCCATCTCCCTTGCTTCTGAGATACACAGGGTTTTGCGTGTTTTCTTTTCCCTTTTAACATCCCACGAGAAGCCCAACACTGGGGACTCCGGAGCCGCCTTCTTTCACTTGAGCTCACTCAGCACATTCTGGATCCACTTGTGCTACAAAGAAAGCCGGGATGGTTTATGGCGACCCCAGGAGAGGGAGAGGAGAAAACTGTGTGACAGGCTCTGGTGTGCAGCGACTCCTGCCTCAGCGGCACAAATGCTGGGACTGCAGGCACCTGCCACCACACCCGCCGCCACCACACCCGCAGCGTACCTATGGTAGCTCTCTAGAGTGTGGCTCTTGCTGAGTATCAAAGCACAACAGGGATGTCTGTTTTCCCTTTCCTTGTTGTTGTTGTGGTTTTTTTTTGTTGTTGTTGTTTTTTTTTTTTTGAGACAGGGTTTCTTTGTGTAGCCCAGGCTTTCCTGGAGCTCAATCTGTAGACCAGGCTGTCCTCCAACTCAAGAGTACATGCCTGGGTAGGTGTATCTGTTTTCTTACCATCAGTTCTTGTTTTTTGTTTTTTTGTTTTCGAGACAGGGTTTCTCTGTGTAGCACTAGTTGTCCTGGAACTCACTCTGTAGACCAGGCTGGCCTCGAACTCAGAAATCCGCCTGCCTCTGCCTCCCAAGTGTTGGGATTACAGTCATGCGCCACCACCGTCCGGCTTTTTTGTTGTTGTTGTTGTTGTTTTGTTTTTTACCATCAGTTCTTTGGAGCTGGTAGGATCCATTCATCCATCTCTGATCATTCTTTCAAAAGCTCTTACCTGGTAACATTATCCCCACACTATGTTGGGATATATTTTTGAGAGACTAACTTCTATTTTCCTTTACTTCAAACTGAGCAGGTGCTTCTTGTGAGGTTGAGAAGCAGCATGAAGTCAACTGCTTTTTTAAATTCCTAAGAGAGACATGCCAAAGGAGGGGTGGGGGGAATGTGCTTAAAGTCAAGAACAGGGGAGTGGATTGAGCGCCTTTTAATTAAGAGACAGAAACTCAAACTAGCTTAAGGTGTGTGTGTGTGTGTGTGTGTGTGTGTGTGTGTGTGTGTGAGAGAGAGAGAGAGAGAGAGAGAGAGAGAGAGAGAGAGAGAGGGAGGGAGGGAGGGAGGGAGGAGAGAGGTGTGGGGGAGAGGCTTTGGTCAAATGGTCTCCATGTCTCAGCTCTCTTCTGTGATGATGGCTCAATTCTCAGGCCAAGGCTCCTCAGGTTTGGCAGGGAAATCTGGACACAGCAGCACCAATTTCTGCCCCCACAACCTAGCAACTGATAGAGCTTTCTTCCTAAGAGCTCCGACTAAGTCCTAAGCGTGGCTCCTTGGTCACTGCCACCACGCTCCCCGAACCAACGGTGTGACCGTGGCTGCTGCCTGGCTCTGCGGCCAGGTGGGACCAGGCACCGAGTCACATGAACAAAGGGGCAGTTTTTTCAAGTTTTGCTTTTCGTCTTTGTGTGTGTGGTTTATGCATGTATGAACAGAGGCTAGAGGAGGGGGTCAGGTGTCTTCTATCATTCTCCACTTTCTTTAAGGTAAGGTCTGTCCTGGAGCCCAAACCTTTTTTTTTTTTTTTTGGCTGGGCTGGGAGCCAGCAGACCCCAGCAGTCCTCCTGTCTGTCTAACTCCCCAGCAGCAGGGTTTACCGGCTTGTACAAGAGCACTGGGGTTGGTTCATGGGCACTGAGGTCTGAACTTAGGTCCCTGTTAGCCAGAGCCAACCCTTCTCCTCTTGGTCTTTGCTTTTTAACTGTGACTGTGAGGTTCAAATGTCTCTGAGAGAAGCCACCAGGCCAAGGATGTTCTCCAGAAGACAGACATCAAGAAACCAGACTGTGAAAACTAGAAGTAGCAGAGGCCTGCTCCATGCATGGCAGCCACACCTCCGTGAGATGGGAGGATCTAAGAGGAGGGGAGATGGGTCACTGGCACACCAGTTTGTCACACCCACGTGTGGGGTGAGCACAGTAAGGCCACTGCACCACCCAGCCTGAGACTACTCAAGTCCTATTAGTGTATGTGTGGACAAACAGTCCCGAAATCCATGGATGCCTGCATGATTTAGTACCTTAGTAACTAATGTATTTCCTACCTCCAAGGAAGAAGTATTCGGTTGGTTTTTAAGTGCCCTTGGAGGAAAATGGGGAGCAACCTGTTTGGACATATCTCCCTGGGGGTTCAAATCCTGAAAAAGTGCTAGAAACCAATTTGTGGTGGTCTTAGTTTCACCAATTAAAGATGCCAACCCTGTGTAATACCACTGAATATGACTGCAAAGATGAGCCTTGACAAGAAAGAAACCAAGATATTAAAGACACTTTTCAGTACATTTTCCCATTTTTTTTTCTTTGAACAAAGAAGATGACATCCAGCAGGTGCTCTCAGTAGGAGCAGCGTTTAAACGGGGTGCTGCTGTGATTCTCTGCATTCTGCACCGAGAAACAAACCATGGACTCAGCTTCTCATGCCAGAGCTGAGGAAGTCATGCAACACAGAGAAGCTATTTCTGTTTCCTTTAGACTCGCCAAACTGGCAAGGCACTGCAGCAGGAGTCCCGCACCCGAGGACAAGGAAGCTGGGTCTGAAACCCAAACGTAAACCCATTACCCCTGCTTACAGAGCGAGCTGGGCATCTGTCAGCCTGGGGAGCCAGCCTCTCCTCCTCCTGCACAGGAAGGGGTAAAGATGACACAGAAAAGCACAGACTACATGATTTAATGTTACTTCCTTTCCCTAAACATACCGAATACCATTATTATTCACCCCAGCACCCCGCAAAATGTGTACTGCCGTAACAGACTGGTAAACTGTGAAGTATTGATATATATATATATATATATATATATATATATATATATATATATATATATATTGTAATCTCAGTTTACAGGAACATTCCTTCTAAGAGCAAAAGATAAAACAAAAACCCTCAAAGGAGAAATAACCTACACAGATAAATGGTGTGTGTACCCAGATATTATTTATAAGGTGGAATGCCACCTAAACAGTCTTAGCATATGTGCCTGTACAGAATATCACCTCTTGTTAAACTAACCAGCTGTAAAATGCCTGCTGGAGTATCCAAGAAACAAAGAGGCTCTACTTTTACAACAGTGAATGTATCTGTGAGAAAGGGAACCCCCCTAGTCTAGCCGCGCAGCTATGGCGATTGATGGCTGTGGGGGCTGGAGAGCGACTTTCCATCCAGCGCGTCTGCTGGTGTCTGCCTGTGATGTGGGCAGCAGGGCCGATTTGATGGGTTCCTAAGCACAACTTACAGAGGAGGCGTGAAGGTGGACGGGGCACATGTCTCGAGGGGCGAGGCAGAGGGGGAGAGATGGACAGGATCAAGGTATATTATGAATGTGTCAGAAATTGTTAGAGTAACAATTTAAAAACATTTTTAAAGAAAAAGAAAAGAATACCCAATAAGTTATTGTTTCTTGGGAAGGTGGGCATGTCCACCATGTCCAACACTCCTGGGCTTTAAAAGAAAGGTTTTTATTTGTATGTGTGTGCAGTGCCCATGGAGGCAAGGGGAAGGCACTGGAGCTCTTCAAGCTGATGTTACAGGTAACTGTGAGCCGCCCAGTGTGGGTGTTGGGAATCAAAAGGTCCTCTGTAAAAGCAGTCAATGCTCTTAACCCTGAGCCATCTCTCCAGCCCGTCCCTGGGCTTTGTCTCTCTCTCTCTCTCTCTCTCTCTCTCTCTCTCTCTCTCTCTCTCTCTCTCACACACACACACACACACACACACACACACACACACACTGTTGTTATGTCAGCACAGGTTTGACAGCTGCCCTCACACTAGCACTTGGGAAAAGAGGTGGCCCAAGCAGTGGCGCTGAGAGGCAAGTGTACGGTGGCTTTCCACCTAGTAAGCCCGTCTTGCTACACCCTGACCACACCAGCACATCAAGTGTGGAGGAGTGGGCCAGTCACTTCTTTGTTAGCTGTGCAGAGTAACTTTTACTCCAGGACAATCTGGATAACCAAATAGATCTTTGGTTCTTCAACTGCACTTGAACAAAAATCAAGGCAATGTAGGAGAAAGCTGCTTTAATGGGCAATCAGATCTGTCTTAAACAATTAAAACGGAAGTATCAAAGCAATGTGAAAAGTGCTAGAAGAAAAGGGCCTAGTATTTACTTTATTGGAAAAGTGTCCTGATCTATACAGTGGAATACTAGTGACAACTGTACCGTTACTTTTCTGTTGCTGTGATAAAACACAATTACTAAAGCAACGTAGAGAAGGAAAGGTCCCTTTGGCTTACGGCTCCAGAGGCATAAGTCAGCCCCAGCGGGGAAGCATGGCAGAGCAGCAGGCTCGGCGGCGGGAGTGGACGCCGAGGTCTCACACCGGGAATGGCAAGCCTGGAGCAGAGGGCTGTTCATGGCGTGCAGCTCTGGCATCTCAAAGCCCAGCCCCAGTGACATGTTTTCTCCTCAAGGAGACACCTTTTTAAACCTCCCCAAACAGCTAACCGGGGACCAAGAATCCAAACATCGTAGACTCCAGGGCGCAGTCTCCCTGAAGCCACAGCTGCTCCTGACTAAAGGTGAGCAGAGTGGAGGGGGTGGGGTGGGGAGGGGGGTGGGGCATTAGGGGGGTGGGCACGCTCCCTCACAAAGGGGTAAGTGAGCCAGAGCAAGGTCTCTAAGGGAAAGTGCTCCGGTACTGTTGTGTTTGGAGACCTTAAGCCTTGGCTCCCACCTCCTGAATGCTACAATTACGGGGAAGTCCCACTATACCTGGTTTACTCGGTGCCGGGATGGAACACAGGGCTCAGTGCACACTCTGCCAAGTTACTTCTTTAACAAGAGAGCTACATCTCTAGAAATAAACAGTTAAAATCAAAAGGTATTAAAAGTAATAAGCCTTTTTAGTTTCTTTAGTAGACAATTTATTTTGATAAACTTGCTCAATAACAAAAATACAAGTGAAGAAAATTATGTTCACTTTATACAGTTGTATTAACAATTTCTTTTGAAACTATTAATTGAAAAAATGTTATAACCAATTAGAAAACAATTCTTAATAAAGTTTTGGATAATATACAGACCTTGACCACAAACTAAAATCTCTCAAGGCAATACAACTAGAATGCTGTGTAGACAATCCTACCTACACAGACCACCTTTTTCCTTCATTTATTTTTATCCTTCAAAAATTTTCTAAAAGACAGCTTACTGTTTTGACTTGTGAATGTAAATTTAATTTTAAAAAGAAGATCAAAATGGGTTGATATAACAGTTACTATAACCAGAGTAACTGGTGACTAGTAGTCTTTTAATAAAGACAAAATAAATGCAACATGTTCTTCTCATGAAGCCCATGATGCAAAATAACAGCTAAGAACAGATCCAAAGTTAGTTTCCAACACTTTTAAAGGACCTTTCCTCTAAACCAATAGATTGCTTGTCACCAGGACTATTTATTTCACTGAAGAGATTAAACAGTGAAATCACACAATACCACACGAAGAAATCAAAGCTGTAGGCAAAACCCAAGAATGTGTTTTGGTCATCTAGAACATTACAAAAGAAAAAAAGGCATCCTTCAAAAACAAAACAGATGGAACAGAAAGTAGGTTTGTGAGAGATGGAAGAGTCAGAAACATCACACCCACACACTAACAACACAGAACATGGATTACCTTTGGAAAGAATTGTACTAATGGTTGCTTTTAATGAATTGAAGATTTTTATCTTTACAGATGTTTAGGTTTGTTCAATAGGAGCTTCCCAAAAACTCAAACTAGTTCAGTCTTGTGCAAATAAAACCTAAAAATAGTTTTCAGCAGATTTTACAGTGATATTCTTAGGCATGAGAAGAATGTACACTCTAAGAACAATGTAACAGACAAAATTTGACAAATGATTGCACCATAAAAGTGTTTTATATACATTTTACAAGATATGATTCCTGCTATAAATTAATACTGTGCTATGTAGTACTCATGGTGACCTTTTAAAAGCAGCTGCTGGCAGCTGTGTGTCCTTCCACTTACAGGACTTACACGGATGAGTCCACTTCAACAACGTTTGGTCTGAGAGAGTTTACAGAGACTAGACTTCACACACTACTCGATGGGATGGTTTTAATCCTGGGTTAGAGCGCTGAGTGGCTAGAGGGACTTTCCCCTATCAGCTCTTCATGCACTGGTCTTCCAAGACAATGATGAAATTAAAGACAATTTAATGGTTTGGGTAATAGATACAAATAAAACCTAAAATTTTGTAATCTTACGCAATACCACTGTGAATGAGAGAAGTAAACAGTGGGGAAATTCATAGCAGCTGAGAAACTTTCTCTCCCCATGCTCATGATCCAGTTAAAAATATTTTGAGAAACTATTTACAATAAAATCCATCTTTTTAAAGAGAAAAGTTCTTGGTCATGTCAGTTAATTTGAACTATACTTTGCTAATACTTTGTATCAGTGGTTTAATTCCAACTACCAAACTTTCCTTCGGAGTGACCCATTTGGCTGACGATTGATCAAAGCCCAGTCCCGAATGTCCACAGAACATGTCTAGTGGTGGCCTTAGAGCTGCCTGGGTGGAACAGATGGTGCGAAGTGTCCTTCCTCCAACTGACTGCAGGGTTCTCACACAGAAGGGTCCACGGCTCCAAGGTTCCCGTATGAGCCCAAACACTGGATTTTCATTCACAATTTAATACTGAGACAGGTGAATAGCAAAAACACACTGGTGAAGTCAGATCTGAGCAGGCAGCCCATCTCTGAAGACCATTCTGTGAGGAACAATCAAGCCTCTTAGGAATCATTCCTGCTTATATATGAAGCACGGGCTATGTGGGACTTGTGCTCTGCCCACCAACAGGGACACCCGGATTGCCATTCACTATAGAGAGGACAAACTCAGCTACACTGCCATGAAACATCTGGGTGACCAGATTCAAACAAATCTTCACCAGGAAGAATCTAGGTGCTGACACAGGCATGGGGATGTGGGGAGGAAAGGACTGTGTTTTAAAGGTACTTGGGAGTTCAGAATCAGCTGCATTGCTATTACTAGAAAAAAAACCCTTAAGGCTGTGGGTTTAATGCAGCCTTCAAAGCAAATGCAAGAATGTTAGCTTTTCAGTAAACACAGGTGTAAAGCATATAGAGGAAATATTGTATTGCTCAAGTGTTTGGTGAAGATCTACTAATAACACAGATAAAATGCCATTTTTATGGAAGAGCAGAATTAGTGTTGTAAATAGTCAAAACAGCCAGATATTTGCTATAGACCTTAATGTTTATGCAAAGTTGTATGCCTGAACGTATACACTGCATTGTTAATGTAGCAGACTGAACCAGTGGTAAAAATGAGTGTCTGTACAATAGATGATAGTTGTTATTCATTCCAACAGTGTCAGATTCCCAAACTATAAAGTTTGACATGACCTTACTTTTACTACCATATACAAATAAATTAAACCTAGAAAGAATCTTTAGCTTAACTTAAAATTGCACCTAGAAAGGTATGGAGTTATTTGTACCTATTACAGAAACCTGTCAAAATCAAGGGCTGCTACAAAGAATGAGGTAAACTGAAGACTCTCTCCACTATGCAGCCTTCAGATAAATGGCTTTTTTCTATTGAGTTCTAGGTTGCACACCACAGTGTTTTGCTAGCAAGCATTCAGAGTTCTCGTCCAGGAACTGTTTGCATGTGTGCATATACAAATGTACACACACATACACACACACACATATACACACTGTATACTGCATCAGCAAAATATATATATTATATATATATTTATATAAATATAAGGAAGATTTCCCCCACCCACCCCAAACTTGTTTCTTAGTGTTTTCTTTTTTCTTTTGTACACAGATTAGGGAGTTTTAGAATTTTTACATACATTTTAGCAAACAAGTTTTGATCTATTGGCTTCTTGGTGCAGTAATGCAACGGCAATCCATTGCGGTGCCAAAGGCTCATGACATGACAAGGAAATTGAGAACACTAATGCCTTACAAGGTGAGGCCAGCCCCACACACACCTCCTGCACCCTTCTGGTCCATCATGATTCATAAATACTAGACGTTTCCCCCCACTCAAATGAATCATTAGACATTAAAAACAGATCAACAGAGTCACAAGGGGCCACATGCTTTCAGTATAAAGCACTCTCCTTCACTAGGTTGCTATCACAGTGCAGACTGACTGCCTGAATATGCTCAGGAGATTTAGTCAATATTGTATTTGGTTATGGAAAAGGCTCTCATTCTTTTTTAAAATCCAAAGTGCATAGTGAGAACAAATCAAAGCATTTTTCCTTTCGGCCTCAGGTTCATCTAAGCATCTTCCTATGAGAGGACTGCCCAGATGCCTTCTCTTTGTCCTCCCAACCTCTAAAAATAAAAATAAAAACAATAAAAAATAAAGAGTTAAGCCGTTTAGACATTCGTCAGCCTGGTAAACAGACTTTGCCAGCAAACAGAAGTCCTACTATTGTGAAGAAAATCGATAAGACAAAAAGTACATATGATGACCCAACTACTGTGTTGTTGGGTAACTTATAAGGTTGACCTCCGACTTCATTGATGTAAAATCCTATTGGAAATATTAGGGCAGCCATACAGAAAAGGATCACTGTAAAACAAACCAAAACACAACATTAGTAACATGCTTTGGTGATGAAAAAAAAAAAAAAACAATGAAAACCTGGTACAAGACAATTTCTATAAGGGTCTGTGGTAGCACAACTGACCCTTGTCAGAAGACCTGCACATGCTCCATTTCACACAGTATCCCGAAGCCCAGCAAGCCACACACAGGAAGGCTGGGTCACATGTCCTTATACATGTTTTCAGAGGATCTTGAATTATGAGCATTAAGGTTGTATGTGTCTGTTTACTTGAAGCATTCAGTAACTAAGGGCAGAACTAGAAGTTCTGGCCCTTGTGTGCCCGCCTGTCTTAAGCACTTAGTAATTAAAGATAGAATTAGGGGTAAAGTTTCAGCTGTCCGTCTGTCATGATCGTTTATAATTAAGGGTAGAGTTAGGGGGAAGTTCTGGCCCTAGTATGTATTAGTTGGCCTGTTCCATTTCATCTCAATAGCACTATTAGAGAGGACCAAAGCGGTGAGTGAACCACGTCCCAGCACAGTGTAGGCTGACACAGGGCTAAGTAGACACGGTCGCTATAACATCCCAGCTGTCAGCCAGCCCTCCTCACAGTAGCGGAGGGAACCTAGGAAACAGGTGCATAAAGTGAGTACCACTTCTCTTAATTTGCTTCAACCAGCTGGAGAAGGACGGTCAGCCCCCTCGGATGGCTAGCACCTGTCAGAGTGGTTATCTCACAGACAGTGCTCCAGAATAGTAACATCTCTATCAGGTTCCTGAACACACACAGACAACCTATGGGTTTACAAACACAATGAAATATTTATTCAATAAAATGTTTCTAGAAAGATTACCAGAAACACCAGTATCTGGGCAGAAGTAATGTCTATCTAACCTTTTACCAAATCCTGTGCTCTCCATGCTACCAAAGAAATGCTTTTCCCAGTAAACATAAATTATCCACAGCACATTCAGTTTTTCTGTTTTTTTTTTTTTTTCCAAGACAGGGTTTCTCTGTGTAGTCCTGGCTGTCCTGGAACTCACTCTGTAAACCAGACTGGCCTTGAACTCAGAAATCCGCCTGCCTCTGCCTCCCAAGTGCTGGGATTAAAGGCGTGCGCCACCATGCCCGGCTTCAGCTTTTCTGAGAAAGTGTTTTTTGCTTCTTGAAGGCAGCAGGCCTCACAGTCCCTTGCACTGTTTAGGATAGAAAGCTCTCTGTGAACACAGATGAACTAGCTGCTGGCTATGAAGATCTGAAACTTTTTCTAAGATAAACCCATCTCCAGAGATATTAAGGAACCCTGGACAAATGTATCAGTTGACAATAGCTTTAACATTTTCTGGGTAGGTCAATCAATCAAAAGAACTTAATGGATTTTTTTTTCCTGGATGAACTTCCAATAATACATTAAACAGTAATATTTGCTTGAGTAATATTTCACTTGAGAAACATATCAGTATTCTTTTGTGCTCTGTAGCACTGCAGTAGATCAGTATAGACAGAAAACCTATTTTGTTTTAGACAAATGATTATACAAAACATTACCATACAATCAAACTTAGTTACTTTGACTCCTACAAGTGAAAAATGTAGGCATCTGGGTTTTTTTTTTTGTTTTTGTTGTTGTTGTTGTTGACTAGCCACCAATAAATAGTTTTAACTGTGCTGTGAGCATCTACTCAGTGGGCATGAGTGAAATAAAACCGGTCTAATAGGAGCCGTGGGGCTGAGTGGAGTGCGCATGCGCCAATCCTAGCTCCTGGGAGATGCAGGTAAGAAATCTCAAGTAGCAGGCTAGCTTAGCACACAAAGTGAGACCCTGCGTCAATACACATCCGCCTTGTGTAAACATGCACTTTCCCAGTGGGGGCAAGATTATTCTTAAAACAATTTTTTCCTCTGATGTTGAATAGCTTAGGAAGCAGTAAAATAATTCAGAAGCACTTTAATAGGATGTACACATAATATTAGTTTATGTTGTCAATGGGTAAATTTTTTCTACTGAAAAAAATTGTCCTTTATAATGGACAATAAATAGTATTCATTTAGCAACTACAGTTAGTATTCTGAAGAGTATTTTTCAAACTGATTAGGAAAAGCTCAATTAAATTTTGAAAAAGCAATGACTTCCTATTTGATCTAAATTTTAAGGCCTAGCGAACTGGTTTCCTATACTTTCTGGGGTCCAGATTTATGTAGACGGAGTTTTTCTTTTCTTTTTTTTAAGATTTATTATATGCTAACTGTAGCTGTCTTCAGACACCCCAGAAGAGGGCATCAGATCTCATTATAGATGGTTGTGAGCCACCATGTGGTTGCTGGGATTTGAACTAAGGGCCTTCGGAAGAGCAGTCAGTGCTCTTACCCGCTGAGCCATCTCTTCAGCCCCTGAGTTTTTCTTTTAAGTTATTAAGAACTGTGAAGTTACTTCAGATCTTAAACCAGCTAACAGGTGAAGATCAAGCTCTAGTCCCACGTAAGCTTGTAACAATACCTTCGTCACTCCATGGAACCGGTTTCCGGTTGTGACAATAGGAGCAGTAGTAGATGAGGTAAATCAAGAGTGGAAAGGGGCCCGGAGAGACGGTGCCATGTGTGAGTTCAGGTCCCCAGCACCCACACAGCAAACTGGGCATGTTCATGTGTCTGTAACCGGAGTGGGGGAGGAGCTGGCGGATGTCCAGGGTTCTCTGGCCGTCCATCCAGTCTAGCCAAATGGTGAGCACCCAGTTCAGTGAGAGATCTCATCTCAAAAACCAAGTGGAGCGTGACAGGGAGGTTACCTGACATCAACCTTTGACCTTCATATGAACATGCACTCACATAGACACACACAGACAGACAGACAGACAGACACACACACACACACAGCGATGAAAGAATAGGGTTGGACTCATTTTTGTCTCGAGTGCCCCGATAGACAAGGCCCTTCATGTGGGGGCATTATTACAAAAACCACTACCTCAACTAATGAAAGAATCATATCCAGCAGGGCTCAGGTACACCTTCAAGGGCAGAACCACTGGGGGGGGGGGGCTAAATTCCTCCCTGAGCTGCTCCCCAGCCAGCAAGCAGATAGAGTAAATGTCAAATAAATGTACACCAAGCCAATTTTAGTTATCAAAGTACAGAATAGAGACATTTTTACAAAAGTATATATTTTTTTTAGTAGATATGTGTTTCAATATATATAACACTACTCTTTAGAAACTTCCAAAAATAGTATGTGCCTCTGTTAGAGAGGTTCTGAGGGCTGGTGCCAGTAATGAATAAGACTCCTCTTGATTACCCATCCATAACTCTGAATCACTGTCATACACACATGCAATTTCAAAAATAAAGGAAACATATACTGCATGTTGGAGTCAACTATATATACTTATAGACTTTTTGTTGAAGGGGAATGAGAAACAAAGATAAACCCTGGCTCTTCTCCTTTCTGGTCACTGGGTATCTTCTGCTTCCTTGCCTCATGTAAGTTTGTTTCATTAGTTTAACTTTTTGGTACTCCTTGATATTATGTTACTCATTAATGACTGAATCTCCCTGGAAAAGTGACTGTGTATGTGAGATAAAGAAATTCCTCATCAACAGCTTTCAGTTAGGGGCCTCATTTCTATAACTGCTTCTGGTCCTTACTCTCTGGAAAGAGTTGTCTCAGGTCTCTGACAAGAAAAATATCAGTTTGTTTCTTATTGCTTAATAAGGGTAAGGAGAAGCTGCTTGCCTCAAAGGCAGCTTGATCTAAATTTTAATATCAAGGGAAATGTATAGACAAAACTAAAACAAAGTCAGAAATGAAGTTCCACAAAAAGCTGGAGAGACAGGGACTCTTGAAGGCACAGTCTTACCCCTCCGCCTCTAAGGACTACAGACTGTGTTGTTTTATTTAGACTGTCCTCTGGTGGTTAGAGACAGAGCCTAAGATCTTTACCAGGTGGTGCTCTAACTCAGCTACATGTCAGGCTGAGATAAACTGAGTCTAAGATGTTCCTAGGATCACTCCAGTTATAATAGTTATAAATAAAGACATCAAGCTGAAGCGGGCAGTGCTAATCTTTAGAAATGTATGCAGCCTGAGATGAGTCTAAGCTGCTGTCCTGAGACCTCAGTGCTGTGCACACACGTCCTCATCCCGTCTGTAGGCCAATGGCCATCTCTACACTGCACCAGACAGTTCTCTCTGTGGGTGGACGGTCAGCAGCACTCTTGGTCTCTGCCCACTCGATGCCAGCAACATCTCCCTAGTTGTGATTATAAAAAACGTTTCCAAATATTGCCAAATGTGCTCTGTGGTAAAAAAAAAAAATTACTTTAAAGACAAGGAAAGAAGATTTACAGAAATGCTCGTGTGTGTGTGTGTGTGTGTGTGTGTGTGTGTGTATGTGTGTGTGTGTGTGTGTGTGTGTGTGTGTGTTTTCCTTAAACGGGATAAGCTTCCAAAGTGTTCAGAAATTAAATCAATTTTGCAAATTACAAGTTAATATTATATGTAATATGTAAATTCATGATACCAAGAAACTTTGACAATTACTAAAAAAACTAAGTGTGTTGGTTTTTCAATGGTCATTGAACCCAGAAGAAACAAAAATCAACAATATTAAAAAGCAAATGATCGCCTTCATCTAAGTTATATGTTTCCTAGATTTATCTTTATTTTGATGGCGATACCAGCACCTTCAAGGATGGAAACCACTCAGATTACTAGTGGCTCCAAATCACAAACCTGAAGCACTTATGTTACAGAAAGTAAACAAGCCTCATTAAAGGCATTCACACATGCAGGGACAGCTGTGGCATCCTGGTCTTGCGGTGAGAAAGCTGGAGAGCTGATGGGACTGTGCGGTCTATCTCAGGGCCACGGGAGTGGTGCTCCGGGAAGATTTACTGCTCCTTAGGACTGATCTTGATAATCTTCGGGAAACGCCACTGTGCTGCCTTCTAGAACAACTTAGTGAGCACGGCTACTTACTTCCAGTGAATGCTATCCATCGAGCATATTTTGTAGCTTCTCTTCGCCAGTGGGAAGCCACCAGCAAACCACATGTGACAGTCAAGGAAATGATTCCCATGATGATAAAAAACAGGGTGGTGACCCACTCCGGGGGGAGCCGAGGAGGGATGCAGGTCCGGTCTCGCCCATGGATTGTCTGACACTGCCGCACCAGGCCCACGGTGAGTGCTCCTGGGGAAATGCAAAGGTGGGAACACTTCAGTATGTGTGCAGTGCCCAGGGAGCATGCCCCAGGAAACCCCTTTCAAAGGTAAACCTCGGGATCTGTGTGGGCAATCAAGGACTCCCCTTCAGCACTCTGCTGCACTTTATAACGTGCCAGTGCTTGGATTAATGCAGACAATGAACAGAAGCACAAGAACCAGCCTCAGGAACCATAAAGGACAGTTAAGTCAGCCATTTATTGAACAAACGTAGGTTTTTCTGTCATGCTAGTGTTTCTACAAGGTAGAGACTGCAGCCGTGTTAACGGCACACACTCAGGAGTTGGCCTCCTGCGGGGTTTCAGAGGACTGGTGTCAGGCACCGCTCTGGTTCCAGGCACACGGGCAAAGCTGCTGGCGGGGGCCCAGCCCTCCCAAGCCTGCACACTGGCAGCAGGAGCTGGTCTTCTCTGCTGCTGGATTCAAGACTCCTTGTGCAGGTCTTTATTTTGCCTGAGAAAGTATATTTTAGGAAATCAAATACAAATTTTGAAATATACCTAATGATATATAAAATCATATAATACATTAAACACTAATTCGGAAGTTATCAAAACTAAAAGGGTTGACTATTTTTATTACTATATAAGAGTTAACACTATCACAGGTTAATAGGAAAACACAAGTTATGATGAAGCTATCTATAAAGTACCCTGACATCATTAATTTTTAAAAACTTTATTAGTAGTATTATTAATCTGCATGGTGGTGTGAAAGGGTGATGTGGGAGGCCTGGGGGCGGGTGGGGGACATGTAGGCCAGAGGGCAGCTCTGTGGAGTGAGCTCTCCCACGCTGATCTGGGCTCCAGGGACCACAGTCATGTGCTTCAGCCTGTGTGAAGGAGGGTTTGGGACGATCCCTCCCATTGAGATAGAGAAGTGTGTCTTGACTTCTATGAAGCACCAGGTATCATCTTTATCAAATTTGCAATGAATTGCAGAGAAATCCAGATTACGAAGGCAAAAGACTATGTTCTCCTTTTCCACACAGAGAATTAAAATTTACTCCCAAATAAAAGCTGTCCCTCTGCAAAGAGCCACTGCACATGGGAGCAGCTACCCAATACAAGAGCAAACCTAAGGGCCGCTGGAGCAGCTGGTCCCGCCTCTTTCTGGGGAAGGGGGTGTCTTTCTTGGCTGGGGAAGGGGTGTCTTTCTTGGCTGGCCTTTTATTTTCACTATGGACAGCTGCCTACTGCCTCCCCCACCCCCCCCTGCCAGCTCACAGTCACACCCCCTCAGAATCAGAGTACCAGGCCCTTCCTGAGCTCAGACAGCAGAGTGGGGCTGGCTCTGTCTGTACAGAGGGGCAGGTGCACCGGGGAAGGAGGGGCTTTGTACGGCCTCTCTCTACTAATCCAGTTTTAGGAAGAAAACTGAGGGATGACGAGAACGAGGAGCACGGCTGGGGAGGTGGTTCAGTTGTTGGAGAGCATTGTACTGCTCCTGCAGAGCACCCATTGTAGGGTGGCTCACAGATGCCTGCGACTCTGCCTTCAGGGTCTGCAGAACTGCGCTCACTCCTACAAAGGCATACACATGGCTGGAGAGATGGCTCAGAGGTTAAGTGCACTGACTGCTCTTTTTCAGAGGTCCTGAGTTCAATTCCCAGCACCCACATGGTGGCTCACAACCATCTGTAATGGGATATGATGCCTTCTTCTGGTGTGTCTGAAGACAGCTACAGTGTACTCACATACATTAAATCAGTAAATCTTAAAAAAGAAAAAAAAAGACATATAAACATGTATTCACATAAACACAAATTTTAAAAAAAGTTTTAAAAAGTGAGGTAGGTCTTGGGCGGGGCTCAGTGAGTAAAATGACGGCTGAGCAAGCATGGGGAGCCGCGCTTGGTTCCCTAGCACCCTGTTAAAAAGCTGAAGAAAACTACAGCAGCCTGCGGGCCTAGTGTTGGGAGGTGGAGACCAGAGGATTCTTGCTGGCCTAGCTCAATCTGCAAACTCCTTAGTGAGAGATCCTGTCTGAAAACACACTGGCATTTAAATAGACATGCTCCTTCTCCATACCATACACACAATTAAACACAGAACAAAACCAAAACACTACAAAAGGTTAAGGAAGAAGGAATGGTGACAAGCTCCTGTGAACTGAATTATGACCGTCCCTCTCTCCAGGAATAATGTCTGACCAGAACTCTGAGAAGATAAACAAACTCTATTTTTTCTTTTGAATCAAATCATTAGGTCCAGATGATGAGTCTTTAAAGGTGCAAGCAACACAGGCACAATGTGGAGACTGTCACAGTCGACAGGACAACGGGGGCAAACCTTCACAGTACTGCCGGCCACTCCCTCCCCAGCTGCTGCTTGGACTCTAGAGACTAAGAGTAGGCACCAGGGGATAACATGACATCTGAAGCGGCAAAAGTTTCCTTGGAATGATAACTTGAGGTGGTGCAGAGCCTTACTACGATAAAACATTCTATTTGTAATTCTGGAAATAGAGAAGGCATTCACAGCAGGGCCCATGAACTCCTAACAGGAAACCACTCCTCATCATTCAGCAAAAGACTTTTAACAAACTACCTTTGTGTAGTCGTGGAGCTTATAAAAGCTGCAAATGTCATGCTGAAAGACACCTGCACAAAATGCTCCACTGCAGATCTCTATTATGGAGGAGACTGTCTTTACAATTCAACACACAAAAGCTTGACTGGCAACTCTCCACACCTACTGACTTGAGATTTGTGCTGAGGATTATCTTGTGCTCCCAAATAGTAAAATCCTGCCTGGTGCACTAGATCAGAGCTCTCTCCTTCAGACATTTCTGAGTACTCCCATGCTTACCCCTCTAACTCTCTGATTAAGGACAGGATGAGGATACCCACTGTGCTTGCTGATTGTCAGGCTTTCTGAGTTAAGACTTCTCTTTGTTGCCTCTCCTGTCTAGCAAAACCACAGCAAGTAAATATGAACAGAACAAACAAGAAAATGAAAATGTTAGCTATAAGCAAATTGGAGAAAACCTGATGAGTGCTGAGCTTTAAGGGGTTCTGCTCCTGGACTGATAAAACACAACAAAGCAAGAATGAATCCTCAGCACCTCTAAGGGAGGCAGATGGGCAAAGCAAGCAAACGTTTATAATCATGTCGCTCACTCTGCCCTGTAGCTGCTCTGCAAGAAAGGCCAGGTAGCTTTAATTGACAATTAGAGGTTACTGCATAAAAAATATCCAAATATTTTTCTGTGTGCTGAGTCTGTGGTCAGTAGCGTGTGCTCAATGCACAATCTCTAACATCCCACAGAAAATTACTACATGGCTCTCAACTGCTTAGCATTGTTAGAGCAGTGACATTTCCAAAACAATACTCTCATGCTTCCAGTGAAAACAGATTTTCCTCAAATAGAGAAGGGTTAGTGTCAACCGTGGTTAGCCAATGTTACTCTTTGCCTTCTGGAGTAAGACGGTAATCTGATAACATTAATACGCTATAGGCTGAGAGTATTCAGTCAATTGCTTCGGAATTCAGATTTTGTTAAAGCCCACACTTTGAGCAGGCCTTTACATTGCATGTTTATTTCAACGAATTATTTCTGGCCCATCTTTTACTTCCATTAGATAGATTCTTTCACACATTTTATCTGCATCACACAGCCACACTGCTGATGCTAAAAAGTAGCTCTGAGTGTAGTGGTGACACTGGTACTGAACTCAGGGATCCTCTAACTTCAGAAGCGGGGATTACCTGGGCATGGTAGCGCATGCCTTTAGTTTCAGCACTTGGGAGGCAGAGGCAGGTGGATCTCTGAGGCCAGCCTGGTCTAGGGCTACAAGAAACCCTGTCTTAAAAAACCGAAACCCCAAACCACACCAAACCACACCAAACCAAACCAAACTAAAAACCCTACAAACAAACAACAGACTGCCATCTTTTCAGAGAAAAAAACTATACCTTGCACTTCACTGGGAAACCCTCAAATGGCCTGTGGCAGTGGGTACACAGTAGGAATTAAATCAATTAAAAACAATCTACAATTAGTACCACACCACATTCCAGAGGTTCTATTGAAAACTATAGTTCAGTTTGTGGCTTCTTGTTAAGCAAAAGCCCAAGCATTCACTAATTTTTGTTTTACACGACAGGTTTTTGCCTTTTGAAGGGGCCCATGACTGCATTCCCCAAGCAGCCAATCTATCTTTACCCTGCAGCTGTTGCCTAGGTAACCAATCCATCCAAATAAAAGATTCATACACAATAGAAAAAAGGAAACCAAACTAGAGGCTGCAGCCTCCTCCCACAAGCCTCGCAGGATCCCACCTGTGTACACTCCACACTGTGTAACAGTCAAACATGCCCACTCTGCTGAGTGTGGTTTTCTATCCAGACCTGCCTTCTGAAGTTCATCATCTACGGAACCAGACACTCTGAGGTGACTTAGCACAGCCAGTCTGAGCACGTCTGCTGCTACAGTGAAGATGATTAGGAGGCCTGTCATATCACTGTGGTAAAGGCACTGCCACAGAAAGTTTGTAACTGAGGGCTGTGAAGCAGCACCCACACCCACCAGAGCCTGTCCCAAGCCAATCTTGTGATGTGCCCACCAATGTAGACCTGATCCCTGTGATGAATGTGGATTTCTGGCTTTCTTCTCTACAAGGAAGAGTGTTCTTAGTAAGCTGCTTATTGGTTACACACACTGAACAAATGCTTCACCACAAATGTCTTCCTGACTGATGAAGGGTCAGTTTCTGCCCTTTCAACAGAGTAGTGTTTAAGCAAATAACACCACTCCAATTTAACTGAAACGATGGAGATTCTTATTTACAGAAAACATGGTTGCGGAAACGTAACAGAATGCAGGAGGTTTGGGCAGAGGGGACTGGGAAGAGGGAGGCTCCAGGGCAGCAGGTACCAGTGCAGCGTGCCCTCCTGTCACAGGTGCTCCCAGTCTCCAGTGCTCCGACTTACTTCCCAGCTGTCACTCCCCTGATTCCTGTCAGGTGTATCTCCATCCATTCTGTCCTGACAGCTCACATGCCGGATGAGCGGAGGCTCAGAAGTTAACACTTGCTAACAAGGGTTAGTTAGCATGTTCAGATATTCTGATGTGTAGTTCATTGAAATTGTCTCTATCTGATGTGTAGGTCATTGAAATTGTCTCTATCTGATGTGTAGTTCATTGAAATTGTCTCCATCTGATGTGTAGTTCATTGAAATTGTCTCTATCTGATGTGTAGGTCATTGAAATTGTCTCTATCTGATGTGTAGGTCATTGAAATTGTCTCTTTGGCCTATTTACTTTTTATAAACGTCTGTGTCCTATGTCAACAGAGAAGTAGGAGATGAAAATGACCACTGGCTATGCTTCTGGAAGAAATGTCTTGATGGTCCCAGAACCATAAGGTCACGGGCATCACAGTGTAAAGAGCTGGAAGCCTTTCCTTTAAGGAAACAGTTTGTACAAGGTTTCCTAAAGACATAGTTCCTCAAGTCCAGCTGCTTAGGCACCCAGAAACCACTGACGCTATAAACTAAGACACCCAAACTACTCTTTAGCTTAGTGTCCATGGGATGCTGGTTTCACAGGCATGAAAAACTGCGACAATTAAAGGACCACTAATCCTGGGAGGACAGTCAATATGGAGCACGTCAGATCCTGGGAAACTTGTTGGCAGGCACTCGAAACAACACCGACGAACCTGAAGATTACACAGAAACCACAGGAATTGGAGAAGACAGGAACATTGACTGTCCGCCAAGGAAAGGCACAGGAAATGAGCCAACAGGAAGGCCATGTGGCTGTGACCAAAGTGCCCACAGGGCTGGGGCTGCCAAGTCTCTGGTACTCACCATGCCCAAAGCTAAGGTTTAATCCTTGCTCTGCTGAGTCTCAGTCTTTGTCTCTGCTCCTTCCTACACCCCAGTGTGATGTCTGTAACAGGAACGAACGCTTACTCTGTGTGTCCACTGTATCTTGGAAATGTAGTTTTCTTTGTGATTGTACAGGGACTCACAGCTAAATGTTTTCTTGAGTACAAGAAACTTCAAACTTCAAACTTTTTTCAGTGTATGTGTGCATACATAAGTGTGTGAGGTTGGGGACAACTCTGTGCCTGCCATTATGTGTGACCTGCAGATTAAACTCAGGTGATCAGGCCCATGGGTATGCATGTCTCTGAGCTGAACCATCCATCTCCTTGGCCCTGGACTTTAACTTTTGAGCAATCCCGAGGTGCTGGAAAGACTGAGTGTGTTCTACACTGTAAGCAAGCTAGTCATATCATGCTAAGTGGAACTATGATCTTATTGTCTGTACTTGAGAGATTAAATATAATGAGATATTTTGGAGTCAGGTTGATAAAAGGTCTATTTGGGATAGTTAATCATGATTATCAACTTGACTGTACTGAGAACTACCTAGTAGGTTACTAAAGCACACCTCTGGGTCCATGTGTGAGGGCAGTTGTGGAGACAACTAGACCATGAGAACTATCATCAATGGTTTAATCTGAAAGACTCTCAGGAGGTGAAAAAACGTGCTTGGAGGGAGTGGGTTCCTGGGTGTGCCTTTGAAGAGCAGCGTCCAAGCCTCTTCCTGCCCCTTCTCTCCCTTGAGTCATGGGTTGAGCAGCCTTGCTCCACTACATGCTTTTGCTATTCTGTGTCAGCGCAGGCCAGAGCAATAGGGGAGGCCTACTGTGAACAAAACCTCTCAAACTGTGAACCAAAACAAACGTCTCCCAATTTAAAAGTGGGGGGAAAAAGAGCATAGACACATGCTATGAATGAACCCTGAAAGCAGGATGTGAAATGGAAGACATGAGCCACAAAAGGCCACATAGAATATGGTACCGCCTATAGGACATTTCCACAATAGGCAATTCCAAAGAGACAGGAAGCAGATCTGTGGTTGATCACCAGCAGAGATGGAGGGATTGAAGAGAACTGAAAACTCTCCCCCCCTCCCCACAGCATTTTAAAAAATATTATTTTTGGCCGGGCGGTGGTGGCGCACACCTTTAATCCCAGCACTTGGGAGGCAGAGGCAGGCAGATTTGAGTTCGAGGCCAGCCTGGTCTACAGAGTGAGTTCCCGAACAGCCAGAGCTACACAGAGAAACCCTGTCTTGAAAAACAAAAGTTATTTTTTTTTAAAATTATTTTAATGTATGAGTGTTTTGCCTGCATGTATGCCTGGTGAACATGGAGACTCCATAAGGCATAGAGCCCCTAGAGCTGGAGTTACGGAAGACTGTGAGCCTCTATATGGGTACTAGGAATGGAACCTGGTTCCTCAGGAAGAACAGCCAGTGCTCTTAACCACTGAACCATCTCTCCAGGCCCTGAACTATGCATTTTGAAAAGGTGATATTTCACCTCACTCTCCAGTCTAGTTTGGAGTACTTTTAAATTCCAAACTCCCTGTGCAATCACATTTCTTCCACAGCTGCTGCATCATTACTATTACTAGGCAAACCCATTTCTATCTGTTATAAAGCCACCAACAGTTTCATTCTCTTATTTCAAAAGAGAAAAGGTGGGGTTGGGAAGATGGCTCAGGACCATGGTTTGGGTCTCAGCACCCACCATCAGGCAGCTCCAGAGACCCCGAAGCTTCTGGCCTTCCCAAGTTCTTGTGCTCACATGTGCACAGGAGCCCCACTAGCTTGGCTCTGAGTGGCCTGCTTTGAGAGAAGTCAGTCTTAACAGCAGTGAGGATCCTTGCATCTGAGAAATCACTGTGCTCCTGTACTTTCACGATTCTCTTTGTCTTTGTCTTTCAGCTGGTTAGGATGTGTTTAGGCGTGGAATACCTTACTATGCAGAATTGCTATTTCCCCAGTGCTCTGGCATCTCCTCCCATCTTTCTGGAACATCCATTGTGTGGGTGTGGTATATGTGGGCTACCAGACTTGTCTCTAATGCATGTTCATTTTCATTATCTTTATTTCTTCCCTTTACATTGGAAAATCACAATCAATAGAATTCATTAATACTTTCTTCTGCAGACTTCTCATTTCAGCTATGGAACTTTTCTACTCCAGGCCTTCTATTTTTAGATCTTTCTCTTTATCAGGTCATTGTTTACTTTTGGGATATACTTAAAATGTTTGATTTAAATCCTGTCTCAGTGGTTCTTAACCTGTGAGCCATGACCCTATCCTGCATATCAAATATTTATATTATGATTCTTAGTAGCAACAAAGTTACAGTCATGAAGCAGTAACAAAATAATTTTATGGTTGGGGGTCACCACAACCTAAGGAACTACATTAATGGGTCAGAGTTAGGAAGGTTGCAAACTACTATTAGTGAGTCACAGGCTGAGATTCCTCAGTTGCTACTGACTGCTTTTATTGTTTGATCGTTATAAGCCATAATTCCTTGTTTCCTTGAATGTCTTATAGCTTTGAGTTTAAAAATTGGAAATTTGATCTCTGTGAGTTTGAGGCCAGTCTGGTCTACAGAGTGAGTTAAAGGAGAGCCAGGACTACACAAAGAGAATCTCTTCTTGGGAAGTATGGGGTGGGGGGACTGCTTTCAGGCAGGTGGTGATAGTGTATGCCTTTAATCCCAGCACTCAAGACAAAGAGGCAGGTGGATCTTTGTGAATTAAAGCCAGCCTGGGACTACCAGGTTCCAGGACATCCAGGGCTACATAGAAAGATCCTGTCTCACAAACAACAGCGGAAAGCAAAAACAGAGAGGCAAGGTGATTGTACAGAGCACACAGCAGACACACCATGGACATCCACAGCACACAGCAGACACACCATGGACACCCACAGCACACGGCAGACACACCATGGACATCCACAGCACACAGCAGACACACCATGGACACCCACAGCACACAGCAGACACACCATGGACACCCACAGCACACGGCAGACACACCATGGACACCCACAGCACACGGCAGACACACCATGGACATCCACAGCACACGGCAGACACACCATGGACACCCACAGCACACGGCAGACACAACATGGACACCCACAGCACACAGCAGACACACCATGGACACCCACAGCACACGGCAGACACACCATGGACACCCACAGCACATGGCAGACACAACATGGACACCCACAGCACACGGCAGACACACCACGGACACCCACAGCACACGGCAGACACACCATGGACACCCACAGCACATGGCAGACACAACATGGACACCCACAGCACACGGCAGACACACCATGGACATCCACAGCACACAGCACAGCAGACACACCATGGACACCCACAGCACAGAGCAGACACACCACGGACACCCACAGCACACGGCAGACACACCATGGACACCCACAGCACACAGCAGACACACCATGGACACCCACAGCACACGGCAGACACAACATGGACACCCACAGCACACGGCAGACACAACATGGACACCCACAGCACACGGCAGACACACCATGGACACCCACAGCACACGGCAGACACACCATGGACACCCACAGCACACGGCAGACACACCACGGACACCCACAGCACACGGCAGACACACCACGGACACCCACAGCACACGGCAGACACACCACGGACACCCACAGCACACAGCAGACACACCACGGACACCCACAACACACAGCAGACACACCACGGACATCCACAGCACACAGAAGACACACCACGGACACCCACAACACACAGCAGACACACCATGGACACCCACAGCACACAGCAGACACACCATGGACACCCACAGCACACGGCAGACACAACATGGACACCCACAGCACACGGCAGACACACCATGGACATCCACAGCACACGGCAGACACACCATGGACATCCACAGCACACAGCACAGCAGACACACCATGGACACCCACAGCACAGAGCAGACACACCATGGACACCCACAGCACACGGGCAGACACACCATGGACACCCACAGCACACGGCAGACACACCATGGACACCCACAGCACACGGCAGACACACCATGGACACCCACAGCACATGGCAGACACACCATGGACACCCACAGCACACAGCAGACACACAATGGACACCCACAGCACACAGCAGACACACCATGGACATCCACAGCACACAGCAGACACACCATGGACACCCACAGCACACAGCAGACACACCATGGACACCCACAGCACACAGCAGACACACCATGGATATCCACAGCACACGGCAGACACACCATGGACATCCACAGCACACAGCACAGCAGACACACCATGGACACCCACAGCACAGAGCAGACACACCATGGACACCCACAGCACACGGCAGACACACCATGGACACCCACAGCATACGGCAGACACACCATGGACACCCACAGCACACGGCAGACACACCATGGACACCCACAGCACACGGCAGACACACCATGGACACCCACAGCACACAGCAGACACACCATGGACACCCACAGCACACGGCAGACACACCATGGACATCCACAGCACACAGCAGACACACCATGGACACCCACAGCACACAGCAGACACACCATGGACACCCACAGCACACGGCAGACACACCACGGACACCCACAGCACACGGCAGACACACCACGGACACCCACAGCACACGGCAGACACACCACGGACACCCACAGCACACGGCAGACACACCATGGACACCCACAGCACACGGCAGACACACCACGGACACCCACAGCACACGGCAGACACACCATGGACACCCACAGCACACGGCAGACACACCATGGACACCCACAGCACACGGCAGACACACCATGGACACCCACAGCACACGGCAGACACACCATGGACACCCACAGCACACGGCAGACACACCATGGACATCCACAGCACACGGCAGACACACCATGGACACCCACAGCACACGGCAGACACACCATGGACACCCACAGCACACGGCAGACACACCACGGACACCCACAGCACACAGCAGACACACCACGGACACCCACAGCACACAGCAGACACACCATGTGTACCACGATGGGCATCAGCTTCCTCCTTTTTCTGTGATTTATTCTTGTTACTGTTTGGTTCACAACTCTGCTGGGATAATTACATGAAGTCTCTGTTGTATGTGGCCTTTGAAGTCTTTCTGACTTCATCCCTCAGACATCTCACCTGTGCTGAGGGCTCTGTGGACAGAAGGTAATTTATAACTCTGCCTAAACTTTCACTTCTTGCTTGCGCAGAAGCCAGTCAGAAGTGAGAAATGTGAGGTGCCTTCTATGCCTCCTTTCTAGGCCCCTGGCCAGCCTGGCCATTCTGTGCCCTTCTGATTCTGAGGACTAACCTAGAGCTCCTCTAGGTTACATTGTTTTCCATTTTCTTTTCAGGCCTGTCTATCCATTTCTTGTCTCTGTCTCTCTTGCTGTCGGTCATCGCTGATCTTCAACCAGTGAAAGAGCTCTAGCCACCTGTGTTTTATATAACTTGGATGATGAGTGTATTTAACAATTGTCATGTGGTCAAATAAAGATAAATTGTGAACATGGATATGATCAGTGAGCCACCAGACAAATCAAACAGAGCAGGTCCCTGGAGGGTCTCTAAGTATGATGGCTCCAAGCTCTGTCAGCTGATTACCAGAGTTGTGAGGCTGCTGGCTTTCCAGGCTGACAGGGAGAGAATGGGGGCACAGAGCTCGCTGCTCTTCTGAGCAAGCACACTAAGTCCCTTTGGTTTGTTTCAAGACTTAAATGTACAGAGTTTTAAAACTGACATTTTAATTTTATTCACTGATTTAGTTATTGTTCCTTCTGCTTTTACAGAGGAACAGCTTTTTGGAGGTCTTTATTGTACTGTTCTGGAGTTAAACCCAGCTGGTCACCTATGCTCTGCCATCAGTTTGGGCAAATTAATCTTTTTTTAAGCCTGCTTTTGCAGCAAAGGAACACAACTTACCATTTAGTTTGTGTGAGAATTAAAAATCAAGTAATACCCATAATGCAAATGGAACTATAAATATTGAAAACTTACTGGGAAAGGGAATTAGATAAACTGTTGTCTGGGTTAACATATATTTCACACACACAAACACACACCTGCACCACAGATATGGCAGTAGCAGACATCCTAATTTAACACAGCAGTTTATTTATGAAACTGGCATTCCATAATAAAAAGAGAAGCCATATGATATTTGTTAAGGTTTTAGTCATTAAAAAGAGCCCAGCTATATTCCTCTGTTGAATCATTCAGGTTGATTAACTACACAGAAGCAACTTCAGACTTGCTGAAATAAAAGCTCCAAGCAGGGATTTCTAGAAACAAGCTAGATCCTTGGGAGTGTTGTTGGACGGCAAGCTTAACAACAAACAAAAACACTAACCTTTAAATCTGATTTTCTTTTCTCTATAGCTTGCTGTTTACTCTAACAATTTTATATTTTAATTAGTTAGTTAACTAACTGATTATATGTACAGCTTGTGTGTGAGGTATGTGAGTGCCACAGTATATGTGAGGTCAGAATATTGGGAGTCAGCTTTGTCTGGATCTTGTGGGATCCTAGGGTCAAACCCAGGTCATCAGGCTATGCGAAATCCATCAACCCCTGAACCATCTTGCTAACTACCATCTTTAAATTTTTTTATAGTATTTCTTTTTTTATTTGAGATTGTAATACAATTGCATCATTTCCTCCTTTTTTCTCCAATCCCTTCCCTATACCCCTCCACGCTTTTTTTTCAAACTCATAGTCTCTTCTTTCAATAACTGTTTTATATCTACATATGTGTGTATGAGAATTTATATGTATGCACATATATTCCTAAATACATAATTACAACCTGCTTAGATTTTGCGGTAACCAACTGATGTGCTCGTCCCTGTTCTGGATTCCTTAGTTGTCTATATTTCTCTGTGTAGAGCTGAGGCCCCCTGGGCTCCTCCCACCCCTTCCACTTTGGCATGATTAATGTTGTTCTTGTTCAGCTCCTGTTTAGGAAGACATGTTGGTAAGACCTTTTTGAGTATAGCTTCTGAGATTCTTAGGAGACATACATAGTCTCAGAGCAAACTCCTGGTTCCTCTGGCTCTTGGAGTCTTTCTGCCTCCAACCACCACCAGCCATCTGTAAGCAACACTGTAGTTCACTGGTTGTAACTAATTGAAACTTACTTAAATCATCATCGGTACTGTCTTCTCATTATAACTAGTTTTCTGTTCTTGCTCCTTGGCCTTGGCTCTAGTGCTGCAAAGACATTAAGAACTAGTACTCTCTATTAAAATGTGCTTTGGTCACCTTCCTGAGGACCATGTGTCCTGGGTACTTCCTCCAGGTAGGAAAGTGCCACTTCTAACCCAACTCCACTCCTGCTGCTTGGGGACTTTGCCTTCACTGCACAGATAGGAAACACCCAACCCCCTGCAGCCCAAACCCTGCAACTTGAGGACCTCAAGTCCTGAGCCCAAGTAGCATGGATCCCAAGTAGCATACGTTATTCCTGTTGCAACCCTAGCCCCTACCACAGACTTCTCAAGATTTGTATCAAGAATCTTCTAATTTTTGCTCCTGTACTCATATACTTTACAGAGTCCTAGCTGAGCTGGGACCACTTGTAATACCTTATTCCCACATCAAAACTAAACTCCAAATACCATTTGTTTGGTCTATAACTTGACAAGCTAGGGTAAGAGCAAACAGAGATCCAAATACCTACTCAAAGCTGGGACAGATATCCACCCATGAAACACTACCAAGGACCTAACTCCAGATGTCTAGGTCCCACTACAACAAAACAAACATATCCACTTATCAGGGAGTACAAAAACTAACAATAAACAAACAACACAAATAACTAAGACAATATGTCTCCTCCAAAAATTAATTTTACAATAATGGTTCCCAAGAAAAGCAGCCTAGGTATTGCACGTAATTATTTCAAGATAGCAATTCCAATTATGTTCAAGGAACTCAAAGAAATATGAATACATGCTGAAGATGGCAAAAACACAAACAGCTGAATGAAACAAATAAAATGATTCAAGATTAGAAAACAATTCAATAAAAAGAAATTTTGAAGAAAAGCCAAACAAAAATAAAACATAACGTGAAAAATTAAGTAAGTCAAAGTTCAGTGGAAAGATTCACCAACAATATGGATCAATTGGAAGAGAGGATATTAGGATTTGAAGATAGGTACAGGATTGGATTACTCAGCCAAAGAACATGTTAAATCAAAAACAAAACCAACAAAATCCTTTAACAGAATGTGCAGGAACTCTGGGACACAATTAAAAAGACCAAACCAACAAATCACAAATATAGAAGAAGAAACCCAAAGCCATGGAAAATATTTTTAAGAAAATCACAGAAGAAAATGTCCCAAAATCTAAGGACTCAAATGCCTATCAAGATACAAGAGGTATACAGAACACTAAATAGAACCCCCCCACACACATAATATAACATTCAAAACACTAAATGTACAGAACAAACAAAGGACTTTGAAAGCTGAGAGAAAGACCAAGCCACATATAAAGACAGGGTCATCAGAATAATATTTAACTTTTCAGTGGAGACTTTAAAAACCAAAATGGCTTAGACTGATATTTTTAAGTTCTGAAATACCACAAATGCCAGCCAGACTTGGCTACTACACCAAGAAAAGCTACCTATCATGAGCCAAAGAGAAAGAAAAACTTCCACCATAAAAATAGATTAAAGAAATTTACAACCACTAAGCCAGCTCTACAGAGGATAATAAATGAAATACTTTGGCCTAAAGAGAAGGATAAACACATTCAAAGGAGAACAGGGAATAAATAATTCCACAATAGTTCATCAAAAGAGGTCTTAGAAAACACTGCAAACACAACAAAATGATTGGAATATACAATAATTCTTAACAGTAATGGTTACAATTCCCCAATAAAGATGCAGAATGACAGACTGGATTAGATAACAGAACCCATCTTTTTCTGCCTTCTTCAAAAAACATACCTCGCCATCAGTGATAGACACCACCTTCTGGTAAAATGAAACTAAGGAACAAAAAGGCTTAACTATTCTAGTATCTGACCAAAATAAGACTTTGAATAAAAAATAGTTGAGGGAAGAGGATCACTTCATACTCATTCATTCAAGGAAAAAGAAATCATCCAGAGGATACACATCAAGCACAAGTGTACCCAATTCTATGAAATAAATACAATTTGATTTAAAACCAGATTAACTTCAATAAATTAATAGTGGGTGAACCCAATATCCATTTTCACTGATAGGTCATCCAGATAAAAACTAAAGATAAAAATATTACAGTTAGCCGGGCGGTGGTGGCACATGCCTGTAATCCCAGCACTCAGGAGGCAGAGGCAGGCGGATTTCTGAGTTCAAGGCCAGCCTGGTCTACAGAGTGAGTTCTAGGACAGCCAGGACTATACAGAGAAATCCTGTCTCGAAAAACCAAAAAAAAAAAAAAAAAAAAAAAAAAAAACAGTTAAATGATGTCACAAACCAAACCAATGGATCTAACAGATATCTACAGACATTCAACCCAAATAGTAAAGATATAAGTTCTTCCCAGCCATGGAGACTAAGCTATACATTATTAGAATGATAATTTGCATCAAGAAAGCAAGCAGAAAGGAAATTTTAGAAATAAATGAAAATGAATACATGACATATGAAATCGATAGGACACAATGCAGGGATTTAAGAGGCAGTTTACAGCATTGTCCCCATCCAAATAAAATGAGCTAGAGAGATAGCTCGTCAGTTAAGAACACTGGCTGCTCTTGTACAAGACGAGTTCAGTTCCCAGCACCCACAGGGCAGCCCATAACCGTCTGTAACTCTAGTTCCAGAACATCCAACAGCCTCTTCTAACCTCTGCAGGCAGCTGGCACACATGTGGTGCACATACAAACATGGAGGCAAAGAACTTAAAACACTCAAAAATAAATAACTCTTTAAAGTTTTTTTTTTGTGAGAGAGCTCTGATAACTTAATAGTGCACTTGAAGGCCTTGAGAAAACAAGATAGAAAGAGATAATTAAAATCAGGTCTCAAAATAGTGAAATAGAAACAACAAACAAAAATGATACAAAGAACCAATAAAATAGAGTTGGTTCTTTTAAAATATTAACAAGATTGACATACCTTTAGTCAAATTAACTAAAAGAGAGAAAAGACCCAAATTAATGGAATTAAGAGTGAAATGGAAGCTGTTACAAGACACTTAGGACATTCAGACAATTATTAAAGACAAGCTTAAAAAAAGAAAAAAAGCTGGGCGGTGGTGGCGCACGCCTGTAATCCCAGCACTTGGGAGGCAGAGGCAGGCGGATTTCTGAGTTTGAGGCCAGCCTGGTCTACAGAGTGAGTTCCAGGATAGCCAGGGCTACATAGAGAAACCCTGTCTCAAAAAACCAAAAAAAAAAAAAAAAAAAAAAAAAAAATCTTTATTCCAAGGCCAGGTGAGGTGGTACATGCACATCTTTAACACTTAGAAGGTAAGAGGCAGATGATCCCTGTGAGTTTCAGGCCAGTCAGGGCTACAAAGTGAGATCCTGTCTTAACAACAGAACAAAACAAATCTCTGTTCTACTAACTGCAAAAAATCTAAGAGAAATGAATGAATTTCTAGATGTATATGAGCAACCAAAACTACACCAATATGAAGTAAATGAGACCCATAATAAGTAATAAGTCAACACACCCATAGCAAGCAATGAGATAAGAGCAGTAATTAAAAATCTTCCAGTTTAGGCTGGAGAGATGGCTCAACAGTCAAGAGTGCTGGCTGTCTATTCTTATCAAGAACCCAGGTTCATGTCCCAGCACCCACTGTAACTCCAGTTCCCTCATACCAATGCACATAAACACACACACACACACACACACACACACACACACACACACCTCCCAACTAAAAAAAAGTGCAGGACCAGATGGCTTCAGCACAGAATTCTAAGAGACCTTCCAAGAAGAACTAACACCAGCATTCCTCAAATTACTCTATAACAGAAAAGGAACACTTGAAAATTCTTTTTATGAAACCAGTATTATCCCAATAGCAAAACCAGAAAAAGACCAAACGAAAAAAGAAAATTGTAGGCCTCTCTCTCTGATGAACAGACACAAAAATTCTCAGTAAAATATTTGCAGGAAGACAAATTCAGGAGCAATTAAAAGATCATCCACTATGATCTAGTCAGTTTCATCTCAGAGATATAAAGATGATTCAAGACAAGATGCAGAAAAGGCTTTCTTCAAAATTTAATATCCCTTATGATAAAAGTCTTAGAGGATGTAGAAACATGAGACATATCTCAACATAATAAAGGCAACTGCTGTCCAGGACTACTCTCAGAGCTAAACCTGCCACCGCCTTTAGGAGTTCAGTTGGGTCTGCTCCCCAGAGCATCACAGTTGGTGTTGTTGATAGTCTACCCCTCCCTAACTGCACATGGCCTCAGGGTCTCTAGGAAGGGCTGGATGGTATAGGCAGGAAAGTATTAGGGGAGGGGACTCCATTAATATATAGCCATGGAGAGGCAACACCCATGCTGGGTGGAGACTTTCCATTGTGGCTACTTTAAAATCAGGCATGCTCCTATTCCCAACCTCTCAGCCAGTGACCGCTCTTTCTGCAAGAAAGCCCAATAAACTCATTGTTTCCCCAAAGTGAACTTTGGTGAATCTGCACCTTGGTTTGTCACTGGGACTGTGGGAGGAGAAGGTAGAAATTGTTTGTCTTCCATGGGAATGAATCGTACCCACCAGTATTTCACAAGTCCACAGCTAACATCAGGCTCAGCAGAGAGACTCAAAGCATTTCCACTAAAATCAAGAATAAGATAAGGATGTCAGATTTCTTCACTCTTGTTCAATACAAGAAACCTTGAACAATAAAATAAAAAGTGGAGGTGATAAAAGGGAATATAAATAGAAGTCAGACCATTCTTATTTACAGATATAATTCTATACATAAAAGACCCAAGACTCCATCAGAAAACTGCTACATCTGATAAAAACACATTCAGCAAAGAAGCAGGACTACTTTGTACAAAATTAACATACAAAAAATTGGTAGTTTTTCTATAAACTGCCAACTAATACATTCATAACAGCTTAGAAATAAACAAACAACAAAACAAACAAAAAAAACCAACAAAACTTGTGATAAATCTAGCCAAGGATATGAAAGACTTGTATATTGAAAATTTTAAGGCACTGAAGAAAGAAAATGGCGACTATATGTGAACAGAAAATGGAAAGACTTCTCACACTCATAGATTGGTAGGACTAATACTGTGAAAATAGCCATCCTATAAAAACAAGCTACAGATTCAACACAACCCCATCAAATTCCAAAACAATTCTTTATAGAAACTGAAGCAATAATCTTACATTTCTTATGGAAACACAAGGATAGCCAAAACAAATCTGAACAGTAAACATGCTGAGGTAGCACCATCCCTATTTTCGCATTAAACTACAGCACAGTAAAAAGAATAAAAGCAGCACACTACTGACATAAAACCAGATCCACTGATCAATGGAACTCGAGGACCCAGATATAAGTTCACACTCATATGCCAACCTAGGTTTTGATAGAGATCAAAAATATACACCATGAATCTTCACAAAAAAGAATGAAACTGAATTCCAAATAGTTCAAGGACCTCAATATAAGACCTGCTATACTGGATCTGTTAGGGGATATACTTCAATTTGTAGTCACAGGAAAAGACTTTCCAGACAGGATCCCTGTAGTGCAGAAATTAAGAGTAGCACTTAATAAATGGGGCCTCATAAAACAAACAAACAAAAAACCCCTGTACAAAACAAAGGATGCCATCACAAAGTGGCAGCTAACAGAATGGGAAAAAAATCTTTACCAGCCATATATCTGACAGAGGATCAGTGTCTTAAATATAAAATATACCTAAAAACTAAACACCAAGAAAACAAACAACCCTATTAAATATTAGGATGTAGGACTAAACAGAGTTCTCAAGAGAAGAAATAGAAATGGCTAAGAACAGAAGAAAAGAAGAAGAAAAGAAAGAGGACGAGGAGGAGGAAGAAGAGGAAGAAGAAAAGAGGAAGAAGAAAAAAGAAAGAGGAAGAGGAGGAGGAAGAAGAGGAGGAGGAGGAAGAGGAAGAAGAAGAAAGAGGAAGAAGAGGAGGAGGAAGAGGAAGAAAGAGGAGGAAGAAGAAGAAAAGAAAGAGGAAGAGGAGGAGGAAGAAGAGGAAGAGGAAGGAGGAGGAAGAAAAGAGGAAGAGGAGGAGGAAGAAAAGAAAGAGGAAGAAAAGAGGAAGAAGAAAAGGAGAGGAAGAGGAGGAAGAAGAGGAAGAAAAGAAAGAGGAAGAGGAGGAGGAAGAAGAGGAAGAAGAAGAAGAAGACAGTGGTGAAGGAGAAGAAGAAGGAGAAGTTGTTCAACATCCTTAACCACAGGGAAATGCAAATCACAACTACTTTAGAACCAGTCAGAATGGTTAAGATAAAAAACAAAAGAACAGCAAATGCTGGTGTGGATGTAGAGAAAGGGGAACACTTATTAGCTGCCAATGGGATTGCAGGCTGGTGAATCCACTATGGAAGTCAATGTGGAGATTTTTAAAAAAAGCTAGAAATAGAACTACCATGTGGTATAGTTATATTACTCCTGTGCATGTACCCAAAGGGCTCTATATCCTACTGCAGAGACGCTTACTTATCCTTGTTCATGGCTGCTGTATTCACAATTGCCAGAAAATGCAAATAACTTAGATACCAATCAACTGATGAATGGATAAAGAAAAAGTGGTACATTTATACAATAAAGTATTATTCAACTGTTAAGAAAAGTAAGATTAGCAATAAATAGTTAGAACTGGCGATAATAATTCCAAATGTTATGAGAGGGGAGAGGAAGGATCTTTTTTTTTTTTTTTTTAAAGATTTATTTATATGTAAGCACATTGTAGCTGCCTTCAGACACCAGAAGAGGGCATCAGATCTCTTTAGGATGGTTGTGAGCCACCACGTGGGTGCTGGGACCTGAACTCTTTTGACCTTTGGAAGAGCAGTCAGTGCTCTTACCCGCTGAGCCATCTCTACAGCCCGAGAGGAAGGATCTTGAGGGAAGAAATGGGGGAATGACTTTATCAAAACATAAACATATATGAAATTCTTGTAGTTTTCTCATCAGGAAAGTCCTATGACTACAGGAAAGGAAAGCACTGAACTTCCTGATCAATGAGGTTAAAGCCCAAGAACTCATGATATCAAAATAAACTGGAACCATTCAATAAAAATGAATAAAACCTGCATTCCTGGTGTCTTCACTCAGACACTGCCAGTTCTTGAAGCTCTTATCATGTAACACCCAGAGAACTCACTAAAGAAAGGCTTGACACAATGCCTTCAGTGCTCACTGTGTGTAGAACATGTGCAAGGATGCTGGTCATTTTCCTAAGGATGGCGGATTTTGGACTGAAAGGTGATACGGACAGTGAGTTAAGAAGTTATAATTGAGCCGGGTGTGGTGGCGCACGCCTGTAATCCCAGCACTTGGGAGGCAGAGGCAGGTGGATTTCTGAGTTCGAGGCCAGCCTGGTCTACAGAGTGAGTTCCAGGACAGCCAGGGCTACATAGAGAAACCCTGTCTCGAAAAAAAAAAAAAAAAGAAATTATAATTTTTTATGCTCTGTAATCTGAATGCAGATATATTCATACAATTTTATCCTTGGACAAAAAGTATTGTCTAATATTGTAAACTCCTAAAATGTTTATAATTACAAATTGAAGTAAAATGTACTAAATTACATTTATATTATATAATGTGAAATGTTTTAATTATGCAGAGATTTGAACAGATGCTGTGACTCTAGAAGAAATTCTAAGTACAGGGGAAAAACAAAAAAAGGTAGAGACATTTTAAACATACCACAGAAATAAGACTAAGTTGGAACTACTCAGAAAGGTAGACTTTCAATTACAGTGTTTATATCACATTTTGAGACAGTTCTGTGAAGGAATTTGTAAGATCACACTAGACACTTGCTATTGATGAATTTGGCAGAAATAATCCATTTGAGTCACCTAATGAGTAACTTCCATCTAAGACTGAGCTAGTTTAAGGATGGTGATGCTGACAATGAGAGTAAAAAGCCAATAATCTGGTAGGTCAAAGAGTTGGTGTGGTCAGAAAAAGAGTACAGATTCACTTGTAAAGAAAGTATCCTGACAAAAAGGCTCAACAGTAATGATGCAATGGCCTACAATCTCAAACCGGGTTCAGCTCCTGTTGTCAGCACGGTGATATACCTGTAATGCTAACTATGTCCCCAGTCTCCTCTGCCACCAGAAGTGACCTAATGAGGATGAGAAGTGTGATGCGACCCTGGGTATATGAAGCCTTTCCCCACTTCTCCTATCTTAAGTAGTCCCATCATTAAAGGATGTAGAACTAAGCAGAGCTGCACAGGCCCCTCTCCTAGTGTCCCGGAAGCAGGGTTCCATCACACTGAAGTTCAGACACTGAAGGATCTGAGGGACTCAAAGTACCTGGTATTTCTGAGGCTAAATATCTGGTTTTCTTTTAAAAATTATAGTTATTATTTTAAAATTCTATATAGGAGTCTGTGTGTGTGTGTGTGTGTGTGTGTGTGTGTGTGTGTGTGTACAGGTGCTTGCAGAAGCCAAAAGGGCATGGAAGCTGCTCAGTGTGGGTATTGGCAACTGACCCTGGGTCGGTCGGTCTCTCTCTCTCTCTCTCTCTCTCTCTCTCTCTCTCTCTCTCTCTCTCTCTCTCTCTCTCTCTGTTTTTTTGAGACAGGGTTTCTCTGTATAGCCCTGGCTGTCCTGGAACTCACTCTGTAGACCAGGCTGGCCTCCAACTCAGAAATCCGCCTGCCTCTGCCTCCCAAGTGCTGGGATTACAGGCGTGCGCCACCACTGCCCGGCCTGACCCTGGGTCTTCTCAAAAGCGCTATGCACTCCTAACTGCTGTGGTATTCCTCTAGCCCCCACCACACACCCCTGAAAATCAGGTTTTCAATTAACTATTTAAAAAAGATCCCTACTACATGTCATTATTCATTTAATAAAGAAAATGAATGGGATCTCTAAAAATACCCCCAGGAACATTCAGATTTCTACCAGAGCAAACCTCCTTCCAATTCTGTTAGTGCAGTGGTAGTGAGAAACAACACTCTAAGAGAAGATTGGGTTTCGGTTCCCTCACAGGACTGGCTTCTCTGTGCTCCATTCTCTTAAGTGTAGCCTCCGACTCTATCCACCCTTCCTTGCAAATGTCTAAATACCATACTCCAGCTTCTTTTCCTTAGAGAAACACCCGGATAGCATTGCCTTAAGAACAGATTCCTTGAATCAACTTTATGCCCTTGTCCTGTCTCCAACATCAAATGAGTTTTGTATTTGCCTTAATTCCTGTAGTGCAGAAGTTGTAGGTCACCTTCTCCTCAGAAGGGATCATATTATGTTTATAATCACAGAATAGCAAGCTTCAACCTTGTTCAGAAAGATGTCTTGTAGGACTGCCCAGTGATTATTGCAAAAAACCATAACTGATCACAGGGCTGAGAATAAGTGCCTACTGACTGCTCAGCTGTACACGGGGCATCTATATTATAAACCACACCGGCTCAGTTTTATTTGTTAACTTGACGCAATCTAGAGTCATCTGAAATGAGAGAATCCCCTCCCCTCCGCCCCAGACACGGTTTCTCTGTGTAGCCCTGGCTGTCCTAGAACTCAATTCTGTAGACCAGGTAGGCTTCAAATCCAGAGACTTGCCTGCCTCGCTTCCCAAGTGCTGGGATTAAAGGTGTGTGCCACCGGCTGAGGAAAGTGAATCTTAATTGAGAAAATACCTCCATTATGATCAGCTGGAGGTAAGCTTGTGGTACATTTTTGTGAGAGAGCTCAGCCCATTATGGGTGGTGCTACTCCCAGGCAGGTTGTACTGGGGCCTTGAAGAAAACTGAGCAAGCCCAGAGAAGCAAGTCAGTAAGCAACATTCCTCCATGGCTCAGCTTTAGTTTCTGCCTCCAGGTTCCTGCCCTGATTTCTCTCAGTGATGGAGTGTGATCTGAGAGTTAGAAACACTTTCCTCCTCCCCAAGCTGCGATCAATCAATCGTGTTTTTATCACTGTAATAAAAACCTTAACACACACACTCTCTCTCTCTCTCTCTCTCTCTCTCTCTCTCTCTCTCTCTCTCTCTCTCACACACACACACACACACACACACATTCATATTCTCCCCTCCACCAGCATGCCCGCTGAGGCTCAGGAACATCATGGAAGGGGAAAGGTGGAGAGCCAGAGGATGGGGAAGTGTGCTATGACGCTATGACTTGCTTCCTCTGGACAGAACCCTCCAACACTCCAGCATGGACGGCTGAAGGGTACATGATGCCCCACTCGTAGATGAGGAACAATTAATTGGCAGTTAAAGCTGTTGGAAGGATGGAACTCATTGTTTACTGGTGGTGTGGCCACTGGTAAGTTGCTCATGATAACAGTAAATAACACCAACCCATGAACACACATTTAAGCAACCCTGATTAAACTCCCTCAAAATCCATATGGACATGAAAATAGGAGGGGAATGTGCTGAGAAAGATTGGGAGTGCGAGGGGAACAAACAGGAGAAGGATAGGTGAATTTGATCAAAATACATTATGCTCACATATGGCACTGTCAAAGCACAAAATTCACCTTTAAGGGAATGCACGGACAAAATCAGTAACCTTCCTGCCTTTAGCAAAGGCCGTGTTACAGTGTCCGGCTCCCTCAAAACCACTGTTGAGCTTTGTTTTCAAACAAGTCTAAATTACTTCTCTCATACATTATACTTTCTCAATTTATTTAAGTATAATAACTCTTTGATGCCAAATCAAATTCTAAGCTAAGCAGTCATGCATGTGTCATATTAGCAGGGAGGCAGAGCATTAGTAATTAGAGGTCAGTTCCTGGGTTAAGAGTAAAATCCAGCTCCACCCCTACCAGACATGAGACTCTGGGTAAGACTGTTTACCCTCTGTGGACTGCAGTTTCCTCAACTAAATATATAACAAAGTGTTATTATAGTTCTGTGCGGGTTAAGACAGACACACATATGACACACTCAAATACTTCGTACAGAGTCTTTACTAGTCTTAACCTGTTGATGCTAAATAATATTTGGAAAAAAACCCTAAAAACTTAAAACCTTGCACATGTAAGGAAAGTAAGTTTGTCACCAAGAGTGTGTTTATTCTGGGTCATTGATATGGTTTCTCAGTTATAGAGGTGGATAGATTTAGAATGGAGAGCTTTAGAGAAAGCTTTGAGTTCTAATTCTGACAGCTCTATTTAATATTAAAGATGAACCTGTGCTTTTACTGCAGTTATATTTGGCTTCAGATTAAAATGTAGATGATAATACCTTTAATTTTCAACATTAAAAAACACCACTTAGCCGGGCATGGTGGCGCACGCCTGTAATCCCAGCACTTGGGAGGCAGAGGCAGGTGGATTTCTGAGTTGGAGGCCAGCCTGGTCTACAGAGTGAGTTCCAGAACAGCCAGGGCTACACAGAGAAACCCTGTCTTGAAAAAACAAACAAACAAACAAATAAAACCCCCCAAAAAACACCACTTAAACTTTTGCAGAAAGAGATGAATCCCTCGTTAGCTTGTATTTTGAGAGATGTGAGCTTTTAAGAAAAGAGACAGTGGTCTAAGGAAACCTTTTGTTAGAGAAGGTGTCTGATGAATTTCAGAAATCCAAAACTAAACCAAGAGCTGTCAGATTACTCCGCCAGAGTCAAGTAGGCACAGTATGCAACCTCACTTTCATTCACCCAGCAGAGACCCACTGAGCACATACTCTATGCAGTGCAGTATGGGGAGTCTCAAGAACGTAGCCTTCAATTCTTTATTTCAAGAGCTTTCAGACTTGAGACACCCAGTCAGTAGGACTGGGAATCAAGAGGTAACAACCACAAGACACACTGTCCATGTAATTTTAAGTACTTTCCTATCTTCAGGCCTATTGCTCTGTTTATACAAATGAGGTATTTCCTAAAGCTTTACTGGGGTATAATTTAGATTTAGTAAAATTCATCATTAAAAAATATACAATTTCGGGCTGGCACACATACCTTCATTCCCAGCTACTTGGGAGGCAGTAGGTAAATCTCTGTGAGTTTGTGGTTAGCCTGATCTATATAGTAAGTTCCTAGATAACTAAGACTATGTAGAGAGAGCCTGCCTAAAAAAAAAAAAAAAAAAAAAGTTCAAGAGCAGCACAGTCTTAAGCAAACAAGGTCTGATCTACATGGATTTGGTTACAAAACTTAATGGAGCTGGGTGGTGGCGCAAGCCTGTAGTCCCAGCACTTAGGAGGCAGAGGCAGGCGGATCTCTGAGTTCCAGCCTGGTCTACAGAGTGAATTCCAGGACAGCCAGGGCTATAGAGAGAAACCCTGTCTCGAAAAACAAAACAAAGCAAAACAACAACAACAACAAAAAAAAAAACTTAATGGAGTTTTTCCTAACAATGAAAACACAGTGCCACCTCAATGAGTTTGGCACAGGTACACAACTATTCTACATCACTGTTCATCCCACCCAGATCTGCTTTCTAGCAACACAGTTTTCTCCCTCTATAGCTCTGCATACTGGAACCATATATTGTTTGCTCCTATGAATAAACATCTGTATACAGCTCACAATGTACTTACATGGTTTCCTTTCCTGTATTAAATCATAGGGGTGAAAATGCTTGGTCAGAAATCTATGCTTAAAGCCGGGTGTGGTGGTGCACGCCTGTAATCCCAGCACTTGGGAGGCAGAGGCAGTGGCAGAGGCAGAGGCAGGCGGATTTCTGAGTTCGAGGTCAGCCTGGTCTACAGAGTGAGTTCCAGGACAGCCAGGACTACACAGAGAAACCCTGTCTCGAAAAACAAAACAAACAAACAAACAAACGAAATCTATGCTTAAATTTTTAAGAGACAGGCCAGAGCACTGGACCACAGTTCAGTTCTCAGTACTCACGAAAGAGTCTGACAGCCATCTAACTCCAGTTCCAGGGGATACATGCCCTCTTTTAGTCTCTGTGGGCAGACACACTGTACACACAGACATGCAGGCAAATGCACATTTACATAGAATTCATCTTTCAAAAGCCACAAAGCAGTGGTTTCTAAAGTACTATCCCTCTGCACTCTCATCACGAGAATCCTAGTGGTCCCTAAATTCACCACTGCCTTTCGAGCCATTCTAAAACTGTAGGTGAGGACACAGAGATCTCACTGTGATTTTGTGTTCTTTCAAATGTCTAGTGACATAGAATCCATGTTCATGTACTTATCTGCCATCTTTGATCTGCTCAAAGCTTTAGTTTATAAAAAAAAAAAATCAAAGTGTACTGTTGAACCTAAGCATTATTTACATATTCTGAAGACGTTGTTTATTGCCTAGCAATTGTTTTATAGATGCCCATCCCTTACTCTTGAAGTTAAATGTTCTTAACACTGCTTCAGAAGGATGAATGTTTCAAATTGGTCAATTCTCTATTGCCCTCCTTTCTTAACCTCTATTCTCTTCAGTGCTGGGGTCTGGACTAAAAAAAGGCCTTAAGCATGCCAGGCAAGTGCTCTACTGAAATATATACCTCTCGCCTTCGTCAGTATCTTATTTCCCCTCCCTGGCTACTTGGTAGCAAAAGTGGGCTGAGATTTAGGCAATCAGAGATGACATCAGACAGGACCGCAGAATAATAAACACTGGTTACTGTTAAAGCTATCTGTAAGAGATTCTCAACAGCTGATAGGAAGACTGGCCCAAACATTGAACCTTCCTTATTGTGTCTGCACAAACAGCTAACACACCCTATCTCTTCAGTCATTTACAGGTTTAAAAACATGGTAAGAATACTTCATGCCCATTCTTCTCAGTTCCTAACCCATATACTTGAATATAGTTTCTGAACAATCACAGTTATTATAAAGTACAATTCTGATAAAACCAAAGTGTTTTTTATTTGTTTGTTTTTTGTATTTGGAGATTTGTGTGTGTGTGTGTGGGGGGGGAAATCTCTATATATAGTCCTGGTTGTCCTAGAACTCAATATGTAGACTAGACTGGACTTGAATTCAGAGATCCACCTGCCTCTGCTTCTCAAGTGCTGGGGTTAAAGATGTGCACCAGTATGCCTAGCAAAAGTTTTTAATGATAAACATCCTACAGAGTACCATAAGTTCTTCAAGTTTGTACCTAAACTGCTTAACAATCCTCACTCTGTGTTTGTTCTCAGTTCACTAGTTTAAACATCATCACATATAAGTCAGTGGTTCTCAAATTTATCTCTGGACAAGATCCCTATCCTAAGGCCCTCCTTGGGGCTGCTCAGTTAATATGCTCCTTGTATGCCTTATAGGTATCTGGGCTTAACACACACATTCTTCAGCTGCCTGCTTTTCACAGTAGTTGCATAACTGTTTAAAGTTTCATTCAAAATGTTCTTAAATAAGTCTTCCCAAACCCCTAATCAAAGTGATCAGAACTTACTAATGTTATCTGGGTTTATCCCAAAAGGCTTTTATTGTATACATCAGTGGTTCTCAACCCTACTAATGCTGTGTCCCTTTAATATACAGTTCCTTATGTTGTAGTGACCCTCCTACCATAAATCACTTTTGTTGCTACTTCATAACTATAATTTTGCTATTGTTGTGAATCTTAAAGTAAATCTTTTTGGAGCCAGAGGTTTGTCAAGGGAGTTTGCAGCCCACAGGTTGAGAACTTCCTTTATACGTAATTCCCCTGGGAATGTTGAAAAGATACTGGGAAAAAAAAAGCCAGCAGGCAAATGTGACTATGGAATAAGTGGAATAAACAATAAAAATAACAGTATGAGACTCAGTGTTGATTGTCAACTTGGCAGGATCTGGAACCACCTAAGAGACAAGCCTCCAAGGATACCTGTAAAGGGTTATTTAGAATATGACTATGAGATATTTTCTTACTTGAGGTAGAAGGACTCACCCTAAATGTGGTTGGCACCATTTCATGGGCTGGGCTTCTGAACTGTAAGAAAGTGAGCTGAGCACTAGCGCTCACCATCTGCTTTGCCTCCTGACTGCAGATGCAGTGTGAGCAGCTGCCCCATGCTCCTGTAGATGCAGTGTGAACAGCTGCCTCATGCTCCTGCAGATGCAGTGTGACCTGCTGCCTCATGCTCCTGCAGATGCAATGTGACCTGCTGCCTCATGCTCCTGCAGATGCAGTGTGAGCAGCTGCCCCATGTTCCTGTAGATGCAGTGTGACCTGCTGCCCCATGCTCCTGCAGATGCAGTGTGACCTGCTGCCTCATGCTCCTGCAGATGCAGTGTGAACAGCTGCCCCATGCTCCTGCAGATGCAGTGTGAGCAGCTGCCTCATGCTCCTGCAGATGCAGTGTGAGCAGCTGCCCCATGCTCCTGCAGATGCAGTGTGAACAGCTGCCCCATGCTCCTGCAGATGCAGTGTGAGCAGCTGCCTCATGCTCCTGCAGATGCAGTGTGAGCAGCTGCCTCATGCTCCTGCAGATGCAGTGTGAACAGCTGCCCCATGCTCCTGCAGATGCAGTGTGAGGAGCTGCCTCATGCTCCTGCAGATGCAGTGTGAGCAGCTGCCTTACACTCCTGCCATCTTCACTTTCCCACCACGATGGGTTGCAATCTTCAGCCATTAGCCAAAATAAACCCCCCCTTCCTTAATTTGCTTTTCTCAGAATATTCTGTATCAGAATAGAGAAAAAGTAACTCTGACACAGTAAAATCCCTTTAGTATCAGTGTTAACCTGGTGGCACAGAACTCCTTTTAACAAATATAGTCCACATTATTTTTATTTTCAGGACCTAAACATGCCCAGACAGTTTTTCTATCTATGATGGCTGACAGCCAGTACCAAAGAACTCCCTTTATTTATAAAGACCCTAGAGGTCTAACATGATGTCCTACTCCTAACTGAGGGGCTGTTGGTAGTTAATGGCTGTATGAGTGTATATATGGTAGAGTATATACATTTTTATGTGGCTATGTGCACGTGGAGGCTGGAGATAGATGTTGAGTGTCTTCTTTTCACCTACCTTGTTTTTTTGAGACAGGGTCTCATTGAACTTGCAGCTCCTGGATGGCAAGACTGGCTTCAGGCATCCCCCAACCGACACCCTTTCCCCTGGCCTCAGCACAACAGTTAAAGTCATACATCACAATACCCAGCTTTTCAGGTGGGTGTCCTTGAGTTTGTGTGGCAGGCATCTAACCGACTGGCCCATCTCCTCAGCGCCCAGAACGTGCCCTTTCTTAGACTTTCCCTCTCTTATGTTTTCTAAAGTACCTGATGCCATACTATGAATTAACCAGAATCATCTCAGACAGATGCTTTCCTCTTACTCAGCTATGTTTGCTTTTATACACACACTCATCAGATGATGGGGAACGGCTCGCTAAGCCGTTGAAGTAATCCTTAACACAAAGACTGGGTAAAGGCAGCAAAAACAGTGGCGAAGACCACAGCAAGCTGCACAGCAAGGAGGCCTGGGACCCACGTCAGTTAGCCACGAGAACTCTGGGCAAGCTACTTACCCTCTCTGCCTTTTTAATTATAAAATGGCAATAACCACTTCATAGGTTGTTGGAGGACTTTAAGTGAATTTCTGTGGCTGTCACACAAATACATTTTAAAAGCTAGTTATTGTGGTTAATTTTGACAAGTTATACCAACCATGCAAACTAAGTATTTCTGGCACCTGCTCTGGAGGGGCAGGGGCCACGCGCCCCTTCATCCTCCAACAGACTGCAATCTATATAACCTTCCACTTTAGTTCTTACATGATAGACATTTCAGAAAGTTTCAAGCCTAATCTGACCAGATACTTTAACATATGTCCCCTGATTATAAATTCAAGAGTCACTATATATATAAAACCACCTTGGCTTGTATCACATTGAGTATTTACAACCTAAAACCAAGACAACCAAGCTGCCTTGTGATGAAAGGGAGACCCTGCCTCACCTCGATCAACACAACATTCTATGGGGGAACCATCAAGGGCAGGTAACTTCTGACTGTGTCTGCCATGAGTATACAGAGGCTTGCCCAAGCTTGCTCAGACTCTTTACTTGGTCTCTTGTGTTGTCTGTTGCAGCTGCTCCAAACCTTCCCTACCCTTCAGAGTCCCTGTGCTGCCCAGAGAAGATAAGCCACTCTCAGTTGAGAGAGAGAGAATGAAAAAGAGAGGGAGGGAGGGAGGGAGGGAGGGAGGGAAGGAGGGAGGGAAGGAGGGAGGGAGAAAGAGAGAGTGAGAAAGAGATATCAACGTCACTCAAGTGCTTTTTCTACCTGGGAACTTGTGACGCTCAGGGGACCCCACCTCCTCCCACTGTTTTCAAGGAAGGCTTCCTCTTCTAAAGCTCAGCCCCCGTGGCTAACCTTCCCAAATGCCCGCCCTTTTGTCTCACTGACTCCTTATTCCCTGGTCAATGGTAGTGGCAGTTTGAGCTTGTATCTATGCCAGAATCAATCCCTTGGGTATTTATTATTTGTCTTAGAAATGTCCTTTTTGGGTGTCCAGATCTCCTGGGGTTCTCTGTAAGAGTGTTAATGGCCTGTATTTAAAACAAAATGCCCATGTTAGTCTTATACACATACCAATCTGACAACTGTCAGAGACTAATGAATCTTTCTTCTTTCTAATATACTTAGATGACTTTGAAAACATAAGCAGAATTCCCCCTTCCCCCCAAAACAACAGCAAAAACCAAGACAAACTACACTTTCCTCGAGGGATTCTACTCTAACCAACACTGTCCACATTCACACTGAGTGACCGGACTCTGACTATGTCGGTCTGTTTTATTCTTTCCAATTTCTGCCATGTTCTTTCAATCTTCTCTAGTCACTTTCATCAGTGTTTATAAGGATGGCTAATTTTCCAGAATTAATGCTGTGCTTTCTTGGACATTTCTGTTGCTCCATCTCTAAGACCACCACTTTTAGCTCCTGCAAGGCCCAGGCCCTCCATCTTTCTAGGATCCTAACACCATCCCTTGTGCTTTAATGTCCTTTTGTGACCTATGATGTAGCCTCCTGACTTCCTTTATCCTTTTCTCATCCATTCATTCTCTCATTTATCACTCATTCAAATATTTAGTGCCCATCACAGAATTCTAAGTCTTGGCCGTAAAAGCTATCAAAGATGAGGACAACTATTCCAACAGTAGGATGGTAACAGCCCTGGCCATCCAGTGTAGAAACCCTGGAGCCATTTATATTGCTTATCTCAGTCTCCTCTAACTTGTTAAAATAATTTTGCTTGGTAATTTTCCTTATTTATTCCTTCCCATTCCTGATGCAGTGGTTCCTGTTCATGTCACCACATCCTAATCCTGAAATTATTCAAATAATTTCTTACCTATTTCTTTCCTTATTTCATCCACATTTACACACATATGTACACTGAGTCTCTCTCTCTCTCACACACACACACACACACACACACACACACACACACACTGGATGCCTTCTATGTGCCAGCACTGTTTTGGGTGTTGGGATGCAACAGGAAGGCAGACATGTGCATGGTTAAACTCTGGCGTATTTATACAACAGAACTCTAGTCACAACCAAAAGGAATAAATCATGGATACATGCAAGTGTGTCTTATCCTTAATGTGATTGTACACCATGTACAACCTTATAATAAATAGAAATGAGTACAAATGTAACTGAGGAGCTCAGAATGGACTCTGTGTAATTAGGTTTCAGCTGCACATGATAGCTCACGCCTGTAATTCTAGCATTTGAAAGCTGAGGCAGGAGGATCACCTCTTTAGATGTTGATTGGGGGTGTCAGATTACCTGTGGACAACTCTTAGAACTGGAAGGGCCAGTCTGGGTGGGAGGAGCCACTCTCTGGGGGTTGTCTCTAGGAACCTTATTGGTTCCTATCTCACAATAATGATCCACAGAGACTGCCTCATGCAGATGACTGGTAAAAGAACAAACCATCTGTTTTGAAATAAGCCCAGAACATCTGTTCTTTAGTAAAAAATGTGGCTGAAAGGAAACCATTTCACCAGAACCCTAGTAGACATCTCGAAAAAGAAGGTACTTTATCTCACCTTAACCAAATATCCAACCCTTCTAGCCTCCTGTCTCAGAGGAGAAAGGACCAAAAAACACCTCTAAGGGCCACAACCGAGATGCAGACATTAGGACTGTGACCTAATCACAGGGCCACAGTGGTTTACATTCATTGAACACCTTTCCGCCTCATCACAGGGCTCCTACAAGCTGCAACTCAGAGAACAGCAGGTCTCGTGCAGCTAAAGTCTCTAGCAGCTAAAGAGAAGACTGCCATCGCAGAGGGTCAGAAGTTTCCAGCTCCCATGTCAGGCAGCGCACAACTGCCTGTTAACCGCAGCTTCAGCGTATCAAACATCCTCTTCGGGCCTCTGATACACTCTTCTGGCCACTCACATGCACATGAGCACAAACAGATACAGTTAAAAACAAACAAACAAAAGAGCTTTTTAAAGAGCCTTTAAAACTTACCACAGAAATCAAGGACAAAGTCTAAACATATGTAAATCATATTCAAACTGTAGAAAACCAAAAAGAAACAGGCAGCTTCATATGTTACTTACAGGCAAGTAAGAGTGGCTGGAACCACACTGAACAGCTAGCTGATCTAGAAATCGACCACATTACTTAGCATGCTAAGTATACATGCTGCTAGGTATACATGCATATAAGAACTCTGTCTACATGAAAATGTGTACGTATAGGAATGTTCATATCAGGATTGTTTACGATGGCCAAAAATGGTGGAAACAACTCAGATATCCATTAACAAGGTGCCAGTTAGAATAAGAAAAGTGCATTCATGAATAGCAACAAAAGGGAATGGGATTTTGATGCATACTACCTACCATATGGATACTACCTATATGCTATGAGAAATGCCAGTGACAAAATAGGATTCCATCTCTATGAACCATCTAGGATAGGAAAAGAGAAACAGAAAGTAGATTAAACAGCTTCCTAGAAGTGGGCTGGGGGAGGTGGGGTGACGTCACAGGACTTCTTTTTGAGATTTTGGCAATGCTCTATAACTGGCTAAATCTAGATTGATGGTAGGTGTATGGCTGTGAACTGGAGAACATCACACCGTACAGTCTAAGGTATGGGTTGAATGGCATATGAATGTGTCAGGGAATCTGCTTACAATAGACCACACTCTTCCCAGTCTAGTCCCTGTTTCCCCAGCACGCCACCTGATGCCAACCTTCCTTCACACTGAAGTTCTCCAGCATCCAAGCTTCCATGTTCTCTACAGGAAAATGTATGGGCAGAGAGGGGCGCCTCTCTGAGGCCTGCCCTGCATTCAGATTTCCTCCTACCCAGGACATTCTTATGTCCCTTTTTCTTTGGCCAATTCCTACACAATCTTTAGATATTGCCTTATTGATGCATTTATACATACATACATACATACATGCATGCATATACATGGAGAAGCCAGACATGGTAAAGCGCACCTTTAATGCCAGTACTCAGGAGGCAGAGGTAGGTGGATTTCTGAGTTCGAGGCCAGCCTGGTCTACAGGGTGAGTTCCAGGACAGCCAGGGCTACACAGAGAAACCCTGTCTTGAAAAACCAAGCCAAGCCAAACTAACCAAACAAAAAACCATTTACATTTACATAATAAAAACAAAGAATCAGGGTCCTTAAGTTTGGGAGGGAGGATACATGAAAGGGGTGGGCAGAGGTGAGAAATGATATTAACTATAATTTTAAAAATGAATATATCATTTTCAAAAGGAAAAACATCTCTCTTTTGCCACCGCTAGCCTTCCATGCCTCAGTGGCAACCATGAGGGTCTACAGCAATGTGCACCTGCTACTACCTCGGTGTTTTTCTCAATGGCTTCCAATTACTGTTTAACTGTCTGGAGCACTCATTAGTTTCTTGTGTTTGGGTGTACAAAAATTAATTGTAAGTATTTATGAAGATTAAACGAATCTTCTTTTGTGATCATCTGTGACCTCAAAATATGAGTTAAAAAAAGAAGTACCCTTCCTACAAAAGTCACATTATATTGAACATATTTAATGGTAAAATGAAAAGTATCAATATATAATTTAACTAGAAAAAACATGTGGGGGCAATGATGGTCAAACACTCTAAGCAAATTCTGAAATGGAAAAATAATGCTCTACCTTATGTGGATAAGCTTTATTCAGATATGTACATGCTTAAATTGACTTGAAAATGGAGATTCTAAATAAGCCTTTTATTTATTCTTTGACAATTTCATAACATGTATAGAATGTGTTTTAGTTAGGGTTTCTATTGCTGTGAAGAGACACCATGACCACAGCAACTCTTATAAAGGAAAGCATTTAATCGGGGCTGGCTCACAGCTCAGAGCTTCAGTCCACTGTCATCAACAGGAGGCCCTGGTGGTGTGTAAGCGGACATGGAGCTGAGTTCTACATCCAGATCTGCAGGCAGCAGGGAGGGAGAGAGACACTGGGCCTGGCATGAGCATTTGGAGCCTCAAAGCCACTTCCAGTGACCCACTTCCAGTGAGAAGGCCACATATAACTCCAACAAGGCCACACCTCCTAAGAGTGCTGTTCCCTATGGGTTTATGGGGCCATTTTTATTCAAACCACCACACACCGTATCTTAATCATATCTACCCCATCTCTGCATTCCCACTCTCTTCCTACCTGGAACACTTCCTTCTCCCACTTTCATGACCACCCCACCAACCTCCTTCCCTCCCTGTGTTTTTTGTGATGTAACTGGTACTGCTTTCTGGGATGCTGACTGATCTTGGCTTGACTGTGCACAGGTGACCACAGCTGCAGTGAGTTCATAACGCAATGGCTACGTCAGTCCCAAAAGACAAGGAAAATAGTTTTGATTTTCAAATGCTTCTTCATATTTGAATTTCCTCCTGCAAGACAGGTTATAAATATCTACTTACGGGAAGGCCTGCAAGATTACACCCAAGAGAATACTAGCTTGGGGCATTCTTACCAAACATGAATCAGGACAGCTAGCGTACATCCCATCTGGAGTCTGAAATAACACATGATGGTTTTTGTATAGATTTTCTTCAAATGTAATGAACTTGGAAAGCATTTTGGCAGAAAATTTTCAGAATTTAGGGGTAGGATAGAGAAGCACAGTCTTATGGCAGGAGGGGGTTGAGAAAAGTGTCTTTCTACACTATCACTAGTTTTTGTGATGCTATTTAGCAATATGATGATTAAGAAACTCCTAATCCCTCCACTGGAAGCCTTACCTGCAAAATACACTGGGGTGTATGTGGCACAGAACTTGTGGGAATGTCTGATCAATGAAAGGGGGTAGGGGTGGGGGAACAGAGATCCAAACACCTGCCTAGAAGCCTTTAAAAAGGCAACAGCATTTTCCCTTTCGAGCAGATTTCAGTGTCTAGAGTTCTAGTTCAATTGAGGGCTAAATCATATGCTGACGTTTAAAACAAAAAGTCAATAGAAAACTAAAAGTTTAAAACACAAGAATTCTTAACAAAAGCAAAGTAGGTTTCCTTAAACCACAGACCTTAATATATAGGACATTAAGGCAAGCTAATTTCTCACCACCAGACAGATGACAAGGCCAGAAGACTAAGCAGCAACTGGACTGAGGAGGAACTATAGGAACCCTGCTTCACTTTATAAACCATACTTGGATCTAACAGCTCAGAGAAAGAATGCTTTCAAAATCAGAGTATTTAAAATGTCAAGAATTCGAATTAAACAATCTGCCTTTGTGACTCTTAAAGCATGAACACAGAAGGGCAAGAGAAGGAACGCTCAGTGACACGTGCTCACTCGGGTTCCCCGGGGTGGGGGCTAGGTGGAGGGTAAACACAGAGCGTGAGCTCTGGGATCTACAGCCCTGTGAAAAGCAAAATTAAAGAAATACAACTAAGTAAATTACATGTAACAATTCCAAAAAGACTGAGTATGCTAAGAGGTCAATTAAAGAAGGAAATAGTTGTTTCAGAAATAAGCTTAAAATAGCCTTAGGATTTTTAGAGTAATTATGTGCTTCTGATGTTAAAAAAAAAAAAAAAAAAAACTTTTCTCAATCCCACAGTTCTATAGCTTATCTATGATACAGCTGCAATGGTTTTAACACATATATTAGAACTTCTGCTACATGCAACCAAATAATCAAAAGAAAGGAACACTTATATGTATTGCATAAAGTTGGCCATAGACAGTATACACGTTCCACATCTTTAGATTCAACCAATCCCATACTGAAAATATCCAAGGGGGAATGGGGACAGAACTGTACCTATACTGAAGATACTAAAGGCTTATACTTTTCCATGCCACAATCCCTAAAGCAATGCAATGCACAACTAGGTATACAGCATTTCAACTGTATTAAACATTATAAATAACTGAGATGAGAACGCAAACAGAAGAATAGTCTGGTTTACACAGTTTTACATGAGGGGCTTGAGCATTATGGCTGTGGGTCATGAACCCAGTCATCCACAGACACTGAAGAATGAATGTACACACACACACTTATGCATAAATGTTCAGTATAACGATTCCATTCTGAAAACCTGAAAGCAAGAAGGGAAAATCTGAATAGTTTAATTGAAAGTAATAATATTTTTTTTTATTATCACCTATGTAAACTTTCTGTTTTCTGGATGAGAAACTATACATTTCTTAAATTGGATGGTAAGACCTAGGAAAGTAACAACTCATTGTGAATCTAGAAATATGCAGATATGATTTCAAGAGGAAAACTGTATTCAGATGTTCTACCCAAAGGTTAAGGCCAAAATGAAAGCCCTGAAGATGATCTGTTGGTTTAGCTTGGCAAGTGTCTCCAAAGGAACAGAAACATTTTCTTTTTCCTTTTTTTTTTTTTAAAGATTTATTTATTTATTATATGTAAGTACACTGTAGCCGTCTTCAGACACACCAGAAAAGGGTGTCAGATTTTAATACAGGTGCTTGTGAGCCACCATGTGGTAGTGGGATTTGAACTCAGGACTTTCAGAAGAGCAATCAGTGCTCTTAACCGCCGAGCCATCTCTCCAGCCCCCAGAAACATTTTCATACTGAGGCAAAGTTGCTGAAGGCAAGGGCTAGGGCAGGAAACCAATTAGAGATTCAGTCTCCCTGAGATTGCAAGTGGGGTAGGTGTTTAGCAGTTTTCTTTCTCACTTCCCAAATGGGATCTCAAGTATTTTGGTTCAGAAAGAAACCTCATTTTGTCCTGAACTCTACCTTGGAATGCTAATACTGAAATAAAGGCTGCCCAGGCTGGGGAGAGGCCTCTGTAGTTAAAGCACTTTCTGAGCAAGTGTGAGGGCTGGAGCGCAGATCCTAAGAGCACATGTAAATATCATGTGGCCTTAGTGGCCAACCTAGAATCCCAGCATTCAGGAGAGGAAGACAGGGGACTCCAAGAGCAAGACAGCAGGAGAGACTAACTATATAGGTGCTCTCTGGGTTCAGCTGAAACTCTGCCTCCGTGGATAGGGTAGACAGTGACTGAGGAAGGCTTCTAACTTCAACATGTATACAGACCTTCAATATACTTGCACACACATGTACACATACTACATACATGTACACACAAAGAAAATAAAGAGCACTCATAAACCACTCCCAGCTGAAAAGGGCAGTGGCTGCCATTACACTGAGCGCTTCCTGAGAGCCACAAAAGTACATCTTTCACATGGGCTCATCTACCTCTCAAAGTAACTGAACACGGGACCTAAGAGCAAGTGGAATGCTTAGGTGTTTACAAGAAGGAACTGGTTAGGAAATGCATCACGTCGGCTTCCACAGCTGTGCTAAGAGTTTATTATTTGGGCCTATCAAGGTAGAACAGTTTGCTTTTTCTTGAATATTTATCCAGAGTCAAAACCAAGATGTTTCATCAACACAGACAACCACAAACAAGTGAGACATTTCCCATAAAGGACTATTTTGAACAGAAAATTCTAAAGTAATGCACTTAAAAATTCAACCTAATAATAGAATTATAATACTACTTTATAGTTTTAGTTCTGATAAAAAGCACAGTTTTAAATTAACCCAGTTGACACTCTTACTTCCTCTTAAAATTGTGAGAAAGTGCTGGGCAGTGGTGGCGCATGCTTTTAATCCCAGCACTTGGGAGGCAGAGGCAGGCACATTTCTGAGTTTTAGGCCAGCCTGGTCTACAGAGTGAGTTCCAGGACAGCCAGGACTATACAGAGAAACCCTGTCTCGGAAAACCAAAAAAATTAAAAATTTAAAAAACAAATGTGAGAAAGCTTGGGTTTAGACCTTCATGACTACTTTTATGATACATTACATAAAATTACATTTTAAAGTCACACACTGCTATGACTTCTCAGGGGTGGTTAAAACAAAGAAGGAACTCCATTTAATTCTAATTAAAGAAGAGATCTTTCAAAATGCTGTAATTTAAAAAATTATTTGGAGACTTATCACATAAATATTTTAAGAAACAGCCAATCAAATTGGTCAATGCTCCTCCCATCCACTGACTTAGGACCCTCTCCGTCATGGCCTGGCTGCCCTAGTTATTTACCTGCTGTCCTCAGCTGTCCCCTTCTAGCAGGACACAAACTCATCAGCAACTGTTACTTCATCCTTATTTCATCACTATTTTTATTTGCTTTTTTAAATGGGCGCGGGCAGTGGTGGCCCACACCTTTAATCCCAGTACTTGGGAGGCAGAGGCAGGCAGATTTCTGAGTTCTAGGCCAGCCTGGTCTACAGAGTGAGTTCCAGGACAGCCAGGGCTATAAAGAGAAACCCTGTCTCGAAAAACCAACAAAATAAAACAAAACAAAACAAAAAACTTAAATGGGTAAACCATCTCAAAACTGGTTTATACATTAATACATTCCCATAATCTCTCATGAAAACTAAACAAACAAACAAAAAACTAAAAACCCAGGTTCACCAACTCTATTCTTTACCACTCTCCTTTTATCTCTACATCGTGTCACACAATCACAACTATCAATATCCCCAATTACCAATAAATCAGGCTCTATGAGACAGCAACTTCATCACACAGAAAGTCAGAGTTTTAAAAGGTGGACATGATTGCAGGGAAGGAGATTCTTTGGGAAGGTAGTATGTTTATGTGTGTGCTGGGAGGCAGGGTTTCTCTGACTAACCCTGGCTGTCCTGGAACTCACTGTAGAGCAGGCCGGCCTTGAACTCAGTGACTGGCCTGTGTTTGCCTCCCAAGCACCGGGATTAAAGGCATGCACTACCATAGCTGGTTTAGGGAATGAAATTAATAAAGGAAAGAAGACCCTTTACAGCAGCTTCAAAACCATGGTTCCATGATGGGAAGTGGTGGCACACACCTTTAAACAACAAAACCCCAAACACTTTAATACAAGTATTTATCTTCCTTGTTTATGGGGACGGTATGCACGTGGAGACCAGAGGACAGATGTGGGAGTCAGCTCTCTCCTTACACCACCGCCTGGGTCCTGGGGATCAGACTAGGATGTTGTGCTTGGCAGCAAGAGCCTTTACGTGCTGAGCTAGCCTCCTGTAACTTTTAGATTGGTCGCATTCCCTTAATAGGATATCTATCGCCTAAGGACAAAAAGAATTTCAAAGAAATATTGACTTCTGTAGGTAGCAGTCCTCCTGTAGGACATGGCACGGCTCAACAGCACAATGAAAGCCCAAGCTTGGCGGACATGGGGAAGTACTGAAACTTTTAAAAAAAAGATTTATTTTGTGTATAAGTGCATTGTAGCTGTCTTCAGACACACCATTACAGATGGTTGTGAGCCACCTGATGCAATTGCTGAGAATTGAACTTAGGATCTCTGGAAGGGTAGTCAACACTCTTAACCACTGAGCCATCTCTCCAGCCCTGTTTCTCTGTGTATCTCTGACTGCAGTCCTGGAACACCCTCTGTAGACCAGACTGAGAGAGATCCAGCTGCCTCTGCCTCCTAAGCGCTGGAATTAAAGCCATGGCACCACCCATCAGCAGTAAAAGGTTTCTGGTAACCGAGTAAACAAAAACCAATGCAACAATCACCATAACAAGGCTGAGGCCTTTCCACCTGCGGGCTGCACCCTTGGTTCTAAACACTTGCATTCTGCAGTGAATGCGGTCTCTCTATGTAAAGCAAAAGAACACTGCCTGAGACCCCTCAGCTCAGGTTTGAGACTCTTGTATGTAGTGAACTATAGTTTTTATTGTATACATGAATATTTCTAAACATAATGGAAAACAAAGACTTTTAGTGTTTTCCTGTTAGCATTCTTTGGCATTTATCAAATTAAGTTATCTTTGAATTACATTGTGTAAGAATGTTTGATTTTTAAAAACTGTTTTGAGATGCTGACTTCAGTTTCATTAATGAAAAATCATTAAATGATTTTGGCTTGGGATTAGGACAGAACTGCCAGCCATTCCTGACATGGCCTTAAATCGACTTCTGCTATTTTGTACTATGTATTTATGTGAAGTAGCATTCTCTGCACTGACAATCATCAAATCAAAATATTGATCAGCTGAAAAATGTTGATGATGCCTTACACTAGCGAATATTCAGCTGATTCTGAGCCTTTATGAAAATTAAACAGCTCATCCTTCTCATCAATATATAAATTTGTTTTGTCTTTATTATACAGTAAAATTTTATTCTACTAAAGAATTCTTTTAAAATAATGTTCTCTGGGCTGGAAAGATGGGTCAGTGGTTACTGACCTTGAAGAGGTCCCAAGTGTAGTCCCCAGCACCCTCGTCAGGCAGTTCACAACTGCCTGTAACTCCAGCTTCAGGGGCTCCCACACTCTCTTCTGGCCTCTGTGGGCGCTGCATTCGTGTGCACATAGACACAGACACAATTGAAAAAAATAAATCTTAGAATAAGTCAGATGAACTATAAGTGACTTTAATTTGCATACTTTTTCCATACACCTTGTTTTGCTTAATATTGTCTTCTTGACAGGATCTAGACTCATTTACAAGATAAACCTCTCTGGCATGTCTATAAGGAGTTTTAGATTGGGTTGACATCAGAAGACCCATCCTAACTGTGGGTGACACCACACCAGGGCAAAGGTCCCTGACTGAAGAAAAGGTGAGCTGCGCACAAGCGCTCCCCTCGGCCCCCTGCCTGCAGGCGCCACGCCTGCCCTTCCATGATGGACCCACCCTTCAAACTGTAGTCAACACAAACCTATCCTTTCTTAAGCTGCTTTTGTCAGATATTTGTCAAAGTGATGAGGAAAAGTAGTAGATGTATATATATCTGAGTATGTGAGGTCTTGGTGCAGCAGGGTCACTAAGTGCAAAGTGTTTAGAGCCCTCCTCTAGACACTGCTGTCTGAGTGTAAACACAACTAATCCACCCCACCCCCACCCCCGCCACAGGGTCTTGCGCTGAAGCACTAGCTGGTTGACCGGTGTGGACCAGGGAAGCCTCTAACTTGTACTGCTCCTCTCTGCCCATGATCCAAATGCTGGGATCAGTGTGCCCTGCTATGCCTTTCCCTTGAATTAGTACCTAACCACACATATGTTCTTGTTATAAGTGGGTGTCAGAGAACATAAGTCTCTTACGGCACAACTAGGAAATATGCATCCTTAGGAAAAGGATGCTATATCAAACTTTACCATGATAAACAAAAATTTCAAAGATACTAGACAAATATGTACTGAACTTCATGTGTCTAAGCATGTGTGAATATTAGTCCAAATCAACTGTTTAAGCCAATAAATTCAATTAACATTTATTAAAACGTCTACCTCCTTTAAGTCCCACTGAAGTGACTGAAAATTCAGACAGGCAGATGGACAAGTTAGAGTTCTACAGCAGCATGAGGAAAGGACAAAGACTTGTCAAAAAGCAAACAGCTAATGAGAAGCAGACTGAAAGAAGCAGCCTCACAGAATAGGGACTACTGTCTCTGCAGTCTATATTAGTAAGGGCAAAAGATGGTCATTCTTTATTACAGAAGTGAATCGGGTCTCCAAAAACACTCTTTAAATCACTAGGTCAGAAAAACAGCAGCTGAGTTCAGCAGGCTGTGCATCCAGCCAGCAGGGACTGAGCACTGAAAATGGCACTTTCAACTGGGTATGAACCGCTTGAATACTCAGGCCGGGAACGGGCTGCAGCTGGCCCTTAAGAAGGGCAGGGAACGTGAGAGATGATAGGTAAGCAATGTGCTATTTTAGTCACCGCTGAGCTACAAAGGGACGAAGGTATTGTAACTACTTCCAGAGGCAAAAAACTAACAAAAGAAATAGCACAGTAGGGGGAAGCCCACAAGGTACCCATTGTCCCTGATGACTGGGAAGGTATTCACACCGAGTCCAGTAAATCTTACGTGCAGGTTGGATCACTGAAAGCAGACACTATACATGAAGTACCAGTATGATTGTAAATGGAGACAGGCCGATACTAGAATCAGTCCTTTCAACTTCCCAATGCCATCTGATATACCAAGAGGGTTTGTCTTCTAATCTAGAATCCACTGAAGTCTTTTCTAGAGTTGAATTTTAAAAGATGTCCAGTCTGCTAGTCATAAGAACCATTCTGGTAGGTAAGATGGTAGATATGATCATGCATGGTTTTTGCAGAGGTCCACATTGGGTGCCTTATATCCACCACTAACTCCAGTTTCAGAGGGACCTAGCACCTTTGGTCTTGACAGGCACTGCACTCATGTGTATATTCCCACAATACACATAATTTTTAAAAAAAATTAAGGAATTTTTTTAATAGTTGGACAGTTGTGGATCTCTGAGTTCAAGGCCAGCCTCATCTACAGAGTTGAGTTCCAAGACAGAGCTGCACAGAGAAACTTGTTTCATGGGTGGAGTTTGTTAATAAGATTTTAAAGTCTATCTTGGCTATAGTATGTCTAAGATCAAGCTAGGCTACACGAGACCCCATCTCTAAAAACATAAACAAAGAAATGTGGGATGGTTTAACTTAAACAAAAACAAAAAAGCCTCAAGTCAGGTGCAGGTGCATGCCTTTAATTTCAGCACTTGACAAAGGCATGCAGATTTGTGTGAGTTCGAGGCCAGCTTGGTCTACAAAGTCAAAGTAAGTTCCAGGACCACATGGTAAGATTTGGTTTGGAAAACAAAAAAACCAAACCCAAGCCAAGCCAAGCCAAGCCAAGCCTCAGTGAAGCCTATGTACCAGAAAGAAATGTTTTTAAGCTCTGAAATCAAACAAGTGGATTAGAAGATAAACTGAAGATAAACAAGCTACTTTTCCTTCTTTGGTTTATAAGAGTGAACCCTGGAATGCTCATGCCACAGAGTGACATGTGACTCTCACAAACCTTGTTAGGATGCTGGTACATTGACAGAGAAAAGGGGGGAGGGGATTAAAATACTGCGCTGTGTTTGTTTACAGAAGTAAACAATTACAGCATGATCTTAGGGAGGTTAGTTTAGGAATCTAACTAGAATTGACCAAGATAACCAATCAACCTATACATCTTTCATCTTACACTGTTTTAAAGTTGCAAATGAAAGCCAACTAATGTCTAAAAAGAATTAGACTAGAGTCTATGGATACACAACCACTGAGTAATGATATACATGCATATACTAATTATACATATGTAACATCTGACATTTTCATACACGTGAGCTCTAACTGGGAGTTCAGAGTGGCCCTTGGGTGTTCTCACTCTTCCTTCATATAGAACTTACCTAAAACAAATTCTCTCAGTCGCTGTACTCGGCAACACCCCCATTCCTAGTCTCCAACTCTGTTCAAGACCTTTGTGTAGTGTCACTTCCTTACCCTTGTCATCTGCAACCTTAGGGTCAATATACCTAATATACAAGAGATAACACATCATATCTCCTTTCTCAAGGAACTTTAAAAACCTTTGTACTCCAATAGATGGACATGGTGGCTCACATCTGAAATCCCAGTGCTAGGCAAGCTGAGGAAGGAAAATTACAGTGAGTTCAAGTACAGCTTGGACCACACAGTGACTTACAGGGTTACTGTGGAAGACCTCGTCTCAAAAGAAAACAAGAAAAATCTATACTAAAAAATATTGCAAGAAACACACAGACATGACACATAACTGTGACACAGACATCGTCCCATGAGAAATGCACAAGTTGTTAAGAGGAAATCATAGCTGACCTGATGTCAACTGAAAATTCTTGACAGATGGGCAAGATGCAGATAAGATAGGGACCAGAATGAACATGAGGGCTTTGCTTTGTAGAAACATAAGTAAAATCTCTGAGATAAGAAAGGAGTTGTATGGGCTAGTGAGATGGTTCAGCGGTTAAGAGCACCGACTGCTCTTCCAGAGGTCCTGAGTTCAATTCCCAGCAACCACATGGTGGCTCACAACCATCTGTAATGGGGTCTGGTGCCCTCTTCTGGTGAGTCTGAAGACAGCTACAGTGTACTCATGAATAAAATAAATCTTTAAATGAAAAGAAGAGGAGGGGAGGGGAGGGAAGGAGAGGGGAGGGGAGGGAAGGGGAGGGAAGGAAGAACTGCAGGGTGTCTTTTATGGGTGCAGAAGGGGCGCTCATGGTGTCTGCTCAAGAACATGTGCAGTAGTTAAAGGCCAAGATCAGCCCTGTGGGCAAAGTCACATAACTTCCATTTCTCTGCGGGTGAATTGCAGCTCTTATATAAGGATATTGTGAGGATTAAATTAGTTAACACAGATAAAGCCTGGAACAGTATCTGTCACAAAGTGCTATGTTAAGTATTTACTATGATTATACTTGTACTTTGAGGAGATAAGTTTAGCAGCAATGTAGAGAGAGGTGGACTAGAATGGAAGTGTCTCTGCTGTACCTCCTTTACCCATGCAGCTCCACCTTGGAGGACAAATACTGCAAAAGACCTCTTTGAGTATTTAAATACTCGTTAAATGTATCACATATAATGTTCAAACCACACCTCCCTTCTGACCATCTGTCTATTTTATTCTTGCAGAATACAGGTACTTCAAGGATAATTTTTTTTCATGTGCTTCAATGTAACCTTCTGAATAGGAGCTGGAGAGATGGCTCAATGGTTGAAAAGCTCCTGCTGTTCATGTAAAAGACCTGAGTTCAGTTCCCAACACCCACATGGTGGCTCAAAACACTGCAACTCCAGTTCCAGAGTATCTGGATTCCTCCTCTGACCTCTGTAGGCCCTAGCCATGTAAGTGGAACATATATGAAGATGCAGGCATAACTTTCATATGCATTGAATAAATAAATCTAAAAAAAAAATAAAAAGTCAGGGCTGAAGAGATGGCTTCGGGGTTGAAGCACTGGCTGCTCTTTGAGAGGACCTGGGTTTGAGTCTCAGCCCCACATGGAAGCTCACAGTCATCTCCACCTCCAGTTCCAGGAAATCACGCACCCTCTTCTGTCCTCCATAAACACTAGGCACACATAAGGTACACAAATATGAAAGCAGAAAAAACATCCATACAATAAATGAGATATTTTTTTAATTAAAAACATCTTCTGAATATTCAGTACAAGTTCCCTTTAAACCACAAACCTTCAATAGCCTTTGTTGTAAGCCTGGAAACAAATCCAGCAACTTAGGGAATCCCCGAGGGGGCAACAAGAAACATTCACCATAAGATAAAGATTTGCATTATCAAAACGATGTCAATTTATAAAGGAAATGGCCATATTTTTGATAATCTACGAAGCTCTGCATCTTGCTATTCCAAGTTAGAGAACTGCTTAGCATAACTGATGGGAACATGACCCACTCTTCCGAGAGCTTCCATCATCTAGTTGAAAGCTGACCCTGTGATGTTCCAAGGTCAACAGTACCACAGACAGAAGAACAGAAGAGCAAGGAACAAACTGCTCCCCCACGTACTCCTCTGGCTCGCCCACCACTCTTTTGTTTACTCTCTGACTATAGGATATGGTCCTCAGTCAAATGGATCTATATTAAAAGTCAGCAGCTGCCTTTCTGCTCAATATATACAGCAGCAAGTGTCAAAATGCCAAACGTGACATTTTATTTATAGCTGAGTCACATAAAGAGTCACATAAAAAGAGCAGCCCATTTCTAATTAAAAATAAATCAATTAACACAGTAATTCAAAGAAATGTCTGCCTCAAAACTAAACTGGAGTCATACACCGAAACTTTACAGAGGCAAAGCATACACGCTGGTTGGTGCTAACTCAGAGAAGCGTGTACACAGGCGCTCTTCTGTGACTCTGAAGCAGTCTCAGAGGAACATAATATTCTACTCGCTTGATGAAAAGCTGGCAAGCGCTCAGTGTGACGAACGTCTAACAACAGAGTGCACAGCAGGCTCGGCACAGGATCAGTGCTGGACAGACTCCCATCCAGGCGCTTCTTTACTAGACTACCGTCAAAACACAAAATCACCCCCAGTTTCTTGTGACAAAGTGCAATAGCTTCTGTAATTATTAAGCTTTTTAGGGGCTAGCTGCTTAGCAGGATAAGGAAGTTCTAGTAAGTACTTAAAAAAAAAAACAGACAAACAAAAAGCAACAGTAGCACAAGTTAACCGATCATTAGCAGGAAACCTGCATGTATCACTATGAACTGATACCCACAACGCTGCCAGTGCAACCCGAGGGCATAAGGTCAGTGTGCATTCGTGTGCAGCATGCGTGTGCAGCATGCGCGTGCTCCATGTTTGTCGCTGAAAGTCCTGTTTTACACTGCAATAACAATTTCACAAACAGCAACACTTCTCTGTATGCCCGAATGTCCCCCTCATGTTATGGATGATGCCCACTAGCTAAGTATATGCAGTGAGATGAAGTATGAGGAAAATAAATTCACATTCATATTACAAAAGCTCTGGACAAGCAAAAAGAAATGTCTACAACGATCTCAGCCACAGCGACGGTCACACCTGTAACTCCAGCACTTGGCAGGCAGAGACAGAAGATTGGGAGTTTAAGGTGATCTTCAGCTTGGAACACATGAGACCCTTTTTTAAAAAAGCCTGCAGTATGTCTAAAAATGATGACTTGGCTCATAGCGAGATGGGATGTAACTATATATTGCTTTGATCCAAACCTGTGCCCTTCCTACAATGCTCGCTGCCTCTCACTTACAGAATTCTTTACTCTTTCAGATACACATAAACCCAAGGCACTCCTGACTTGGGTACTTACATGTATCCCATTAAGTTTATATTGCTACTACACTTACTGTGCAGTCCTTCTGCCCGGATTGGACCCAGCTGGGTTTTAGGAATATTCAACTACAGACACACCACGTTGCCTTAAATCTCTTTTTGGAACAAGGCAGGGCAAAAGTAAACAATAAGACAGATAATGCAAAAGAACAGCCCTCCAAATGCCCAGTGCATGGCTTTCTATATAACAGTAGCAACTGTGACTAATATCCAGGCATGCACTGTCTACCAAACAACGTGCTGATCCCTCACACGCTACAGTTCTTAAAATAATCATATTTTGTGTCCTTGTTTTAGTTTTTGACACAAGGCTTCTCTGTGTAGCTGTGGCTGTCCTGGAATTCACTCTAGACCAGGCTGGCCTTGAACTCAAGAAATTTGCCTGTCTCTGCCTTCCCTGCCTCCAAAGTGGTGTCCAGCTGAGCACTATGGCCAGCTAATAATCATCTTTTTTTTTTTTTTTGAGACAGGGTTTCTCTGTGTAGTCCTGGCTGTCCTGGAACTCAACTCTGTAGACCAGGCTGGCCTCGAACTCAGAAATCCGCCTGCCTCTGCCTCCCAAGTGCTGGGATTACAGGCATGCGCCACCACGCCCGGCGTAATAATCATCTTTTGAACTAACCATATCACCTTTATTTTACAGCTGAGGGATAGTTACACGCCACAAACCACGAAGATTCCAAGAATCAAAACCCAAATCTACCTACTCCAAGTCTACCTACGCCAAATCTACCTACTCCAAATCTACCTACTCCAAGTCTACCTACTCCAAATCTACCTACTCCAAGTCTACCTACTCCAAATCTACCTACTCCAAATCTACCTACTCCAAGTCTACCTACGCCAAATCTACCTACGCCAAGTCTACCTACTCCAAGTCTACCTACGCCAAATCTACCTACTCCAAATCTACCTACTCCAAGTCTACCTACGCCAAATCTACCTACTCCAAGTCTACCTACGCCAAATCTACCTACTCCAAATCTACCTACTCCAAGTCTACCTACTCCAAGTCTACCTACTCCAAATCTACCTACTCCAAGTCTACCTACGCCAAATCTACCTACGCCAAGTCTACCTACTCCAAGTCTACCTACGCCAAATCTACCTACTCCAAATCTACCTACTCCAAGTCTACCTACTCCAAATCTACCTACTCCAAGTCTACCTACGCCAAATCTACCTACTCCAAGTCTACCTACGCCAAATCTACCTACGCCAAGTCTACCTACTCCAAGTCTACCTACGCCAAATCTACCTACGCCAAGTCTACCTACTCCAAGTCTACCTACGCCAAATCTACCTACGCCAAGTCTACCTACTCCAAGTCTACCTACGCCAAGTCTACCTACGCCAAGTCTACCTACGCCAAGTCTACCTACTCCAAATCTACCTACGCCAAATCTACCTACGCCAAATCTACCTACGCCAAATCTACCTACTCCAAATCTACCTACTCCAAATCTACCTACTCCAAATCTACCTACTCCAAATCTACCTACTCCAAATCTACCTACTCCAAATCTACCTACTCCAAATCTACTCCAAATCTACCTACGCCAAGTCTACCTACTCCAAATCTACCTACTCCAAATCTACCTACTCCAAATCTACCTACTCCAAATCTACCTACTCCAAATCTACTCCAAATCTACCTACGCCAAGTCTACCTACTCCAAATCTACCTACTCCAAATCTACCTACTCCAAATCTACCTACTCCAAATCTACCTACGCCAAATCTTACTGAGCCATCTTACTGTAAACAACTCTAAAACAAACCTATATTTATCACACAAAGAATTTAAAAGTGACACTGGTTTGGTCATTCTAGGCTAAAGAATAGAGGACTGATGTTTGTGACTATTATTAAACCAGTTTTAAGAGGGGCTGTGGCAGATGCCACCAATCTAATGAACACACGGGTAGCGATCACTTGGCAATTTTTTTCTGAATTCCTTCTTTTAATGATTTCTCATTATTCCTGCCTTCTGTCCATGCTCTGTGAACCAATTCTTTCTACAACACTTTCAGGCCCATTAGACTGAATGTCTGATTACATCTCTGTTGGTACTGATAAAAAATGAATTCTGGAAGACCAAAAAGAGGAGAAAAAAAAAATCAATGTTTTGCTCTGGATCCATAATCTCATTTTAGGAAATCTGGTCTATACTGTGAAATTCAGTATCAGATGATTTCAAACTTTGAGGATATTCTGTGAATACTATAAAAGACTTGTCTTTGAACTTTCTCCAAAGTTCTTAATACTTGATATGCGTAAGTTCTGATGTCACTAAAAAAAAATTCTTTTTTACTTATGTATATATGTATAACTTTTTTACTCATGTATATATGTATAACTTGTGTGGGGGTATGTGTACATGAGTGCAGATGTCTGTGGAGGCCAAAGGAGGGCATTGGATCCCTGAAGCTAGAGTTACAAGTAGTTGTAAGCGACCTGACCTTTAGGCTCTGGGAACTGAACTTGGGTCTTCCACAAAATTAGCATGTGCGCCATACTTCAAGCTCTATAATGTTACTTTAAAAGAACATTGGTGTACTACTTTACCATCATAGAAGTTTCTTCTATCGCCCAATGAGTGGGTAAATAAAAAGTACTTTATTGCTACAATGGATTGTTATTCGGCAACAAAAAGTATTTTAAAAGTCCAATATTGATGAACATTAAAAATATAAACGAAAAGGCCAATTATGAAAACTCCATTTACCTAAAATACCCAGAATCTGCAACTCTCTAGGCAGAAAGATTTGTGGTTGCTTAAGACTAGGAAGTTTAAGATGATGGCTAACAGGTATGAGCTTGCTTTTTGGAATAATGAAAACACTCTAAAATCAATGTGGTAATACTGGTATACAGTTTTGTGAGTAAACTAAAAACCACTGAATTGTATATACAAGCTGAGTATTTTATAATTATGTTCCAGAAAAGTTGTTGAAAAAGAATTTTATTGGAGAAAGACTCAAAAGACTCATGAAGAAATATTATGGATGTTTTCTAAACCAGAGAACATGGCCAAGGCTTCTGCTCTCCTGGTAATCAGACCTGGTCTTTCTCTACAAGTCAGCCCATGGGGCCAACAGAACAAGTTCTTAGTAGGCTAGCTCATTCAGGAATGATGTCACAGCGCTGCTGCATGCTACATGTCTGTGAACACTGAAGTTACTACAGCTCAGGGAAAGGCTTTATTATCGTTCGATAATGATTCTCCAGTACTTAGTGAGTCTGCTTAGGCAGGAGCATTTTAACGTTTTAACCCAGTGTACAGGCCAGGATCATGTTGATCCAGTCTCAGAGAGCTATCAATCCCACCAGCTGCCTAGGTGAAACTTAACTGCTTTGTTTGGTGAGATGGCAGGAACCAGAAAGTAAATACTTCTTTTCCCAAGTCTCTCCATTCCCCAAGTTATCTCTCAAGCTTTAGACTTGAGAAAAAAAGGAAACATCCTCACAAAATGTCAGACATTGAATATAAACAGGGAAGTTTCTATCCATGAAAGCCAGAGGCTGCAGGGAGAAGGGATTGAGTGACTTCATGTGTTAGTGTAAAACACATAGTACAGGCTTTTACCTGTGGAAACACATCAGCTCTTTCCTTCCAGTGGTCCTGCAGGAACAGGTTCCCACTTCTGCTTAGGACTGGAGTGTTAAGTCTACATTTTGGGATCCAACAGTAGGAAAGTGCTTGTCCCCAAATAAGCCAGTCTTCAATATCCTCCTTTGTAAGCACTAACACATTTTAGTTAATCATTTCCCCTTGAACGAATTAAAATAAGAACAGGATAAAGCTAGTGGCCACATATGTTGGCACAGGCCTCGTAATCCTGGTACCCAGGATTCGGAGGCAGGAAGACAATGGGTTGATCTGGCTGGGCTACGCAATGAGTGTGATAATCTTATCAATGTGACCACCTCTAAACACAGCTAAGGGACACATCTTTGGGCAGGTGGGTGAAGGTATATCCATTAAGAACAGTCTCCCCCAGAACAGGTAACACCTGAAGGGCAGTCTACATTTAGACAGGTCAGGGGAACACAGTGCTGCCTGCCTGACTTGCTTCTTGCCAGTGTCTATCTCGTTGTTGTCGCTGTCATAGGAAGCCAGCTTCTAGGCCTTCCCGGTCTTCAGAGCCTGACTGGGGCTGCAGGAGCACTTAGTCCTGACTGAGCAGTTACCAGATTCTCAGTCTCTCTAACATGTAGACAGTCTCTTATGAGAATTGTAAGTCATTCTAGGAAACTCTCTCTTACAGTGTGTGCGTTTGTGTTTGTGTGTTTGTGTGTGTGTGTGTGTGTGTGTGTGTGTGTATATATAAAATATCAGTTCTTTTGAGAACCTTAACTCGCACAATGAACTCAGAGCCAGCCTGAAGTAGACCCTCAAAAAACAGAAACTGTAGCAGGGACGAGGGCACCGTCGTCTGCTCCCCACCTGCAGCCCCAACATCCCATCTGAACAGAGTGGAGAATGCAAACGGCTTCAGGAGCAAATGCAGTAACCTGTTCTTACATACCCACTGTAGAGGGTTTGATTAGATGTAGGGGAGAAGCTCTTTTATACACCTAAAAAAAGGAGGTTTGGGAAAATGCAGCAACCTTCAGAGAGAGCAGTAGGCCAGGTTGTTTAGGGTGGTCACTGAAACCCTTGCTGTAGAGGGATGATACCACCATACAGGAATCTAAGGATCTAAAATAGCTTAATGATTGATCATACTAAAACTAGCAGCATTGTGTGTGTGTGTGTGTGTGTGTGTGTGTGTGTTTGCCCCAAAATGTTTGCATCTTTAGGGACAAGAGGAAAGAGTGACACTTAGGTTAAGCAATGTCTATAAAGCCAAAAGCCAACATGTGAGACTGAAACTCAAATCTGTTCCTTTCCTAATCTGTAATCTGGCAAAACTCAAATCCCTAATGGGTTTACTTTAAACCTTACTTAAGACAAATGAAAACTGTAAATAGCATTTCAAGGAAAAGATTCCTTCTAGGACTCAATCTAGAACCTCTATACCACAGCCCCAACAACATCTTCTTAAAAGGAACCCTTGCCACAATGACACTCATGTATCATATACAACACTGAAACACAGGGAAATGTAGAACTGACAAGTTTACATCAGCCAAATACATGAAGCCAAAGGAATCACAGCAAGTAGTTGGAGTCTCTGGACTTGAGATAGCACACAGCACTACTACATAACTGCTGTTAATGTTGAGTCCACCAGGCAGCAAGAATCTGCCCTCAACAGGGCAGACTTATGTAACTGTATCATTATATCCACCCAGCATTAAGCATTCCTGGTTGTTCTAATGGACACTGTTAAGAGTCCTTTAGAAGTGCTTTCCCCAGGCACTTTCCCTCAAAAACACTAGGTTTCACTGCATCTGCAGAAGTTTGTGCGTAAACCACAGCTATCAGAGCAAATGCAGCAAAGGTTCTTACAGCCAGGTAAAAATACACAGAATGTACCTTTTCTGTATTAGGACTAGTTCAGCAAACTTAAAGTGGTCCAAAGTGTGGTCCCCACTCTCTGGCAACAAGTTGATAAGCTTATCAGCTGGGGTTCTGGTGTCTGACACAGAGGCTGAGGAGCACCAAGGCTAAAGTAAGGAGATGAGAAATGGAGCCAGAGGAACAATACGGAAGTGACAGAGAAAGCACAAAGCATGAGGGAAGGTGTTTAACTCTGTCTAAGCTCTGGGATGAAATTCCTAATATTTACATATTTCCAAGATCATCTAATGAGGTCCTGTCATTCCCCACAGTAAAAGTTTAAGGCTTATTGCAAAACAGCAATATGACAGTTACTTATTTATACCACATATTCAGTGCTGAGAATGTCAGGGACCATCTTAACGCTTCCCATGGATTAATTCTGTTAGCCATCACTAGAAGCCAAGAGGTGGCTAATGTCCTTATTTTACAGAGGCAAACATAGACAGAGGGAGGCTAAGTGACCTTCCTCGGGTCACTACAGTGGTTTGCTAACTACACTGTGCAGATCACTTTAGTTCTAAGAGTTCTGCTGTATTTTTAGATGTGTTTTTAAAAATCATTTAAAATTTGCAATAAAGGGGCTGGAGAGATGGCTCGGTGGTTAAGAGCACTGGCTACTCTTCCCTAAGACTCTGATCTAATATTCCCAGCACCCACATGGTGGTTCACAACCATCTGATACTTCAGTACCTCTTCTGGTCTCTTCCAGTATCAGACATGCACAGGATACAGAGTATGTAGGAAAACACCTAGACATAAAGTAAAATAGATACTGACAACTACTGCAATAAAACATCACCATCAAAATGTGAACAGACTGAACACGTGGAAGGGAAACGGCGGCTGAGTGCTTTGCTACCCACTCGGCCCCTCCCGAGACCTGGAGCACAGCCAGGCCTCCCATTCTATATCCCACTTGTACTTCCTGTGATTGTCTCGCTGATCTGAAAGATGTAACTATTTTTACTTTTTATTACTTACTTCGTTATAAGTATTGTTGATGTTTGGTTTCTAAGGGCAATTAGAAAGCTCACTATCTATTCACTATCACTATTTAGAAAATTCACCAGTGTCAAGGCTGCTGGACAGGGGTCAACGGGGCAGGAAGGTTGCCACACTGTGCCGCGGCCCCCAGCACCACCGTCCACCATCCACCGAGCCTACCCTATGCACTCTCTGCAGCTGTTTCCCTTCCTCAAACATTTTCTCCTTTCTGCGAACTTTGGGCTACTGTCCCTTCCATGTCTTTGCCAACACACAGCCAAAGACTTTAACTCCAAATCTGAGGGCGCTATACTTCTCCTCTTGCTGTCTCTCGAGCAGCCTTTGCAACATGAACTCGGGCAGGCTGCACCGTGCCTGCTCTTATATAATGTATAGCAGCACTTCCCTTCTCCAAGCTACCCTGCTTGTGGACAGTCCATCCACCACCTACCGGGATTTCACCTAAAAGTCTTTCTTCAACAAGGATCTCTCTACTCAACAGTGGGAACCTTTGCTCCGAAGTATGTGATACTTAAAAAGTCTCACAAAGGAAGGAGTCACTACACATACAGGCAGAGTGAAAACAGCAGCGGCAATGAACTGAAGGTCTGTCACACATATAGTCAAATACACTGTCTGCAGTCGGTAACACTTTCAGAAACAGCCCACAGGTATTACCAAATTTCACAGGATTCCCAAACTCTCTTTTTATGTGTTACAATTAACAGCTCTGCTAAAACTCTACAGTCAAGACAAGCAGAATTCTTTAGTGTTATGTTAATAGCCAGCAAATCTGACAGCATGATTTTGTGTTACTAGGTCTAGGTTAGAGAGGAAGAAGAAAGCAACAAATGTCCCAGCTACAGTTTTTTCTTTTTCTTTCTTTCTTTTTTTTTTTTTTAAAGAGCTAAAAATATTGCTGGATATATTGAGAACCCAATGCGACAAGTAAGAAGTTTGACAGCACAGCGATACATTTTATAACAAATCGTTTGAGGGGTTCCCACTCCTCATTCCCTTCACCTTCACCGAACGAGCAGTTCAAATGCAAGACCGTGCCTTAATTCTGAGCGGTTCTCCTGGCAGCCGTGTACATTAATTAAAGGTTTGGTCTCGCAGGTCTAGGTGAGAGAGAAAGAAAGAAGCAAGAGAGGGTTGGCGCGGAGAAGCCTGCCAGCGCATTCACCTGGGATACCCTTCGGAAAGACGCCCGCCTCTTTCTTGAGGACACCCCACACACATACACCCGCCTCCAGCGCCAACGTTCCAGCAGGCATTGCCGCTGGGGCTGCCTGCGACTCTAATGTGTTATTTAATTTTCTAACTACTATTAAGATATCTCCAGCGCGCGCGTGTGTGCGTGAGATGCGCTGGAATGGAAGATGCACCATTAAAATGAAGTTTATTATTAGTATTATTATAGCCCCCCACCCCCGGGCCTAAAATAAAGCCAAGACTATAACCCCGTACACTTCAAAGAGGAAAGGGGGAGCCACGGCGAAACAGCCCCTGCCGGCCCCCAACCCCGGCGCCGACCTTTAACCCTCGGGACCGCCGACCCGGGGGACGGCCGCCCTCCCGGCCCGCGCACGCCGCTCACCCGCCGACTCCCCGGTGTTGATCCAGTCCGGGTTGGCGATGCTGGCGATGGCGAAGATATCGGCGGCCAGAAAGAGACATCCTGAGATGATGGTCAGTTTATCCATCGCCCCGCCCCGCTCCCCCCACCCCCCACCGCAGGGCAGGCCGCGGCCTCACTCCTCGCGCCCCATGGGCCGCCGGGCCCCGGGGTCCCCGCGCCGCCGCCCTCGGCCCTTGGCCCGCGCCGCGCGCTCGCGCCCTCCGCGCCGGGACCCGCAGCCTCCGCCCGCCCCGGAACTGCTCGGCCCGCCCGCCCCTCACCCGGAAGCGAAACCGCGCGCCGGCCGGCAGCGCCCAGGACTGCCCTGCAGAGCCTTCCCGAGGGGGCGTCGGCTCAGCCTGGCGCTGGGGGCTGCAGCGGTGGTTGGGGTCGGAGACCACTGAGATCTTAAGAATTTGTCCTGTGAGGATTAGGTGCAGACTAGTCCAGAGACAAGGAAACAGCCACTGGGGAGAGAGAAAGTGGATTGCCAGGTTCAGGGACCTGCAAAATGGCCCGTGTGACTAGAGAGTGGTATGAGAAAAGGTAGGCAGAGGTCAGAGGTGGCATTTGGGGTGGACACGCGCCTGTAAATCCCAGACTGGGGAAGCGGAAGCTGGAAAGCCACCAGTTTCATGACAGCCTAGGCTAAATAGTGAGATTCCCGTCTTTCAGTTCACCAAATGTGTGTTTGGATTTTGTTCCAGATGCAATGGGCAGGAACCTGAGGGTTTTCGACAAGGATAGTGGCATAACCTTAGTTGGTTTGCGAAGATATATGGTATAAATAGATTATAATGGGGGGAGGGGCAGCGAATGTAGGGACACCAGAAATGACCCCGCAGTCTAAGTCAGAGAATTGTGGTTTTTAGTTAGGGTAGTCAAGAAAGAGAAATGAGCAGATGTGTGGGTTTTGCAGACAGAAGGAAGAACTTGCTGACAACAGGGAAAGCGAGGGAGAGGAACCTGAAAAGCTTGTCAGTTTGCGACTACCAGGTGTTTAGTGATGCTATTTACCGAGTAAGGGTGTGAGGAGAGCTTCAGAGTGAGTGCATAAACAGGAAACAATAATATGAATTGTTGCAATAACAGAGGATTTGTCTACAGTTTTGCTATCCCCGGGAGATTTCCTTCCACCATGGCTCTCGGCTACATCACCATTAACCCCGACTTTATATCCATCTCTTTCTCAGCATTCCTTAGAGCAAATGGAGATGATTTTTCTCCTTAAGTACTGCCTAATCTATCTCTAGAAAGACCTAGAAGAGTGACATTTGTCTCTATTTTTGGGATGCCTACATGTCCACAAAACTCGGCTGGTTTCAAATTCCGCCAAACCCAGCATCCTTGCGTAATGTGCATCAGTGGCTCCACACAGACCTAGAGAATGGGTTGATTGCTGGGCTAAAGACTTTTCAGCCCAAACATTGGTCTCTTGGTATTTTTTGAAGTGCATATTTAATTACATAATTTACTTTTCCTCTGCCGTAGACACTGACTCGGGTAATTCATATTTCCTGGGGATCCAGATAGAACACCTATCTGTTACTGCAGTCGCTCTTCCCTTTCTTGTTTTAAGGACTAGAAGTTCGAAGGAGTCGTAGTTTTGGCTTCTTATCTGCTGTTTTGATTATCCAGAATAAAAGAAGCTGTAACTATACAGAGAGGATTCCTGAGTAATATCCATTGATGTTCATAACTGATCAAGGTCAAATGTTGGAACAGTTTGTGACTGTTTAAACTCCAGCTCTGTGGAATGACGCTGCTTTAATTCTTGTGTTTGAAAAAATATATATAAATTTTCCCTTTTATCCCAACAGTATTTACCAGAACATCTTGAAGTGTGTGTATTCTGTGTATTCTTCTATTCAAGATTCTAGACTTCCGATTAAAATGAGTGTGTGTGTGTGTGTGTGTGTGTGCCCGCGTGCATGTGTGTGCTTGCCTGGGTATGTATGAGTGTGTGTGTGTGTGTGTGTGTGTGTGTGTATTAGAAGGATTAAAAAACATCCTTCTCCATCAGGCTAGTGGTTGCATCTCACTGTAGATGACAGTGACTCACCTGATCTTTTCCTACTGCGTGAGACAGGGGTGTAGTTATCAGGGGCCGAGCACAGTGTTCAGAGTCCCCATCGCTTCCCATTTAGCCCCACGCTCTGTTTTCCAAGTGCTGATAATTCAGTCTGTGTCTCTGAGGTATGTAGGACAACACAGTTCCCTTCTCTGCAGCTCTACCGAGATTTTAACAGAAGCAAAACTGAGGCACCAGGGGGCATGGTGGGGGATGGGGGGGATGGGTGGACCAGGGGGGAGTAGGGGGACAGAAGGATGCAGAGTGTGTGCTAACTCCAGCCCTGCAGCTGACTTCAACTGAGAAATCCATGCCCTTGCTTTGAGCCTCTTTCCCTATCCTCCTGAACAGACTTTGTGTGTGACAGAGGTGTCCCATCACTCACCAGAATAAAACAGCCGGGCTCTTTCTATCAGAGACAAGCCACCATGCTCCTTATGGCTGAAAGTCCTCGGAGACCCAGACGATCCTAGAAGGCCCCCAGGAGGGATCTGTGCTGGCAGTCTAAAGACAGAAATAGCCATACGGTGGCTGTTAAAGGGCTGAGAATATGGCGTGCTTTATTGTGATAGATGGTAGGACTCAGCTCAGAAGAGGCTGAATCCAGATGGGACTTCAGGGAAAACTGGAGAAACCGTGCCATTATTCTGCACTTGAAGGAGCATCTTTGGCCTGACAGGATAATGAACACACTTCCTCTCTCAGTCAAGTTTACTATGCGGGCCAAGAGAGTGGTAGATATGGTGCATATTTGTACCCGGGATTCTTAGGGGTCAAAAGTCAAATCCAGAGGTATACCCAGGAGCCAAATGACAGTTTGCCTTGTAGGCTGGTTCTCTTGGAACAGTCTCCAAGATGAAAAGTTATTGATTGCTGGTGTATAGGACATTTATTAGGGAGCTCTTTTAGGACCAATTCCTGTGGGGGAAAGGAATGAAGTAGAATTAGTCTGAAGTCAGCTGTAGGCACAGGAGGCTTTGACAGACTGAAAGAGAGCTCTCAAGCTAAGGTACGTCTTTAGAGTTCTGTTAGGACAAAAGGACTAAGCTTTCTAGTACTGACTAGGTGTTAGGTGCTAGCTACCCCAGGAATTGGGTGATGTCTTGAGGAAAGCAGCTTATTCTTGGGGAAAGCCAAGGATGGTTCTTCAGGAAGACAGCAGAGGGCTGGGAGATGGCTCCGTCAGTGAGTGAGGTGCTTACTCTGCAAGCATGAGGTCTTGCTTGGAACCCATGTGAGCCCAGGCACAGTGCCTATGATCCCCCTGCTGGAGGAAATAGACAGGAGGATCGCTGTAGCCTGTAGCCCAGATAGTCCAGCCAATGATGAGCTCTAGGTAGAGGGAAGACCTTGTTTTATGAAAAGGGGTGGGAGGTAGGGAATGGCGTTGACCTCTGCCCTACACACAAGCAAGGAAACATGCACAAATGCTCTCAAGAGACTTCCATCAGATCACTCGACCTACAGCCTCCCCATAGCGGGGACCAGTCCCTCTGCCCCGAGGGAGTGCCTGCATTACAGTGTGTATTTTGCAGTTTATTCTGTAACTTGGTCATCATAAAGTGTTCTGGTTTTGAGGTTTCCTCAGTGAGCCCTGGCTGTCCTGGAACTCACTCTGTAGACCAGGCTGGGCTTGAACTTCGAGACCCACCTGCCTCTGCCTCCTGAGTGCTGGGATCATTTAAAGGGACGTGCCACCACCCTGGCCTTTTGACAGGATCTTAGGTAGTCCAGGCTGGTGTGGAGTTTATATCCTGCCTCTGTCCCGAGAGCTGGGATGAGAGGCATGTGGTGCCATGTCTGGCTAGTACAATTTCAATTCCTCAGTCTCTTAATAAAGTTGACTACAGGGAAAAGAACCACATTGAGTCAGTGATTTGAATTCCCTTCATATCACCCATCCTTGGGACACATTTACCCGGAATTGATGAAACACTCTTACTGCAATGAAATGATAGGTTCAGTAGAAATGTGCCTGCTTATGGAGCCTGAGGACCTGAGTTCAATGCTTAGGACCAGCATGGTCGAAGGAAAGAACGAACTCCTCTGACCATGACACATGCATACCCATCCACACATGGACATATATAAATAACTGTAATAAAGCATTTTATGAAATATAGCACTGGTTGGCCCAGATTTCACTGTGGAGACAAGACCAGCTTTAAATTCACAAACACACCTGCTTTTGCCTCCTGAATGCTGGAATTAAAGACATGTACTTACGTACCAAGCTAAGAAAATTTTTTGAAAAGCATATAGAAGTTTGGGTGTAGAGACACATGCCTGCAGTCCTCGTCTTTGATAGGCTGAGGCAGGGGAACCATGAGTTCCTAGAGCAACCTGGGCTGTACAGAGACACTGTCTCAAAAAAAAAAAAAAAAAAAAAAAGAAAAAAGAAAAAAAAAGAAGAAAGAAAAAAAAGAAAAGAAAAGAAAAGAAAAAAGAAACAAAGAAAAGAAACAAAAAGCTTATTTCTTTTTATGGCTTAGTGTTCAATTTTGCTTTGCTTCTTTTAGGGTCTGTGAGCATCTCCTGCAGGATCTCAGTGGCCCTCTGACTGGGTGGGGCCACTGCCATCTTGAGGCAAAATGGAGCCTCTCATCATATCCCTCCCACTCACCCACAGTCCTCTTACCCGTGGTCAGAGTCTCTCACGTGGCTTACGTGCTGGCTAGCTTAGAGCCTCATTTCCAGCTTGAGCCCCTTGTAGCTACACAGGTGTGACAATGCAGTTGCTACAGTCACCCAGGTACTGTAAGACACAGGACCGTGACAACCAGATGTTGGGTGGCAAACACCACTCCCCGTCCCTGTAGCAGCGCTCTGCTGCTTTTCTAGGGATTGCTATTGCTGATGCCTCTGGCCTAATGAATATCTTATTGTATGTCCATGATCCATGTTAGTTCATTTTCTTTCTCTGTTATACCATACCAGTTATGAAGAAATATTTTGGATTTTAGAATTTTCCCATCCCAGAGACTCCCTAAGTTCTCCTACGGATTGGTAATCTTTCCACGGGTGGTCCAGATCCCAAATCCTTTCTTAGCATCTATACTTCGTTCGGGTTGTCTCTAGCACTTGATGCAGTGGGCTGGTTCTCTAGGAAAGAGGTTGAGTCACAAAGAGTTATTAGAGCATGCTTTTGGTCCCTGCATCTCTGGGTGGAGTTAGGAAAGAAACAAGACTGAGCAGAGAAATCAGAGGCTATAGGGTAGCCATGGCAGGGTCACAGCTAGGCTTGAGGGGGGCTCTGAGATAACTCTGCACTGGCCACTAGCTGCTCTAGGGACATGGGATCCTGAGCCAAAGGCCCTCAGGCAGCAGTAGGAGATGGAGGAGGTTATTTAGTTCCGAAAGGAAGTCGGGAAAGCACAGTGTTCTTGAATTTGTATCACATATTTCTCCTAGTCAGTATGACCCTAGTATCCACTCTAAAGCATTTTTTACTTGAGAAGGAAAGATGGCTGATTAGAGTTATCCCCACATTTTGTAATCACTCTCTCCTGGCAGGAAGATGGAGGTAAAGGATGCACTTTGTGACAAAGTATACTTGGCATCTGAATGGATTCCAGTCAGACTGGAAGAGGGAAAAAGGTGGGCTATCAGGAGAAATGCAGCGGGGGTTCCCTTTGCACAAACCCTACAGGAAGGGGTCTAGCTAATGAAACTCTTTCCTGCTTTGCTGTTTGGGCAGAGCTAGAGAAACAGAAGACTAAGCTGAGACCTACCCGGGCTCCCCCTAAAAATCTCCGCACGGTGCCTGACTTCCAATAGGTGTTTGGTAACCATTTGTTAAAGGACTGAAGGCCCTGGGGCGAGGCGTGTCCTTCCCCCTCTCTCAGAGCTGTGGTCCACTTCATTGTACTATTTTATCTTCTAATATTTGTTTTCCATCATTTGTAGTTTCCTAAAATTCTTTCCTTCATCTGTGTTAAAACAACAAATTCCAATCTGGGCAATGCTGGCACACACCTTTAATCCAGCACTTTAGAGACAGAGGCAGGTGGATCACCATGAGCTTGAGTTCCAGGACAGCCAATGCTACATTAAAAAAAAAAAACAAACATGTCTAGAAGAAGAGGAGGAGGAGGAGGAGGAGGAAGGAGGAGGAGGAGGAGGAGGAGGAGGAGGAGGAGGAGGAGAAGAAGAAGAAGAAGAAGAAGAAGAAGAAGAAGAAGAAGAAGGAGAAGAGGAAGCGGAGGAGGAGGAGGGACAGAAGGAAAGAAAGAAAAGCTCTAGTCAGGCAGTGGTGTCTTGTGCTTTTAACCCCAGCACTTGGGAGGCAGAGGCAGTAGAGGCCAGCCTGCTCTACAGAGTGAGTTCCAGGACAGCCAGAATACACAGAGAAACCCTGTCTTGCGGGGAGAGGGGGGATTTAAAAAAAAAAAAAGGAAATTCAGTGTCCAGGAGGGTAAAGTTCCTGTCCAGCTCATCTACTGCCCTGTCCTCAGCACCCCCACAAGCCACACAGTGGCCTCCAGTGGATTTTTGTTGTATGAGTGAATTGTGGGGGAGGAGGAATTATTTTGAGAAATCGAAGGAAGCAATAATCTGTCTCTAATAGTGACTCACTGTTTTCAGGCCATTCTTGGCCCTTTCTCATATAAAACACACATGAGTAAAGTACACTGGCAAGGCAACTATAGCCGTTGATATAACAATATTTGAATACCACCATTCCGGGGATTCTGGGATTTTCTGTGGTCTCCCAGCAGTGTTGTCGCTCACATATGGAGGGAGGTCTTCTCTCTTCTATGCTTTTGCCCTGTCTCCAGTGTTTTCCCACAGTGAATGAATAGCCTTGTGTGAAGCAGGCACTCTGTTCATTCCTGCAGAAAAAAATTTTCCATGTAATTTTCATACTCTACATTGGAGTAGTTTTCACACTTGCCACGTTTTCCAGGGTCTACTGAAGCCTTGTGGCAACTATCGGGCTGCCCAAAAGCTGGGACGCAGCCTTGCAACGCCCCCTGGCGGCCACTCAGAGAGCTTAATGGACCCACGTTTCCCCGTGCCCTGCGGTCCTCATCTGGGGCCTCGAGGATTCCAAACTGTTGGAAGTTGGGACAGATTCCAACCTAGGCTCTGGGAGGATCAAGAGAGCTCTGCTCCGAGCAATGGAGAAGGGCTCGCTCAAAAGCAAAAATGGTAAACGGGAAACAGGACAAGGGTGATGCCTTGGGTTCCAAGCCTTCCTTGCCCTTCCTGTAAAAACGGGTGGTCACACATGGGAGGCTTTCACCATTGTTTGTTGGAGATATAACTTTGCATGCAGTGTGATGTTCTTCTTTAGTGGACAGCTCAGCTCTGTGAGTTTCCACAAATATATAACACTCGTGACCACTACCACAATCGAACAAGAGAACGTGTTCGCTTCCCCTAAATTGCCCTGCAACTGCTCTTTGTCGACTTCCATTTCTTGTACTTTGTTTTCTAGAAGTTTGCTTTCTCCATGGACAGTGGCTAAACATGGAACCATGTGTAGAGGCTTTTTTTGTTATCTCTTTCACTCTGCTCGCTTTAAACTTTGAAAATTATAATTCTGGGCGGGGGGGGGGGAGGTGCGGGGGCTCGGGGAGAACTTGTGGGAGTCGGTTCTCTCTTCCTAGTATGTGAGTCCCAGAGACTGAAGTCAGGCTGTCAGGCTTGGCTGCAAGCACCTTTACCAGGTGAGCCATCTCATCCACCCCACTGCTGTGTTTTTGAAATAAGATTTAAGTCCATTTAACTTGTAAGCTTCAGTTGGAACTGATGTTATCCAACAAGGACGTTTGCTTTGAGAAGAGCCGTGAGCCTCTCGAGTCCCACTGCCGGGCACGGGAGACTGGGGAACACCATCTTAGCAGCGATCCTGGAAATACCACAGTCACACAGACTTCCGAGCATCACTAGCCCTTGCAGAAGGAGTTGTGTGTGAAATGGAACAGTGTCTTTCCTCCCAGATCCTGTACAGCTTTACCACTGCCAGACTGCAACATGCTTGAGTGACTGCAGTCTCCGCTTTTTATGTCTTCTCTCCATTCTGGGCTCCACACAGCAGCCAGCATGGTGATTTTATTCAAAACCATGACAACCTGATCATGTCCAGCTTAAATTACTTCCAAGATTTCCTTAAGGTAGACCTGGATAGCAGCCCATCTGCCAGGCAGTGTGCCCCCTCCCCCATCCAGTGCTGTTCCTGGTGTCCCCAGGAAGGCTGGTTTCCGCCTGCCTCAGACCCTTGACTCTGTTTTCTCTCTCCTACCCTGTTGGCTGGTTTCACTCTGATTCATATTTACTCCTTCAGGGAAAGCTGGTCCCTATCCCTATGTGACACTTAGGTCCCCGTTGTCTGACTTCAGAGCTCACTGGCCTTTTCTTCCTATTTAGTATCCAATTTGGGTTTACATAACTGATGGACAGCTGCGTCCTCTGTTAGGCTGTAAGACCCACAGGGGCAGTAAGCCCACCTAGGTCACCATAGTTAATACGGGGCGGAGCACCCTGCTTGCAGCAATAAATGCGTGTCAAGTGAATGGATGGTAGTAGCCAGCATTAAACACCCACGATGCACTAGGACTGTACAAGAGCCCGTTACCTGTCCTGCTTAGTTTCCACATACTTTTCAACACTCACTTTCTCAAAGGGGAAACTGAAAGCAGGATGACTGTGAAAGGGTCCCTGCAGTCTAGTTTCCTAACTCCAAAGCGCCGCTGTCATGCTGTTGTTGTCTTGAGAAGTCACTGAAACAAGTTCCCTTTGTTCTCTTAGAAAAAGGACACAGCCCCAAGGCCGCGGCGCCTGTGAGCAGCTTGAACAAAGTGATTCAGACCAAGCTCACTGTGGGCTGCCTGGGATTGGGCCTGGTCATCATCCAGAATGGGCCCTACCTCCAGATTAGCCACCTCATCAATAAAGGGGCCGCAGCCAGTGACGGAATACTCCAGCCAGGTGACTGTGGTTTCCACATGCCTCCTTCCCGCCTGCCTCGGGGAGTCCGCATGACCGTACAACGCCGTCTGAAATCTTCCCAGGGCCCAGCGGCCGCCATTCATATACTCCAGCTCCACACTATCTATGGTTCCTATGACACTCTAGGGACCTGTATCTAGATTGGGAGAACCCCATCTTTGTTGTAGGTTGTTAGGATTTGGAAAAATGTTGTGAAGAGTTTTGAAAACAAGAACTCTAGAAGCATGCCAATTAGTTCTCATTCTTATGAGAGCTAGTTGTCTTTTAAAATTATTTTTTCTGCATGTGTATGTGTGAGCGGTATAGAGAGGGCCCAGGTTGATGATGGGGGTCTTCCTTCATTATATATATCCAGAGGGAGTCTATCATGTGAGCCTGGAGCCTGCAGGTGAGCTAATTTCACCATCCAGTGTGCGATGGCTTCCAGCTGGGCCATCACATGACCAGACATGTGGTGGGTACTGGGCGCCTGATCTCTGGCCCTCATGACTGTTTGGCTCACTGAGCGTTTCCTCGGCTCTAGCTTTCTTTGAGAAATATGTGTATGGAAGAGACGTGGTTCTAGAGGGAGAGTCCCTAATGGCAGGGGACGCAGGGCAGCGGGTGACTGGAGCAGGAGGTTGAGAGGTCACTTCTGACCACATGCAGAAAGCAGAGGACAAACTGGAGGTGGGGAGGGTCTATAAACTCTAGAAGGTCACCCTGAGTGGCATAATTCCTCCAACAAGGCTCCAAGCAACTGGGAAACAAGTTTAAATAACTGAGCCTAGGGGACGTATTGCTTATCTAAACCAACATATAAATACAGCATTACTGAACGCAACTCAGAATCTCATGATGAGGCTACAGCTAGTGGGCTCTCTGAGGTCAGCAGCCATCTAGAGTTCAACTTTAAGAACTATTTTTATAAGCCGGGCGGTGGTGGCACACGCCTGTAATCCCAGCACTTGGGAGGCAGAGGCAGGCGGATTTCTGAGTTCGAGGCTAGCCTGGTCTACAGAGTGAGTTCCAGGACAGCCAGGGCTACACGGAGAAACCCTGTCTCAAAACAAAACAAAACAAAACAAAACAAAACAACCAAAACAAAAAACAAAAAAAGAACTATTTTTATGGTTAACTAGTGTGTGTGACTCTGTGCTCACGAGTGCAGTGACTGTAGCTCAGAGGGCATCAGATTGCTTGGAGCTGGAGTTACAGGCAGTTGTGAGCTGTCTGACACTGGTGCTGGAAACAAACTCAGGTCCTCTGGAAAAGTAGCAATTGTTTGTAACCACTGAGCCATCTCTTCAGCCTTGAGCTCAGTTTTTAATCCACTGTGACTTACCCACAATGCTGACCCATTTCTTGTGTCCACACTTAAAGGAATGAACAGTGAATGAGTATCTGTCCCAGGTGTTGTACAAAGCATTTGCACTCCTATTATTCAAAATGTCTGCAGCATCCCCGGAATGTAGATAGTGGAGTTGGGGCACTTGTGAGATAATCTGGACTGTACAGATAATTAGGGACTACGTGCCCATCACACCAGCATTTGGCAGGTGAATGCGAAGGGATCAGGAGGCATTCAAGGGCATCCTGGGCTACATGAGTCCCTGCCTTAAAAAAACTCCAAATACAAACCAAACATTATACATATAATTGTATGTGTGTGTGTATTATATAAAATGATTGTGTGTGTGTGTGTATGTGTGTATACGTGGAGGGGGGGTGCCAACCCAAGCATAAGGATTGTGGTCAAAGGTCACATTTGAACCCATGACCTCATATGAATCTCATACCATGTTACCAATGGCCTAAGAAGCAGAAGTGAGGTTTTTTTTTTTTAATTTTTAAAAAGATTTTTAATTTCAAAGATTCTCTCTGTGTGGCACTGGCTTTCCTGGAAAGCAGTGAGATTTCAGGGCAGATGTTTGGGTACAACATTTTCTGGTGCCCATCAGTTAGCACTCAGTGTCCAGGTTTCAGAGTCTGCTTCCCGCTCTTCTGACAGTGATCGTCAGATTTGCTGTCTTTGCCCCCTGCCTCCCTGTTGTTCTCACAAGCTCTAAAGTTCTTTGTCTTTGCTGTTTTATCTTGATTTGCTAATTTGTTGCTGGTTTTCTGTGGCTGTTTGATAAAGCTCTTACTATAGCTTTAGCATACTGACACGGCTTTGACAGTGGACATTAGCCATGCGCTGGCTTCATTCACTCAGTCGGCCATATCCTGGCTCATGGGTTCATCTATCCATCTACATTTTCTTAATTCCTCTCCATGTGCAGGTGCTATGGTTGTTAACAGTGGAGAGCCAAAAACCAACCAACCAACCAACCAACCAAAAAGCCAAAAACCCCAACCTCCCCGCCCCCCCCAAATGTGATCGTAATCACACAAAATGTGTACAACTTACATCCTAGTTGGAACAGAGAAAAAGACCCATCTTTCAGTAGTGGTGCGGTTGCTGCACAGTTAATTTAAATTTATGCAATCTAAACAGGCCTATACAATGTCATTCCTACAGTCTATTAAAGTAGAAAAAAAATTCATGATGAAGTTGGTGTTCACAAGTACTAAATTGGTATCTATGAAAGGCATTATCTGTCTCATGACAGAACAATCACATTCATACCCTGACACATTTGGTTTAAAGCCAGAATAGTCAGGGAATTCAGCTGTTTATTTTCTGTCCTCCTGATAAAAGTCACCCTCTTACAATATAACTAAGCAGTAGGAACACCAAACCATAGTTTTTAGCTATAAACACCCCCTTTAACATCAGGCACATGTGCTCATCCTAGGAGGGTAACTTTGTTACTGTAATTAACCTCAGCAGGAAGGGCAGCTGTTCCATACTGAGCAGCCCGAAGGTAGGAGCTAGAGAGAAGCCTTGCTGAATTCCGAAGCTAGCTTCAGGACTTGTTTTTGTTATTGTCTTGCTTCCTTTTTGGGACAGTCTTACCACATAGCTCAGGCTGGCCTTGAACCTTCCATCTTCCTGCCTCAGCCTTCTGAGTACTGGTTTTACAAGGATGCACGACTGTGTCCAGCTCAGTATGGGGCTGGTTTTATTTCCATCTACTTCTCAAAGCCAATGCAGGGGGCTCCCTCAGACTTTGTAGAACAGTGATAGCGTCTGTTTCTGATAGGATCTGGCACTAGAGAAATGTGACCCTGGCATTGCTGGCATTGCTGGCATTGCTTAGACACTCCCTCAGGACCAGTGTAATTCCTGATTGGGATGCTGGAAAGCGTCTTCAGTCTCCTGACCCTTCTCTCCAAGCTTGGGTTTAGTGTCTTGGAATGAAGCTTACTGGGGGCTCCTAGCTTCACACGCACAGACGGGGCAATACAGGAATGGAGATACTACAGATACTGAGGGACCCGCAGACACAGAGAAGCTGGGGTTGGATGGCCGTACTCGCGTTGATGGAGAGTACTGCCTACGTACTGCACAAGGAGGGCAAGGAGGAGCTAGCCAGTCTCAGTAGGAGGCCTGTGTAAATGAGCAGTGTCAGGCCGCCATTATCCAGGGGAGGAAGCTGCAGTGGCTAGTTTTTGCACACTGGTCAACATGTTCACACTTGGACCAAAGGAAGGCTTTGGCACGCTTCTGAGCTTCATCTGGGGAAGGCTTTGCCACTTCCATGGGTACTGGGTCCTTGACGTGGCCGTGGGCACGCCAATAATACTCTCAAGACTATCTGCTTCCCACTGAGAAATACTGAAAACTAAAATTTCCCCAGAGTGAATCTATCCTTTAAGGGCAAACCTTCTATATTCCTTCTTACAGGCTTTGCTGAATATTAATATTCATGCTCCTTATTGCAAGCAACAGGAAACTGTTGTTAAGGCACATAATTTAGGGCAATGTCTGACAGAACTGCCAGAAAATCTGGAGAACCAGGCTTGGAAAATGGGGAGAGACCAAAGGCTGCAGAAATCTGGACATTTCTGTCATCCCAATGCAGGTCTAGTGACCCAGGCAGGAATGCCTGGTGAGTGGGTCCAGTTTACAGGTCTTCATGGTGGCTGCCGGGAGCAGGCAGTGGGGTGGTTAAGTCCATTCGAGGTTAAGTGAATAACTGCCCCTCTTAGCTTCCATTTTGTGGACCTGGGATTTTGTTGTTGAGATACAGATCTCTTTCCCCCCTGCTGGGTCCTCACAATTCCCCATGCCGCCTGTGGCCCTGTTTTGTCTTTTGAACCAATGGTAGTGGGATATGCTGAGGAGGAGAGGGCAAGAGCGGCACACGTTTAGGTTCCTTGGAATCTACACATATCCTGCATATACACATCATACGCATAATCAATACAAGTCAATTAATGTATCATACACTTATTTGCTCAATTTAATTTAGGAAGGGGCAGAAGATTTAAACATAAGCCTTGGTGCCTAATTTAGCTTATTTGCTGTGGAGAGCCTGGTAATCCCACACAGGCAGGAGGGAAAGTAGCTTCTTTTTACTAGGTACAGCACTTACTTCTCTTTACTAGGTATAGCACTTACTATGCTTATGGTTTGGAGTTTAACCTCTATTTAGCTAAGAACTTCCAAATACATTAGACAGCTATTTAGAAACTTACTGTAGCATCTTTATCATGCCAAGAACACTCATGTCAGAAGAGAGTGTTTGCTTTGGTCACGATGAACCAAACATACGGACCCTTAAAATATTGCAGTGAATTTCCTGATCAGTATAGCTCTTTTCAAGCGTTATTCTATCTGTTCTCCTTTTACAGGTGATGTTCTGATTAGTGTTGGACATGCCAATGTGCTAGGATATACCCTCCGTGAATTTTTAAAGCTTTTGCAAAATATTACCATAGGAACAGTGCTACAAATCAAGGCTTACCGAGGCTTTCTTGAAATACCCCAGGAATGGCAAGACGTGTATGATTTAATCCCCGAGACCAAATTTCCAATCTCACAGTAAGTAGTTTACTTTAGGACAATGTTATGAAACCCAGGCCTGTGAAGTACATAGCTCTGACTTAATGTGAGAATCATCAAATGGTAACAGCTATGGAAGGAGGGTTTGGTGACACTGCCAGGGCTTAGTGAATGACATTCTTCTACAAAGGACTCTCTGCAGGACATCATATGGGGGAATGTTATAAAGGCAACTTGGGTTAGAAAACGAATCAGCAGTCATTAATGGGTACTCTGTCCTCAAGTCTATCTGCACTGTACCAATGCAGTCTGTCTAGCCCTAAATCATAGGTTAAGATGGGGCTTAGTGGGCAAAGTGCTTGCTGTGTAAGCATGAGGCTTCGCATCTGTATTCTGGGCACCCGTGTAAAAGCTGAGTGTGGTAGAAAATGTCTAACTCTAGCAGCAGCAGCAGCAGAGCAGACACGAGGAACCCCAGAGCGTGGTGGTCAGCAGGCAGTCTAGTCCAAGTGGCGAACTGCAGGCTCAGTGAGACCCTTTCTCAGAAAGCTGCAGCACGATAGAGGAAGATACCTGGTGCCCAGCACCATCGCAGGGGCATGCACACACAGTGCTGAGAATCCTACTTCCTCTTCTCTTTCTTGTAGTAACTTTCTGGATCGTTCTGAATAACATTTATACCTGTCTAGTTAGGGTTTCTATTACTGTGATGAAACACCATGACCAAAAGAAATCTGTAGAGGAAAGGGTTTATTTTGCTTATGTTTCCACATCATAGTCCATCATTCAAATGAAGTCAGGGGAGGAACTGGAGAATGTGGAGGAATGCTGCTTACTGGCTTTCTTATACCATATAGAATGACCTATCCAGGGGTGGCACCATACCATCCATTAAGGAAATACTTCAGATATGCCTGCAGACCAATGTTACAGAGATATTTTCTCAACTAAGATTCCCTCTTTCCCGATATGTCTAAGTTTGTGTCAAGTTGACAAAACCCACCCCGCACAATGCCCTTTATAAGCCCCTGCCTTCTTTGTAAACACTAATTCCTTCTGTCCTCATTTGATGAAAAGCTGTTAGCGCTCTCATTTCCGCAGGCAACACATCCCAGACACTCCAATACAGGCATTGCCTTTCGTCTCCTCTTAGCTGAGGCCTATTCCCGGATTATCTGCCACCTTCAGATTGGAATTCCAGTGGAGTTTTTTGTTTTGCTTGCCATGAGTGTGTGCAAGCACGTGTATCTATCTAGATATTGATAACTTTTATTGTATTGGTTTCTCTGTGTAATGCCATCTGAATTGGAACTTGCCCTGTAGACCAGGCTGACCTCAATTTCTGAGATCTGCTGCCTCTGCCTTCTGAATGCTGACTGAAGCTGGTTCCCACACTGCGTGGTGTTTCGTTTACCTTGTAAACAGAATTAGACTCTTTGCAACTACCCGTTCCCTTCATTCCTGCCCTGCCATGTCTTCCTTAGTTTCCTGAGACCACTCTCTGCTGATTTCCCTTTTACCTTTGGGTTCTTCCTCTTGGTGTTTTAACCAATTTGGGTTTCTTAAAGCTCGGTCTCTGGCTCTCCTCAGTTTCTTAGGTTGTCTTGGTAGCTGTGGCTTCTGTTACTTTCCATACACTAAGCACTTGCAAAGTAATATCTCCATTTAGATGTATGGCAAGCTCCTCAAATTTATCCTTATAATCAAAAGCTAGTTGTATTATTCCCCCCCCCCTATTTATTTGACCAAAATACCTGAGAAGCTGAAGGATTTACTCTGGCCCACGGCTTCAGAGGGGTTCGTCAGTGGTTGTGTGGTTCCGTATACAGTGGCAGAACATAACGGTGAGAAATGTGTGGTTGTAGAGCATCTTCATTTCACGGTGGCAGAAAGGGTGAGGGACAGCATGTCTCAGAGCATTCCCCAGTGACTTATCTCTGCAGTTCATTTAAGCTCTACTCCCTAAAGTTTCCAACTCCCCAAATACCACCAGCAGCTGGGACCAAGTGCTCAGCCCCAGGCTCTCAGGGGTCCATTTCATACCCAAACACACCAAACCAGACTGCTGGTATCCTACTGGGATATTTTGCCTAAAGCCAAAGTTTTAGGCTGGATTCTTTTGTGCTCTTGGGCCCTAGCAGTCTCAGTTGTCTCCATCCCTCTATGTGTCTGGGCTTTCAGCTTTCCACACTCTTTCTTCTGTCTACACCATGGTTACACTGTTGTTCATTTCTACCCTAAGGTTCAGTGCAAACTTTCTTAGAGGCCTTCCTACAGGGAGAGTTAGTGCAGCCAGAACCACCTGTCACATGTGTTCATACCACTGTCTCTCCATAATGATTCCAGTTTTAATTAAAATTGATATGATTAGTCATCTCTGGGAAAATGTAAACTCCATGAAGACAAGAAGAGTCAGTCTTGTTTTCTTAAACCTACCGTGCGATTCATCTAGAATGAAAAACTAACTCTGAGTGCTTATAGGATTACAAGGGACCCTTCTGAAAGAGTGTCCTAGAGGTGCTTAGAACCCGAGACTCTCTCTACAATGTTAAATCTAGTGCTTTGCTATAAGAATGGCCCTTAATTCTGGCAGGATTTCTTTCATTCATTCATTCATTTATTTATTTATTTATTTATTTATTTATTTATTTATTTATTTTCTGAAACAGGGTTTCTCTGTGTAGCCCTGGCTGTCCTGGAACTCACTTTGTAGACCAGGCTGGCCTCAAACTCACAAATCCACCTGCCTCTGCCTCCCAAGTGCTGGGATTACAGGCATGCGCCACCACCGCTCGGCTTCTGGCAGGATTTCTTAACAGCAGGTTTCTGTAACTGTGCATTGCTCAGAAATACAGCTAAGGACCATGACTAGGCAATGACCTTTATGTATCAACCTTACTTCAGATGCTCAAGCTTGGGAGTCAAGGGTCAGATGTAGCCCTCAGGTGTGCTTTGTACAGATCCCACCCCAAAAAAGTAGTGACTCAGCAAGGAAGATGTGTGGGAGGTTTAACTAGAAATACCCCAAAAAGTATTTTTTCACCTGAGGGGAAGCCATAATGGTTTTTGTGATTTTTTTTTTTTTTTTTTTCCGAGACAGGGTTTCTCTGTGTGGCCCTGGCTGTCCTGGAACTCACTCTGTAGACCAGGCTGGCCTCGAACTCAGAAATCCACCTGCCTCTGCCTCCCAAGTGCTGGGATTACAGGCGTGCACCACCACCGCCCGGCGTGATTTTTTTTTAAATTAATTTTTTGGTTTGTTTTTCTGCATATTTCAAAACTTTTTAAAAGATCTGCTTATCATATATTTTATGTACCTGAGTGCTCTGTTTTCATGCACACGAGAAAAGGGAATCTGACCGTTTAGTTGCTGCAAATTGAACTCAGGACCTCCGGGAGAGCAGCCAATGCTCTTAACTGCTGGGCCATCTCTCCAGCCCTTCAATTTTTTTTTTTTTTTAAAATGAAAGTATTTGAATTAGTTACCAAATCTGCAAATATTTCTTAAAAAGAATCAGTATCGCCGGGCGGTGGTGGCGCACGCCTGTAATCCCAGCACTTGGGAGGCAGAGGCAGGCGGATTTCTGAGTTCGAGGCCAGCCTGGTCTACCGAGTGAGTTCCAGGACAGCCAGGGCTACACAGAAAAACCCTGTCTCAAAAAACAAAAACAAAAACAAAAACAAAAACAAAACAAAAAAAAAAATCAGTATCTTTGATTTCTCCTGAAAAATGAGATGAAACTGTGTTCCCATGTGGTAATGGCACAGGCTTGAGTGGGAAAGCAGCTGCCCCCTTCAGATATAATATAGTATAGTATAATATATGTGTGTGTGTGTGTGTGTATGTATGTATATGTATATGTATATGTATGTATATATATATATATATGTATATATATATATAAAAGCAGTGTAAAATAATTTAAGGCAGGATTTATATTTTTGGTTGAGAAAAAAATTAAAAGGCACTTTAGAATATGAGCCTTTAATAAACATCTTTCCAGCTCAAATGCTACTTCTAAAAGAGAAACTTCCCAGTGCTTGGGAGGAAGAGGTAGGCAGATGTAGGCAGATATGAGTGTTTGAAAGTAGGGGTTAGGGTAGGGGTGTGTGTGTACATGCATGTGGGGAATAGGAATAGGTGTGTGTGTGTGTGTGTGTGTGTATGGGAACAGGCTGGGTGGGCAATCTCTTCAATGAACCAGAAAATACTAACCTGATTTCATTTAAGTATGTGTATATTTGTATGTCTGTAATTTATGAGTCAAAGAAAAGTTATAAACTGTATTAGGGGACTTTAAATGTTTAAGAACTGACTATCTACAGGTCCAGTTTCAGCAGATTTGACAACCTCATTTGTCCTTGGGCACCAGCATACATATATAGGCAGGTGAAACACTCATACACATAAAATTATAAATCTGAAAGTATTCAAACGTCAAGAATCCATTTCATTAACACTTCAATGACACAGAAGGTAGTGAAGGTAATTTGTACTTTTAGATTTTTCTCAAAAAAGAACAATGGTTTTAATGATATATGTGTGTGTATGTGTGTGTGCAAATTGAGAACAGTGTCCACAGAGGCCAGGAGAGGGTGTAGGGTCCTCTAGAGTTACAGGCAGCTGTGAGTTACCTAACATGGGCCATGTTTCTAGCCCCAAATATAATTGTATGGGACAAATAGTTTATAACTAAGATATTCTGTTAGAGAACTCTGTTAAGAGAGTAAGAATACATTGTATTCACTCTTCATTTCAGCACACCAAAGAAAACGGAGCAGGCAAAAGAATCTTTTGTAAGCGATGACCATGAAGATGCAGTTTTAGATAAAAAACTGAAGTATTACAGGTACCCCCGGTCAGTCTGGAATCACCCAGTAAGGATCCCAGTGTCAATCTCCACAGAGTGGCATAGGTATAAAAAGGACCACACTATTAGTGTTGGCAAAGACGTTAACTGTGACGTAGTAATTCACAAGGATGACAAGAAAGAACTGAGGGCCCCTTCTCCATACTGGGCGATGGTGGAGCAAGACAAAGCTGCCTCCCCCTCCTTCCTCTTCCCCTCCTCCCCCTCCCCCTCCTCCACTGCCTCCTCCATCTCAGACGCCTTCTGGCTGGAGGATTATGCACAGGTTGAGGAGGGCAAAGGTAAACAGGGATCAAATTTTGGTTAGGTATTAGTTTGCAAATTTGTGGCCATAGAACTTTTTATGTTTAAACATCCATTTTTTATGCCTTACCATGGTGCTGATTTGTAGATTTCCTACATGACTTACCAGCTCTCCTATGACACAGAAAAGCCTTCTTCCATTACCAGCTCAGGATTTCCCAGTGGTCTAACAGGCTCTGCAGACCTGTTCTCAGAGACTTAGTCACTCAGATTTTACGACATTACTAGAGGAACCTGCCTAATCATCAGAATGGCTGACCATCTATCTTGTAAGTACAGTTGTCCTTGAGGTTTTGGACTGGCTGTTTACATTACAACCCCTGCCCCCACCCTCTCAGTGATACCTTTACTTGGAATGTCAGGACTAAAACAAGCAAGGAAGAGACAGGAGAAGGAGTCAGACACCAGTGAAGGAACCAGCTGAGAGGATCTTCTTTAGAAATGCAGTTTTACTGTAAATGGGGCAAAATCCAGACCATTCAATTGTTATTATCCCAAAATAAGCACATTTTAAAGTTGTTTTTATTTTTAAAAAGCCATTAGTAATAATTTGGAATTTTTACTTTTAAAGCTGCTTAGCCTCAATTTTAACAGTTTCTGAAATTTCTTAATTAATGCAATTATTATTACATTTTAATAAATACTTGTTGACTGCCTAGAAAGAATGAAAGAAAAACATTTACACACAATGCTTTATTGGCTCTAGGGCAGCTGGGAGTAAATATGCTTTCAAGGTTTTTTTTGCCTGAGAAAATGTTGAATTAACATTAGTGAATAATTAAGAGACCTGCCTCTGATGTGTTTGCCGGTCTGGGCTGAGACGCATGTGTTACAACTCGTCGAGAAAAGGCGTATGTCCCAAGTTCCCACTCGCTGCCATGGACTTCTTGCCAGAAACAAACTTTTTTGCAGCCTTAAATAAAACACACAAGTTAAATAATGTCATCACCAAATAGATAAACTATATATTTCGAGTTTATGGACAAGACATTCTAAGTCAGCAATTCTGTAATACAGCCTCATAAGCCAATTAACTGAGATAGTCGGCATCTTATTCTGAATGTGAACAGCATCACATGTGCAACTAAGCAAACAGAAGGTTTCAGGTGAGGACAGTCTTGAAGAGAAAACCCCACTGACATTCGAAACCAGGAAGAATGGCCACTAGTAGGCTGCACTTTGTTTTGTATTGCAATGGTAAAAGGCCTGGGCTAATTAACTGTCATCATTAACATAAAAGTACATTTTATGTCTTGGTGTTCCTTTTATTTTGGAAGAGGGGCTGTTGGTGGGACTGAGAGAAACTCACAACCTTCTTGAGTTAGCCTCCAGACTAACACTTCACTGGGCGGCTCCAGGCATCTGTTACCATGCCTGGCTGTTCTCTATTCTCCAAGTCATTATTTCCAATTCAAAGGTTATATTCAGTGTAACAGCACAGGGCGGGACTACGTAGAGCAAGAGCTCCTACGTTGTCCCACGCTAGCTTTTCTGATACAAGAGAGAAGGCGGTAGAGGCCAGTGAGCGAGGGTTCACACAGCCCTTACACATACGTGTACTTTTTGGAAGCTATCAGAATGAATTCTGGGCCAAGTGAAACGCAGGAAGGGCGAATATCTAAAACCAGACTTCACTCTTCTACCCCATTGTCACCATACAATGAGAAGATGGTTAAGACACCTACAGTAAAAGGGGGACGTGTCTCTACTGTAGAAGAACCACGGATGGTAGATTTACAAGAGTTCACTTCATTAGTACTCAAACAACTCTTTTTTTTTTTTTTTGAGTTTCAAGACAGGGTTTCTCTGTGTAGGCCCTGCTGTTCTGTACACCAAGCTGGCCTCTAACTCAGAGATGTACCTGCCTCTACCACCACTACCTGGCTGTAAGGAACAACTCAAATCTTGTAGGAAACAATTCTATTTAAGACGGTGAGAAAACTAGCAAGAGAAGGTCTTAGGCTGGCAGAATGTGGGCACTGTAAGCGTGTGCATGGTAAAGGACTGGCAGGATGTGGACACTGTAAGCGTGTGCATGGTAAAGGACTGGCAGGATGTGGGCACTGTAAGCGTGTGCATGGTAAAGGACTGGCAGGATGTGGACACTGGCACGGGGCTTCTTGGGTTGAGAAGGGGCAGTAAGTGGCCATGGAATCTGGGAAGTCATTCATCCGACCTGCCTGACCTCCAAGAGTTAAAACCGTTCAGAATGGGGAAGACACATATACCCAAGTTGCTAGGGAAGCTGTTTGTAGACATGATGGTAAAGAGCTCTCCTGTTCTCTGCACCAACACAGGCCCCAAGGAAGCTTATGCAGTTATTCTTTTTTTTTTGTTGTTGTTGTTGTTTTTTTGTTTTTTGTTTTTTGAGACAGGGTTTCTCTGTATAGCCCTGGCTGTCCTGGAACTCACTCTGTAGACCAGCCTGGCCTCAAACTCAGAAATTCGCCTGCCTCTGCCTCCCAAGTGTTATGCAGTGGATCACTAGGGCTAAGCTACCTAAGTTGAAATGGATTTCATTTGCTTACCTTGACAACATCAGCGTCAGCCACAGAGTCAATTTGTTCAAGAACGGTAGACGGTGGCATATAAGAACCTGCAGCTAGAGCCTGTGACCCAATTTCACTCAGGAAACCCTCTGAAGTTTCCACAGACATTAGATAGCCAGCTTTCAGCTTGTTCCTGTCCAATGAAAGGCAGAAATCATTTTTATTTCTCCCTCCTTCCTCCCCCCAATGCCCACAGCAGCAAGACAGTAGAGTATTTCAAACAGGCTAAATTACTTCAGCCTGCATCTCACTTGGAAGGTGTCAATACAAACAGCTCTCAGCACTCAACAGGTTGTCCTTTGCTTGGAGCATAGCTCAAGTAAAACTTTCAAGGTGAGTTTTAATCATAAAGCAACTTTTAACTTATGAAAAAAATATTTGTTGTTGCTGTTTGGTTTTTTTTTTTTGAGATAGGGTCTGGAATTCACTACAGCTGGCTTTAAACTCAGATCTGCCTCTTCTTCCCAGGTGCTAGAATTAAAGGTGTTTACCTCCATGCCCAGCTATGATTATATTTTTATTTTTTATTTTGATTTTATCTTCTCTAGGCATTTCTTTTCCTTTTTTTTTTTTAAATTATTACTTTTTATTTTATGTACATTTTAGTTTGCCTACATGAGGGAGTAAGATCCCCTGGAACAGGAATTACAGACAGCAGAGCTATGGTGCAGAGAATTCAACTTTGGTCCTCTGAAAGGCCAGAGCTTTTAATGTCTCGCCAGTCCCCTTTCTAGGCATCTCTCTTTCCCAGCCCCCTTCTCTGTTTTTTTTTTTTTTTTTTTTTTTTGAGACAGGGTTTCTCTGTGTATCCCTGGCTGTCCTGGAACTTCATCTGTAGACCAGGCTGACCTCAAACTTAAGAGATCCATCTGCTTCTACCTCTTGAGTGCTGAGATTAAAGGTTTGCGTGCCACCACCACCGAGGCCTGCGTTTCTTTTCTCTCTTCCTCTCCCCTCCCCCTTTCTTCCTTCCTTAAAACAACAACAACAAAAACTAGTCTTTTTTGTTTTTTTAACGTACATTGGTGTTTTGCCTGAATGTATGTCTGTATGAGGGTGTCAGAGTTCTGGAATTGGAATTACAGACAGTTGTGAGTTGCTATATAGGTGCTGGAAATTGAACCTACGTTCTCTGAAAGAACAACTAGTGCTCTTAACCACTGAGCCATTTCTCCAGTCCCCAGGGCAGGTATTTCTAGTAAGAGAATATGTCTATTAACATGACTCTTAATGTACCATCCACTTGGCTTCTCTCTCTCTCTCTCTCTCTCTCTCTCTCTCTCTCTCTCTCTCTCTCTCTCACACACACACACAGAGAGAGCACCAAATCCCATTACTCAGTTGGGATTTATCTCCGTGAGGGAGGGGCATGATGGACAAGTCAGGTGGAAAGTATGGTACCTTATGGCCCATAGCTTTAACATGGATACAAAAGCTTTTTGTAATTAAACACAGACTTGATTCACAATTATGCCATAAAGAAATTGTAATTCCTTACAAACACATCTTCAAAAGGCATTTGAGTTATCCTTGATATGAATCATTGAGGGTAAAGGTGCTTGCTACCAAACAATGACCCAAATTCAGTTCCTGGAATCAACATGGGGAAAGAGGGAACAGCTACTTCAAGTTGTCCTGACTTCTATATATGTGACATAGCTTGGGTGAGTCCACATACACAAAAAGAAAAAAAAGATAGGTCTGAGAGATGGCTCAGTGGTTAAGAGTACTTATTGCTTGGGTTTGGTTCCTAGTACTTGGGTATGGTTCCTAGTTTCCAATCATTGGATCCTGGGGATCCAACACCTTCTTCTGACCTCTGAGGGTACAAGGCATACATGTTGTGCACTTGCATACATGCCAAACAAGCAAAATACTCATACACATAAAATAAATATAAAAATTACTTATTTTTATTTTATACACACTGATTGGTATTTTGCCTGCATGTATGTCTGTGTGAGGGTGATGGATCCCTGGATCTGGATTCATAAATGGTTTAAGCTGCAATGTAGTTGCTAATGGGAATTAAATCTGAGTCCTCTGGAAGAACAGCCAACATTTTTACTGCTGAGCCTTCTTTCCAGCCCCTAATTTCTTCTTTTTTTTTTTTTTTGGTTTTTTTTCGAGACAGGGTTTCTCTGTGTAGTTCGGGCTGTCCTGGAACTCACTTTGTAGACCAGGCTGGCCTCGAACTCAGAAATCCGCCTGCCTCTGCCTCCCAAGTGCTGGGATTAAAGGCGTGCGCCACCACCGCCCGGCTCCCTAATTTCTTTTTAAAATATAAAATAAGAAGAACCATAAGTAGGAAAACAAGGGTCATTTCTGTAGTGCTGGGATTAGAACCCATGTCCTGTACATGCAAGGCAGTCTCTACCACTGAACTATAGCTTTTCCTTGTTAATACTGTTCTTTACTTTTCAATTCTTATGAACATAGTATTTTTTTTTAATTTTTAAAATTTTATTTACTTTGGTGCTCCACCTCCATGTATGCCTGTGGGAGGGTGTCAGATCTCCCAGAAGTGGGAATTATAGACAACTGTACTGCCATGTGTATGCTAGGTTTTGAACTTGGGTCCTTTGGGAGAGCAACCAGTGCTCTTAACCACTGAGCCATTTTTCCAGTCTGAGTATATAGTATTTTTTAAAAATCATCTTTTATATAACTGAACTAGAAATACATAATATAGAAACAGAGACTTACTTGGCAGCTTGGACAACTGCACTGGAAAGGTTTCCTTGAGCAACTGCTTTTACTTGGTTGTAGGCAGCATTGATAACCTAGGGCACACAAGGAAAAAGTCATCAGTGGCCAGAGCCTGGGTCTCCTGAGGTAACCAATGCTCCTGTACTGAGGCAAAAATATAACAGGAAAGTTCTAGTGTCCATGGGGAATTCTGTGGTCACCATGTGCACCTGTAGCTGGCAGTGCTACTTTGAGAGGTTACAGAGCATTTAGGACATAATCAGTCACAGTCGCTGGGGCTGGAGAGAGACAGCTGGTTCTGCTCCTGGCCCTGATTCCTGCATCTCAGTCCAGAAGTGAGGAGCTGCCTCTGTGACTTCCACCATCACACCCTCCTTACCATGATAAAGTGAAACTGTGAGCCAAAATCAAGCCTTTTCCTTTAATCGCTGACTGTCACAGTACTGAGCATGAAGCTGCACACACACACACACACACACACACACACACACACAATATACAATGATAAACCAACAGCATCCATCAAGCTTCTTACACATCTTAAGAAGCACAGGGCAGAAACTGGTGCCTTTTCCTTGAGGAAGACAAAATAGACTCCATGTTACTACTATTTACTAGGAACACACACAAACACAGCTAATCTGGAAGGCTTGTACACATTTGGAACATCAGAGATTAGTAATTAAAACAGGAGAAATTGAAAGAATCCAAAGTGTCATTGATGTGGGTACTTGGTACATATTTGTATAACAAACAAATTAGGATTTTCTCCACCTCAGTGCTGGCATCCTTCTGGGCTTGTGGCTTATTGTTCTGTATAATGACCTAAATTCTAAGACTTTGATTTCCTTTCCATATTTGTTACCCACTTCCATGGCTACAACCCCATACGAGAACATAAGGTAGAACTGCCTAAGGCTACCCATCCAGTTGCAAAGCCTGGCGGCATAGTTGCACCCCTGCTCCCCACTTTTGTAAGGTCTCTCATGGCTCCACTGTTCACTTCCTCCCAACCTGTGGCCCCTGCCCTGTGCCCTCTGAAACCGACCCACACTAAGTCTTCCCTTCTTTTCAACACTTTGTATCTGCTTCCTCGCTCTACCGTGCCCACTTGCAGGACTCCGACCTGGCATGAATCCTACTACTGGTGTCCTTTATTTTCCTGTCGGGTGAATGCCAATGAAGAAAACGTATAAACCAAACCTGGATGACTATCTCATTTTCTACTTTTAGCCATCCACTTCCCCAAGTTTCTTACTTTCAAGTTTCTCTTTCCCTTCATGTGTGACCCAGCACTGCCTCTCGGCACTGGCTTTTGTTGCTGAGCTAAAATGCCTGTGTTCTAGGCTTCCCTTGCTCAAACTTGAACCATTTATCATTTTCTAAATCCTGTATCTGCTGAATCTATCTTCATGAATACTCCCTTCAACATAAAACTTTCAGTGTAAAACTGCTCACCCTCTTCCAGCCTCCTCTTTACAGACTAAGCTCCTCTCTTTCCACCAATTCATTCCTTTGTACTCAATACTGTTTTCTCTTACTCTTCTGTTCCCTCCATACCTCCAAACTGTGCTGCTGCCCAGAACCTCAGCTGAGTTTCTTTCACTTCTGTTTTTTTTTTTGGGGGGGGGGGAGGGGGGATAAAAATAAAGATTCATGCATCCCAGAACTTATTATGTATCTTTTGATCTTCCTGCCTCCTATCTGGTACCAGGATTAAGAACATTAGATTACAGGCATATGCCACTACACCCAGTTTATATGACAATGCTGACAAGGAAGCACTCTACCAGCTGAGTCACACCCCCAGCCTCTTTACTAACACCATCTCTACGATGAAGTCACACCCCCAGCCTCTTTACTAACACCATCTCTACGATGAAGTCCTCTGAATTTGACCTCTCTGGGGTTCTGAAACACAGATGTCAGAATCACATTTTTAAGAAGAACAAAAGAATGCATTTCCCCTTCCTGTAAGCATTATTATACACTTTGTAAAGTTTTCCAACTAACATAATTCAATGATATCAGACCATAAAGATCTATGACAAAGCATGGCACTCAGACATTTCATTTTACTGAAAACACAGCAATGGGAGAAAGCTTCAGGAGGTAATGAGTTAGTAACTTACATCTCCAGCAGCTGCAGCCTGGGAGATAGTGTAAAGTCCAAAGAGCCCAGAGTCTGAGTAACTGGCATTAAACGCAGAAACCTGAAATATAATGGAACTTTACTGTAGAGTATTTTTTCAGGTAGACGAGATCACAATTTCCCAAAATTATTTGGATAAAAATTATTACATAAACAAAACATAGTAATTTACTTAATCCTGGCGAGGGCTGAAATGTTCTGCAGACTATCCCTTTCAGAACTTCAAAGTTTTAGAGGGTTTCACATAATTTATTGTTCATCTCCCGTCCTCTTTACTGGGCTTTTCGACGCTTCTCTTGATGACTAAGTGCAGCACAAACATTACGGCAGCAGACAGTGACAGAGATGTGGGCTGCAGCAGGACAGACTTATTTTGCTCTTGGTACCATCTGGCTCACCAATTTGCCTGTACTTCTATAAACTAAAGGCAATGGGCTAGACACAGATTTGGCCTGGTAGCCACAGCCATCTAAGGTAGCAAGAAAATTTAGCTCATAACAGATAGGGTGGGTCAACTCCTGAGGTTGACCTTGAATGCAGAGAATATCACCTAAATTGTTAAAAGATAAAGATTTTTGGCTTTTTTTTTTTTTTTTTTTTTTTTTTTTTGGTTTTTCAAGACAAGGGTTTCTCTGTGTAACCCCAGCTGTATAACCAATGCTGGCCTTGAACTCACAGAGATCCACTTACATCCCAAGTGCTGGGATCAAAAGCATGCACCACCACCACTTAGCTGATTTTCAGATTCTTTTTCTAAAAAATGATTTACTTATTTTCCTTTCTTTCTTCCTTCCTTTCTTCCTTTCTTTTTTTTTTTGGATTTCGTTTTTTCGAGACAGGGTTTCTCTGTATAGCCCTGGCTATCCTGGAACTCACTCTGTAGACCAGGCTGGCCTCGAACTCAGAAATCCACCTGCCTCTGCCTCCCAGAGTGTTGGGATTACAGGTGTGTGCCACCACCGCCCGGCTGCCTATGTTAATTCTTGATGCTTTTATGACAGGAAAATGTTTTCAAAATGTGATAATTGCATCGGGAATGTATGAAATGTCAACCAGTCAAGGTGGCATACTCTTGCAATCTTGGCACGTGGAAGGTGAAGCAGGAGGATTAGAAGTTCAAGGCTAGCCTGTACTACATAACAAGACCCTGCTTCAAATGAGAAAAAGAAAATGTAAAATGTCAACTAAGTATTTATAATTACTTACTTTAGTCTGTCTTTAAAAAGACAATAAATGAGCTGAGAATGATGGTGCACATCTGTAATCCTAGAGCATGTGAGGTCAAGACAGTAGTGGTAGGGGAGTTCAGCACCCCTATGTAGGTAACAAGAGGCTAGCCCAAACTACATAACATCCTGTCTCAGAAAGAAAAAGACAGAACAAAATGTACTTGGGATTAAAGGCATGTGCCACCACCCAGCTAAACCAGTTTTTTTTAAAGATTTATTTATTTATTTATTATATGTAAGTACACTGTAGCTGTCTTCAGACACAGAAGATCTCGTTACTGATGGTGTGAGCCACCATGTGGTTGCTGGGATTTGAACGCAGAACCTTCAGAAGAGCATTTAGTGCTCTTAACCACTGAGCCATCTCTCCAGCCCTAAACCAGTAATTCTTAAACTTCATAATAAACTTCACCCTAACCCTAACCTTAACCCTAACCCTAACCCTAACCGTTCACATAGGCATGGTGGCACATACTTTTAATCCTATTGTTTGGGAGGTAGAGGCAAGAATATTAGGTGGTCAAAGTCATCTTCAGCCATACCAAGTTTTGAGACCAATCTGGAACATATGAGACCTTGTCTCAAACAACCACCCCACTACATAAGAATCACCTAGAACATAGATCTGAAATGTGGGCTTTTCAGGCTGTATTCACAGAGACATGAATTAATAAATCTGTTTCAGGACCCTGAAAATCAGCGCTGGAGAGATGGCTCAGTGGCTAAGAGCATCACTGGCTTCTCTTCCAGAGAACTGGGGTCCAATTTCCAGGAGTCACATGGTAGCTCACAACTGTCTGTTACTCCAGTTCCAGGGAATTCAACACCCTCAGACAGGCAAAACGCCAATGCATAAGAAATAAAAATAGCCGGGCAGTGGTGGCGCACGCCTGTAATCCCAGCACTCTGGGAGGCAGAGGCAGGTGGATTTCTGAGTTCAAGGCCGCCTGGTCTACAGAGTGAGTTCCAGGACAGCCAGGGCTATACAGAGAAACCCTGTCTCGAAAAAACCAAATCCAAAAAATCCAAATAATTAACATAGGCATGGTGGCACATACTTTTAATCCTATTGTTTGGGAGGTAGAGGCAAGAATATTAGGTGGTCAAAGTCATCTTCAGCCATACCAAGTTTTGAGACCAATCTGGAACATATGAGACCTTGTCTCAAACAACCACCCCACTACTCAAAAATTATGAGGCTAATTTAAAAAAATATTTATTTCATACACACACACACACACACACACACACACAGACAGACACAGTATGTGTACTTTTGTGTATTTGCTTGCAGAATAGAAGAGGGCATCAGAGTCTATTGTAGATGGTTGTGAACTACCAGGTGGTTGCTGGTAATTAAACTCAGGACCTCTGGAAGAGCAGTTAGTGCTCTTAACCACCAAGCCACATTACTAGTCCCTCCTGTTCTTAATGTCATCATTTTTGTATTAATTTAGTCTCAAGATGGAGGTATGTATCTGTAAACAATTCATTGTTTTTTCTGGCCACTTGCTTGTAAAACAATGAACAGCAAAACTGAGGAAACAGCCACAGGAACAGAAACAGAGAGGAAGATACCAGTTACATCTAGGAAAATAAGGACAATGAAGCATTTCTTTAAATAACATTTTCATTCTTTATATATCTCATGTATCTGTGTATAATTTTGCATATGTGATCTTGTGTACATATGTGTAGAGGCTTTGGTATCGTTGTTAGGCAAAGACTTCCTTGGCTTTTGAGACTAGGTCTCTAACTGGCCTGGAACTCACCTAGTCGGCAAGCAGACTGGTCAGGGAGCCAACCTACCTCCACCTCCCCAACACTGGATTAAAGTATGTGCCACGGCTCTTAGCCTTTTTACATGGTCCGGGGATTGAATTTAGGTCTTTATGCTTGCAAGGTAAGCATATACCCTTCCCTCTGTTTCTAGGGTGGTGGAATGATACCAGATTTGAGCCACCCAATCAAGCTTATAATTGTTCATCTTAAATTTTAAAGTCAGACTATCATCAATAGATAATCAAGACTATATCACAAGTAACATGTTTCTGGAAGCTAAAACAGGAGATATTGACTACTCAGACTTACATCAAAAGGCTGGTGACTTCCTTTGGCAACGCTCTGGCTCAGGAGGCTGGTGGTGTTGTTGCCCCTTTTGATGTGTGGTCCAGCACCAAGAAGATGCTGAAGCACACTGAACGCATTTGCTTCTGTGCTTCCGATGGCAGCACTTTCTGCTACAATAGCAGCATGGACCAGATTGTCTCCATTCTGCTCTCTAATTTCACCTGGGCCATGTAAGGAGGGAGGAGAAAAAAAACTTTATTATCATCGGTTTTACTAATCAGTATTCTCTGACACAGTACTAATTAACTAAGGTTAGGGTCTGTGGTTTACCACGTATCCCACTCAAAGTACGTTTCCCATAACACCTGAGCCATCTACTTCTTTTCTTCTGTACTGACATGGTTTGGTAGTAACAATCAAACCAATACTGCCCCAACATGCTATTTCTACAGAGAAATGTCTCTGGCATACGCTATTCAACCTAGGAGAAAGAATACTTGCCTCCTCGGTATTTGGTTTTTACACCAGCTAAACCAAGGCCGCCCCTCATGTTGAGAAATTGTTCAGCAACTTGCTTTAGGACAGAATGACTCACACCTGTTTCAATGGAAGAAAAAACAAAGCTAGAGTCAATATTTCTGCAATATAAAGCTTCTGTTTTTCCTTGTTTTAAAAAGAAGTGATTATTAAACGCAAACCAGGCTTTGAGACAGATGAGCAGGCAGAAGCAGCACACCTGTCTGGAGACCATAGCTGGATCCCTGGAACCCACCTGAGGGTGGAAAGATTGTCTTCTGACCTCTACATGTGTGGTGGTGATGCTATGCGCTCAGCTGCTAATCATGCACACATACATACTAATAAATTATTTAAATCCAAAAGTACCCAAATATTAGAGATAAACAGCAAAGAAAATACCAATCTTCTTGCTAAAACAGCACTCTTCCTGCTATCAATTTACAATTTATTAACTATTATATTTATCTAGATGTTTTCCTGCATAGTTACTGGTATATATTAATTTTCTTTCATCTTGTTTATTTTTTTCGAGAGAGGGATTCTCTGTGTGGCCCTGGTTGTTCTAGAATTCACTCTGTAGACCAGGCTGGCCTTGAATTTAGAGATCCACCCACCTCTGCTTCCTGAGTGCTAGGATTACAGGCACGTACCACCACTACCCAACTCACTTTTATTCCTGTGTGGTGCCAGAGGCTGAATCTAAGGTCTGAAGCAGGCTAGACATATGTTTTTCTACTGAGCTACATCCCAAGACCCTATTTTAAAAGTGCTACTATTGTCTTTAATGCTTCTAAATTATCTTCCATATTTTGTATCTATGTAGTTAGAAATGGTTATAAAATATCCCTCTCGATGAATACATCTTTTTAATAGACATTAGCATGTTTCTAATAGCTGTTGGAATCTTGCATTGTACACTAAAGGGCAATCAAGAGTGAAAAGACAAATCCTGTAATATATCTGTAAGTCACAAACTTGATAAGTGGCTTTACAGTATCCAAAATAAAGGACCTTTAATAGATATATTCAAAAGCCGTCAACTTATATTTCACCAATAATTCTTTTTCTTTTCAAGACAGAGTCTCACTATGTAGCTCTGGTTGGTCTAGAACTCACTATGTAGACCAGGCTGGCCTCAGACTTGTAGAGGTTTACCTGCTTTTGGAGTGCTGGAATTATAGGCATGAGCCACCACTCCCAGCATGCCATCAAGTTTTGACAGTGTATGTTTCCCCAAATCCTAGGTAATACTGGGAAGAGTCAACCCTTTAATTTTTGCCAATCTTATAGATTAAATTTTTCTTAATTATTAGTGATGCTCTTTGCTTATAAAAAAGAAAAGATGGTGAGAAGTCAGAGGTCCCAGGCGTCTCACCTCATCCCCTGTAAAAATTGTCAAGACTTTAAAGGAAGTAGTAAAATACTGTAATTTATTTCCCAAACAACTAGCAATTAAAACCCTATCATATACTATCCTCAGAGTTTTCAAAATGTTTGGTCCTATGCATATGTCACACAGTTTAAGGGGTTGCTCTCAGGAAGCAAATTGACATGCAGGCAATCTCATACTTACCAAGTCCGACCAGAGCCATTCTTGCACTTGTGAAGTGGTTCTGAACAAAGTAATGTAACTGAGGAAGTAAATAAGAACTATTAGGTCACATCAGCATAAATACAAAAGGCTAAAAACATACAAGTGCAGTATGGCAGGAAACAAATTCCAGGCTTGAATGCTACCATGATGGACTACGAAGGATAGCTACTGTTCATCATACTGTGATGGCTTAAGAAAGCAAGACCTTATGGCCTCATGGTTCTACAAAACTAATAAAACCATCAAATTTAAACAGACTGAATGGTGTGAGAACTTGTGATGGTTTATAGATGCTTGGCCCAGGGAGTGGCACTATTAGGAGGTGTGGTCCTGTTTGAGTAGGTGTGTCACCGTGGATGTGGACTATAAGACCCTCATCCTAGCTGACTAGAAGAACTCTCAGCTCTGCCTGCACCATGCCTGCCTAGATGCTGCCATGCTCCTACCTTGATGATAATGTACTGAACCTCTGAACCTGTAAGCCAGCCTCAATTAAATGTTGTCTTATAAGACTTGTCTTGGTCATGGTCTGTTCACAGCAGTAAAATCCTAACTAAGACAATTATCTCAATTAATCTCAATTGAGACAGTATCTCAATTAAGCTGGATGAATGACTGGGAAACGTGATTAAAGCACTTGTCATGCAAGTGTCAAAACTAAAGCTTGGAACCGAGAACCTATGGAAATGCCAGGTAGGCATTGTGGCAGAAACTGATCCCTAGAGCTGACTCTGAGAAAGAGATCCTGTCTCAATTGAGGATGATTCCTGACTTCAGTCTTGAACCTCCACATGCATGTGCACACATATGTACCCCTACATACATGTAAAACATGCAACATTTAGACAAATAACATCACACCGCAGACATAAAAACGGGAAAAATATTTTAAAAATGAATAAAAACAAATTAAGAATATACACTGGCAGCCAGGCGGTGGTGGCGCATGCCTGTAATCCCAGCACTCTGGGAGGCAGAGGCAGGCGGATTTCTGAGTTTGAGGCCAGCCTGGTCTACAGAGTGAGTTCTAAGACAGCCAGGGCTACACAGAGAAACCCTGTCTCGAAAAAACCAAAACCCACCACCACCACCAACAACAACAAAGAATATACACTGGTTTGAAATCAAGAATGAGACCAAGTTTATGCCCTTAGTTTTAAACAGTACATCTTATTTACTGCAGCTTGATATAGGTAATCATACAACACTATAAACATCTGTGACAAACTACATACTACTCTACTACACTAATCCTACCCATTCCCTTGTTTTTTTTTTTTCCCTTCCTTTCTTTTCTTTCTTTCTTTTTTTTTTTTTTTGAGGTAAGTCTGTCCTACCCATTTTTGAAACCAATTTGTTAACCCGGATTATCAAATAGATGGAAAGACCCATCCCAATAAATGTGGGTGGCAACACCCATGGGCTGGGATCCAGGCTTGAACAAAAAGAAGAAAGCTAGTGGAGCACCACAATCCATCCATCTGTTTCCTAACTGCAGATGCAAAGTAACCAGTTGCCTCACACCCCCACTGTCAGGGTCTGCTGCCAAGACAGGCAGTACCCTCAGATTCTGACCCAAAATAAACTTTCTGCCTTTTCTAAGTTGCTTTTTTTATAAAGAATGTCATCATCATAAAGATTAAAATTTCCAATAAATAGTTTCCAATATAGATTACAGAATTGTCTAGGAGAGTGTAAATGCAAAAATGACACTGTTTCTGATACCCACAGTATAGATGGACTAAGTAGATTCTAGGTGGAATCTTAGGATCTTTCAAACCAGTCAAGTTTTATGCAGTTGGAGCACACCTCTGTGATCCTGGAACAGAGGCGGGCAATGCAGAAAGAAGACTGTGAGTCTGAGGTCAGTCAGGGTTATCATACAGAGAAAAAAACCCAACTACTTATTTATCCAACATAGCTACCAACACTCAGTGAGATTTGGGAATCTTGGTTTGTATGACCACCTTAGGCTAAGCAGACAAGAAGCAGGACTAGCATCTAATTATGAATGAGTTCTACCTCAAAGGGGTTGAAAATTTCTTTTGGAGGCAGGGGGAAAAACCTCATTTTATAGGTAAGTGGATATGTACTTGTTTATAAGCAGAGACACACTGTTCTACACTGTAGAGGCACAATATCTACTGGAGGGGTTCAGAGAGTGACTGAAGTGATACTGATAAGAAACACTGCCTGAACTTTGACCACTTTAATCAAGAAGCTATGGCCTAAAAGAACGGTAAACATCTGTGGAGTAACCTTAGACGACCAAACAACTATCTTTTTATGGACTTTTTTTTTTTTTTTTTACTGAAGCTGAACTGCTAAAGTGTACTGCTCTAATTTCCTTATCCTTCCCTTAGCCTAAGAACACATTAAAAAATGAACAAACGGGGGTTTGAGAGGTGGCTCAGCAGTTAAGAGCACTGACTACTCTTCCAGAGGTCCTGAGTTCAATTCCCAGCAACCACATGGTGGCTTACAATCATCTGTAATGAGATCCAATGCCTTCCTAGCATAGGCAGCTACCTGAAAACAGCTACCGTATACTCATGTAAATAAATAGATCCTTTTTTTTTGGTTTGGTTTTTTTTTTTTTTTTGTTTGTTTTGTTTTTCGAGACAGGGTTTCTCTGTATAGTCCTGGCTGTCCTGGAACTCACTCTGTAGACCAGGCTGGTCTCAAACTCAGAAATCTGCCTGCCTCTGCCTCCCAAGTGCTGGGATTACAGGTATGCGCCACCATGCCCGGCTCTTTTCTTTTTCTTAAAAAGAGAAAAAACCAAAACATTAATGACCTTTGAAAGCATTGAGTTTATCATAGCTAGCATCCTAGTATTGCCAAGAATATTTTTTTGCCTTAAATGGGAATTTTTGGTCTATACTGATTCATAAATTGCCTTTATTTACAACATGCTATGGAATGTTTACATATTTGTTAATATTTTTGTTTCTTTTCTAAAAAATTAATTGCTTTAATGATGATGGCGAGTACGGGTATGACTGTGCCATGATGAATGTATGAAGTCAGAAAATATCTTCAGGGAGTTGGTTCTCTTCGCTTATGGTGGGAGGTGGGATCAAACTAAGGTCACTGGATTTGATTGGCAAGAGATTTTACCTGTCAGCCATCTCACCAGTGCTCAATTGACATTTCAGAATGAGTAAACAACATGTATTCTTTTTTTGTTTGTTTGTTTTTGGTTTTTTGAGACAGGGCTTCTCTGTGTAGCTCTGGCTGTCCTGGAACTCACTCTGTAGACCAGGCTGGCCTCGAACTCAGAAATCCGCCTGCCTCTGCCTCCCAAGTGCTGGGATTAAAGACGTGCACCACCACCGCCCGGCACAACATGTATTCTAAAACAGGGAGCTTACATAAGTAATCACCTAAAGCTGGATATTAACTTCCTCCTAATTTTTAACAACTACTTAGTAATTTTTAGTAGACATCCTTGAGAGCCGTGTTTTCCTGTAGCATTCTTTAGATACCTATATGGCATTTTTTTCACCAAGGGAAATCTGACTTCTAAAAAAATTTCAAAACTCACTGGACGCTAGTCATATAGAAAGAGTTGCCAATTCTAGTCCTGTGACATGAATTATGATTTTTCTTCCCCAGACAAATCTTCACTCAGCTTCTCAAAGTAGCCTCAAACTTGAGGCAATGGCCCCACCTCAGCAACCCAAGTGTTGGGATTATAGGTCTCAACCACTATACCTGTTTTATGAATTATGATTTTTGGATAAGTACCACACAATAGTAGACACTAAATTACAGATTGGTAGGATGAACAAGATAATATAGTTTTCTAATCACAGACTAGAAATGAGAAATAATACTTGAGTCAATACCTAGAAAGAATTGGTAATTCCAAAATGGGAAGTAAGGAACGGGAGGTATGGAAGCGAGGTTTATTTCATACATGTCATCAGAGGCATTAAAATTTATAACTATAAAATACTTTACTATGATAGCTAACCATTAAATTACTTAAAAAATATTCATACACACTGAAAAGGCGATAGAGGAAAATACACCAGGTATTAACACTGAGTGCCTTTTGGCATGTAAGCTAGTTTTTGTTTTTGGCTCTAAGTCTTCTCCCTGCACATTCAGTGCACATGCATGCATGTGTGCATGCGGTATGTAAACGTGCAGAGATCAGAGGACGATGTCAGGTCACCTTGCTCCATCACTCACTGTTTTATTAGTCCTTAGAGATAGGGTCTCTGACTGAATCTGGAGCTAGGTTGGCAGTCAGCAAGCCTGGTGATTCTCCTGTTCGCTCCACAGTACGAGGACTACAGGTCTGCGTGGCCACTCTTGGCTGTGGTTACATGCATGTAAAACTCAGATTCTCATTTTTGTGCAGCAGGAGTTCTTACACACTTAGCCACCTCTCCAGACCCACAAGACAATCTCTTCTTCATTTTGCTTGTTTAGATTTTCATTTTAGGAGTTTGTTGCTCATAAAAACTTACTATTTAAAAAGAAGTTTGTCAAAAAAACAAGTATGTTGGGAAGAAAAAAGTAGAATGATTTCTTTCTTTCTTTTTTTTTCTTAAAGATTTATTTATTATTATATGTGAGTACACTGTAGCTGTCTTTAGACACACCAGAAGAGGGTGTCAGATCTTATTACAGATGATTGTGAGCCACCATGTGGTTGCTGGGATTTGAACTCAGGACCTTTGGAAGAGTAGTCAGTGCTCTTACCCACTGAGCCATCTCTCCAGCCTTACCACTATCCCCCCAATGGATTTCTTAAGATTAGGAGTTAATACAAAACCCAACAAACATCCTGAAACAGCATGTTTACTATCATGTGGTCTGGTGGTTAGGAGTGAGCATTCATAACACAGCCCATCACTTACTTCCTCTGATGTTATCTTCCCCATCCTATAGTCAGGACAGTACAAGGGATTAGCCAAGGCATTCTTGTAGGCAACATCGTGCAAGTTCTCAATGACACCTGAAAGACAAACAACAGGCGCTCAAATGTATGGATGGCTACAGTATTTTAAAAGCCTATACAGATTTGAGACTGAAGCTTCCAGAGACTTGAAATTTGTTACCATATAACTTATAGCAACTTTTAAAGTTGTGCCTGCAGAATACAGAGAAAGGAGAGCAGTTGTCTCTGTAAGACAAGAATAATTTATTTAATCCGAATCTGACTTTACCTCCAGGTTCCCTCCCTGGGTTGAGAGAGTTGCCAGGACACAGGGAGTTTTGAAAGCAGCCAGCTTAGGTTAATCACCAGTTATCAGGAGTAAACAGCTACTTAACACTGACCTGGACTTACTCTTTCCTGGTGCCCTGGGACTGCTTCACCTGCCTTCTGGGTTCTGTGCCTTCTCTGGAATTGTATCCCCTGTATCTGCTCATTATTTGGGTACACCTCCTGATACCAAGCACTGTGCTTGTTGCTAGAAACATGGATAGGAGTCAGATACAATGGCCACTTTCAAAATGTTGAGGGGAAAAATTATGAAATAAAATTGTTGTGAGTACAATGTTAGCAGTAACGTGTGCAGCTTAGCTGGGCACGTGGAATGGCAGCAGGACATGGAAGAGAGTAAAAGAAAGAAAACCTTGGAAAAGTCTTCTGCAATGATTAATTCCCAGGTGACTAACTTGTGAATAGTATAAAAGGCAGAGGAAAGACAAAGCAGGGTCAGGTAGGGTGGGGGAAGTCAGTGATAGAAAGAAAAGATACAGGAGCAGGGAATAGCTGGAAAGAAAGGTTTTGCAGTCTTCACCGTTAAGAAATGAAAACTGCTCAAGGAGATAGGTGGGTATGTTTAACCTAATTTAAACATTACAAATGTAAACAAGTATCAAAACATACATGGTTCCCATTAATAAGCATTACTATTGCATATAAGTAATTGTAACAAAAACTAAGAGAAGGAGGATGGGGTCAGATGAAAGCTATAAAAGCTAGACAAGAGTTTTGGACTCTACTCACTAATTGTTTTTAAAAGATGCTCATTTGGTTTTCAAAGCAGAAGGGTCACTGGCAAGGAATCAGGAAGTTGGACTAAATTAGTATTCCTAGGGGTGGATGTGAAAGCAGTCAGGAGATATCACAGGGCATGTTTGGTGAGAGAAAGACAAAGACTGGAACCCTGATAGTGAGAAGCAGCCAGCTTGGACAGTACGTCACCTTGTCTACAACACTGCCATTTGACCACATTCCTCTGTAACACAAGTATCTGTGATATATTAGCCACACAAACCTCTCACTGACTCTCACACAGTCATTTCTTGAGAGTCCTGGTCCTGCATTTGGTCCCCAGTGCCCCTCTCAACACTATAGCTGGCTCCTATTCTGGTCCACCTGCTCAGTTTTGCTCCAATCAGGAGCTATGTAATGTCTAAAAGCCAGCAGGGTTTGCTTACAGATTTGGTTTGCCAGTTATATCTGTTAAGATTATATATAATAAGACATTACAGATATCAAAGCAAAAAAGTTGTTTTAAGAATTATGGAGTTTTGAAGCCCGGCGTGGTGGCGCACGCCTTTAATCCCAGCACTTGGGAGGCAGAGGCAGGCGGATTTCTGAGTTCGAGGCCAGCCTGGTCTACAGAGTGAGTTCCAGGACAGCCGGAGCTACACAGAGAAACCCTGTCTCGAAAAACCAAAAAAAAAAAAAAAAAAAAGAATTATGGAGTTTTTTCTTAAAATTTATATACAAAAACAATTTTATACAATATATTTTGTTCATATTTTTCCTACTCAATTTTCTGATCTTTCTCTCTTTAAAAATAAATAAAACCCAAGAAATACACATGCACTCTGACAAAAACAGTAATCTAAATAAACAAGCAAATGACTAAGACAAATCTGTGGGGTGTGCTCTGGAAGGACCCTGTAGGAGAGTCAGGGACAGCAGCAACAGTAAGCTGCCTCAGTGAAGCAGCGGAGCTAACTGCTGCTGGGTTTGTTCTAAGCAAAACAGAAACAAAACCACCACAGTGAGGGCACAGACAGCATAGCACGTACAGTGTTCTGTCAATCTGCCCACTCTCCTTCAATAACAGAACACTTTGGGAGATATTTTCAAGTCCACATAAGATTTTCTGTACAAACTGAATCTTCTCAAAACCAGTATCTTGGAACAAAGGAATGGATCTGCAAATGTACTTACGAGTCTGTGGATTCTGAAAGGCAACAGCTTTGTCAATCTTTAGCTGAGACCGAAGGGCAGCTACTTCCCAACGGCGAAATTCTGGTGCTGTCGTGACATTGAGCAGGAACTCCATCAGGATTTCACTACAGAAAACCAGGGAAGAGGCACAGGTCACAAATTTATGCTGGCAATATGACACATACTTTTAAGCCTACATCTGGAAGGTAGAGGCTGGAAAACTTTTTCTTCTAGGCTAGCCTGAGCTATGAAATAATACCTTGTCCTGAAAAGCCCAGGCCTTGGGTGGGCGCTCAGGATGGAATCCTTGCTTGGCACGCCCCAAGGCTGCAGGTCAGTGGTTCTCAACCTCCCTAATGCTGCGACCCTTTACACAGTTCCTCATGCTGTGACTTCTAAACAAAAAGTTATTTTTGTTGTTACTTCATAACTGTTATCTTGCTACTGTAAATCGTAATGTATTATTAATGTAAATTGTAATATAATCAAACAAATATCAATGCAAAAAAGGTATCTTAACACGTATGGAGTATGTTTTTTAAAAATGTACTTTTAAAAAAAGACTTATTTATTAATTTTACATATATGAATACACTGGAACTGTCTTCAGACACACCAGAAAAGGGCATCAGATCCCATTACAGATGGTTGTGAACCATCACGCTGTTGCTGGGAATTAAACTCAGGACCTCTGGAAGAACAGTCAGTGCTCTTAACCACTGAGCCAGCCATCTCTCCAGCCCCTGGAACTTTTTTTAAATTAATTTTTTTAATTGAAAAACAATTCTTATACAGTATGCTTTGCTCATCTTTTTCCTACCCAACTTTCTGTTCTTTCTCTCTTCTTCTTCTTCTTTTTTTTTTTTTTTTGTGGATTTTTTTTGAGACAGGGTTTCTCTGTGTTTCCCTGGCTATTCTGGAACTCACTCTAGACCAGGCTGGCCTCGAACTCAGAAATCTGCCTGCCTCTGCCTCCCAAGTGCTGGGATTACAGGCATGTGCCACCACTGCCTGGCTCTCTTTCTCTCTTCTTAGGAAGAGAATCGTAATGTAAATATCTGTGTTTCCAATGGTCTTAGGCAACCCCTGTGAAAGGGCGGTTTGATCCCCAGAGGAGTCGTGACCCACAGGATGAGAACTACTGCTCTACGTCATCTCCAGGATTAATTCTTTCTTTCTTTTTTTTTTTTACAGTCCAGTCTTAGTCCCCCTCCTGGTCCACCCTGACTGTTACGCATCCCATACCTCCTCCTCCTAACTCCCAAATTTGTATTTTTTTAAAAAGCATATTATTTCTACTTTTTAATTAATTTTTCTTTAGATTTAAATAAATCTTATTATGAATATATGCCTCTGAATAGGTTTACAAACTTGAGTCAAGGACTCATGGAAGCCAAAAGAGGGCACTGGATCCCCTGCAACTGTAGTTTCATGCAGTTTTGTGTCGAGATGTGGGTGTTAGGGTCCAAATTTTGGTTTACTGCAAGAGCAGTATGCAATCTTAATCATTCATTAAACTGTCTCTCTGGTCCCTACATCTTTTTTTTTAACTGATTTTTTTAATTTAATATAATAGTAGGTTTTATTTGCACTATCTGTCCCTAGTACCCCATAAAAGCAGATATCTAGTACATGCAAGCACTTACATGTCACTCCGAATGCCTTCGACAGTGTATGCCATGTTCTCTCTTGTTGCAGTCACACTGAATTAAAAATAAGCTACAGTTAATTATCTGAGTCAGAAAATACTATATTCAACTAAAAATTTAAAGTACTTTTTTAAAAATGGCAAATAAATCTACCTTAAAAAGTAATCAAATTTTGCCTCATGGATGAACCTCAAGGACCTTATGTTAGGTAAGTTACTAATGAACATAGTTTGTACCATTTATTCATACAAAGAACAAACTGACAGCAAAATTTAAAGCTAACATTTCAAGAAAAGGACAGTCAAAAATCAGAGAAAATAGGATGGTGGTCAAGGGCGAAGGGAACAGGAGGTCGCAGCTTATTGGGAGAGTTTCAACTGAGTACAACAGTGTCCAGAGGTGGACAGAGGTAACAATTACCAAATGTCAATGCCGTGGAACCCATATATATTTAAAGTGGCAAAGTTTATGTTCCACATATTTTACAATTAAAAACAAAAGGGCAAATCCTCAAGACTCCCTTGTAGTTTTTTGATAACAGTTCCCTTATTCTCCCCAACTCCACAAACCATAACCCTAAGCATACTGTCTTTAAACTACAGGTATACAAGTTAATCTCACTTTCTAACTGCTGTGTAGTTAGGAAGTGAACCATTAGTTCTTAAAAAAAAAAAAAAAAAAGAAAGAAAGAAAGAAAAGATCAAGGCTACTATTCTTTATTCATTTCTTGTACTAAACTTTTAGCTTTTAGTCGTTAAAAAAAAATTAACACAGTTTATGGTGGCAACATAGTACCACAATGCTAACACTGTTTCTGGGTTCCTTTTTGGGGAATAGCCTTTTTCTACCTTTTGTCCACTCCCCCCACCCCACGCCATTTATGGTTTTTACTTTCCCAATCAGAAGTCTTTTTCATATTGTACACACTATGTCTATTCCCAATCACTCACATCCATCCACCTACTGTACATATAGCCATATTTCACATTTTTGATGAAAATTCATCAATTTTTCCCCTTGTTTATGAAATCTTTAATCTCTGTTAATAATGAGGAGTCATCCTATAAACAAAGATTTAACTTTTAATTATATGTGTGAGTGTGTGTCTGTGAGGGGTGTGTGTACATGAAGGTAGCTGACTGTAAGGGCCAGAAGGTGTTGGATTCCTGGAACTAGAGTTATAGAACTTGTGACTGTCTGACACGGGTGTTGGAGACCCAACTCAGGTTCTCTGTAAGAAAAATGTGTCGTTTTAACTCCTGAGCCATCTCTCTAGCTCTTTTTTCTGTTACTATTCAACACACCTTAATTTACCACCAACTGCTTCAATTCCACGGGTTATCTTGAAAGATGAAGCTCCTTTGGTAGTCTTGAAAAAGAAAGAATGCTTTTGTTAATAGTTCTTCAATGTCTGGTCTGCCACACATCACACTATATTAAAATCTATTGTCTTAAGTGTTATTAGCAGATTCTAACAGAACTTTACTACGTAGGTCCTAAATAACAGGTACTTTTTAGTAAGAATTATGAGATTCGAAAAAACGCATTGCATGTATGTTCACATACATATATACTGTTATTTTGTTTTTCTGAGACAAAGTCTCCTTACATAGTCCAGGCTGGCCTGTAACTTTTAAGCAGGTCAGGTTTATCTCCAACTCTACAATAAACTTTTCTGCCTCAGCTTCCCTGAGTACTGCAATTACAAGCCATATGCCATCACACCAGGCTTAGATTTTAATTAAAACAGAGTTGTGTAAAAAATTCCACTAGCAGATATAAGCTTACTAGAGTTTCTATTCTAAAGAGACTGTACTGGTGAGACTTTATGGCATTACTAGGAGAGCCATCTCACAGCAACGGCCCTGATTCCCTGACTCTTACATTCTTCCCACCCCCTCTACTGCAATGTTCCCGAGCCGTAGGCGCAGGAGTGTTTTGTAGATGTATTCAACAAGGACAAGACCAATGACCATGTGAAAGAGGCCAAGTCCATGAAGCTTCAACTCTTCACAAGAATTCACAAAGAATTACAGGCAACTGAGCAAAGTTGGGAGAGGGATAGAAAGTCCTCCCTACGGAAGAGCACAACAACTGGTTGTCCAGTGACAAGTGGTCAGCCCTAAAAAACATGCGTACAAGTAGCATACGGACTGAGTAGGTCATATTTTAGAATATATAGAGACATAAATGTATATAGTAACAATTAATGAAAAAAAAGAGGACATCAATTAGAAGGAGAGAGGGAGGGTACATGGGAGGGTTTGGAGGGAGTAAAGGGGGAGAAATATAATCTTAAAGGAGAAAGAGTCAGAAAGAGAAACACTTGTATATGGGAAATTACTACTTTTTTTTCAATTTTTGGCACTTTCTATTAAAAAAAAGTTGTGTCTCCTCTACTGGTTTCTTATGTTTTTTTTTTTTGTTGTTTTTGTTTTTGTTTTTTGTTTTTTTCGAGACAGGGTTTCTCTGTGTAGCCCTGGCTGTCTTGGAACTCACTCTGTAGACCAGGCTGGCTTCGAACTCAGTAATCCACCTGCCTCTGCCTCCCAAGTGCTGGGATTACAGGCGTGTGCCATCACGCCCGGCTCTCTTATGTCTTAATACTAATTTTCAGTTGGATAATAACAATTGTCTATGACCGATATCCTGTGTTTTCTCATTTTATATTATGAGATTTTACAGGGTTAAACAACAGCCCTTCACAACTCATATCTACTCAGAACTGGAAATGTGACTTATTAGGAAATGGGGTCTTTGTAAATGATCAGGTCAAATCATATTGGATTAGCAGGCACTCTCAATCCAGAAGACATCTGGACATAAGGACAGACAGAAGGTCAGCTAAGAGACAAGAGAAACAGGTATTGGAGTGATGCATCTTTAAACTGAGGAAAATAACGAATTATCAATAAACACTAGAGGCTAGGGAGAGGCAAAAGGTTCTTCCCCATGGAAGCATGGCTCTGCTGATGCCTTGTAAGAAGATACATTTCTTTGAGTTAAGCCACCCAGTTTGTGTAAAAATGACACAACAGCTTAAGGAAATAAATACAAGGACATTGCTTTCAAGCTTTTGCTGTTTTAAGACAAGGCTTCATGTAATCTAGGCCAGCCTCAAACTCTGGATTCTCTTATCTCCACCTTCCAAGTGTTTGGGTTACAGGTGTGAACCTCAATGCCTTTATTTATGTGCCCATACACACATGCTCCTAATAGGAGAGAGAAAATTGTAGTGTGTTTTCTGAAGTTCTCTCTTGAAATGGGGTCTTCTTTCACTGAACCTGAAGCTAGCTCTTTGGACCTGGCTGGTATGACAGCAACCTTACAGGATCTGCCTATCTCTGCTAAGAGTACAGGTTTGCATAGCTATGATTGGTTTCTTTACATGTTTTTTTTTTTTTTTTTTTTTTTTTTTTTTTTTGAGACAGGGTTTTTCTGTAGCTCTGGCTATCTTAGAAATTGTTATGAAGACCAGGCTAGCATGGAACTCAGAGATCTGCCTGCCCCTGCGCCCCCAGTGCTGAAACTAAAGGCCTGAGCTGCAACCACCTGGCTGATGCTGGTATTTGAAGTCAGGTCTAATGCTTGCACAGCAAGGCTTTACTAAATCATCTCCTTAGCCCCTTATGTCTTGTCTTCTCTACAGGCCCAAGATCACACATCATTTCCAAACACTATGGTAATAAAGACACTTACCAAACTAGATGCAAGACGTAGTAAATGAGAAGTTCCCAAGTTGTTGGAGTCCTCATATCTACTGCCTGCTTTAATGAATAAGCCAATTCTTGACAGAGGAGCATAGTTTTCCACAGAAGCAATCACCAAACCATTTGGTAATTTGGTAAACTGTAGTTAAGACAGAATAGAGATGTGACCAATGCCTGCTGGCCTTTAATCAGGGAGTTTAAGTAAATTGGATGTGGGCTCCAGCGAGCTGCTCAGTGGGACTAACCTCAAGATCCTGAGGCTGTAGAGGCACTCCTCCAGGGCCTGCTGAAGTTTTAACCTTTGGGGCAACTTTGAGGGAATAAAATCTCTAAAAAAACAAAAGAAACAAAACAAAACAACAAAACCCCAAAGTCAGGTTATGTGTGCGCTCATAAGAACAGTTCATTACATGTAAAAGCAAGGCATCAACACTACCACTCAACACAGTGATTTCAAGTAAATCTCTACCTCCATGGGAAGTTCTGACAAGTAACTCATTAATAAATTTATTAGCCATTCAGTCTACCCAAGCCATTTTTTTCCCCCTGTAGATAGTTTTTCTTTTCTTTTCTCTCTCTTTTTGAAAAAAAAGTTTGCAATGTAGCCCAGGATAACCCTAAATTCAGGATTCCTCTGGGTCTACAGGTTTATACCACCATGCTTGGCTTGAAACATTCTTAAACTTCTACTGATTTGTGATTTATACAGAATAATGAGTTTTCTGTGAGCTTGAAAAAATATTTTTTTTTGCCTTTTAATTATTTTATTAAAATGTCAAGCATTCCTTCAAGTAGTGATGTTTTCAAAGTTTCTGGACAGTTGGATTGTTAACACCTTAAAACAGATTTCAGCATTCCTGCTTCCTCCATTTGTCAGTCTCTTTCATTTATTTCTACTAGAATCACCTTCATCTCCTTGATCACTTTAAGCATCTTTTCTCAATGCCCCTAACATCTGCACTACAGTTTCATCCTTTCAAGTGCTGTACTAGGCATATTCAACCAAGACAGGGTCTAAGCTTCATTGGACAAATATCTACACAATCCTAAAATCAACAGCAAATTCTCAGTAGAATAAGTAATAACTTGGATGATGGATCTAAATGCACTGACTTTACACACACACACACACACACACACACACACACACACAAATTATACACAATGGTATAAAGCTATTACGATATTCCAATTATGTCTAAGGTTCACAGGGTTACTAATGGACATGCAAACAAATATACTTTCATGAAGCTAAGATCTAGTAAACACATTGCTGTTGTTTGCCAAATGTACCTGTAAAGTTCTATAATGCTCCTACTCAGCACTGCTCAGACTGCTGTATGCTGAACTCTAAGTCATTAGTGCTGGGCTAATCTGGCTGCTGGTTTTCACCTGTTCGTAGAATTACTACTTTCCCTTCAGTCCTGCTTGTAAATTATGAACCATAATTAACTGTGTCATTATCATTTTAGTTTGCTGGATAAGGTGTATGCAGCCACTTGTGATTTTTAGCTATGAATGCCCTTCCACAACATACAAGTATAACAGTCCACATATGAATAATCCACAGTTCCGTTTGGGTGCTTTTGTTTGTTTGTTTTGGATTTGGTTTTTTTTCCTGAGACAGAGTTTCTCTGTATAGCCCTGGCTGTCCTGGAACTCACTCTGTAGACCAGGCTGGCCTCGAACACAGAAATCTGCCTGCCTCTGCCTCCCAGAGTGCTGGGATTACAGGCTTGAGCCACCACCACCCGGCTCATTTGGGTGCTTTTGGGTAGTGACATTTAAAATTTTCTGCTTCTTCTGTGTTCCTTTCAGGAAAAGACTTAGTTCTCAATTGTCATACAACTTCTACTTTGTTTTAATAACACACACATCAATTTAGTCTCATGGAAAGTATGTCCTGCTCTTGAAGGACTGTTAGCAATAGGCTCGTCTAGGCTTAAGGAATACAACTGTAGTCTAAATTTGTACAATACATATATGTAAGTACAACGCATAAGGAAACACCGTGCCCAGGCCTGGTTTATCACTGTCTAGTGGTCTCTCAACAGACACTGGTGGCATTTCGGCGCTGTATTTCTGTGCTGTAGGGGCTGCTGCTGTATGGTTGGATGTCTAGCTGCACCGCTGACGATGCTAGAAGCATCCTCTCAAAAGGTTGTCATGAACAAAAAGCTCCGCATGTAACCCGCTAGTAGGGGCAAACTAGCCCTTGCTGAAATTTAAATGCTCCCATTTTCATCTCTTGATAACCACTATTTCACAGCGATAAGGTGCTGATACATGAGGCACTCCCCCAAACCCCCCAAGTGACAATTGCATAATTTAGGGTTAGGAAGGAAACTTGAAGAAATATTAAGAGTCCCTCCTTGAGGAAGCCTATTTAAGAGACCGAGAAAAGAGCATGTCACGGAAACCCGGGACTCAGTACTGACAGGAACGAAGGTGCGGGCACTGAGATAAGCGTCGCACCGCATTTGTGCATTTATTAGATTGGCAGGCACTGGGGAAACTGACTGCTCAGGATAAACTCAGGAGCAGAGGTCTAGGCTGCGGAAGCAAGCGGCTTGAGCGTCGTTGGCTTCCGCCCTACCTGCTTCTCGAGTGACCTTCAGGAGTCTCCCGAGAGCGGCTTCTCCGCCACTCTCAAGGCCACCACTCTCTCCGGTTTTCCCGGCGTTAGCTCTCTCCTGCTCACAGGACTCGCCGAGCCTCCCAGGCCTCAGCTCGCTGGCAGCCCGCTTGTCCGCCGGGTTTACCTGAAGGGCAGACCCAGGCCTGAGGCCAAGGCCGCACACTCCGCACCCAGGCCCCCGAGTGGCCGACAAGTGTCCCCAGCCCTGACCAACGCGCGTCCCATGCTCACCGAGAAGGACCCGGCCCTGCTTAGGAGCTTCATGGCTCTGGCAGTTGCCCTTTCCCTCGGTCACCGCTACAGACAGCAAAGCAAGATGGTGTCGGACGACCGAGTTTCCCAGCGTGCATTGCGAGCTTGCCCACGCCCCCTTGGCCGGGCTGCTCTCTACACTCCCTGTGCTCCACTGCTCCGGGAGGCGGGACGAGCCCTGCTCCAAGTGAGAGGCTAGAGGTCTGGGCGAGCACGGGGTGTTTTTATTTTTTATTTTTATTTTTTTAAGGTTATCCTTTCTGAGTTCTTTTTCTGCAAAAGATGTGTGCAGTCTGCAGCCGTCACGGTCACCCAGCCGCTCTGGACTCTTGGATCGGTCCGTGAGTCCACGCCAGTCTGGGACAGGTCGGCACTTCCTGTTCCCTGGAGGTCATCCCTCGCCACTCGTCAAAGTGGTACCGAGAACTTGGTGGCCGAGCTCACCAAAACTGGCAGGATGTGTGTCTCGTCGAACAGCCCTACACAACTGTAGGTGGGCCTGCAAGGAGATCGTCACCGGCAAGGGCTCAATCTCATGGAATTTGCGCCCCCAAGTCTCGTTTGTGTGGTGTGTGTGTGTGTGTGTGTGTGTGTGTATGGCACAAATCATTAGTGTGTTATACTATTGAGACTAATTCAGGAACCACTGCTTCTATGAAGCCGCATAACTGCTTAGAAACCTTTATTACTTACATTTTTTCACGGTCCAGTCGTTGCCCCGCTCCTAGTCCCCTCTCCCACAGTTTCTCATCCCATTGCTCCTCTGCCCGCTTACTCTGCCAGGCCTCACTGGTGCCTCAAGTTTCTCCAGGGATAGGTGTGTCTTCTCCCACTGAGGCCAGACCAGGCAGTCCTCTGCTGTATATGTGTCCAGGCCTCGGACTAGCTCGTGTATGCTGCCCGGTTGGTGGCTCAAAGTCTGAGAGATCTCAGGGGTCCAGGTTAGTTGAGATTGCTGGTCTTCCTATGGGGTCGCCCTCCTCAGCTTTCCCTAAATCAACCACAGGGGTCCCTGACTTCAGTCCAAGGGTTGGATGTAAATATCTGCATCTGTCCCAGTCAGCTGTTTGTTGGGCCTCTTGGAGGACTGCCAGTGTTAGGTTCCTGTCTGTGATGCTATGCACACCATAGCACCAGTAATAGTGTCAGGCTTTGGAGCCTCCCATTGAGATGGATCCCAAGTGTGGCCGGTCACTGGACCTCCTTTCCTAAAGTCTCTTCTCCATTTTTGTCCCTGCGGTTCTTTCAGAGTTTTTGGGTCAGAGCTTTTGGCTGTGGGATGGCTACCCCATCTCTCCACTTGATGTCCTGCTTTTCTACTGGAGGTGGACTCTATAAGTTCCCTCTCCTCACTGTTGGGCATTTCATCTAAGGTTCCTCCCTCCCTTTGAGTCCTGAGAGTCTCTCACCTCCCAGGTCTCTGGTACCTTCTAGACCCCCTGCCCCCTCCATAGGCTGCATATTTCCCTTCATTCTGCTGGCCCTCATGGCTTCCCTCTTGTCTCCAACCTCCAGACCCCCACAATACCTGATCATGTTTCCCTTTTCCCTTCCCTCTTCCCTCTCCCACTCAGGTCCCTCCCTCACTCTGCCTCCTGTGATTGCTTTCTTCTCCTCCCCAAGTGGGATCAGGCCTCACTTGGGCTCTTCTGCTTGTTAACCTTCTTGAGTTCTGTGGATTGTATCCTGGTTATTCTATACTTGTTTGGCTAATATCCACTAATTAATGAGTACATACCAGGCATGTCCTTTTGGGTCTCACTCAGGATGTTATTTTCTAGTTCCATCCATTTGCCTGCAAAACTCATGGTGTCCTTATTCTTACTAGCTGAATAGTATTCCATTGTGTAAATGAACCACATTTCTGTTGTGGGGCATCTAGGTTGTTTTCAGCTTCTGGCTATCACAAATAAGGCCCCTATGAACATAGTGGAGCTTGTGCCCCTGTGGTATGGTGGGGCATCTTTTGGGTATATGCCCAAGAGTGGTATAGCTGGGTCTTCAGGTAGATCTATTTCCAGTTTTCTGAGGAACCTCCAGACCGATTTCCAGAGTGGCTGTACAAGTTTGCAGTGCCACCAGCAATGGAGGAGTGTCCTCCTTCTCCACGTCCTCACCAACATGTGCTGTCACTTGAGTTTTTGATCTTAGTCATTAGGATTGGTATAAGGTGGAATCTCTTGATCATTTTGATTTGCATTTCCATGATGACTAAGGACTTGGAACATTTCTTTAAGTGCTTCTTGGCTGCTTAAAAACATTTAAATGATGCAATCACTGCTCTGAAATTCGGTGTACCCTGAGGAGTCTCTCTAGTCATTGGAACCTCAACATGGCACAGTTCAGGCAAGAATGTACCTTTATACCTATTTATTAAGGCTCCTTTATTCTTTCTTTTTTAAATTTATTTATTATATGTGAGTACACTGTAGCTGTCTTTAGACACTCCCATTACAGATGGTTGTGACCCACCATGTGGTTGCTGGGAATTGAACTCAGAACCTTTGGAAGAGCAGTCAATGCTCTTAACCACTCACTGAGCCATCTCTCCAGCCCCAAGGCTCCTTTATTCTTAGCTTATAACATCATTTATACAGGAAACTGACCCACATATCCTAATTGGGAAAATTTGTGTTCAGATGTGGCAGACTTCATGATATCTGCTATATAAATATAAATTTCATCATGTTTTAGAATATTGCAGATTTGCCTATTTTGTTTTCAATCTAAAGCATGAGCACCATCTTCTGGACAGAGGTACCACTTGCCAGGTGTCAGATCCTACACAGCACAGTAACTGCTGCTTATGTGGAGGGCTCTGCCATAAAACCCAGCATTTTATTGCAGATGAAAATGGAGTCCTTGAAACTGTTTCAAGATAGAATTTGAAGACCCTGACCTTTATGGTCTTCTCTTGACACCTTTGTCTTTTATTCTGGCAGATTGGCAGATTTTTACTGGGATCATTCTAAACTATCAGACAAGTTCAATTCATATTGCAAGAAGCAATCAGTTTTCGTTTTTGCTACCAGATCTATAGACAAAGCACCTTTCATTGATTCTTTGAATTTTTTCTATTTTATTGATTTCAGCTCTGAGTTTGATTATTTCATCCCATCTACTCTTTCTGGGTGTTATTTCCTTTTTTGTTCTAGAGCTTTCAGGTGTGCCATTAACATTGGTAATGTGAGATTTCTCCATTGCTGTATGTAGGCTGTTAATGCTGTGAACTTGCCTCTTAGAACCAGCCGCCTTCCTGTGTCCTGTAGGTTTGGATATGTATACGTTCATTTTCATCCAGCTATAAAAAGTTTTTTATTTCTTTCTTGACCCATTTTTCATTCAGTAGTGAGTTGTTCAGCTTCCAAGTTTGTAACCTTTCTGATGTTTCCGTTGTTGATATCCATTGTTGTTTAATCTGAGGTGGTCAGATAATTTAGGGTGCTACTTCAAATTTCTTGTGTCTCTCTCTCTCTCTCGAGACTTGCTTATGTCCAAGTATGTAGTTAATTTTGAAGAAATTTACTTGTGTAAATTTTTGTGTTTGAGTAAAATATTCTGTAAATATGTTAGGTCCATTTGATTTATTACATCAGTGAGCTGTAGCCTTTCTCTGTTTAGTTTTTGCCTGGATGCCCTGTCTATTGATGAGACTCAGGTAGTCAAGTCACCTAGTATCACTGTGATGGTCAATATGTGATCTTAACTGTCGCAGGGTTTTTAAATGAACTTTGGGGCCCTGGCTTTTGGTGATGAGTAACTGTTTTTTCCTCTCTCTTCTGACTAGTTTTGTGTTGAAGTCTATTTTGTCAGATACTAAAATGGCTACACTGACTTGCTTCTTGGGTACATCTGATTGGAATAGCTTTTTCTATCATTTTACCTTGAGGTGATATCTATCTTTGATGTTAAGGTATGTTCCTTGTATGCAGCAGAAGGATATTCCCTGTTTTTCAAATTCAGCCTGTTAGTCTGTGTATTGGGGAATTGAGGCTGTTGATATTGAGAGCTATCACTGAGCAGTGTTTGTTGATTCCTGATATTTTGTTGTTATAGTTTGGGTACTCCCTCCCCCCTTTGATTTGCTGGTCTGGAGTTATTTATTCCTGGGTTTTCTTGGGTGTGGTAACCTCTTCAGGATGAAGTTTCTTCTAGCACCTTCTAGAGAGCTGGACTTGTAGATAGATACTGCTTAAATTTGGTTTTATCGTGGAATTTTCTTCTTCATTTACTGTGATTATAAATTTTGCTGGGTATAATAACCTGGGCTGGTGTCAGTGATCTCTAAGAGTCTGTAGCCCATCTGTTCAGGACCTTCTTTCTGACTAAATTTTAGAGTTTCCATTGAGAATTCAGATGCTATTCTAATGGGTTTGCCTTTATATGTTACTTGGTCTTTTGCCCTTATAGCTTTTAATATCTTTTCTTTGTTCTGTAGATTTAGTGTTTGATTATTATGTGTTGAGGGGAGTATGGAATGTTTTTCCTGGTTCTATCTATTTGGCATTCTCTTTGTTTCTGGTACCTTGGTAGATACCCCTCAGACCCCTGGGACAGGATTTCTTTGTGTAACAGCTCTGGCTGCCTGGAATTTGTTTTGTAGACCAGGTTGGCCTTGAACTCACAGAGATCTGCCTGCCTCTGCCTCCCTAGTTAGGATTAAAGGCGTACACTGCCATGCATGGTTGGCCCTCCTTTTTTAGGTTAGGAAAATATTCCTTTAATAATTTTGCTGAAACTATTTCCTGAACTTTGACCTGGGTTTCTTCTCCTTCCTATCTTCTTATCCATAATTTGGTCTTTTCATATCATCTCAGATTTCCTAGATGTTTTTATGCCTAGTGTTTTTGTTTTGTTTTGTTTTTGTTTTTTGTTTTGTTTTTGTTTTTTTGTTTTTTGTTTTTTTCGAGACAGGGTTTCTCTGTGTAGCCCTGGCTGTCCTGGAACTCACTCTGTAGACCAGGCTGGCCTCGAACTCAGAAATCCACCTGCCTCTGCCTCCCAAGTGCTGGGATTAAAGGCGTGCGCCACCAATGCCTGGCATGCCTAGTGTTTTTTGTTGGCTTTTGTTTTTTGTTTGTTTGTTTGTTTGTTTGTTTTAGATTTAACGTTCTCTTTGACTGAAGTATCCATCTCTTCTATCTTTTCTTCAGTGCCTGAGACTCTGTTTTTTCATGACTTGAACTCTGTTGGTGAGTTTTACCTGAGGTTCTGTTTATTCATATTGTCTTTGAGTCCTTCGAGTATATTCACACCTGCCGTTTGAAGCCCCGGTCTTATGCTTCAACTCTGTTGCATCACAAAGCACCTACAGTAGTAGGATTATGTTGCAGTGAGCCACAGGGAAAGGTCCTTTGTGATAGTATGTGAAACTCTAATTGTAAGACATTACAATTAGAGGATGAAATTCCTTTAGCAAAGAAGTTTTTTTTTTTTTATTTTTTTCCTTTGAGAAAAGGGTTATAAATAAGTGTTTAAAGTTAAGCATCAAAGTTCAAAATTCTATTAAGTTTGATGGAGCTATAATGACTGCTTTGGGGAAGGAAAATAAGCCACTAGCAAATGATGAATGACAACTTGGCTGTTTGGATGCTGTTTAAATAGCTGGAATTTGGGCAGCTGGGGTCTGTAACATGCTTTCATTTGTAAAATACACAGAAAGGTAGGTTATGCCAAGAAACAGCTTAAATATAGGATTAAAATATTTAATGTGTGTGTGTGTGTGTGTGTGTGTGTGTGTGTATACATGCATGGATGCATTTATATACAGGTATGCTTGGAGGCCAGAAGTGGGTGTTAGATCCCCTAAGCTTGAGTTACAGGTGGCTGTGAGTCACCTAATGTAGAGCTGGGATTCAACCTTCAACCTCTGCAAGTGCTCTTAAACTGCTGAGCCATCACACTAGCCCTTAAAGATAGGAGTTTTATCATACATATATGGTTGAATTTGAGTTTTATCATACATATATGGTTGAATTATAATACATATTATATGTATTATATCATCCATACAATATAAAACATGTTTCCTCAATAAAATTATCACATATGTATTTAATGAGAAACTACTGAAATGTTCTATAAGGGGTCACTAAATAAAAATGCCTTTGTTCGGGGGGAAAATATTTATTTTAATCTTTGCACATCTTTGTTATTTCCCTAAAATAGATCTTGATTTGTTACTTAGGCCCTGAAGCATAAGCTTCCAAGGGCCAAGACTCAAGTTCAGCTGCAGCTGGAAAGAAAAAGTAAGAATTACAATCTTTATTTCAGGGACTTCACAGTTAACAATAGTAGTTAGTAACTTAGCCTTATCAGGAGAGATAAAATGACAAATATGTATGTATCACTTCAGTACAAACTAAATGCTCATGTATATACCCGCTGAATTAGTTCTTACCAGGGCTGAGTGTCAGTATGCATTCCTACTCTTCACTCATGTACTCAGAGACCATGTGCTAAGCTGCCGGGACAAGCTCTGGTTGGATGAGAGAAGATGATGCGTGGCAGCCCCCAGCATGCCATTGTGATATATCCCACGTCAGGTGGAGGGGCAGTGTCTGCTCTGAGCAATAGAATCTTTTTTTTTTTAAGATTTATTTATTTTATTTATATAAGTACACTGTAGCTGTCTTCAGAAACACCAGAAGAGGCCATGGGATCCCATTACAGATGGTTGTGAGCCACCATGTGGTTGCTGGGAATTGAACTCAGGTCCTCTGGAAGAGCAGTCAGTGCTCTTAACCACTGAGCCATCTCTCCAGCCCCTCCCCCCATTGAAACTTCCAGAGGGAGCTATATGCCATGCTGGGTTGATACTGTAGCCTCTTAGGTGGCAGTGTTATTTGAGGAGGAAGGCAGTGTGCAAACCCTAGAGATAAGAAGAACAGGAGTAGCCCATGGATACTAAAAGCAGGAGCAATTGGCCAAAGTACATAAGAGGTGAGAGAGAAGGTGGACTAGCCTGACAGCAGGCACTCTGACTTCTAGTCTTCATAAGGAAATTGTCCTTCCTCCTCCAGGGAAAGTTAAGCCAGTGAGAATCCAGTAATGGGATTTAAAATGATGCTTGTCAAATGACAGCTTAGGAAGTATGATTGCTTGACTATCAGAATGACTATTGCAGTTTTTGAGGGGGTTGATGCGGCAAGTGTTAATGAGTTGTTGAAGGATGAAAAAGAGGCTTTGAAAAGCCATGGAGCTACAGAGATGCAGGGTGAACAGTCCTCACTAGGGAAGCCTATGTCTGCACGCTTTTAATGTAGAATCTATAAGCCAACTGTACAGTTTGCCTTGAAAATTGATATTTTACTCTAAATTCAATGCATGCATGTTGGCAACATACCTTTATCTACCTCTTCAGTTATGACTTTTATCATTTTTTGCTGCTTCTGAAATACCAAATTTTATAATGTTAAAAATCAAACAAATGATATTGTAGGAATGATATATCACTTAAAATATATCTTTTATGACCCCTCAAGACCCATTAAAGTAAAAGCTTCTTAAAATATATACATATATGAAAAGATGGAAGTGGAATCACCAAATACCTGAAAAGAACACATCTCTTGCCCCTAAGTAAAGGGTTCTGACTAATTATAGTTAGCTATTTAATTACAGAATAGATGGGATGCTACACTGTATTGTATCACCCCATTTAAACTGTTATCACTTGAATCTTTGGATAAAAGTTTTTGTCTTATTAATGGCCCCCAAAGAGTCTAACATAGTACCCTTCACACAGTAAATACTGTGTGATGATAATAAGGAATTGGTTTGTAATATCTATAAATTTTTGATGTGAAGCTTTCTTTGACTGATCGATTTTCTATTTTCTTTCTATGACATTTCTATTACAGCAGCATTAGTGAGTCTTGTAAATGGAACAGCTGTATACTGGAAGAAAAGGAGATGATTTTATTAAAATCAATTAACAAACTGGGTACATTGACACACACCTGTAATCTTAGCACTTGGGAGGTGGAGTTAGGAAGATCATAAATTCAGGGTTAGCCTGGGCTACTTAGAGAGTTTGCAGCAAGCCTGGGCAGTCTATATAGCAAGTGCCTGGGTCAAGAAAGCAAACCCAAGGCTGCATGAGGGTAGAATCCGCCTGTAGCAGAGTTTCCCCCAATTAATTTAAATGTTAGTGCGACAGGAAGCCTGTGATTGGACAGGGAAAAGGGATGGGGAGCTAGGAGTTTCAGTGACCAAGACAGAGAGAGGACAGAGAAGGAAGATGGAGGAGGAACAGGACGATACAGATTCTGCTTGGCTTTAAATAGCCATAGGTAGTTATGGTTATCTATAAGGGATGGAAAATTACAGGATACAATTTGTCTTATCTAGGTAGGCAATTTATATCATTATCAATTGGCTCTGAAATTATTGTGTGGGTATCTTGTGAATTGAGAATGTATTAATATATAAATCTGACTCATTATAAGTTTCTAGAGTTTTAATTTTACCCGTTTACTGGGGTTTGGGTTTGCTGATCACAGGGTGTGAATGGCTGGAAATGTGAGCGGAATCTACAGCAAGAGAAACATGGGGCTAGCCTAGAGGCAGAGGTGGTGAGACTGCTGGCAGACTTTTTTAATATTTCCAGCAACAGCTGCCAGCCAGGTTCCTGTGGCTGTGTTGATGTCCCTAACTGCTGTCACTACTGAAAGGCCATGGCTTGTCCTGCAGCCTGAGCCCATGTTCATGTCTGTGGGCCATGCCACCACTGGGGGCATTCTGATCTGAGTGTCTACCCTGCCACCAGAGGCCATGGTGGTGTCGAGGCCCATGCTGCCACTGAAGGCCGTGTCTGGGTCCATGGTTCTAGCTCGGCTGGGAGTTGTGTTCATCTGTGCTGTCACTAGAAACTGTGTGGAGGCCTGTGAGCCATAGTCTCCCTGACTGTGAAGGGCAAACAGGCTACTTTGCTATGATGTGGATGATTGTAGATGCAGTTGAGAGGGAGGGACATGGCAGGCTTCAGTGACAACCCCTGCCTCCACCCCAGCTGCCCCCATCCCCTACAGTAACAGCTTAGACAGAAAGCCACCGAAGGGAACTCTTAAAAGAAATACTGAAATAACCCTTTCCTCCCCAAATAAAAGTAAAGTAGCCTCACCTCTCAAATTTTCCTCCATATTGTATACATATTTACACATTGATTCACCCTACCCTTGAAAAATGATATAGAACCTCATTTTTCTGGTGGGAACTAATGAGAACATTTTTACATTTTCAGTATGCACAACAATTTACGGAGACATTCAACTTTCGTTCTCCTTTGTGTGTGAGTGTGTATGTGTCTGTGTGTGTTCATGTGTAGACAGTTGTGTGTGTTCAAATGTGCATGTGGAGGCCAGAAGACAGTCTCTGGAACTTAGTTTTTTAAAAAATGTGTCTAGTGGGGCCGTTAAGAGCACTATCTGCTCTTCCAGAGGTCCCTAGTTTAATTCTCAGCAACCACATGGTCACTCACAACCATCTGTAATGGGATCTGATACCCTTTTCTGGCCTACAGGTGTACATGGAGATAGAGCACTCATACATAAAATAAATAAATAAATAAAAAAAACCCTTAAAAGAATGTGTGTGGTGAATGCATGTGTGTATATATGAGTGTACAAGTGAACTTCTCTGTGAGTGTGGGTGTGGGTGTGGGTGTGGGTGTGGGTATGAAGCCAGAAGCTGGACTCAGGTATTCCCCTCATCATTTCCCAGTGTATTTTTGAGACAAAGGTCTCTTTATCTGGATCTGGTTTTAATGGCTGGCTAGTCTGGCTGGCCAGTGAACTCCAGGGATTCCTCAGTCCCTCTCCCCCAGCACTGCAACTGCAGCAGCTATGTGCTGTCACCTCCCCCGCCCCCTACATATCCCCCCTTCCCCCCCACCCCTGTTTCCTTTGTGGGAGCTAGGGATCCAAACCCAGCTTGTCTGCCTGTGCAGGAAGCACTTCATCCACTGAGACATTCCTCCAGCCCCCAGTCTCTGTTCTGTGTGCACAAGTCCAATTTCATAACCCCAAACTATGAAACTGAGCTAACAAATAAAAAATACCAGTTGGCTAGGATATTATAATCTATATTAAAGCACTCAATTAATTTGTTCTTCTTTAATCTATTTGTTAACTGGTACCTTAGAAAACTTAGATGTGCTCTGCTATTGTATTGTTAGGGTACGGAGATTAGTATAAAGAAAGTTTGAGACAGTATTTTTCATGGGCTTGAGCTACCTTCTGTGTACTAAGAAGATCATGAAATCACCCTCAAAGCTACAAGATAGTACACTCTGGCAGGATAGACATTTCATTAATAAGTCAACACAGAGAAAACTAGTTTTTAAAATTTGGTCACATTTTGTTCAAAATAAGCTCTCATGATTTTCCTCCTAGTCACAAAATTGTCAGTTACAGTCAAATACCTGGAACGGGAATGACCACAGTTGAAATATTTTTTCTTATAAATTCTACAATAGATTTAGCTTGCCATTCTGGGAACCATTTTAGATTGTTATGAATGAGAGGACATGGTTGCATTAAATTCATCCTCTTACACTTTTGTCCTCCTTTTCTTTCTGCTGCTATGACAAATACCATGGCCAAAAGCAACCTGGGAGAAAAGTTTAGTTTACATGTCACAGCCTATCATTGAACAGGAACCCAAGGCAAAAACTGGAGCAGAAGCCATGGAGGAGTGCTGTGTACTGGCTTGCTCCCCATGGCTTGCTCTGCTTACTTTTATATACTATCCAGGTCCTTCTCCCTGGGGTGGTACTGCTCACAGCTGGCTCTCCCACAGTAATCATTAATTAAGAAGATGCCCCATAGACCTGCTTGCAGGCCGTCAGATGCAGGCATTTCCTTAGGATCCTCTTCCCAGAGGACCTTACCTGTGTCAAGTTGGGCAGATGCTAACCAGTGTGACACAGGACTGTCAGGGATTGCATGCAGCTTTTCAGAAGACTGATAGAATATATTCTATTCCATGGCTGTTCTACTTAAAGATTGGCCAGTGCTTTCATTTCAGGGAAGGCAAAATGGAGAACCTTAGGAGAACTTCGTTAAAAGCTCAGTGTTTGAAGAAAAAGAGCAACACTGGAGATCTTTCTTCTCTCTCTCTCTACCTATATACATACATGCATGTACACATATGCATATATGTGTATGTATATATATGTGTATACATATATAAGTATATATACATATGTACCTTTATACACATATACCTAGATATGTATGCATATGTACATATATATACACATGTATAAATCATATCTATATACAATATATAAATACTATGTATATAGGTACACACACATAATGAATTAACATAATCACTTGTTGGTTCTAGATTTTATTCTGTTTTGGTTCCTAAATTTTAGATATGTATGTATATGACATGAAAGTAGAGGTAAAATGAGTGGGAGGGGAAGATGATGAGGGTAGGAAGGGGGGCTATAGGATATATACTTGTATGAAAACTTTAAAAAATAAATTAAAAATGGGTCAAATATGATGATGTAAGACTCATACTTTGAGACTATTGGGAGAGAACTTATGGAAACAATTAAGGACATATCCACAGGCAATGACTTTGGAACGGGATTTAAATGGCTCAGAAAATAATAGCAAAAATGGACAATGGCCTACATAAAATTAGAAAGCTTAGACTTAAGAACTTAGCTCAGAGGGAGAGTGCTTTCCTAGTATCATAGGAAAAGACAGAAACCTTATGCACACTGACAGAAAAATTAAGTATCAAGACAGATAGGTCATAGAAAGGAGGAAAACTTTGTCAGTTATTCACCTAACAAGTGATTGATACTTTGCACACAGAAATAACTAAACAAAAAAAGTCAAAAGAGCAAATAAACCAGTGAATAGAGGGTGTGAGGAGATACTTTCAAGCAAACATGTAGAAATGGCTAACATGTGGGACATATTCAGTATCTTCAGCAATCAGCAAAATGAAAATTAGAATTACATCGAGAAGCCATTCAGACACACTCACAAAACGAGAACCGTTGGTAAGGATGTGGGACATAGGAACCCTTAAAACCTCATTGGGATTGTAAAATAGATTACTTTGGTCACCATAGAAACCAACACCATGGGATTCATTTCTAAGTATACAGCAGCAGCTCTGCGTCTCCAGGTTTGACACAGCACTATCCACATAGCCAAATTATGGAGTCAGCATAGATGGCGAGTCAACAGATGGGTGGATGGAGAAAATTTGAGATATATGTTTTATGCACTTAATTTTTTTCTGGGGGCCAGAAAGATGGTTCAGCAGTTAAGACCACTTGCTACCCTTCTGAGTTCTATTCCTAGCAACACAGGGTGTTTTATAAGCACCTGTAATTCCAGAGCCAGGGATCTGACATCCACTTCTGGCCTCCATGGGCATCAGACATGAACACATTGTACTTACATACATATAGGCAAAGCCAACAGACACATAAAGTTTTCTTTGTAGAGATCCTAACTATTGTAATCTTTACTTACCATGCATAAGTCAACTAAACAGTTCAATATCTGACCAAATGAAAAAATTAATATCACTATCAGACACCATAGTTGGAATCCCAAAGGACAGAAGAGAATATGTCTTACCTTGAGGAGACTCCTCCGCCTGAGCTCAGGAGAAGGCTGAGGGCTGGATATGGCAGGCTCTGGGTTTCTGCTTGCAATGATGTTAGGGTTGCGGTTTACATGAGTACCGTGCTTGGTGACACCAGGACTTTTGGGGACAGGCCTTGTAGTAAGAGTGTTCTGTACAGTTCTGTTCCATTCTGTCACCAGCAAAATGTCTGTTCTGACTTTGCTTAGTTTGCTGTTAGTTCTGTGAAGATTGCGAATAGTAAATACTTACGCCCTTGTTCCCTGAATGAGCCACCCTTTAGAAAGTGTTTCATAATTCCCCTTACCGGTGTCTTAATGCTGAGAATGCCTTGGAGCATACTGTTGGCTCCCAGGTATAGGTTTAAATTTATTGTGAAGAATTACATCTATTTCCAAGCTAACTAGTGATTCAGAGTAGGAAAGAGATGATGCCTGTCAGTGATGGGTGGTCTCTAGATGGGCCCCACTAATAAACTGATCATGCAAGTAGAAAGAACTGTTTTTTAAAGGGCAGAACTGTGAGATGGTGCTATGTTCACATTCTTGACTATAACCATTGCACCATAGGAAACCACAACAAAATATCCAAGACAAATGTATACAATCAAATGTTCAAAATATATACTTAAAAAAGCAAAACTCACAAACCAGTTAGAAATAGTCTATGCAGTGAAGCAACTTGGGTTTCTTTCTTTTTTTATTATTAATATAATATTAATATATAATTAATATTATATATTAATATTATTATATTAATATATAATTTATTATTATTTTGCAACTTGGGTTTAAAAAACTATTGAATGAGCAGATTTTCAAGTTTTTGCTTTCACTATTTACACTCCACCGATAACTTGGGACAAATGAAGTGTTTGGTACAGAGGGAGAATTCAGAGCAGCCACCTCTGGGATAGAAGACGGTTCTTCTGAGGATTTAAAAACAAGCAGAGCAGTTCCTGGAGAGGTTAGCTTCTTTTGTCATTTTCAAGGTAGGACTTGCTGTTTCCCATGCACACACCCTGACCCTGGCCCGGGGGTTATTTTTATATTCTTATTATGTTTGTTATGTTGTGAATGGAAGTTTGTCCATCACTGGGTCAGCTGTCCTCTAGGGCTCAGGTCTGATTTGATATACACAAGTGAAAAGCTTGTCTATAGGTAGCTCTGATGGTGACACCAGAGACTCAATAGTCACAGTGGCAGGCAGTTATTTCCCTAGGGGCCAGAATGTGCCCAGAGGGCCAGTATTGTTACTGTGGGTCCCTTTGGGTGTGTATCTAAGAAAGTAGTTAAATTATTAATGTTTCTACTTGAGAGAATGTTAACCTAACTTTATGATAATATAACTGTCTTTATTGGCTGAAAGCCCAGTGTATCATTAGGTGAGAACAGCACAGAGACGCAGAAATTAAAAAGGGGGGTAAGTGTTTGGCAGCCACATTGCCAGTGTAGATTTATTTCCTGCATTTCTTCCCGGGTGTGATTTGCCCTTAGCTTACATATCCTTAGTCTTCCGAGTCTGTTTCGGTGACTGTTGCACAGTAGCGGGAGTGAGTGAGCCCCTCCCCTGACTTACTTGGTGAGCTTGTGTGACAGCATCTTGCCGAGCTCCCGCTCTCTGGCACAGCGCTGCTGGTATTTCTCTACCTTTCTCGCATTGGACTCTTTCTCAGCCTCCAGTTTCTCGAGCTCAGACTCAAGGTTTTTAATCCTGAGTTCCATTTGACTCATTACCGAGTCATTATTACTGTCTCTTAATGCCAATGCATGCTTTTTGTCTTCTAGTTTTGCCTATAGAAAATTAAAAGGATATACTTTTAATATAATTACATGTAACACTCAAAATACTTAATGTGCTTACTTTAGTTTTGATTCCCAGAGTAATTTTAAATATGTGAAATAAGATGCCAGAGTTTAAACTTTCAATACCAACCCCATTAAGTCCAGATCCTAAAATGATACTTGGACATCATTTTGGTTGGAGTGGAGCGTGACCCGGGGCCTCCTGATGCTGCTGAGCCACAAGTCTTAGTTCTGCATTACGCTCATGCTTGCCCTCACACAATCAGACAGGTCACAGAGTGGAGCTGACTCGAATTTCACCCCTCCCCCAATAGTGTAACTTAAGGATAATTCAAAATCGTGGTGAAAGCATGTTATATTCCAATTTCTTTTTCCCTCCTAGGGGTATTGTTTTAAATTGCTTAAAAAGCTGAAAATAATTATTCTGAAAGATTAATTGTATTTTAATGATGGAAATGGAAGTAATTAAAGGGATAAACAGATGTCACCCGCCTTCTAGAAATTTCCAACACCAGCTGTTATAAGACTCATAGAGGACACACACATGCAATTCAGTAAAATTAACTTGGGATATAACAGATCTGTTGTCCTGTAAAAGTGGCTGCCTGTCTTTTAAATGTCAGCATCCCCTCCTTTCAGCCCCCTTTGATCCAGTCTCTCCTCCCCCGGACCTACCATGTTCTCTCTCAGCTGGTGCTGCAGGTCCAGTGCATCCCTTTGCAGACTCTTCTGATCCTCATGCAGCTTCTCATATTGCTTTTGTGCTATTTTTATTGATAACAACTCCTGCTCAATGTATTTAAATTGTATATCCAGAGGTAGATATTTGGAGGTTATAGTTCCCCATTTTTCTTTCAATTCTTGGATCTATATGAATAAAAATCACATAGCCTGGTCAAAAAGGATTTAGTCTTGGAAAAGTCTAACAGAAAAAGAATAGCAAACATAAATTCAGTTGCAATGCACTATAATCAATAGCAGAGTCTTTGAATGTAATCCATTGAACTTTGTATAAAATCAAAGAATGAAAGCTACAGAGAATTACAAAAATATTCTTTAAAATATTTTTAATAATTCTTTGAGAATTTCATACAGTGTATTTTGAGGATATATATTCCCCTCTCCCAGCTCCTCCCAGATCCACCTTCACCTTCCTACCCAGTCAACTTGATGTTCTCTCTCTCTGTGTCTCATAAAGATCCATCTGCCTCTGCCTCCCCAGTGCTAGGATTAAAGGAATGCACCAGTGATGGCACACACTTTTGTTTTTGTTTTTCAAGACAGGTTTTCTCTGTGTAGCTCTGGCTGTCCTGGAACTCACTCTGTAAACCAGGCTGGCCTCGAATTCAGATATCTGCCTGCCTCTGCCTCCGAAATTCTGGGATTAAAGGCATACGCCACCACTGCCTAGCTGATGGCACACGTTTTTAATCCCAGCACTCAGGATACAGAAGCAGACAGAGCTCTGAGTTTGTGGCCAGCCTGGTATCCATAACAAGCAGACAGCTAGGGCTACACAGAGAAACCCTGTCTCAAAAATCAAAAACCCAAAACCCAAAACCAAAAATCAAACCAAACTAAACCACCTCCCCCCAGTACCAGACTCCCAGAACAAGAGTCTGAAAATAACAGTATAATTAATTAATCTGAAAAATGTGAAGGCTAAAGTTGCATATCTTTTTCTGAATTGGGGATGTTCCTTGTTCATTTGAATGGCTGTCTTAGTAGCTTTTTTATTGCTGTGAAGAGACACCATAACCAAAGCAACTTACAAAAGAAAGCATTTTGGGGCTGGAGAGATGGCTCAGTGGTTAAGAGCACTGACTATTCTTCCAGAGGTTCTGAGTTCAATTCTCAGCAACCATATGGTGGCTTAAAACCATTTGTAATGGGATCCAATGGCCTCTTCTGGTGTGTCTGAAGATAGCTACAGTGTACTCATATAAATAAACATATATATGTATATATACAGGGGGTGAGTCCATGATCATGGTGGGAAGCCTGGCAACAGGTAGGAATGGGGCTGGAACAGTAGCTGAGAATTTATATGTTTCATTGACTGGGAGTAAGCACTTAACTATATGAGCCTATATAGAGGCCATTTTCACTCAAACCACCAAAGCTGCATTAGAGGAAGTGATGATGTTCAGCAAGGACCTTGAAAGAATCTCCCAGCACAGAAGTCTAGTGATAGGACCATCCGTTTTCAAACAAGATTGGCTTAGCTCAATCTTTTAGTCTTTCTACAAAATAAGAGTGAATTGATTTGTAACACTTGTGGAAAAATAAGTATAAAACAGTATAAGTATAGTTTTTCTGACAAGAAACAATGTGGGATGCCTGGATATTCACATGCAAAAAAAAAAATTGTACTCTGTGGTAGTTTGGGTATGCTTGGCCATGGGAAGTGGCACTGTTAGTAGGTGTGGCCTTGTTGGTGGAAGTGTGGCCTTGTTAGAGGAATTGTGTCACTGTGATGGCAGCACTTTGAGGTAATATATATTCATAAGCTCTTCCCAGTGTGAGTCCATCCCCTCCTGGCTGCCTTTGGATCAAGATGTCGAACTCTCCGTTCCTCCAGCACCATGTCTGCCTGGATGCTGCCATGCTTCCCACCATGATGATAATGGATGGAACCTCTGACTATGTAAGCCAGCCCCAAGTAAATGCTTTCCTTTATAAGAATTGCCTTGGTCATGGTTTCTCTTCACAGCAATGAAGCCCTACCTAAGACACACTCTTAAATAACATGCTTACAATGTGAACTCAAAATATACCTGCTACATAGAAGAAATAAAGTCCTAAAGCTTCCCCGTGTGCTTCTGAGTGCATTTTCAAAGGCGTCAGGACTGGATCTGGTGTTTATTTCTGCGACTCATCAAAAGCACAAACGGGGTAAGTAGGCTTCAGCAGCTGCAACGGCATTGTGTTTGAAAAGATACCACCAAGAAAGTGAAAGGTAGGACTGGAGAGGTGGCTCGGAGGTTTTGAGCACTGGCTGCTCTTTCAGAGGACTAAGGTTCAATTCCAGTACCCTTACAGTGGCTCACAGCTACCTACCTGTTCCAGGGGACCTGATACCCTCTTCCAGTTTCTAAAGTCATCAGGTGTATAAATAGAACACAGACATACATGTTGGCAAAATACTCATAAAATAAAATAATCTGTACTTATTTTTCCCTCTAAAATATGAGACCTATATTTAGAAACCCCAACATGAATGTCTGAAAGAAAGGAGTCTGTGTTCCTGTATATGAGAAACATGTTTGGAAAAAAAAAAAAACGTGAGTTGGGAGTACAGATGACGTATGTCAGATGGGAGGGGTGTCAGTCACTCATAGTGATGACAGTAATTCTTTTTTTTTTTTTTAATTTTATTTTCTATATTCTATGTTTACATTCCAAAGGCTTTCCCCTTTCCCAGTTCCCACCCACCATAGTTCCCATAGTTCCTCTCCCCCCCCATCTGTTCCCCAATAATTCCCCCTCCCCCCTCGGTTTCTTTACTAAACTGGAAGCAATCTTTACAGGCCCAGGGTCCTCTCCTTTCTTCTTCTTGGGAATCATTTGACTTGCTATTTGTGTCTTGAGTATTTAGGGCTTCTGGGCTCATTAATATCCACTTATCAGTGATTGCATTTCATGTGCATTCTTTTGTGATTGGGTTAATTCACTCAGGATGACAGTAATTCTTAAGAAAGTATTTGAAAATCATACCCTTGATAAGGGATTCATATCTAGAATAAAGGACTACTATAAATAAATGATAACACAGCTTAAACCTGGAGATGTTAGAGAATGAACATGTCTTCCCAGTAAGAAATCACCCCAACACTTAGAGATTATAGACAAACCTTGTAGGGAACCAGCCCTGGACAGAAACCCCTAGTCATTTATATAGTTTTACAGCCCCAGGTTATACTTCAAGCAATGAAACATGTAACACAGTGACAGGGACTCTGAGGTTTAGTTGTCTGGACAAATTGTGATATTTACAATGTCTGCTGGGCTGTTCTGTATGTTCTTCCTGATGAGAGAAGTGGGGGCACTACTTTAGCTAAATTCTACATTGTGTACCTTAATATTTCCTAAGTTTAGTAGGACCGTTAGAACAGCAGTTCACTACTCTCAGTTTCTCTTGTGTTAGAGAAAGAATATAAATAGTTCCTTCTGCAAAGAAATATACGAACCACTAACAAGTGCACAAAAAGGCTCGTGCTCACCATGCTCTTAGTAAACTGGTAAGCATAAAAGAAAACCTCCATGCTGTATTCTTCATATCAGAAGGTTGGAAAGGTTTTCACTTGAAATGGTAGAGCAAGAGCATTGGCAAGGACATGGAGAAAACCACAACTCCCATTCAACGACACCTCAAAAGACTGAATAGAGTTACCACATGACAGCTATTGACTGTAAATATTCATGAAAGAAAACTTAAACCATACAAACACAAAAACTTGTACATGTAGGTCTATGGCAGCAGTATTCACCGAAGCCTGAAGAAGAAACCATTTAAAGGCACATCAACTGAGGAATGAATAGAATGTATAGTATGTTAGCACTGTATCAATGGGACGATATGACTTAGGGACAGGGAGAAGTTAAGTTCTGATATCTTTCGCTATATCATACTCTTTGAAGCTGCTTTTGCCAAAAGGACTTGGGCCCATCTTGTAAGTAAAGAAAGGAGATGCCATCTCTGCCTTGTTCTGTTTATCTCCTGATTAACTGCACTAACTTCTTAACCACGTACAAATGTCTTTTAAGTCTTTTAAATCTGTGGCCACCTTGATTCTAAGACCAGGATAACCTTACAAACTGGAGGCAGTTACTTATCATGGCGAGGTTACACTCTGGAACTGGAGTGATTATCTTATAGGGACCAGAACAATCGTCCCTAGCAAGGACAGCAGTAACAAATGCCTTGACCTTCTCTAGGACTGATACACTTTTGCCCTCTGTCCAGTTCTTTCTCAGCATGGCTTAAAGGTCATGTCACCATCCTGAAGATGGACGTGGGTTACATGGACTTTTATCGGTTCCTCTCCTCAGTGAGAATATTGATCCAATATCCTGTCTGTTTTCACTACTCATCTCTTTGATTAGCTTATTGGTAAGGTTACAACAGACATGAATACTGAAAATAAAATGCAAAGCAAAAGGAAAAAGACCCTAGATTACAGACTGTGTGATCCTTGGTTGTGACTCATTCATGATAGGCAAGGTGAGGGGAACACAGTTGGTAGGTGGTTCTCTAAGGCTGATCAGGAAGACGGTGAGTGATGCCTGTAGGGTATGTAGCTCTGGCTCCTCCACAGGATGGTGAGAGCCGTCCCCAACCCAGGTGGTGCCTCCATAGGATGGTGAGAGCCGTCCCCAACCCAGGTGGTGCTGTCTTATCAAATGCTTCTGACCGGCATCTATTAAGTAACTGGACTAATAGGTATGCTAATTATATTCCAGAAACAGCTTCCAAATGAAATGGATGCTATTCAAGACTTAGTGGTTTGTGATGGTGTGTACTGCTTGGCTTTACATACCATTTTGAGTGCAACAGAATACCTTTTCAATGGAAAAATAATAAAATTTTCACTGACCCCAAATGGGAACATTTAAGGGTCTCCAAACAAATTAAATTTACCTCATTTTTTAACATATCCACTGAAACATTCACTTCAAGTTCTTTAGTTTTTAAATCTCCATGGCAACTAAATTCTCCATTTTCATGGTCATTCAATTTCTTTCTCATTACTCCTAAGTGTTTCTTTATTCTGCAAAAGAATACAGTCAGTATGGAAAGTTTTTAAAAGAGTAAATGCTTACCAATTTTTCAAATGGATTGTATTTCCTATCATGTTTTTACATATATTATTTCTTTTAAAATAAATCTATATCTTATGATCTCTCATTTGTTTCAACTTCAATTATTGAAAGTATTCTAATAAAATTATAATCAGGTAAATATAATGAAGAAAAATTTTATGGTATTTATGGCAGATAATGAACAAATGCTATAACCATATACACAATTGCTTTAACTGTTAATGTCTACTTTAGTATTATATTATGAAGAACAAACTAATTATTAACAATTAGTAATAACCCAGAGATCAGTCATTAAGGTAAAGAAGAAAAATGTGGATATGTGTGAATTATATGCAGATATACACCACTTTACATGAGAGTGGAATATCCATAGATTTCAGTATTTGTGGAGGTTCTAAAACCAACCAAACTTCTGCAGATAACAGGGGTGAGTATATTTTAGTTGTATGTGTGTATATATGCACATATACAGATATTTATACATGTATAGATATATACACACAAATTTAGCAACATGTATGCCCCATAAATGGGTGACACCCATGGAAAAGGAACATGTCTGCATGAGATCATAATTGAAAAAAAGAAAGGCAGAAAGAAAATAAAAACTAAAGATAATTTTGATAACTGTTTTAGCCGGGAGAATGAAGGATGCTTCCAAAAGAAGGAAAGGGAGAAAAACTGTCCTCACTCTTCTTCTTGAGGCTCAGGGACCATTGTGGACGGAGGGGCAGAGACAATGAAGGACTGCAAGGAAACAGTGGCCCGTGAAACAGGACAGCCGCGCATATATAATGTGCTCATAGTGATTCTGACCACATGTACAAGCCCCGTGCAAGCTCAAGCCAGCCCCAACCTCAGCAAGGACAAGGGGAGGTAGACAAGAAGCCCCACCCCTAGCTGGAGAGCTATTCACAATTAATCCTTGCTGGGAGATAAGAGTCATATTTCTTAAAATGTGTGGACCCTGCAAGTCAACCAGTGGGAGGCCGTACTTTTAGGAATAGATGGGCAGCACAAATTAAAGCTGATGGGTGAGAAAAGGATGCAAAGCTGAGTGGGTAGGAAAGAGGAGGGTGGGCCTGGGGGGAGGGGGAGGGGAAATATCGAAACAATTTAGGAAATTTCAACTAAGAAAGAAGGAAGGAAAGAAAGAAAAGAAAGTAAGAAAGAACAAAGAGAAAGAAAGGAAGGAAGGAAGAAAGGAAGGAAGGAAGGAACGAATGTCTAGCCAGTCATCAACATTGTTCTCAGGTTCATTAGAGAGCAAATACATTTGGCAATCAGATTTTCAGATTGAGTTGTGAGTTTCTGAAGTGAATTTTAAAATACAGTAAGTTTTGGTTGTTAAAACAATTATAAAATGAATTAATATTTAGATGTTAATACAATCAACACAATTGAAAAAGCCTTTGAGTGAAGAGATTTGAAATATTAAAATCTTACTCAGTGAGCTCCCTCTCCAACTCTTCATTTTTGTTCTTCGTTTGATCCAGAGAACACTTCAGAGAGAGTGTGAGTTTGTTGAGTTTCTTTAGCTGCTCCTTTTTGACTCTAGTCTTTGAAAAATAAATCGTAAAATTACTTTTAAAACCTTTATGTGAATTATTCTTTCTTAAAAAATATTTTTTGCTGGGCAGTGGTGGCACACGCCTTTAATCCCAGCACTTGGGAGGTACACAGGTGGATCTCTGAGTTCAAGGCCAGCCTGGTCTACAGAGTGAGTTCCAGGACAGCCAGGACTACAGAGAAACCCTGTCTCTCTCACACAAAAAATATTGTTTATTGAGAATAATATACATTAAGGCAGGTTACTAAAACCATTAGCTTATGAATCCAATCAAATTTCCTTTAAAGCAAAGAGGATTTTCGGTAACAGCAGGCAGTGGTGTGAATACATTCGTCTCAGTGGGACTTTTCATGCCTCCTGCAACATTCCTTTTTTTTTAGATATATTTTTTATTAATATTTCAAATGTCCCCTTTCCTGGTTCCCCCCTCCCCCCCAAAAAATCCCATAAGCTATCTCCTATCCCTCTGTTCCCCAACCAACCCTCTCCTGTCCTGGTTTTCCCCTACACTGCAGCATCAAGCCTTTCCAGGACCAAGGGCCTCTCCTCCCTTTGATGTCCAACAAGGCCATCTTCTGCTGCCTAGGCGTGTGGAGCCATGGTTGTTCCTCAGAAAAGTGGGCATAGGACTACCAGAGGACTCTGTTATACCACTCCTGGGCATATACCCAGAGGATTCTCCAGCATGTAATAAGGACACATGTTCCACTATGTTCATATCATCCATATTTATAATAGCCAGAAACTGGAAAGAACCCAGATGTCTTTCAATGGAGGAATGGATACAGGACATGTGGTATATTTACACAGTGGAATACTACTCAGCTATTAAAAACAATGCAGTCATGAAATTCTTAGGCAAATGGGTGAATCTGGAAAATATCCTGAGTGAGGTAACCAAATCACAAAAGAACACACATGGTATACACTCACTGATAAGTGGATATTAGCCCAAAAGCTTGGAATACCCAAGACACAATTCACATATCAAATGATGCCCAAGAAGAAGGAAGAACAAAGTATGGATACTCTGGTCCTTCTTAGAAGCGGGAACAAAATACCCACAGAAGGAGATACAGAGACAAAGTGTGGAGCAGAGTCTGAAGGAAAGACCATCCAGAGACTGCCCCACCTAGGGATCCTTCCCATATACAGTTACAAAACCCAGACACTATTATCGATGCCCACAAGTGCTTACTGACCAGAGCCGGATATAGCTGTCACCTGGGAGGCTCTGCTAGTGCATGACAAATTACAGAGGGGGATGCTCTCAGCCAGCCATTGAACTGAGTTCAGGGTTCCCAATGAAGGAGCTAGAGAAAGGACCCAAGGAGCTGAAGAGGCTTGCAGCGCCATAGGAGGAACAATAATATGAGTCACCCAGTACTCCCAGAGCTCCCAAGGGACAAACCCACCAACCAAAGAGTACACATGGAGTTACTCCTGTAGCATTCCTATTAGGGAAAGGAGACCTGAGACCCAGGAGAGCAGAAGGCTCACTCACCAAGCCCGCGTGCAGCTTCTGAAGCTCTGCGGTTTTCTCTCCTTCCTCTTGTACCATAACTTCTGCCTCAGAACACCCAGCCTGAAGCCTAAAATGTAGTGTATAAAACAATTACTGTTACAGATGAATTTTTTTTTACAACATTGCACAATGACAAAGGACTTAAATTCTTAAAAAAAAAAAAGGGGATAGATGGCATTTAAGTTTTCCAGCTGTGTTTTATAGAGTATGTGATAATTTTGGGTAAAATGAACTAATATCAGGCAGCTGTTTTCCTTTATGGTGTGGATATTGAACCCGGGCTGTGGGCATACACAGCATGCCTTAATCACCCCTTCTGAGCTGTGTCCCCACACCAACGAACATAAAGCTGAAATGTCTCTGATCGTCTCAGAGCTGCACTGATTCTAACCGGTATCATTTACACATTGCACTGATGATTCGCTCTGTAAACCCTCAGGTTATTTTGTGTGCCCCTTAAATTCATACTTCTGAAAGTGGTCCTGCATCCTCTGTGAACTCTGAACAACTTCTCTTTGTAGATCCTGTGCCTCTTGAAACTAAAACAAAGAATTAAAGAGAAAAATTTGCTAATATTTTAATACAAATCTTCCTATCATGTTTTCATGCTCAAATTATTTTTGAAGAGACTTTTTTAGTATGTATGTATGTATGTATGTATGTATGTATGCTTCAGTGCATGTAGATGCACCACATGTTTCACACATGTCTCTAGAAGCCAGAATTGGGCTTAGGATTTCCTAGAGCTAGAGTTACAGGCAGTGTGAGCTGCCCTATATGGATGCTGGGATCCTGGAGCAGTGCGTTCTCTTAACTGCTGAACCATCGCCTCCCCTGCCCTTCATGCTAAGATCTTATTAGTACACTCAGCCATCATCCCATTGCCTGCATGCTGAGGGGAACTTCTGTGCTATCACTGTGGAGTTAACTGAATTAGTGCAAGAGGGATCTTATCCCCACCAAATCTAAAATACTATTATCTGAGTCACTAATCTGTCTTATGAATGAAATATGATAGTCTGGTTTTGAAACCATACTCCCTCAGACACTCAAATTGATCAAATTTGTAAATGAGAAAAAAGTACTGCCTCAAGTATAACTTTAATAATTCATATAGACGAATAACCAGAGCTATGCAAGCAATGATTACAAAGCAATGCCATGCTCTAAGGGAGATCTGGACGCTAAAGGAAGGCGTGAGAGGCAGCTTCTAAGTGAGATGCCAGAATGCCTGTGTCCGAGGTCCAGCTCTAGTTGCTAATAGCTATTGGTCATGAGCAAATTAGCTTTCTATGCCTTGCTACCTTATCAGTAAGAGAGAGGTAATTACAACTTCTAAAACTGGTCTTTGTGAATAGATTAGAAAATATGCATAAAGTAATTAGAAGAATTTCAAAGACATAGGGAGCCAATAAATAGCATCTGCTGTTGGCATCAGCCCCTGGTGCTGGTTTTATACCGTTCTTCCCTTTAGGCAGGTGGCATGTTCATAGACGCCTTCCACACCAGGTACATGGAATCTCTTCCAAGCCAGTGAAGGTGGCTTCAAAATGGAGGACCTAGACACGTAAAACCTTTATAATTGTACTGGTTACCCGCTTGGTTTCTGCTCAGACCACCTTACATCAGATGTTCTCTCAGTAGGCAATGAAAACCTAGAACAAGACAAACTGCAACTCTGGGGTAAGGTGGTGTGTGGATGAGGTGAGCGTCAGAGGCGGAGGCGTTGGGCTTAATGGTGAATAAAGGCTCTCTTTGTTCTCGGCAAATGCTCTGTTGCCCTGTGTCTGCCAGCACTCTGATGAGCAGACGGTGGTTACTAGGGGTAACTCTCAAGACATGGCACATCAGAAGAGCTTTGATGAGAGCCTCTTTGTTGATGGATCACTCACTACAAATCTAATATCCCAAGTCAGCCTCCATTATAAAGGAAAGCAGAACTCATTTTTACCATTATGAGAAAAATATGAGCATTTGGTAAATAATTCTGTGGTAGATGAAGTTTTATATTTAAGTTTTAAACATATATTTAGATTAAAACTCTTCTTAAGTCAGTGTCTGAAATTATAATTATTGTACGCAGTGCTTAATTTTATCCTAACAGCTGTTTTTTTGGTTTTGTTTTGTTTTGACTTTTCAGCCCCGAGGATGTAATCTTGAATGCTAGGCAAGCACCCACTAAGGTCCACCCCCAGGCTCTACCAACTGTTTAGCAAAAAACATTTTCAGTGTTTTCAAGAAAAAGTGGCATCTTTATCAAACATGATTTCTCCCCTTTAGGCAAATTTATACTTTGACAAGACGAAACAACTAATTGAAGAAAGCATACAAAATTAATGACTTAATTGTTCTGCAAATATAAAGCAGAGGTTGGAAAAACAGTCATGAAATAGCAAATTGTGAGCTACTTCTGAATAAATGAAAATACGTGAATAAAATTGTGAAAGAGAAGAAGCATGATTAAAAGTGAAGAGAGTTAACTCAACCCAAAGGATAGAGCCCAATGACAAAGAAATTAAAAACATGTCCACAAAATCATCTCAGCATCACTAATAAAGGCAAGAAGTGGCAACACAGAGGTCGCTGTGATGAACGGGTATGTGTGACAGCCACACAATAGAGAACTATTCAACAACAGGAACAAATGCAGTTTTAGTACAGAAGTGATAAACTTGAAAATACCACGTGATAGGAACTCAGCAAGAAGGCCTGAATATTTATAGGAACCGTTTAGAAGAATGGGGGGAAATTATATAGCTATACCTACATCTACATCTATATCTATATCGATATTAATTTAGAGTGGGAAGGGCTGGGAGAGATGGAGGACCTAGGAGGAGGGTGACAGGTAAGGGATTTGAAAATTTTCTTTAAGGTCATGAAAATGTTCTGAAATTGTGTCTATGCTAAGAGACCCTGAATTTGCCCTTCAGATGGTCTCCATAAACTGCATGGCGTGGCCATTGTGCCTTTGCTGAGAGGTATGTAATGGGACCTAGGTTTGGTTCCCAGCACTCACACAGTGGCTAACAACCATTTGTAATGGCGAAGGATTTAATACCCTCTTCTGGCCTCTGTGGGCACCAGGCATGCATGTAGTATATAGACAAACATGTAAGCAAAACCACTCATACAAATACAAATTAAAAAAGGAAATCTAAAAGTTCTCTGCACTTTGTATCTTACATGCAGTTTCCTTTCTAAATGTGCTCACCCGCACACAGCACATCAGTCATCTGAAAACACCTATGCAAAGTGTCTGTGCTCTGGTTTTCCTTTCTGTGTTTAACATCTTTTTTTTTTTTTTTTTTTTTTTTGCCAAGGTGATTTTAAAATTTGGCCTTTGGTTCTCTAAAAGTTGTCAGTCAGTTTCTCCTCCTCCTCTTCTTCCTCTTGCTCCTCCTTCTCCACAATACATGAAGGTTTAAGCCCATATCATTGGTGAGAAAAATCCTAAAGCTTAATTAAATGCAAAACTTAAAAAATTATCCAAAGAAAGTAGGTGGTCGATGCCCAGGGACCCTTACTCCACGTGAATGAGTCAAATTCTAACTGTGTAAAACATACGTAGCCTTGTCATGGAGCAAAAGCAGTTCCTTCACACAGGTACAGATTCTGTGAAGTAAACTGCTTTATGAAGCACAGAGTAAGTTTCTTTATCATTGTAAACTAATGAACCTGCATTTTGGCATAGAAATGCCCCAGTTGCAATTTATGACAATGTAGTGATTCAACTCCTCATCCATCCATCCAAGATTTCCAGTAGCTATTTAGCTCTGAATGTCATGATTTCATTTTAGGGTAAGGTGACATTTCCTTAGATTTCAATTAAAACATCATTGTGTATGCATATGCCATGTATATTCAGGGGTCCCAGGAGACAAGAAGATGGTATCATATGTCCTGGAGCTGGAGTTACAGGTGGTTGTAAAATGACCAATGGGAGTTGGGAACTGAATTTTTTTTTTTTTTTGAAGAACAGCGTGCTCTTAACCACTGAGCCATCCATCTAGACCCTGAAATAACATTTTGTTAAATAATGGATTGTGTGTGTGCTCGCGTGTACACACACACACACACACACACACACACACACACACAGAGAGAGAGAGAGAGAGAGAGAGAGAGAGAGAGAGAGAGAGAGAGAGAACATTAATTGTGTAGGTTATACTGTTCAGTGATATATGTACATATATGAATATTAATCAGAGATATTGCAAGTAATGTCAATGAAGTAAAGTCACACACATTAAGGATAATTACAAGCATGCAGCTGGTTTACCTGCTTCAAAGTCTGTCTTACTTTCAGGCGCAGGATCCTCAGAGCCATGTCATAGTGTTGCCTTTCAGAGTCTTCAGGATAAAGTTCATCTTTTCCTGGTAACTGTGTCTTCACCCTTTCACCTTCTCCCTTCTCCTCTTTTTCTTTTAATGCAACTCTGAGGTTAAATATACTTAAAATTCATTTTTTAAAGAACAAAATGTCCATCACTTCATTATTCTAACAAGTCAATATCCCAGCCACTCCTAATCAAATTCTGTGTTTCAATACTTTTTCTTGATGTCATGTTTTCAATCTCTCACTTTAATCTTTTCCAGAGCTCATGTATATTGGGAGGGCAATACTGAAGAAAAGTTGCCTTGACTGGTAAATTTCTGTTAAGAGAAACTCTATAGCTATTTTGGAAAAGCCACCTTGAAACTAATCAGTGATTTGACAAATTAAAAATGATTGTTTGTATATAATTTGACATAATTTTATACATAATCCCCTAATAAAAACAGGTAATATAAAATTAATTCCTAAAAGTTATTGTTTGCAAACATGTATGGGTTAACTAGAAATAAATTTTATTTATTTTTTAAAAGATTTATTTATTTATTTAATGTATACTAGTACACTGTAGCTGTCTTCAGACACCCAGCAGAAGGGGTCAGATCCCATTACAGATGGCTATGAGCCACCATGTGGTTGCTGGGATTTGAACTCAGGACCTCTGGAAGAGCAGTCAGTACTCTTAACCCCTTAGCCATCTCTCCAGCCCCTAAAATTTTTTTATATAACATTACATGTATCCCTCAAATGATTTACAATATGAGAGAGCCCCTTCTGAAGCTTTCAAACAATGGGTATGCTCATTACTAGAATTCAAGGCCAGATTAGGGAGCTTATGTTACCTTTTACTAATGCTTTCAATTCTCCTTATTATAATAAGCAATTTAAAAAATCAATAAAAGATCAATTGATTCAATAATAAAAAGTATTCTGTTTCAACATAGAAAGCTGTTTATTTTATCATTGAGAAAGATGTAGTGAATAAATTAATTGGTCATGTACTCTGCTTAGTACAGTTTAAGAACAATGGTGTTGGGTGTGAGAGGTGACTCAGTGTTAGGGATGCTGGCTGTTCTTACAGAGGATCTGGGTAGGTTCCCAGCTCCCAAAGGCTGCTCACAACTGTCTGTAACTTCAGTTTCAGAGGATTCAGTGTGCTCTTCTGGTCTCTCTGCCTGCACATATAGTATGTATACATATATGAGGGCAAATATTCACACACATGAATAAGAAAGAACAAAAGTATAACTGGGAGTGTAACTTAGCAGTGTGCGCGGCCTCACAAAGATGACATTTAGTCTCCAGCACCAACAGTAAGTGTAAAGAGGTCAGCCGCGCAGGTTCTAAAACTTCTGTTTGAAAACATAAGTGCTTCTTACACTGGTGGGATTGTAAATTAATACAGCTTTTGTGAGGACAACTTAGATCAAAGTCTCTTTATATTTCTATTTATTTTTAATTTTTGAGACAGGGTCTCACTCTCTGTAGTCCAGGGTGGAACTCACTATGTAGCCCAGGCTGGCCCTCACCTTCTGTCACCCTCTGACTCTGCCTCCCCAGGGATGAGATCGCATCCACTCACTTATTGATTAAAGCCATTTTAAAAGAAGGTTCTGTATCAGATAATCATTCTATGTTGAAAAATAAAAATAAGTGATTAAAAACACAAAGAACAACCTATAAACAGTTTTCCTGGAATAGGAATAACATGCTTTTCTAGTGAGAAATCACCCCATACACTTAGAGATGAAGGGAAGGCCCTGTCTGGCTCTGGCCAGCCTTGAACAGAAGATTTTACTGACTTATACACCTTAGGCTTACATAGTGCACAAACAACATCTCTGACTTTCCTAAGTCCTGGCCTTAGGGTACACTTTGGGCAATTTGGACAGAGACAGGAGGCTGCAGATCTGGCCATGTGGGCAAATGGGAGGTTTACACAGGAAAGACATTGCCAGAGTTATTTCTTAAGTACACCAGTGTTGTTCTTTTTGAATGTTTGTTACCCAGGGTCATCTTGCCCAAGTGGCAGAATTATGTTTTTCCTGAGAAAAGCACAAAGGGACGTAAAGGCAGACCAGAACTTGACGACAGTTGTGACCCTACCTGTCACCCTTGAGCATGCTCTTAGGGGCTGGGCACAATGGCTGGTCAGTCCTGGCAAACGAGCATTTCCATCCAAGCGTCACACCTCTTGTTTATTTATAACAGGCCTGGTTGGCAGATTACTTATCTTTGGGATGTTTTAGGGAGAATTAGCTCCTTTAGCTAAATTCTCCTTTTTAAATGCCTCTTACCATCAATTCTCTTACCTTGAGTTTCTTCTACACCATTCCTTAAAACAGACAGACAAACAAACACATAAAAAGCACGGCCAGATTCCCATTGCTGAATATGTAACAAGACCATGCAGTAGGCACCACTATGCACCTAATTATTGGAAATTCGCAGGGGCAACAGCCTCTTACAGTCTTTGCGAGGATTTCACCATTCATAGGACTAGGAAGTTTTCTGCTATTCAAACCCTGCCGGTTATGCAGTGACGGTTTCCCACTCCAAGCCTTTGTACTCTAACCTTGATCTCACTGGCTCCCTTTTCAGCACCTCTGCTTCTGCTCCAGTGCCTTCCATGTTTCCAGTTTGTCTTGTAAGTAGCTCACAGGGCTCATTTTCAGTTTTTGTTTGCTGTATGTTAGAACAGGGGTCTGTCTCTGTAAGAGAGACAGTGGTCACTTTTTTTAAAAATTGAAAAGTTTTTTTTTTCCCCACACAATATATTCTGATCATGGTTTATTCTCTTCCCAGCTCCTCCCAGCTCCTCCCCACCAATCCAATTCCACACCATCTTTCTCTTTCTCTTTAGAAAATAAACAGACATACAAAAAGCAAGCCAGGTCTCATGGCCTGAAGACATCAGTCACACCCTCTCACAGCTCCCGTTGGGACAGATTAAGCAGCCTGTGCAGTGACTTGACAGCTCCCCTCTCCCCCAACAGGGTTCCTCTGTGTAGCCTTGGCTAGGACTATCCTGGAACTAACTCTGTAGACCAGGCTGGTCTCCAGTTGGGGATTCACCTGTTTCTATCTCCCAAGTGCTGGGATTAAAGGTGTGTGCTGCCATGCCAGCCGGCTTGATGGCTTTTAATTTATTGTTCTCTTCCATGCTCTTTGTCATGCTAAACTAAGTCAGGTGATGTGAAACTTCCTGCCAGGTATGGGCCGTCCAGACTTACACAAGTCTGACCCTTCATTCTCATCCATAGTCTCACTCTTTCAAGTTATTTTTTTTCTTTTTTTTCTTTATTTTCTATATTATTTGTTTACATTCCAAAGGCTTTCCCCTTTCCCAGTTCCCCCCCCCATATGTCCCATAAGTCCTCTCCCCCCTAACTATTCCCCACCCCCACCCCCATTTCTCTGTTCTGATGCTCTCCTACAAATCTGTATTTTGAGGCAGGGTTGGACTGTGTAGCCTGGCTGACCTCAGACTCATAGCGCCTAGTTTTGTTTTCACCCCAGGTTTTAAAGGGAAGCTTGTCCTTCCCTTTAAGGCCCTATCACCTTTAATTCTCTCTAAGTATTGCACTGTTGTTGCCAAATGTGTTCCCTCTAACCTTGAGACCCTTTCTCCTAACAAACTCCAGTTCATAAATTGAGAATGGTGGTATGAACCAGCTCCTGGACAGGCTCTACCTGTCCAGGAACACATAACTATGACACCCCACTGAGAGAATCATGACAACTGGTCACATAGCATAAAAACCTGGAGTTCTCCATACTAATGATGTATCTATATAGGCTCCAAATGCTCAGCCACTGAGCTTGCCTTCCTGGGCAATCCTTCCCGCGAGAGGTATTTAATCCCGGGTTCACTCTGAGTAAGATGTATGAATCCACAACTGCCATAAATAAATCAGTTTGGACACGCAAGGACCATCTCCTTTATCAAGAATAGCCTGGTGAGGGGAACTTCATTGTAAAGAGCCACGCCTAAATCTCCCAGAGAAGGTCTTCTTTCTTCTAGCCTCTCTGTGTACTCTTGGTTCCCACTCGGAACCAGCCCAGATTCTACCCTTCACAGGCTCAGCCATGCCCTTCTTGTGGTGTGTAAGGGAAGCATGGACTTGTGGACCACTGTTCTCAACTCAAGGTCCCCAGCAGGCACACAGGAGATTGAGAACCACGGCAGTGTCCCAGATCTCACTGTTTCTCATCAGAGGAAAGATGGGCTGGGACCCCTACCACTGGCTGTATTCTGCTTCCTCTGAACTGAGGGGTGGTCTGACGCCCTACCAGGGAGGCAGATGCACAGCTCAACAGGAACCCATACTTGATATTGCTTGGATGACTAAGAAGCTGAGACTAGATAGCCCAGGGACCAGGTGTAGAATCAAACACTACTGTTCTATAAAAACCAACCAACCAACCAACCAACCAACCAACCAACCAACCAACCAACCAACACTCAAAATGTGACAATAAAATGACTCCGAATGACCTTCTGTTATACTCATAGGTCTATGCCGTGCTCAGCCATTATCAGAGAAGCTTCCCCCTACAGCAGATGGGAATAGAGACCTGCAGCTAGACCATGCACAGAGAGCGAGAGACCTTGGAACACATATTATATTTTATGATTATCCCTTAGAAGCCTGTTTGTTTTCTAATGAAAGATAGAAAAGAAGTGAAAAAAATCTATTTTCAATAAAAGGAAAAAAAAAAAAGCTGTTTGTATAGCGGCCCAGCATCCTGGTAATGAGGGTCAGGCAACTCACTGTTCTCTGAGCATGACTCAGAGGGCTGAGTTTGGTCATCAGCATCTTCCATAGCATTCATTTCTTCCCTGACCTGTAAAGCAAACAATGCTAGGTCACAGTATTCTCAGATAGTGACACTGCATCCAGCAGGGGAGTTATACAGCTGAAAAAGAATGCATCCAAGCAGAAATGTGGGTACTTCTGAAAGGGACTGATGTTTGCCCAAGGGTAGCTTTATCCGTGGCTTCTGGCTCTAATATCTCTTTCTAAGCAAATGTCTTTATATAACAGAAGATTCTATATGCCTTTCCCCCTTCCTTTTAATGTTATGTGTATGAGTGTCTTGCCTACATGTATGTCTACTCATACAGATTAAAAACCATGGGATTGCATAGATACTGCAGTGGCTCTAGCTACCAGATAAACAGAAAAGAGTAAATAAAGAACTAGTCACTCGCCGGGCGTGGTGGCGCACGCCTGTAATCCCAGCACTTGGGAGGCAGAAGCAGGCGGATTTCTGAGTTCGAGGCCAGCCTGGTCTACAGAGTGAGTTCCAGGACAGCCAGGACTACACAGAGAAACCCTGTCTCGACCCCCCCCCCCAAAAAAAAAAGAACTAGTCACCCAAGGTTTTCAGGTCTGATCTTCTGTTCATTGGCTATGTTGAAATTTGACTCCCTTCTGCTGGAAGGGTGATTAGCCCCTGTATTAGCAGACGCGGCCCTGCTGGAAGGGTGACTAGCCCCTGTACTGGCAGACGCGGCCCTGCTGGAAGGGTGACTAGCCCCTGTACTAGCAGACACGGCCCTGCCAGAAGGGTGATTAGCCCCTGTACTGGCAGACGCGGCCCTGCTGGAAGGGTGACTAGCCCCTGTACTGGCAGACGCGGCCAAGCAGCATTTGCTCAGCCCCACCTGCTGTTTTGTCTCTTTTCCTCTGTGGACTTGTGGTACCTGAGTTGGTAATTGAAGTGACAGTGGGACCCACTCTGAGGAGTCATCTTGAGTTCCCTCGTCCTCTCCCTAGGCTTCCTCTGCTGTCCTCAGTGAATAGAGACCCCTGCAGGAGCATGGCCTCTCTCAGTCTGCCCACCCTGGCTGTTAACGTTGGCAGTGCTCACTGAGTACTGCATGTGGCAAAGCTAGAATCTTGTTGTCCAGCCTGGCTTTCGCCGTGCCCATTCCTTGCCAGCTCTCACTGTTGGCAGACTCTGACGGTGGAATGTAGAACCCCCCCTGCAGTGGTTGAGGTCTGTGCATTCCTACTCCCATCAGCTGGCTCTCCATCTGAAGCTGAAAATTCACTGGCACCACACCTTTTTCTCGTACAGAGCAAAGCAACTTTCTGGGTTGATTCTTCCTAGAGGTCAAGGTGCATCTCCCTCTGTGTCATTCCTCTTGGTGAAGCCTATTTTTATCTAACACAAAGTATTCTGTTTCCTAAGCCTTCCCTGCTGTGACCTTCTTGTCTGTACAGCTGGATATAGACTCTGTGAGGCCACCCAGGCTATCACTCCCTGCAGAACGGAACCAGATTTGGGGTGGGCAGTGCTGAGGGTGGGCAGTGGGTGGTTGCCAGGTTACGGGACGCTGATGGGCAGCTGAGAGGCTGTGGCTCCTCCCAGGGAGTGATGAGCTCTAGGCTGCTACCCGCTGTAGGGGGATGGCCAGGGCTCTGTGGGATGTGCTGTGTTCCTGCTACCAAATTTGGTTTTGACTTTTACAATACCTTGTGCTTTTCCTTTGATTTTTTCTCTGCAGGTCTGAAAAAGAAGAATGTAGAAGAATCCTTTTAGACAAAAATGAACAAACAAACAATAATAACAACAACAACAACAACAACAAAACAAATATTTTCTTTTTGCATAAGGTCTCTTCAGTTGCCATTAATTCCTCCTGGTCATGAAGCTTACAGGAAGTTTACAGTCATTTTCTATTAGGCATTTGAGTGTAAATGGAAAGTAAACTTGCTTTATTTCCAGAAAAGCTAACCACTCTACCCACTTACAGTGGGGAATTTATAGTTTTTACCTTCCTTTATTCAGATGTGCATCATTTAAACTCCAAGAATCCTTCACTGGCAGGAAGTCACCAGCCACCGACTCAGACTCCTCAGAGGTCAGGTCGTTTACAAAGTCTCCAGACCATTCTTCATGTCTTCTTTTCTTTTCTTCTTTTATATTCAAGCCAGAACTACTAATTAAAAAAAAAAAAACCACAGAAAACAATACATTATAATATTTCTATGGATTAAGGTTATAAAATCACCACTATAAAACCCCACGTCTTCTCCATCTTACTTCACTCATTAATGTAAAGAAGGTTGTAAAATAGGAGCTAAAATGAGGATGTGGATATTCCCTGCTTAAAACCAGACACCACCCAGGCCTGATGCAGTGCCAGGAAAACCCTGGTCTGAGTGCAGGGAAGGGTTTCCAGAGGACTCGACTGCAGAAGATGAGCTCAGCAGGAAACACTGAAAAGTGTTCAGCATCCTAGCCTCCAGGAAAAGGCAAATCGAAACTACTTTAAGATTTCATCTTACCCAAGTCAGAATGGCCAAGATTAATAAGACAAATGGCAGCCGATGCTACTAAGGGTGTGGAGAAAGGGCCATTCATCCATTGCTGGTCAGTGCCAACTTGTACAGTGACTGTGGAGATCAGTGCAGTAGTTCCACAAAAAGCTGAAAAATCAATCTACCTCAAGATCCAGTCACGCCATTCTTGAACACATACCCAAAGAACGCAGCATCCTACCATAGAGACACTTGCTCAACCATGCTCACTGCGGTTCTATTTATAATTGTCAGAAATTGGAAACGGCTTAAATGTTTGATGAATGGATAGCAAAAATGTGCTACATTTACACAGTGTAATATTATTCCACTGTTAAAAAACCTATGAAAATTTCAGGTAAATGGATGGAACTAAAAACGATCCTGAGTGAGGTCACTCAGGACCAGTCACTCTTATATGTGGATATTACCCTTTAAACTTTAGATATGTGTACTTCATTTAGAGTAACCACAGAGGTCAGTTAACTTGTAAGGGAGCAGGAGGGAGGGGAGACTCGTTCAAGAAAGGGGGAATAAAAGATAGTATTGTAAAAGGATAAAGGGGAAACTGGGATAGGAGGGTTACGTGGGATGGGAGGACAGGGTAAAGGAGAGACTGTGGGAGGGACAGCTAACAGTGAGGACATTTTGAAAAGTCATAGGGACACCTACTACTGTAGAAGATCATATGTGTGTGTGTGTGTGTGTGTGTGTGTGTGTGAAATCTTATAAATATATAGTAAATATAATATGTAACATATAATATTTAATTAATATAATAATATGTGGAAGGAATTTAAATGGAGCTATCATAAAATGGGGAGATAATGTCTCAACTAGACATTATATGTTACCAAATAAGATCCCCAATACCAAAAAAAAAAAAAAAGATCCCCAATACCAGAACAGGTTGCATGTTTCTGAGTCATTGGCCAAAGGAATCCCATACACCCCTCCAAGCATCACAGCCTGTTGGTAAAGTTATTGGTTACCCTCCACATCCTGATAGTAAAACCTTTGTCCTTTCTTGTAAGGACAAGAATAATCATGGGCCTCACTCAGCTACAAACTCTGCAAGTTACAATAGCAACCTGCCTGCACGACATTCCCACTGCTACTATAGTGGTCCACATGTTACTGAGGTAACCACTTTAAAACATACACAACTCAAAATAAGCATATGATGATTTTCTGAAACTAAAACAATCTGACCAATTTTATGTATTTTTAGCTTAGTATTTAAACCTATTATAAAGTACTGGATGTATCATCATCCCATTGCATTCCTTTATTTTATTTATTTTATGTGTATGAATATTTTGTCTGCATAGCTGTGCTAGCAAATCAAGTAGCTTTCTTCCATAGTTCAGGTGTTCCTAGTATCTGAGCAAAATTATCTTAAGATAGACCATTAAATAAATGTTTTAGATTTATTTTGTGAAGTAATGCTAAACTACTTTTGCATGCACACCCATTCACATACATGTGTATGTGTGTATGTGTGTGTGTGTTGTCGTCACTGTAGCCAAGCTGTCCTCAAACCCATGGCCTCTGGGCACAGTTGAATGTTAAGGTTATAGGTAAACTGCTACATCCAGATAATCTCATTTTAAAAAATGCCTTCATACTGTAACATTTTATGGCTATGATAATTTCCTTCATTAGTGAGTATATTACCTATAACTTTATATGATAATTATATGAAATATCCTTCACCTACTTATGTATATACATATAAATCATTTAGATGAATATCCTTAATATATATTTCTCATATATTCATTACATTATATTAAATATATTTACTAGTTTTTGTTATATGTAGTAATATAACAAATATCCTTAACACATTTAAAGGTTTTTTTGTTTTTACATTTATTTTGTGTGTGTGTGTGTGTGTGTGTGTGTGTGTCTCCAAGTGCCACACTGGGTGTCTTTTTACCACTCAGGGCCCAGCAATTGAAAGTCACCATGCTTGGTTACAAGCATCTGTGCCCTCCTGCAGGCCTCTTAGGACAAGGTTGAGTGTGTTTTACCAGTCACATTTTCCTGTCAAAGAAAGACGACCTCTTTCTGGGACGATTCACATTGTTAATCTGAGTGTGGTAAGTCACACCTGTAATCACAGCACTTTGGAGGTTGATGTAGAAGAATTTCTACAAACTAGAAGCCAATATGGGCTACAGATGATGTGGACCCTGCCTCAGTTTTAGAATAAATTGGAGTTTTAAGGTTAAAAGCATGATATATAGGAAAATTTAAATAAATATTACATTCAAAATTATCCCCCATTTCATTTTAACAACAGATACTTATCTTTTTTATATATCTTCCAATCATAATTATTATTTTTAGACAAAATACTTACCAATGTAATTAGAAAAATTATATATTATTAATGTTTTTGAACTCATGCAATGCCTAGATATCTCAAGAAGTAAAGTTTGTTAATCACAAATATTAACCTAAATTAGAATTTTATAGAAGAAAAATAGTATCAGCACATTCTGACCCATCCTGCTCTTTGCTGTCTGCACCAGGAGACTGCTGGACACTGGGCTTCCCGCTCTTCCTTGTCAGAGGTGACCCGAGATCACCCCGGTCCAGAGCAGTAGCACGCGGGTTCTCCGGTACGACCCTTTCACTCCACTCCCGCTTCCTTCCTTCTTCAACCTTTAATGAAAGGTTGAGAGACAAAGGATAACTGCTAACTTTTCAACGATTAACAATAGTTGTTTTCTTTGGTTTTATCATCTGACTCTTAGTTTTAAGTAGTGGAATAGAGTGCTGAGTGGATAGTATGGGATTCTGGAGACAAGCACCTCTCAGGCAACAGGAGCGTATATAGATTGATCGATCACATCGGTCTTTCTGCCTTCTCGGAGTCAGAGGTCCGCCAAAAAGGCTTCAAAGAGATTCACTCAATAGTCTTAAGGGCACGGCCTGTTTTGTGTATAAGCGCCTTTTTATTTTAATTAATTATTTTTAGATTCAGCTTTTGGTTTTTTATTGCCCTTTATTGTTAGTCCAGGCAAAAGATCAACTTTCCAAGGGCTAACCACACACACACACACACACACACACACACACACACACACACACATGTTGTGGATAGCCCTGGGCTCGTACTTTGATGTTAATTCCACTCCTCAGAGGGGCTGCAGATGAGGAGTTGCCTTGTGAACCGTCACCCCACCTTGACTTTTCAAATAAAGGCTTGAGTCAATGATTGGGCAGGAGGAAAGTGGGAGGAGCAGAGTCTAGGGGAGGAGCTACGGGGTATAAAACAGGAGGAGGAGGAGCAACGGGAGGAAAGAAGAAATGAAGAGAAGAAACGGGGAGAGAGAAACGGTTAAAGAGAACCGGAGAGGCGGCAGGGAGAGAAGCTCAGGGCCTAGAGAAACTGCAAGTTGTATGGGATAAAATAGATTGAAACAGAGTAGTAGAGTGGGAGTCCTGCCCAGTCTAGGCTTGTAGCTTGTTTTGTTAACCGCTGAGTTGAGCTTTCTTTTACCGGGGAACAGGGTTGGATACATAGTAGCAACACACACACACACACACACACACACACACACACACACACACACACCCCTGCCCCCGCTCCCAGTCGGTTATCCATCAGATGACCGCTTCAGATTTCTCCACAATCCCATCTTCAAAAAAGATTTTTGCTGTACTTTATTCATTTAACAATTGCCAATATGTTTCCTCTCAGCAAAGTGTAGGTTCCACACGTGGCTGTCCACTCCTGCATACTGGCCTTCCCCAGCATGTGGCGTAATTGAGTACTTTGTAATTATTTGACTAGTTGGTAAGACCCTGTAAGCCAGTTCATGCAGGTTAAGATTTTAAGGGGCTATGAGGGGGAAGTGATAAGCCGTACCGGGAGGGGAGCAATTCAAAGACACCACCTATGCTTTTAAAAATAAAATATGGAAGAGCCAGAAGCAAGTGGGTTTATGAGCATCAGAATCAAAGGTTTGTTTCATTCTGCATGTGGAACATCTAAACAGAGAGGCTGGAAACTTGGCTCAGAGGCTAAGAGCGCTTGCAGAGGGAGCGCGTTTGATTCCTGGGCACTCACGACTGGGAGCTTATAATCACTTCCAGGGCATCTAATGCCCTCTGCTGGCCTCTGTAGGCACTTAATCTAATGGTTTATCTTCCTAAGCTGTCAAGTCTAGCATTGGAGTTTTCACTGCTAATGAAACCATCGTTTTAAATCCCTTTCCACCAATTTTTGCACATTCTGCAAAGAGATTCTTTGATCCTGTATTTAGTCAGTCCCTATAAAAATAACAGGACTGGGAAAAACTTGTCTAGATTCCCTTTCTGCCCTGGTGTGGTGCATATTTTCTGCATACTTCGTTTTTACTGCTGGGTAGGTCCTAAATAGAGACTTAATGATATTAGAAGTTAAATTATATCTCAATCATTACAGTCATCTATTTGGGACCAGGCACCAGCCAGAAAGTGTGAGAAGCGTCAACATTCTGCTTATGATTGGATGTAGAACTAACTGTCTTTTGCACTCATATCGAAACAACTGGCCCAGAATTCCTCAGCACTGACCCCTGACTCACAACAAGGTCTTCATGGAGCTGGGATAAAAGAGCATCTCCCAGGAGTGTGTGTCCCTCCCAGGTCTTTGCACTCCTCTTGGCTGTGCATCCACCCTTTCACTGCTGTGCCTTTGCTGGAGAGATGGAAGTCAGTTGTGTGCCCTGCCTGCGGGATCGGCTGAAGTTGAATTTTAGCTTTTCCCTGAACTGCTTCTTGCCATTTCATATCTACATTCATATGGCTGACTGTGAATCTATCTGTGCTTTCAGGTGCCCACGCAATTCTTTCTGCACAGAGCTCTTCCCTGCCTCTTCTAACGAACCTTCACAATTGACAGCGCGTCTTTGGGTAGATGCTGAAGTATATTTTATTACTTAATGTTAAAAAGATTAATTCCTTATTATTTTAAATTTTTGTATAGACATGTATGTCCCTGTGTGGATGTGCTGTGTGCACGTGAGTGTAGATGCTAAGGAGTTCGAGGAAGGGCATCCGATGCCAGGAGCTAGAGTCACAGGGGGCTTTGAGCTGCCTGATGCCGGATGCTGGGAACTAAACTGAAGAGGGTTTTCTGGAAGAGCAGTATGTGCTTCAGCACCAAGCCAGGTCTCCATGCTCAGCCTAACCTTTTTGATACCAAAATGTATAATACAGTTCAACAAGTTTGGGTCAGATAAATTACCTGATATTGTTATTGGATTAATCAGAGAAACAAACATAGAAAGTATGACTTTTACAAAATTATTTAAAGCCTCTTTGGGTGAGAAGAAGCATAGGCTACCACTACTTTTGAACACACCTCTCGATTTGTATGTATCTTTACAGACCAGTGCACTCCAGAACTCCAGCTTTCTCCTTTGGAGTCAGTTGCTAAGGGTTTGGCTGGGGAGCACTGGAGCTATGTGAAAGCTGGCATTCCAGGAGACTCCAAACTTTATCAAGCATCGTTAAATCGGAGGAGACAGTGTTAGTCATCAAGTCAAGCACGAGCCATTACACACCTGATGCTTGCTATTTTCATTTCTGGAGAGCTCTTTGTGTTTTTCCTCTGAAGTCAATTCTAAACCTGGTCCTGCTGAGAAACATGTATGGATAATTAAAATTAACTACTTGAAACAGTTAAGGCAATAGGTATTATAAAAATTGATAGAAAACAATAACTGACAAACTTTTTTTCTCATTTTCCAAATTAAGGATTTTTAGATGAATGCTCTTCTAGGCAGTGCTCCTTATTATCCAAAAATTTGGGAAATGATTCTAATTATCCGCAATTTTAACAGTTTTGGAGAGACACTAGATTCCACAAGCTCTCTACATGAAGAAATTTAATCTCAAAAAAGTTAAAATATGATACAAAAATACAAGCTCACATTAAACCTTATTCTTCATTGTGACAATAGCTTATAATTAGCTTAAGCAAAATGCTCACAAGTGATTTCCACACTTTGGTTCCTTTCACATAGTCACTAGTGAACAGACACCCTGTTCTTATATCTGATATGTTTTGTCTAGTATTTGAAACTCCTATTCTTCTATATTAGGCATGGAATATAAAGAGAAGCTAACTATGGCTTTTTCTTTGGTGACCCATTAGGTTTATATTGCTGTGAGAAATACCCAAAGCACCTTGGGGAGGAAAGGGTTTATTTTGTTTCACAGCTCACAGTCCATTACTGAGGAAGTCCAGATAGAAACTCCAGGCAAGGATCCTGCAGGCAGGAGCTGACCCAGAGGCCATGGAGGACGATGCTTGGTGGGTTCCTTAGCCTGCTTTCTTGTTGAACCCAGGACTACTTGCCCAAGGGTGGTGCCACCTACAATGGGCTGGGCTCTCCCATGTCAATCATTAATCAAGAAAATAGCCTATAGACTTGTCTATAGACCAGTCCGGTAGAGGCATTTTCTCAATTGAGGGTCCCTCTTCCTGGATGACTCTGTTGAGTTGACAAAAACTAATGAGCACATCTAGGTAAAGAATTGCTTCTTTTTTTGGCACCTGCCTCCTTATCAATTCTTTATGGCATCTTTACCATTTGAAGTGAATTGAAGGAAATAGTAGGTCATCTTTGTATAAGATTATTTTACTCACAAATTATTGAGTTCCTGTGAGCTGCTAGGTATGGCAATTTAAAGGTATTTAAATTCAAAGTGATGGGCAGCTTTCCTAGAGTCAGACCTGAGCTGAGGGTGGCAGAGTGGGAGTCAGAGGGAAGGCAGGTGAGGGTAGAAGGTAGGGGCCTGGGAGACAGCGGCAAAGAACTACTGCACAGTCTGTCTAAAGAAGAGAGTATCACCAGCAGACTGGTAATGCCAGGTACCAGACAAGTGAGCCAAGACCAGATATGGGACGTTAAGGGAGGATGCTCGTGGTAACTATGAGCTCTTAGACATTAGTGTTTTAAAGAGTGGCTTGTGATAATGCTGGAGTTAGAGACAGATCACGACAATGCCCTCAAGCAAGGAGATGATGAGGCACATGAGTCTGAGGACGTGAAAGGGAGCGGTAGAAACTCAGGTGGGTGGACAGGGACTGAGAGAAGGTTCCCAGAGGCATTTAGCACATTACATTAGCAGTGCCCAACAGGGAATGCATTTTTATCAGACGGATCATGAGGCATCTGGAGCTCTGGAGCATAAGCACTGTGAATTACTTTAGGTAGCGGCCAGATGAGATGTGAAGCTCACTGAGCTGGTGGCAGCTGTGGGTACTTTCTTCTCTTCCTTTTCACATGTTTACAACTGAAGGAATTTAGGGTAGTGTTTTGATAAAAACATGTTCTAAGATCTACTGGGATCATACGTGTAGATGCGTGTGGCTGGGGATGTGGTCCAGAGGTACAGCACATGCTCAGCATTTGTCAGGCTCCATGTTTATGTCCAAGCATTTTTTATTAGATATTTTCTTTATTTACATAAGTCACTTCTATATGCAACTAACTTTAGGTTTATTTCTTCTATTGATTTCTCTAAAGCGTAAACTTGTCTAAACTATTACATGTATAGGAAAAATGTTATATTTTATTATATGGACATTTTATTGTATACAATTATGACTGGTTGTTTAAGGGCCCACAATTAATGTATGCATGAAGTAATATACCTTAGTGCAGTACATCAGTGGAGTGGGTATCCTGTAGATTTGCAACTCATTTTTGTGTTCATGTGTGCATGCACATGTTCTTGTGTATGTATGTGTTTGTGTATGTATGTGTGGCATATGTGTGTGGTATGTGGTGTGTGTGTATGTATTATATATATGTATATGTATATGTATATGTGTGTGTGTGTGTGTATGTGTGCAGATAATTTCTGTTTTTTCCATGTCTAAACTCCAAATATTGGGATCTAGTGAACAACTTGCCTCAGCCTACCAGTTGGAAAAATGGGTGTGTATAACTCCCCCTGGTTCTCCAGGGAGCATTTTGATATTTTGGAGAAATCGAGTTTGATAACAACTCTTTCTGACTCCCTGAAAATGCAAGGATTCCAAATTGAAAACATTAAGAAACTAGAATATGTAAGTTGAAACAACTGAGTTAATAGTTACATTTCAAAACAAGTTTTTTCTTGTGCTTGTAAATGCCCTTTTCAAGCTTGGACTTAAAAAAGGACATTTGAGACATTTATATCAAATTCTTCTACTAAATTTGTGAGAAAAAATTAGAAACAAGAAGGAGATTTTTCAACCAGTTTAATACATTTCTCTGAAAAATAATTTTTATTTTACCTGGTGAGAATGCCTGAGAATCCCTGACTCCTTTTGTTTGATTAAGGACAGATTCTTCCCTTTTTCTGTTAGGCTGGATGACATTTGAAACAAGATAGTTAATACAAATTGCATATCTAATGTGATTCACATACGTAGTAATTTAAGATAAAAGGTAAGTGTTATTACCAGCCAACGAAGATATTTCTCTGGGTTTTCTAAAATGCAAAGGAAGACATGCAACCAATTATACTTAAATACAACAATACCAGACATACATCTGTGCATTCTTAAGACAAAATTAGATCTGAATGCATACCTTTGGGAAGAACTATTTTGGTTTTTTAATCTTTATCAAATTTGCAGAAGAACATGATATACATTACATTTTCTGTTACATACACACATATATGTGGAAAAGAAAAAGGAACATAGGTTCAACAAAACGTGCAGATGCCATTTCACAAGTAATTTTATGTTTTTAATAACCACAGCCAAGAGGAAGGGGTATGTACACCAGTGTATCTGTGGTGACTGGTACAGAGTAGTGAACTCAAATCAGAACAAATCTCAAGACCCTCAGACAAGAAATGCCTCAGGTGAGTGTGGAATATTATAGCAATATCTCTAATGCATCACATATGGATCATGTATTTGCATATACCACATATCATATTCTTCAATTTTTCCTGTAATTTAGAGGGCAAGAGGCTTTATGTTACTTCAGGGTAAGCTAGAATTCCTTTCAGATGAAAGAAGGGCTTCTGACTTGGTCCCTTTCTGCATGCCTGTATTCACCACCGAGCCTGCATAAAGTTCCTTGATCCACTCCATGCAAGACAGGGTTTAAACCACAAGCAAGAAATAACACGTGATGTTTTCAACACTGAAATAAACTTCTTGAATGGAAAAATACATCAATTTTCCACAAGTATATATTAATAGCCTTTTATATTTTAAAATCATTGCAATATTTAATAAATGTAACAAGCATAATGTAAACAACTTCATACTGTCTTTTGCATACAAAATTGCTATGGTTTAACATTCCATAAAACTCCTTAAGGGATTTTTTTTAAGTAATCAAATTTGCTCTTTGGTGACTTTGTACATGTCCAGAATGCATTCTGACTACACACATCCCATCTCCTCTCATCCCAGAGGACAACCCGCATGGCTGGAAAACGCTGTTTATAAAGGATTTTTATGAGACAAATATCTTAATGAAAATAAGTTGTCTTTTAGCAGACCAGTTAATGCTTGAGTGTTCAGAATAAACTTTATAAATAATTACCGGCAGCAAACCTCCAGCTTTGAAGACTGTTGTCTGAGGTAAGAAGAGTGGGTGCTGAGACAGACCCCAATGAGCAGCATCCTGCCTGATCCCAGCACTCTTTGGGGCTGCTACCCTACTGAGCCATCCCGAGTTAGTCACCTCAGCCTCATCGCCACTCCCCACAGCACCCAGACAACAAGGCTCCTCTGCACCTCGTTCCCCTGAAAACTACTTCTCCATGTCAGAACAGTTCTCTACATCTGTGGGCTTGGTTGTCTCCTAAAACATTTCAGAGGCATTATTACCACTTACTCTCTGCTGAGTAGTAGATTTTAGAATTATAATATTGATCTGCTACCTGATGAAGAATATATATATATATATATATATATATATATATATGTATGTATATACACACATAGATATACACACATACATGCATACACACATTTGTGTATACACACACACACACACACACACACACACACACCACACTCCACACGCTTGATTCCTTTTCTTCTGGTCTTAGAGTATCTTATTTAGGAAGTGATAGTTCATTTAGGGATCCCTCAGCTGAATCCATTGCTAAAATCAGAAAACACACACACACACACACACACACACACACACACACACAGACATACACATAGACACACAGATACACACACAGACACACAGACACAACACAGACACATGCACACAGGCACACCCACACACCCACACAACTTATTATCATCTCAGTTCTCTATGTGCTTTCTGTCCATTCAACAGGAAGCAGCCCTTTGTTATTAGTGTACACTGTGGTCATGTTTAAGAAAACACTGTCAGATCAAACGACATTTTTAATGACATTGCTCTTACCTACTGCTTGCCCATTTACTTGTAATAGTCCATCAATACCAATGCGAATAAGTGGAAGATTCTCAGAGACACTCTATAAAAATTAACAGTAAGAATGAGTTGATAGAGCCCTTTCTGAACAGAAAATGCTGTTTCAAAAAGTATTTGACATAAAAACAAGACACTAATATTGAAAAACAAAGTATTTTTATAGACAATATTAATGCTCTATAGACCAGGTGGTCGTTTACTTCAGTGACTCCTGACTGTCCAAACACTGTTACATATGAAACACTAATGGATGTGCAGGCTGCCACAGGGGTAACCTCTGTGACTGCAACTCTACCTTCATTCCTCACCTCAAACCAGAGTATGTATATATATATATATATATATATATATATATATATATATATATAATGTATTAGATAGTCTTATATATTTTAGATATCACAAATATATTTATATAAATATTTCTATTTATTTTATATAAATATAAATTTATATATAAATATATAGATAGCATATTTATTTATATATAAATAATGTATAAAAGATGTTATTTATATAAAGAATAATATTGATATAATATTTATAATATAAATAAATGATATAATAAAATATAAATAAAAAATAAAAAGTATATTCCTGGCCTTCCTGGTTCTAGCTCTGTAGACCAGGCTGCCCTCGAACTCAGAACACCTGTATCTGCCTGCTGAATGCTGGGATTTAAGGCCTGCCCTGCCACTGCCCAGCCAGAGGACATTTTCTTAAAAGTACACTTGCATGAAACACTAAAATCTTCCCACATAATTCATCCCAATGTTAAGTCTCATGGCAAGATGAGATGCTTTTGGAATTTGTCATGGGTACAAAAAGCACATTGTAAAAGCTCCTTCATTTAAGTGAACAAGAGCTTTCAGGGTATTTGTGTAAGGTAAAATTGATAAACATATCAAATTAATATAAAATGATTTATATATCAATATGCCAACGATTTATATATTTATATATTAAATAAATGCATACAAATGCTAAATATATTACCAAATTTTATCCAGTTTATGGATAAATATGACAGAGATATGACAGTTAAAAAGTATTAAGACAGTTAAAAGGCAGTGTCAGTTTCTCTTCTACATACTACAAGGCAAAGACTGTGAAGACAACATTCAAGCTCATCCAAGGCACAATGAGGAGCAGATTAGATACAATTTTTTGTATAGAACGTTCTTGAATTAGGGCAGAATTGCACACAACTGTTGGGAGGGATGGCTGAATACTCAGGTGAGGGTCCCACAACCCTCCCTACCCTCTCTTCCAAGAAGGAATGATGATAAGTCCAGATGTGATCTGGGAGCAGGCACAGCAGAACCCCTGAAGACAGTGGCAGTTTGGCTGAGAGGATAGTCCTGTACAATAGGTCTAAAGCTTTTTTCTGAATATTAGGACGTTTGCACATGGATACATTCAACAGAGACATTCAGCCATGGTAGACCCAGTGTACGCCTCCAGTTCTACCATATGATGCAGAGCCAAGCTGAGTCCTTAGCTCTGCCAGGCTGGGCATTTGCTCTACATGCACAGCCTTAGTGTATGAAGCCCATGAAGAAACAGACTTGTTCTACCCTTCATTAAAGTGCTATCACATGATGCTGCGGAGAATGCCAGGTGAAACATGTGGGAGATAGTTCCTGGTAAGCACGACAGAAGTGAGAAAGTCACCCTGTTCAAGTGCTAACTTCCTTTCACAATCATTAAAAACTTAACAGCAGCAATAGATGATACCTCAGAATCCCAAGATGATTCGTTGTCATCCTCTTTTCCTGTCACTGCTGTGCACATCACGTCTGTAAAAGGAAGTTCTAGATATGTGAGCTAGAACGTACATTATTATGAATCTCAGACATGCATATAAGTCTTGACCCAATTGTTCGTATTTCTGTGAAACAGCAGTCATAAGAAAAAAATAATTTCAGCGACTTGTGGTCACCAAAGAAGTGCGGAACAAAAGAAAGCTGTTAAATGGGGGTGGTGTCATTTGGATCTACACACTTTTGCCCTTTTGTACCTGCCATATTTCTTTTCTTTGTAGGTTTGAGATTGCATCTGCATGTCCCCCAGGATGCTTTGGGGGCATACAATCTTTCTGCCTCAAACCTTTTAACTTTTGGGATTACGCATTTGACTTGCTAACTTTGATTATCTTAAAATGCAATGAAGCTTAGAAATTCTTCCAGGATATGGGTTTGCTTTATTTTATGTCCTCTCCCACGGTTCGGCAGTGCGTGAGTCATGCCTCTATGAAACATACCGTGCTCTTCTTCTCTAGTCCTTGGCGTGGTTTCGGTTTCCTATTAAAAGCAAAGGGAGAAAGGATGTCATGGACCTACCTCTCCACTCACCACAAGAACTGAAAGAAAGCAGTTGCTGGGACCTCAGCTATTTACTGTCTTCTCAAGCACATCCTGGCGAAGCTGAGAGTAGGAGACAGATGCGGAGCTCTATTTAAGCTGAGGTAGAGTCATGTCACAAAGCAAGAACAGAAATGGGTCACCCATGATTCCTATAGCTGAAATGAGCACGAAGGCCCGTGGAAGTGGAGAGTCCCTACCTGTAAAGGAAATGCTACAACACGGAGAGCACAGGGAGCTGTCATGGTCATTCTAGGCTGGGGCAGCATGAGCAATAGGACGAGCTTTCATCACAAGGCACATGAGGGCCGTGGAAGTTCCATGCGTAAAGCAGACTGTAGTTAGAGGATGGGCCGTTGACAGGGAACCATGACCAAACCACACAAGATGCTTTATGTTTGATTTTGTTCTTCTTTAAAGTATCAATGTGTAGTCTCCACTGTCTTGGGATTTGGTATGTACACCAGGCTAGCCTCAAACTCAAATTCTGCCTGTCTCTGCTGCCTATATGCTGGAATTAAAGGTGTGCTCTACAAAAGACATTTAAAATTTTTTTATTTTCTATATTCCTTGTTTATATTCCAAATGATTTTCCCTTTCCCAGTTTCCCCTTCCCCATAAGTCCCATAAGCCCTCTTCCCTCCACCCGTTCTGACAAAAGACATTTTTAATTCTATGCTTTTTATGTTTCTGTCTCTTTAAAAACATTTGTTGTTCATTTGATGTCTGCTGAAATTAACATGTAAAGAAAAAAATCAGTGTATTATAATCCTGTAAAATGCTTTCTCTGATTCACTCGCCACTGAAAATGAAGATAGACAGACAACTCCTGAATTTTAGTTAGATCATTTGTAGTGAATTAAATACTGAACGACTAAATGAACAATACATTTCTTTCCATTAAGTATTAAGATGATAGAAGTCTACAATAAGAAACAAGTTCTGCTCTTAAAATGTTTAAAAAAAAAAAAAAAGAAACAAGTTCTGTAAACCGAGCACTGGGGTCTGCTAACATAAGCTACCAATGCGGTTCTGGAATGATGATTTATCAGCATTTTATTCAGTGGCCTCTCTCATAACTACTCAGCCTCAACCATGGTAACAGGGTTCAGCTTTTTAGCTTACCTTCCTCATCTGTGAGAAGTTACACAGATGCATCCAGAGAAAATCTTTTTCAATTACAACGAAGTTTAGCTATAAGTTACTGTATAATGTAATACATATTTAAGCCTTATAACTGGTTAGTGTCTCATGCTCCAGGGAATAGCAGTTCCTACATCCACATGAAGTCAAACAGTCCTGGCTAAAGTCAGTGAGTCACAGAGAAAAGGAAAACAAACCAAAGAGATATGGAGGGGGGGGCTTGTTGGGAGGGGGAGTTTGGTGGTGGGAAAGGGGTGTGGGGGGAGACAAGTGTGAGCAGAATGTATTATCTACATGTATGAACTGTGAAAGCATAAATTAATATTACTAAAAATAAATACTAGACATGAAATTATGATATAAGGATTCTGCAAGATTATTAGAAAAATATATCTATTTGGTCTATACTTATTTATGGAAGAAAAAGAAACAGTATTTAACGAGAATAGAAATGTGAATTATTACATACCGGAGGCTGGTCGTCTCCTCTGCCATCGAGCCTCCTTGGTTCCTCCACTGACGTCACTCGTCCACCTGACTCTGCTGACAAATGCACACGTGTGATGAGAACATGCGACTTAGGACTATTCCATAAGGAAACGAGACATAAAATAGAAAGCGATAAACAAGAATCATTTCCATTTTCTCTTTGAGAGTGGAACATTTCATTTTAATATTAATTTTAGCTAATTCTATAAATATATTTAAAAAATATTTCTAATCGTTCAAATGTTTCAGAATTCTTTTGGAGACACACTGGATAAGACTCAGCATCAAGAAGACTTTCCCACAAGTAAAATGGCAGATTAGAAGCGGCCTCTGTGTACTGTGTAGAGGGGCAGAGTCAGGATGTCTAAGAAGAGACTTTCCAGCAAGAGTTTCTGAAACACTACCTTGTTCTTCTGTTCCAGTTCCGGGCTCCGTTAATTCTTCCTATTAAAAATGAGAAAAAAAGAAACACGGCTGAAAACATCTTATCTACTCAACTACTCACCCACTAAATGAATTGTTACGACAAAAAATATGTGCCATGTTTATCAAATAATGGCACAATTGTGGGTCAAGCTGGAAGTAGCAGGTAAGATTCTTCTCTTTGCCCAAGAATGAGTAAGTTATATTTACCAATTGAGAATGGAAGCGAATCATCCATTATTTCTATACTTGAAAGGAGTATACTGAGGAGCACCTAGAAAAGTCAGTTCTGGACTAAGGAGAGCTGGCTCAGCCATTCAGAACACTGGCTACCCCTCTAGAGGACCCAGGTTCAAATCCCAGCACCCACATGGTAGGTCACAACTGTCCACAGCTCCAGTTCCAAGGGATCTGACACCCTCACAAAGACATCATGTGTCAGCAAAATACCAGTGTGCACAGCATACAAATAAACAAATCATTTAAAATATTAAAAAGAAAGAAAAGTCATTTCTACTTCTGAAGTCCAGGAAATACTACGCACACAGGGTGATATGCCAAAACAAAGAAAGCTAAGGGGGTATGAAAGCAGTTCCGGGCCAGAGGAGCGTGTGCACAAGTGTGGGACACAGAGCACAAACAGGGCTGTGAGCATAATATGCTAGAAGTGGAATATGCTGCTGGGAAGGAGATGGCTGTCTCAGAAAGAGATCGAAGCCAAGCCATCAAAGATATTTTCCATGCTATACTGTGAACATTTGTGTTCCTGTGACTGGGATCTACTCAACAAACAGCCAAGTCTCACTGTCATAGACAGACATTAGAGAGCTCATCTTTGCAGCCATATAGACACATAAAGGTAACACGTGGGGAAGGGGCAGAGTACACTTTGTCACTGGAACAAAGGCATATCCCAGGAGCAAGGCATGAAAAGTGGTCATCCAGAGGGAAATGAAGTTGCCTGTAAGCAAGAAGATAGGCAACGTTAGAGAGGAGGGAGTCTAGGAGGAGTCAGAGGACCAGGGTCAAGGTCTCTTCTTGTAACTCTTAAATTAAGGCAAGCAGGCACTTAGAAGACAGATCAGAATAAATTTGTGAAGTGTAGAAGCTGAAGACCTTACTCGGGAAAAGCATTTTGGATTTTAGGAAAAGAATTGCTTACCACATAGAGTTAGATTCTGTGTTGGTCCGAATAGGAGTGGCCCCCATAGGCTCGTGTATTGGAATGTGTGGTCACTAGGGAGTGGTGCTAAATGTCAGGGATTAGGGGGTGTGGCCCCATTGGAGTGGGTGTGCCCTTGCTGGAGCAAGTGTCGCTGGGGTGGGCTTTGGGGTTTCAAAAGCCCAAGCTAGGCTCAGTGTCTCTCTCTTCCTGCTGCCTGTGGATCCAGATGTGGAACTCTCAGCTCCTTCTCCAGCCCCGTGTCAGCCTGCATGTCACCATGCTTCCTGCCATGCCGATAATAAACTAAACCCCTGAAACTGTATGCAAGGCCCGGTTAAATGCTTTCCTATGTAAGAATTGCCATGGTCATCATGTCTCTTCACAGCGACGAAACTCTAACACAGATGCTGTAAATGAACGACAGAACCAGCCAAGAATGCAGAAATTTTGACACTGAAAATAAGAAGGGTAAGATCAGGGAGTCTACACCTCTCACAGATGCCAATTTTGTAAGCTGAATAAACAGTCATGTGTTGGCAAAATGTTTTTGCACATTGGGTAAGCTTTACCCTTGCATCATTTCAGACGTTGATCTCTCTATCCTGTTATCTGGTTTCATTCTGGACATGGCTTTGCTATGTTTATTCTTAGAAGCTGCTGTGTCAGCCTTATATAAACATTGCTCCTCATTCATTCTCTGCCTTGCTAATAAAAGCTAATGAGTCAATACAGAACTTTAGAGAGAATAAGGTGGGACTTCTGGTTCTAGGATGGGTGGAGAAAGACAGGAAGGAAGGAGGGAGCCATGAGGAGAGAGGTTGAGGAAATATCAGGGGAAGATAGCTAGAACAAGAAAGGATGGAAAAAATGCAAGTACTAGGGGGATATTGTCAAGGAGGAAGCCTGACTCGCTTGGAGGTTTAGCATGGAGTAATAATTGCTCAGTATTTGGCTCAAGGCAGTTTTAATAAATCTTAGTCTCAGGGGAATTAACTGGTTAAGGAATACTGCCACTGTGCTAATTATATGAATCTATGTTAATAATAATATTCATTTTGCAGTCATGTGTTACCATGCACAATATTTATTTATTTAGCACATTGTTATAATTTGTATTGGTAATTAAATTAAAATAAATTATTGTAAACCAAAAATTCCATATACTGCAGGAAGACACCTTTAAGTTCAATTAAGTTTCTAACAGTTTCAATTTCAGTTGTGGGTGAGGCTTTTGTCAAGTACTTCTTGCCCAAGCACTCAGCATGCAGAGGAGGAGAGCACTTCATTTCAGGCTTCACTGGCAACACAGCGAGGGCTCATGACATTTCAGTTGGAGAGAAGGATTATTTTCCTAGTGGCGAGGGTCAAATCTAGAGCCTTGCACTGTAGGCAGGCGTTCTGACACTGACCACATCCCCCACCTCGCTGTTGTGAAATAAGATCTCACTACGTAGTTCAGGCTGGTTTTGAACTGGTGATCCTCCTGCCTTGAGTATAGACAGGTGCCACTTTACTGGGCTGGAGAAGAGATGTTTATGTGATCATAGAATGAGGCATAGTAAAGTATCATTCATGCTAACATGAGAAAACTATTATCCCCCACTTTAAACTCACATGGCTTTCCAATTCCCCAGGAACACCACACCGACAGTATTAATATCCTATTTCCAAACATGTTGTGGCAGCCAAACATTTCAGGTTGAATCTGGCCCTTAAAAGTAAAGCTACCTTTATCTTACTTGAACAAATCTATTCAGTCATGATCAGCTGCATAGACTTTGTTTCACAAGCGGAAAAAGGAAAGAGTAAAAATCTGAATCAACAGAATTCTTGACCTTATAAAAACCAAGAAAATTTATGTGCAAAGATTGAACAGCTGTGAATGCTGGGTGGGACTTTTAGCAGGGAACATGGGTTCCCTACTGTTGAGTGTAGCTTTGTTATAGGAATACTGAGTGTTCTCATGGTTGCAGTTATTAAAAGGAGGGAAGCCATTTGTATGTAACTTTGAACACTCTGATTTATGGTCTTTCTTTCCTTATGAGGTTTCTCATATAATAGTCTTGTCATTGTGAATTGTCTTCAGTTCTGCTTCGCTTCCACTCTTTAAAGTATTTGTCATTCAGTTGGTGTCTTCCAAACCCAACATGTAAAGAAATGTCATAAGATGGACATACAGTAAATATCAATGCTAAATTAATATTGCACTGTTTAAATGAGTTAATACATCATGTGTTTACTTAAATTAGACAGAGACCCAAAACAATCAGAATCCACAATAAGGAATTGCTTCTGTAAACTGGGCACAAGAGTCTGATAACAAAATATTACAAACACAAGTATTAGAGTCATGTCTTCTGTGGAGATCTAACAGTGGCCATTACACATAACTACTCTGAGTTCTAACTGTGTAAGAACAGGGCTCAGATTTCATCTCGCCTTCTTCATTAGATGAGTCAGTCACACAGACAGAATAGCAAGAAATATTCAGGGAAAACTTTTTCTCAATTCCAATGATATCACTTATAAGGGACTATAGATTCTAAGGCTAGTTTAAGTTTTATAGCCCAGGTGATTAAAAGTAAATGCTGAATATAAAATTTTGATAATGATTATAAAAATTTATTCAAAAAGTGATTTCATTTGTCCCATGCTACATTATTACATGAGAAGCATAGGGTTAATGAGAACTGTAACTAGGCATTAATTCAGGTCTGAGACTGGTCATCTCTGCCATCGAGCCTCCTTGGTTCCTCTGCTGACGTCACTCCTCCTCTGGCTCTGCTGACAAATGCACACACATAATGAAAGTGTGAGACCTCGAACTACTCCATAAGGAAATGAGACATCATAAAGTAAAAAGTAAGAATATTTGACAAGTGGAGACTTTTGTTTACTTAGTTGAAAATATTTTGAAATATTGAAAGTATTTATTTTTATTCTGTATGTGTGTTTTGACTGTATGTAAGCTGACTGTGTGCATACCTGATGCCCATGGAAGGGTGCCAGGTCCCCTGGGACTGCAATGGTTGTGAGACTCTATGTAGATTCTGGGAACTGAAACTGGGCTCTCTGCAAGAGCAGAAAGTGCTCTTAGTCAGAGTCCCCAAACTAAAAATAAACAAAACAAAGCAACAACAACAAACAACAACAACAACAAAACAAGAACAACAAAACCTTTGAATTGCCTAAGCTTGTCATAATTATCTGGGAAAACAGGATATGACTAGGCAGTGAACAGATCATTCCACAAGGCATTTGGAAATTACCCATGTGTAATTTGTAAGAGAGATCAGAGAAAACAAGAAGTGATAGGTTCTATAGTGAGAAGCCAAATTTCAAGGAGCAATGAAAATCACAAAGTATAAAAATATTGAAAAGGAAGGACTGTCATGTTTGGATCTATATAATTTACATGTGTCAGTTTCCTTCCCTCCTTCTCTGCCTCCCTCCCTCCCCCCTCTGTCCTTCTTTCCTTCTTTCTCTGTGTCTTTTTGAGGTTGGCCCCTACGATGTGCTCCAGGTTGTCCTTGAACTCTTGCCCCTCCCACCTCAGTTTCTTAATTCCTGAAATTACAAGTGTAATTCCACCTTTGTTTGTCTTAAAGCTTCCAGTGTAGCTTAGGAGATCATAGACATCCACCAGCATCATTTTTAATGCTTTAATGCCCTCTACCAGCATAAGGCACATTGTGATTATTTTTTCTGAAACATTACCTTCTCCATGTTTTCTAGTTCCTGACTCTGTTGGTCCATCCTATTAAAACAAACAAACAAACAAACAAATCTTCAGAAAACATGTTAACTCACTTCCTTATCAATAAGCAACTATAGAGACCACAGTGTTTACTATCACCAAACAAAAAGCAACAGTCCTACATCAAGCCAGAAATCACCAAAGGAGAACAGAAAATGAATTATCTGCCAATTTTGCAATGAAAATTATTATTGCTAGGGATTCATAGAAGAGTCAGTTCTTGCTTTGAGGCCTAGGAAATGCTATACACCAGGGTGTTTTGCTAAGTCAGAGAAGGTAAAGGCAAGGGTGAAGGCTGCTTTCTGGACCCAGGCAGGGTGAACACATGATAAGGCATGAATGCAAGGAAAGAGACCATGAAAGCTGTGTGTTCAAACTACAGCAAAGTTGCTGGGGATAGCATGGATAGCTCAGACAGAGTCCTGGAGAGCCACAAAAGGCCTTATTTTTGTATGCCAGAATATAAATTTCCCCTTTTCTGCAATGGAGATCTGTACATATGCAGGTAAAACGTCACCCTTCCTGCTGTGTAGCATATATGAATGCTGTATGGGGAGACATGATAGGAAAGGATATTTATTTTATATACTTACTTATTCTATTATTATTATTATTATTATTATTGTTGTTGTTGTTTGTTTTTTGAAACAGGGTTTCTTTGTATAGCCCTGGCTGTCCTGGAACTCACTCTGTAGACCAGGCTGGCCCCAAACTCAGAAATCTGCCTGCCTCTGCCTCCCAATTGCTGGGATTAAAGGCATGCACCACTACTGCCCTGCTATATACTTATTGTTTAACAATTTTATACATGCATACAATGCATCTTGATGATATCCACCCCCAATTCCCTGGAGGAAGCCCTTATCATGTCATCTTTCCAACTTCATAACCTTATAGATTTATTTTTAACCCACACATCCAATCAGTGCATGAATACAGGTTCACTAGTGCATGGGAAACACCAGTGGTCACACCCCTAAAGAAAAATGACCCCTCCTCCCCAGTAGCCACACACTGCTAAATACCTCCTCTGCTAGGGTGGGGCCTTAGGAGTTTTCCCTCCTTCCTTGCTGGAGCTTTTAATTGGCTTGATCTTGGGTAGGTCTTGGGCAGGTAACCACAGGTGCATGGGTTTATGTGTGCAACAGCCACATCATGTTCTGAGGACAACATTCCACAGTTCTCCCTCCCCACCTTCTGGCTCTTACATATGTTCTTTTTTTTTTCTTCCCGAGACAGGGTTTCTCTGTGTAGCCCTGGCTGTCCTGGAACTCACTCTGTAGACCAGGCTGGCCTCAAACTCAGAAATCCGCCTGCCTCTGGCTCCCAGAGTGCTGGGATTAAAGGCGTGCGCCACCACCGCCCGGCTTCTTACATATGTTCTTTTCCCTTTTCCAGGATGTTTACTGAGCCTTGCTGGGGGTAGTGTTTGTTGTATTCATGCACCCCATGAGTAACGCACAAAAACATGTGGAGAATATGAAGCCACTGGTGAGTGCCTGGACTGGTGGGATCAGGGATGATGGAGTCAAGGTTTCCCCTGCTTCAGTGTTTGAATTCTATCCCCCACCATTGTCATATCCTAGGATGGGGAAAGTGGATGGCAGAATAGATTAATAAAGAGCCAGGAAAGGGCCTGGGGAGGGTCAATGTGAATGCATTTATTTAGAATAGATCAGAGCAATACACTAAGTCTTGGATTTGAAGATGTGGCTCAGAAGAAGCTTATGCGTATAGGAAGATGGATACTTTTAGTTTGTCTCTAAATTGTCAACTATAAGTCATGTAAACCACACTTGACATCTGCATTTAAAAGGGAGGGAGAATAGCTTCACCTTTTTAGTTATGTATTTACGCATTTGCTACCAGTTTTTAAAATACACTCAGCTTATTTCTGTGATGCTATGCTAGCCAGCATTTAAATTTTTTTTTTTTAAAAGAAGTGATCTTCTGTTCAACTAACCCTATAGACCACAAGAACATTTCTTCCTAAAAGAAGGTTTTGAAAGTTTAGCTTTTAGGTTTGTTGAAACATGCCTGTTATTCCCAGCATTCATGAGGCTCATGTGCAAGGGTAACTCTCTACCTTGACTTGCCCAGCATGTGCGCAGTGCTGGGTCCCCTGCCACTGACAAAGGGACAATTCTCTACAATTTAGATATCTTTTATTCTTACAATTTTGCTCATATTTGGAATCTTGTTTTAAGTGTGTGTGTGTGTGTGTGTGTGTGTGTGTGAGAGAGAGTGAGAGAGAGAGAGAGAGAGAGAGAGAGAGAGAGAGAAAGAGAGAGGTGGGGGAAAGGGAAGGAGAGGGAGAGAGAAAGAGAAAGAGGTCCTGAATTCAAAATGGAATGGAATGGTAGGTCATGAGTGAGTTGGAGGTGGGAGAGAGAAAGGGGGTAGAAACTATGTAATACAGTGTACCCATGCTTGAAATTATCAAAAAGTTAAAATAATGTAAGAAAAGAGAATTTTGTGTGGATCAAGGGTGAGCCTATGAGTAGTGTGTTGCTTGGCTTGTGTAAGGGTTTTGACTTACTACACCAAAAATATGTTTATATTAACATTATTATTTAGTTGTTCTCCCTATATAGCCCTGGCTGGCCTGAAACTCACTATGTAGATTAGTTTGCCTCAAACTCACAGAGCACCACCTGCCTCTGTCTCCCAAGGGCTGAGATTAAAGGTGTATGCCACCACATCCAGCCCATTGCTTATACTATTTACATAGCCAGAAATTATAATTAATGAAAAGGCTACATTAAAGTTTTCCTGAAACTTGTATAAAGCAACACAAACAAAGTTGTAGCATGGCTGTGGGAAGGGATGAGACAGTGCTATTCCTAGCTGAGGAGTTATAGCTGCTGAGGGGCAGAGGCACAGTTTTCTTCAAAGATGTGGCCACTGGAAGGAAGCATATTCTCCTGTGGTCAGACCCTTGCACAGTATACATGGGCAACTCAGTAGGCTACATGTATTTAAAGAAGAAGAACAATACATGAATGTGAGAGAGATATGGGGGCTGGGAGGAGCTGAGGGTTCAAATGCATTTTGATCACTAACAAGGGAGATTCCCAGAGAACATAAGAAAAAAGAAAGTCGAGGACACACCAAACACTGAACCGGAGAATGTGAGAAAGCAGAACCGTTCATGGGCCACAGGTAATGCGCTTGCCAGGCAAGTATGAGGACCTGAGTTTGGATGTCCAGACCTACAAAGTGCAGTGGTGTCTGTTTGCAATCCCAGCACTCCTATAGTATGAGGGAGGAGACAGGACAGCCTTCAGAAGCTGTGAGATCCTGTTTCAAACAAAGTAGGAGGTGAAGTGTAGACATAATGCTCACAGTGAGGATTGACACATTTGTTCTCTGACTTTTACACATGTGCTGTGGTGTACATGTGCTGTGGTGTATGTTTCATACAAACATACACAAACACACACAGACACACATCATACATGTATATGCATTCAAAGACAAGTTAGCTATTTATAATAAAAAGCCAGCAGTAAGCCATACAGAAGAAGCTATTATTTCCATACTTCTTAATGTAGGCAGTTCCTGCCTTCTCACTGTGGTTTCATTTTGACTTTTGTATTCAATCTGAGCATTTATTTTCCAATATACACAACATTGATATTTCTAAAGCCAAGCCAAAAAAACCAAGGCCTTGGTCACACCGCCCTTGTCAAAAACTGGGACACTTGGTCTAGGGATGCTCAGGAGAATTCCAAGTCAGCCACTTCATAACTGAAATTTGTAATTTGAAATGAACTGATATGGACATGTATCTCTGGCCCAATACTATACAACCCCCACCATTCTACATGCATTGGGGCAAGAGAAATCACAAGGGAGAAATCTGGGCCAGTTACGTGTCAATTATGAGATCACAGGCCAATTACTCAACCTTTATACATGACAGTTACCTAACTGGTATAAAATAGATTACAACCACACAGATCCTTTTTAAAGTTCTGTGGTAACAATCAGAACAATATTAAACATCCAACAGTGTGTCCATACCAGAGTAAAGCATTCAAAAATGATTTTTCTTTTCTGTTCTCTAAGCTGTTGTTAAGTCTTTAAGAATGCATAAAATTGTACCTTCCAGAAGAGTCATCCTCAGAGCTTTTCTCCACTATTAAAAACAAAAGTAGAATGTATTTACAATCTTCAAGAGGGCAATGGAAACAGAAGTGTAAGAGACTGATATTTTATTAGAAAATAAAATGGAAGGACCATAGCATCACTCTGGATTAAGAAACAAACCTCTGCTCCTGGGTGTATATACAAAGGGCTCCAAAACAACACACCACAGAGACATTCGCATAGTCACAGTAACCAAGCTCTAGGGTCAGAATAAAGAAACTGTGGTGTATACATACAGAGAGATTTGACTCAGATACAAATCATGGCATTATATCAGTTGCAGGAAAATGGCTGCAGGTGGAACTCATCATATAAGTGTAATTGGACTCAGAAAAACAAATATTGCAGTTTTCTCTCATCTATGGCTCCTAGTTTTATATAGACACATAAAATCATATATGTATATAAGATATGGCTATGGAAGTGAGCCTGGGCAGGAAAATGAATAGGAATAATGGGTGGAGGGGAGGATGTAGATACACACAGTCAAAGCATATGATATATAAAGATGTCTTTATGAAGTCTATCACTATGTATAACTAATATATGGCAACAAACTTATTTCTGGAACTAGATGTTGAGAGCTAGAGTGAAATACGTGGAACTTTAAGATTAGTGAATGTACTCTGTATGCGATACTTGATTGGTAAATGTGTGTGGTATACATTTGCCCAAATCCTTAGGATGAACAAAGCCCAGGGTGAACCTTAACACAGTTTCATGAGATGATGGTGGGGAGTTGTTGCAGACTATTAAACTGTAGTAAGTGCACTACAGCAGAGAAGAGTAAGAAATGTCCTACTATGCATGCATGGGAGACACAGGTAACCAGAGGCTCTGAACTTGTGCCGTGGCTTTTCTGTGAACCTAAAACTGTTCTGAAAGTGTAATGGTTGGAGCCAGAAGAAAGGTGCAGTGGCAGAGCATTTGGCCAGCATGGGGAGGCCCTGGGTTCGATTCCTAGCACCCCAAAATCATTACTTTCATTACTATTTTCTGCTTTATTCTCTTCAAATGATAGAAGGTATCACAAACTGAAGGTAAGACTACTGAGTAAAAAGACATAGAATAGGGCTGAAGAGATGGCTCAGCGGTTAAAGCGCACTGACTGCTCTGCAGGTTCTGAGTTCAAATCCCAGAAACCACATGGTGGCTCACAACCATCCATAATAAGATCTAACATCCTCTTCTGGAGTGTCTGAAGACAGCTACAGTGTACTCACATATAATAAATAAATAGATCTTAAAAAAGACATAGAATATATGTGTATATATACACACACACACACTCTGTTTTATATATAAATGAAATTATATATTTACACTATACATAATATACATGATAAAATTATCCACATATATATCTATATAAAACAGAGAGTGAGCAAAAGAAAATGTACCTGTCCCAACAGATACGTAAACCAGATCACAGCAGCAGAAGAAATATGAAAAAAACCCCAACATTGCCAAAGGTTCCATTGCCAAATCAAAAACACTTCAGTGATTGAAACGCCTGAGTCAGAGGCATAGAGGTGAATGATGACTGACAGTGCAGAAGAGGATCAGATAAGTGGTAACTAAGGGAAGGAGGTCAGTCCAGCTCCTGAGTAAGCAATCTCTCAACATGGATGAAGCACCCAGCAAGAAAAATGACATATTATGGGAAAAAGAGCCCAGAACTGTTAGAAATAAAAGTCTCTGCCAACCAAATAAAAACCACAGAGGAAAACATCACCCACAACCAAGCGAAGCAGAAAAGAATATCAGGGCTTTAACACAGCTGAAAAATAGTTCATTCTGGTGGCAGCAAAGACAAGATAATTGAGTGTGAACATTGTATAAGAAAATCTGTGATAGGACCCACAAACCAAGCCTAAGAATCTGTAGGATAGAAACTGGATTGAAAACTAAGAAGTAGAAAACTGTTTAATAAAATGTTAGCAGAAAAATTCTCAAATCTAGGGAAAGATAGGGCACAAAGATACAAGCAGTGTTTAGAAACTCAAACAGATGTGACCAGAAAGAAAATTGTCCTTGTCGTATTACAGTTGAAGCACTAAGGGCCCAGGATAATGAAAAGACTTTAAAAGCTACAAGACAAAAACACTGACTCACTCACTGAGGTAAATTCATTCCAGTGACACCAGATCTCTCAGGAAACCCCTAAAATCCAGAGAAGTGGGGAATGATACAATTCCAGACCTGTCAGCAGATGTCAACTGAGTAATCGTATGCAGCAAAGTTAATTTTCAAAATAGATGGAGACTTTCAATACATCTGAAAATTCAACAACTCTTGAGCGCTAAATCAGCACTGAGGAAAATGCTTAAAGGAATCCTGCAAGAGGATAAGGAGTAAGGTAATCATAAACAAGCCCTCCTAGGAAGAGTAAACTCCATGAGTGGAGTAATGGTTAATAAGACCTAGAGAAGAATCGAATATATTGAACTCAAAAATGACAAAATCTCTAGGATAGGTAAGTAGAATGAATAAAAGAAAAAGAAATATATGAATGGTACCTGAGCTAGAGGGCTTTTTTAACAATAGGAATCAACAAATACCTCTCAGTAATGACTACCTACAAATGTAAATGGTCTCAAATGGGCCATCAAAAGATGGTGACTAGCAGACTGATTCAAAACACAGGCTCTAACTATTGTCTGCAACAAACACATTTAACTGAGATAGATACACAGAGACCAAGATGAAAGGATAGAATACAATGTTCTATGCAAATGGAAAATGACACCAAGCACAAGTAGTCATACTTGTGTTTGTCTAATAGATTTTATGCTCTAATCATGGCAGATGAAGATCACTACATAATAATAAAAGGAGTATTACACCAAGAAAATATGATGATAGTAAATGTGAATGTATCAAACATTGGTATACTCAGTTTCATAAAGCAACCATTACAGAACATAAAGAGACAGATAAGTATGATCCCATCATATGGCCAACTTTTTTTTTTGTTTTTGTTTTTTTTTGAGACAGGGTTTCTCTGTGTAGCCCTGGCTGTCTTGGAACTCACTCTGTAGACCAGGCTGGCCTCGAACTCAGAAATCCACCTGCCTCTGCCTCCCAAGTGCTGGGATTAAAGGCGTGTGCCACCACCGCCCGGCTTCATATGGGCAACTTCAATACCTTATTATTATCAATAGGTTCTCTAGATAAAAGCCAGAAAACAGCCTCAATGTTAGCTTGTATCATAGATCAAATGGACTTAAAAGACACACCATCCAACAGTTATGAAAAAACACCGCCTCATGAGACCTTTCTTTGAAACAAATATCACTTCAGGCCATAAAGTATGTTTCACAAATATAAACATTTTAAAATATTTATATGTCTTATCAGATCATAAGGGAAAAAAGCTAGAATAGCAAGGGAAACTAGAGGGACCCTGCCAGCTCACAGAGACTAAACAACACACCTTTGAAGGACCTGTGGGTCCCAAGAGAAATCAGGGAGGAATACTTAAAATGGAATATTTAAGCAAGAAAACAGTTGATAATAAAATATTTTGTTTTAATTATACATATAATTTTCACTGACAATTATCTCATAATATTCATCTGGCAATTACCATCTAGCTATTTCAAAAGTTAAAAAAACCCTATTTTTATATGTGCAATTGCTGCAACAGATCTGCTGAGGAACTATTCAATTTGGTAATTTACAAATCATTTTACTACTTCCAAAAATACACATAGAATTTTAGTTTATAGAACAACTAAATGGACCTTTCTTCAAATAATATTCTTTCAGGATGAGAATATTCTACAAGTAATGTCTTAAAAATGTGTAAATTCTAGACTGCCAATAATGAAATAAAGTCCAACAGAAAACATTTTATGCATTGATTTTTTAAAATCTGCTGTTAACAAAATATTCTCCTAGTTTTAAAATCTAGGTAGCCACACCAGGAGTAATTCTTACCTAGGTTGACTCTTGCAGACTCCTCATATCTCTTTTCTTTATATTCGAGAAGGATTTTCATATTGCTTTATAAAAATGATGAGTAAAGTTACTATCTTAGTACGGATGTGAAAACCATTTGTTAAGTATGTTAAATTCTTCACAGTATTGCATGTCACAGCAGAGCTTTATCCCATAAAGCATCAGTGGTGTAAGCCCCTGAGCCTTTACAGCTAAGTGTGCTGTCAGAAGACCCAAGACAGCAGGAACAAGCTGGCAGAGGCTTGCCTCCTGTACTTCAGTGTCAGCTTTCATGGCAGCCCTGAAGCAAGAGAATCAACAGAAACCAAGTCCCCTTTCCCCTTATCTCCGTCTGACTTGAGCAAACTGTTAGCTTCTGGGGACAGTTAAGCAGGCAGGCATGGAAGATGGACTCAGGTATGAAAAGCACCTTTATGTTAAACTAGACATTTTTAGACTGAAATAGATTAATAGGAGAATCATAGACACAGCACTATTTCTACCCTTTGCTATAGGGGAGATACTTGGAATGAACAGTGCTGGGATTCCCAAGAATAAAGATATTTAAAGTCCCAACATAGAGGCTGGGGGTAAAGATCGGGGGAAAGCTCAGAAAACCTGTATGGGGTTCTGGGTTCAAGCCCCAGTACCACCAAAAGGAAAAAAGAAAAAGAAAACCAACACCAAAGGCCCAAGCTCATGAATCTGTCACCCACTGGTACCTCCAGGGTCGCCTTTGCTTGCTATCTGGTGATGAATGTAGACTAACTCCCTGCTCTTTTAAAACTATCTAAACTGACGTAAGAAGCTCTCTCTGATGTGTAAGATGTATTATAATTATTTTGAGGGGCTGGAGAGATGGCTCAGGAGTTAACTGCCTGCTTTTCCAGAGGTACTGACTTCAATTCCCAGCAACCATATGGTGGCTCACAACCATTTGTAACGGAATCTGATGTTCGCTCTTCCTGTGTGTCTGAAGTCAGCTACAGTGTCAATAAAGTTCACACTGTTGATTATTTACTCAGTTTAATAGTAACTAACATTTAATGTAAGCACTTACGTATTATATTTAAAATCAGCAGCATAATCGATTGCAGTCAATCCAAAGGCATCTTTCAAAAAGAGGTCTACACCTTGCTGAAGAACAAATCTGACTAGGTTTGTTGAGTCATGACTTACAGCATGCATGAGGGCTGTTCTGAGAAAACAGAGAGATAACACCACACTTAGTACTTTAACAAAATTAAGGACCAGTTTGCTATATTTGGCCTATTTAGTGTCTGAGTAGAACTGGCTATCAACAGGTAACAGACAAGCATCTCAAGATCTTGAGACTTTTAAGTGGAAAACAAGTCCTAAGCCTCCTACCCAACTTTGACAACTCACCATAGATGCTAACTTAAAGTCCTGTGGTGAACAGAAACCACACCTCGGTCCTGTGTCTGGAGTTGGTAAAATTTAAGTGAATCCCCATCAGCTGTGATGTCACATGCCTGGGATCACAGTTCTCAAGTGGCTGAGACTGAAGGATTCTGAGTTGGAGTCCAGTTTGGGCTACATAAGGACTTCCAGGCAAACCTGGCATACACAGCAAGACTGTCTCAAAAACAAACAGCAAACGCAAGCCGCCAAGCAAAATCTCTGCATTTCCTGTATAATGAGCTAAGATGTATTACAGTTTTCAGGAAGCTGACTGGCAGATGTGGAAAAAGCTGTTTTCAAAGCATATTATCCATGAGTGGTGTTACACGCTTGTCATTTGAGCACTAAAAGGACTGAGGAGGAAGCATCGACTGTGATTTCAAGATAATCTTAGTCCACAAACTGAGGTCCAGGCCACCTGGGCTACATAGTGAGACTCTGTCTTAAAAGAACAACAGTTAACATAGCAACAATTGCTGTAGTGATAGTCACAGGGATTTCAGCTGCAGACCTTTGCAGACACTCAACTAAACGTTACATATAGAACCTCCACCCACCATGTTAAGTTCAATGACCCTGCTTTTCACAAAGGGACACGTGTGTAGTAGTAAATAATCTTATGGCAAATGGGGGATCCAGGATCATATAATCAAATTTTATATGATGCTAAATCCAATCTCCTTTATCTTTCTATCACTTCTTCATCTTCATTAAAGGTTTATTCAAACATAGCTCATTTTCTTCCCTATACCAATGCCACCCCCAAATAAAAACTATCTAGAACTAACAGTTATTAGTCATTTAGGGATAATATGACTGAGTATTCTTCAGAGAACATTTTTACAGTTTCTTGAAGGAGTCATTCCAAAGACAAATCAATCTTAACTCCCGTATCTCTTATTACAGCTTTTTAGAGGCAAAGTGTATAAAAATCAAAGGTTAAAATGCTACAAGTTTAAGAAGTTCAATATTGAGGCAGAAAAATGAACTGAGTCTGTATATTATCAAACGAGAATAAAACTTACAGAATCCCTTCAGCTTCTATAAGACTAAATGGCTGGCAGAGCGTTTGCAAACATCAGTGCATATCTAAGGGGATACCTACCCACATGCTATAACATATACAGTTTTTTTGTGTTGCCCGTTCTCAGTATTTCTTTTCTACATAGTTTTGATAATTGTTAGTTCAATATTTCTTTCTTTCTTTTTTTTAAATTTTTTTTTATTTTCTATATTCTTTGTTTACATTCCAAAGGCTTTCCCCTTTCCCAGTTACCCCCCACCATATGTCCCATAATTCCTCTCCCCCCATGCTATTCCCCACTCTTTCCCCCCCCCCCCACGATTTCTCTGTTCTGGGTCTACAATACTGGATCCAATCTTTACAGGTCCAGGGTCCTCTCCTTTTTTTCTTCTTGAGAGTCATTTGACTTGCTAATTGTGCCTTGAGTATTTAGGGCTTCTGGGCTCATTAATATCCACTTATCAGTGATTGCATTTCGTGTGTATTCTTTTGTGATTGGGTTAGCTCACTTAGGATGATAGTTTCCAGATCTAACCATTTACCTACAAATTGCATGAATTCATTATTTTTAATTGCTGAGTAGTACTCCATTGTATAAATATACCACATTTTCTGTATCCATTCCTCTTTTGAGGGATATCTGGGCTCCTTCCAATTTCTGGCTATTATAAACAAGGCTGCTATAAACATAGTGGAGCATGTGTCTTTGTTGTATGCAGAGGAATCCTCTGGGTATATGCCCAGGAGTGGTATGCCAGGGTCCTCTGGGAGTGGCATGCCCAATTTTCTGAGGAACCGCCACACTGATTTCCAGAGTGGTTTTACCATTTTGCAATCCCACCAACAGTGGAGGAGTGTTCCTCTTTCTCCACATCCTCGCCAGCACTTGTTGTCTCTCGAGTTTTTAATCTTAGCCATTCTGACTGGAGTGAGGTGGAATCTCAGGGTTGTTTTGATTTGCATTTCCCTGATGACTAATGATGTTGAACATCTCTTAAGGTGTTTCTCGGCCATCCGAATTTCTTCTGGTGAAAATTCTTTGTTTAGCTCTGTCCCCCATTTTTTGATAGGGTTATTTGGTTCTTTGTGGTCTAACTTCTTGAGTTCTTTGTATATATTGGATATTAGCCCTCTGTCGGATGTGGGGTTGGTGAAGATCATTTCCCACGTTGTTGGTTGCCGTTTTGCCCTTCTGACAGTGTCCTTTGCCTTACAGAAACTTTGTAATTTTATGAGGTCCCAATTGTCAATTCTTGATCTTAGAGCATAAGCTATTGGGGTTCTGTTCAGGAACTTTACCCCTGTGCCCATGTCCTCCAGGGTCTTCCCAAGTTTCTTTTCTAATAGTTTCAGTGTGTCTGGTTTTATGTGGAGGTCCTTGATCCACTTGGAGTTGATCTTAGTACAAGGAGATAAGAGTGGGTCAATTCGCATTCTTCTGCATGTTGACCTCCAGTTGAACCAGCACCATTTGTTGAAAAGGCTATCTTTTTTCCACCGGATGGTTGTGGCTCCTTTATCAAAGATCAAGTGACCATAAGTCTGTGGGTTCATTTCTGGGTCTTCAATCCTATTCCATTGATCTACCTGCCTGTTGCTGTACCAATACCATGCAGTTTTTAACACAATTGCTCTGTAGTACTGCTTGAGGTCAGGGATATTGATTCCCCCAGAAGTCCTTTTATTGTTGAGAATAGTTTTAGCTATCCTGGGTTTTTTGTTGCTCCAGATGAATTTGAGAATTGCTCTTTCTAGATCTATGAAGAATTGATTTGGGATTTTGATGGGGATTGCATTGAATCTGTATATTGCTTTTGGCAAGATGGCCATTTTTACTATATTGATCCTGCCAATCCAGGAGCAAGAAATATTTTTCCATCTTCTGAGGTCTTCTTCGATTTCTTTCTTCAGGGACTTGAAGTTCCTGTCATACAGATCTTTCACTTGTTTGGTTAGAGTTACGCCAAGGTACTTTATGTTGTTTGTGGCTATTGTGAAGGGTGTTATTTCCCTAACTTCTTTCTCAGCCTGCTTGTCCTTTGAGTACAAGAAGGCTACTGATTTGCTTGAGTTAATTTTATAACCAGCCACGTTGCTGAAGTTGTTTATCAGCTGTAGAAGTTCTCTGGTGGAGTTTTTTGGATCGCTTAAGTAGACTATCATATCATCTGCAAATAATGATACTTTGACTTCTTCCTTTCCAATTTGTATCCCTTTGACTTCCTTATGTTGTCTGATTGCTCTCGCTAGAACTTCAAGTACTATATAGAAAAGATATGGAGAGAGAGGAGAGGACAGCCTTGTCTAGTCCCTGATTTTAGTGGGATTGCTTCAAGTTTCTCTCCATTTATTTTGATGTTGGCTACTGGTTTGCTGTAGATTGCTTTTACTATGTTTAGGTATGGGCCTTGAATTTCTGCTCTTTCCAAGACTTTTAGCATGAAAGGATGCTGAATTTTGTCAAATGCTTTTTCAGCATCTAATGAGATGACCATGTGGTTTTTTTCTTTTAGTTTGTTTATGTAGTGGATTACATTGATGGATTTCCATATATTGAACCATCCCTGCATTCCTGGAATGAAGCCTACTTGATCATGGTGAATGATCGTTTTGATATGCTCTTGGATTCCGTTGGCAAGAATTTTATTTAGTATTTTTGCATCTATATTCATAAGAGAAATTGGCCTGTAGTTCTCTTTCTTTGTTGGATCTTTTTGTGGTTTAGGTATCAGCGTAATTGTGGTTTCGAAGAACGAGTTGGGCAGTGTCCCTTCTGTCTCTATTTTGTGGAATAGTTTGAAGAGTATTGGTGTTAAGTCTTCTTTGAAGGTCTGGTAGAATTCTGCACTAAAACCATCTGGTCCCGTACTTTTTTTGGTTGGGAGGCTTTCTATAACCCCTTCTATTTCTTTAAGGGTTATGGGACTGTTTAGCTGGTCTACTTGATGCTGATTTAATTTTGGTATTTGGTATCTGTCTAGGAAATTGTCCATTTCCTCCAGATTCTCCAGTTGTTTTGAGTATAGGCCTTTGTAGTAGGATCTGATGATCTTTTGAATTTCCTCTGTTTCTGTTGTTATATCCCCCTTTTCATTTTTAATTTTGTTAATTTGGATACTATCTCTGTGCCCTTTGGTTAGTCTAGCTAAGGGTTTATCTATCTTGTTGATTTTCTCGAAGAACCAGCTCTTGGTTTTGTTGATTCTTTGTATGGTTCTCTTTGTTTCTGCTTGATTGATTTCAGCCCTTAGTTTGATGATTTCCTCTCTTCTACTCCTCCTGGGTGAGTTAGCTTCTTTTTGTTCCAGGGCCTTCAGGTGTGCTGTTAAGTTGCTAGTGTATGCTCTCTCCAGTTTCTTTTTGGAGGCACTCAGGGCTATGAGTTTTCCTCTTAGCACTGCTTTCATTGTATCCCAGAGATTTGGGTAGGTCGTACCTTCATTTTCATTGAAGTCTAAAAAGTCTTTGATTTCTTTCTTTATTTCTTCCTTGACCAGGGTGTCATTGAGTAGAGTATTGTTCAGTTTCCATGTGTATGTGGGCTTTCTGTTGTTCTTCTTGCTATTGAAGACCACTTTTACTCCATAGTGATCCGATAGGAGACATGGGATTAGTTCGGTCTTCTTGTATTTGTTGAGGTCTGTCTTGTGACCAATTATATGATCAATTTTTGAGAAGGTACCGTGCGGTGCTGAGAAAAAGGTATACTCTTTTGTTTTAGGATGGAATGTTCTATATATATCTGTTAAATCCAATTGGTCCAAAGCTTCAATTAGTTTCACTGTGTCCCTGTTTAGTTTCTGCTATCCTGATCGGTCCATTGAGGAGAGTGGAGTGTTGAAGTCACCTACAATCATTGTGTCAATATTTCTTTCTTTTCTCTTTGTCTCTGTCTCTCTTTCCCTTTCCCTCTCTCCCACCCCTTTTCCCTCTCTTTCCTTCCCCTCTTTCTTTTCTTGAGATAGGGTTTCTCTGTGGATCCCTGGTTGTCCTGGAACTCCCTCTGTAGACCAGGCTAGCCTCAAACTCAGAGATCTACCTGTCTCTGGCTCTGGAGGGCTGGGACTTAAGGTGTGTGCTGCCACCACCCAGCTAATTCAGTATTTCTAATTGAGTACTTGTTACCATGTTATACCACCACTAAGGCTTAAAAAAATTATAATACCTTCTTTGGTTATCAACTGCATGTATATTAGCATTCTTCATTAATAAGAATTTTGCTATCTTCAGTTTGTTTTCACTGACAGCCAGTAAAAATGGTGTGAAGCCACACTGTAAAATGACAAAAAAAATCACTTAAAACTCACAAAAATCACACATTTGTCTGTTGAATTGAAAAACTGTAGAAAAGCTCCTAGGACACAAGCACAAGAATCCCCGTGTCCCCATGACCGTGGGAGCTCCAGTCCCCTCTAAATGCCCAGAGTCTCTGTGTATCCCCGTGTCCCCATGACCATGGGAGCTCCAGTCCCCTCTAAATGCCCAGAGTCTCTGTGTATCCCCGTGTCCCCATGACCATGGGAGCTCCAGTCCCCTCTAAATGCCCAGAGTCTCTGTGTATCCCCGTGTCCCCATGACCGTGGGAGCTCCAGTCTCTGTGTGCAGGAGTGTTTGTTTCTATTATGGTGTTTACCATGGCAGTTGGGAGTCACATGACTGTTCCTATGCACACTAACTTTTTGTATTATGTCACTGTCTGAGGTTCTAAACCATAGTAGTAAAATTGTACATGTTTAATTGAGTTAGTGAGCTCTACCACCATTTCCAAAACAGGGCTTCTAAATTTACTCTCCAAAGAATATTTACTTCTCCAGAGCGGCTGCGTCACACAGAAAGGTCTATGATTCCTTTGAATATAAAACTGTCTAGTATACAGTTAATATTAAAAGTGATTTTTCTAAGCAACTCTTTAATTTTTAATGACTAATTTATTTTTATTTTATGTTCTCTGGTGTTTTGTCTGCATGTATGTCTTCTTGAAGGTGCCAAATCACCTGGATCTGGAGTTACAGACAGTTATGAGCTGTCATGTGGGTGCTGGGAGTTGAGCTTGGGTCCATTTAAAGAGCAACCAGTGCTCTCATCTGCTGAGTCATCTCCCCAGCTCTTAAAACATCTTTTCATCCTTGCTCAGTCCCTACTTGACAATATTGTTGGGAAGTGAAATTGGCATTAGAGGAACTATAGCCTCAGGATAATTGTGGAGAGCTTTCTAATGGTGCAGGAACTCGCTCCAGGTTGCTGAGAAGTCTTGCTTGCTTCTCTTCTTCTGTGGTGTCAGGATCCCAGATAAAAACCTACCCTGCACTGCTTCTGGCGGGGGATCGTAAGGAAGTGGCCTCTAAATGAAAAGATGCAGGCTTCAAATGAACTTCGGTTAGGGCTAGGTGGTTTGTGAGTTTTTTTAAATTGTTTGATATTTTTATCTTAGGCATTAGAAAGCTCCGTACGAGGGGAGATGGTTCAGCGGATGAAGTGCTTGCTGTCTAAGCGTGAACCCGAGTCCAGAACCTCTCTGTGCTCGAAGAAAAGTCAGATGTGGCAGTACACACCTGCAATCCCAGCACTAGGAGGCAGAGACACAAGGATCTCAGAGCCAGTCAGTCAAAGAAGAAGAAAGTAACAAAGGAGGCTCCTGATGGGCAAACTGTAGCCTTTACATGTGCACACACACATGTGCACACAGCAATACAAATTTTATTCTTATAATGACAAATCTGAGGTCGTATCTAACAAATGTTTTTCATATGCCATCCTTTAGTGTCCAAATTCTAAAACTCAATCCCACTTCTAAGAGACTAATATAAAATACTGATGATGCTCTTGTAACTTGATTATTTAGGAAACTCTGGAATGTTTATCACGACATTGTATAAAACAAGCATTGTGAGGTGAAACGCTTGGAGAGGTAGGGCAAATGACATAGGTGAACACTGAGTTGGGTCATTTGCAACCTGGAGCACATGTGTGTTTTCATATAACAAGCCATGTCCTCTGCATAGATGTAAAACAGTCAGACATGGTCTTTCCATACCTGGTTTGGGGTTTTGTTTCAAAGGAAACAATAACAAAAACAAAAACACAGAACAAAATTCACCAACTGGAAACTGCATTCAGCTTCCCTCGGTAGGAGTCAGACAGGGACTGGCCAAGTCAAAGTGTTCCCTGACTTTGTTTTAAACTCTGGCAAGATGTTGTAGATTTGAGGATTTACAGTCTCATGCCAGTGGCTCTTCCTGCCAGGAAAGCCTAACAGGTCTGGGAAATGCTCGTTTTCACTCCGGCCTCCCAGTTAACCATCACCAAGTCATCAGCCTGCTTCCTCAGAGTCGCCCTGCTGATTTCCGCACCTAGTTAGGACTCTGTTAATTTCTGTCCTAGACTGAAGTGTTCACATTGAATACCAATTTGACACAGTTGAGGAAAATTCAACCACAAAGAGACAGAAGAAAGAAAATAAAACCAAGTTGGTCTTTTGCTTAGTTTCTGAACTGGCAAGCTAAACATGTGTCTGATCTGTTTCCACTCCAGTGTGTCCTTTCCAGTCTTAGCAATGAGAAATCTCTTTGCTATAACTGGTCACCAACTATAAGATTTCTTCTTGTCAAATGCCTTAGCCTTTTGTTTTAAGATAATGCCTATTTGCAAGGCAAACAATGCTTTCCTGTTAGCCTGCAAGGTAAGAAAAGTTAGGTCTACTTTGAACACATTCAGTGCTTTCCCAGATATATACCGTGGATGTATAAAAGGAGACTTTGCCTCTGATGCTCTTCTTTACAGAGATGCTGGAGGCTGGGTGTGGTGGTACCTGCCTTTAGTCCTAGAACTCAGGAGGTGAGACAGTGGATCTCTTTCTCCCTGTCTCTTTCTCTCTCTCTCTGTGTATCTCTCTCTGTGTCTTTCTTTCCCCCTCCCTGTCCCTCTCCCTTCCATCCCCCTCTGTCTTCCCTTCCCCTCTGTCTGTCTTTGTCTGTTTCTGTCTCTATCTCTCTGTCTCTCTTTGTCTCTCTGTCTCTTTCTGTTTTTCTCTTTGAGTTTAAGGCCAGCATGGTCTACACAGTAAGTTCCAGACTAATCAAGCTTTAAAGTGAGAGTTTGTCCCAGGAGTGAGGTGAAGTGGGGGTTGGGATCATCCCAGGTGTACATGAGCTTCTGAGTATAAAAGACGGTGCTTGTATGTGTTTCACTGGAGACCAGGGTTCTCCACACACTTTTCAACTTTTGCAACTACGATTGGCTAGTTAATACCTTTTTGATGCATTGTCTCTACCTTATTCGTTGCTTCGACATTCACTTCATGGTCAAGCAGTTTTGCAGCCAGTGATGTGTTCTTATAATAGACAGCGTAGTGGAGAGCGCTGTTGCCCTGGGCATCCACAATGTTTGGGTCAGCACCGTTCTCCAGCAGAATGGTAGCACATTCCTCTTCCTGACACTGCACAGCCTGTTGGAATTGCACCAAGAGACAGACCATAAATTCAGAGAATTTTTGATAAACACCCCGCAGGTCTCACCGTCTGCTTTTTTCAAAGTGGTACGGATTCATTTTCATTCCTAGTGTGTTGGAAACGGTCACGGGTGCTGAGATCCTCAGCTGCTGTGTACCTTCACCAGACTTGTGCACTCCTCACTGTCTGTGGCATTGATGTCACACTTTCTGTCTATCAGGGCCATCACCACCTTCGGGTGGCCGTAAGCACAGGCGATGTGGAGGGCGGTCCTGTGAAAATGGGAGGGGTGGCTCTTTAAGGAAATTATACAGCATGACCTGAAAAATACAATCACTCTGGTGATTTTAAACTTTACATGGCATGCAGTTCCTCTGTTTTCAAGTCAAATATTTATGGAGTGTTTTCCCGGCATCCTAACCTGTGGTACTACATACACTCTGAAGAAATGCAGGAGGATCAGAGGTTTGGTCATTTTTGGCTATATAGCAAGTCTGAGCCCAGCCTGGGCTATGTGAGATCTCATCTTGAAAGAAAGCTTAAATATTTAATCTTCTAGAGAAGTTATAGTAGTGATTGTTATTGATTCTTATGCCAACAAAAGTAATTGTATTTGGTGAAAGGTGTGTGTGTATACTTAAGTACTGTACAGGTTAATTTTTCCTGTTAATTTGACATGATCTAGAATTATCTGGAAAAAAGGAATATCAATGCAGAAAATATCCCCATTAGATTGGCCTGTAGGCAAGCCTGTGGGCACTTTCTTGATGAAAGAGTCATGTGGGAGGGTCCTTCCCACTGTGGGTGGTATCATCCCCTGAGCAAGCAGTCCTTAGTGCTGTAAGAACAGCAGGCTGAACAAGCCACAGGGAGTAAGGAGTAAATACTGCTACTCCCCTGCTTCAGTTCCTGCCTCCAAGTTCCAGCCTTGAGCTCCTGCCCTGACTTCTTTCAGTGATGGTCTGTGCCCTGGGCGTTGTAGTATGGAACAAACCTTTTCTCTCCTAGTTGCTTTTGGTCATGGTGTTAATCACAGCAAGAGAAAGCTAACTAGGACATGCATTTTAGGCAGGCACTCTCCCACTGAGCTCCGCCCCTGCTCAGAGTGGATACTTTGAATGGAAGATGGTATCCTTTGGAATTGGCCCCATTTGGGCTCGGATCCTGCTTTAAGCTGTGTTACTCTCTAGCTGTGTCTTAACCTTTCTAGGCCTAATTTTTCCACACCAGTAAAGTGGGCATTGGAAATAGTAGCTGTATCCTAAGGTCATGGAACGATGAGAATCCAGATGCAGTGGTTTTTAAAGTTTCTAGCACAAGTGACAGCTCCATGGTTGTAACGATCACTCCTGTGACAACCGAGGACAGTGTTTCCCATGACTAGCAGAATCACACATTCTCTGTGTTTTAAGGATTGCCTTGCTGTGTCTAAGATGCTCTTTTCCCACATCAGCATCCCTTACACTGGAGGCCGAGTTGTAACTCATGACACCTTGCAGCTATTGTTTGGTAGCATTTGACATTTTCTTTCTTTCTTTTTTAATTTGTTAATCATTTTATTTGTTTACATTTCAAATGTTATCCCTCTTCCTGGACCCCCCATCAACCTCCTTCCTCATCCTCCTTCCCTTAGCCTCTAAGAGGGTGCTCTTCTACCCACCCACCCACTCCTGCCTCCTGGGGCATCAAGCCTCCACAGGACTAAGCACCTCCCCTCTCACTGACGCCGGATGGAGTTGTCCTCTGCTACATGTGTAGTGGGAGCCATGGACCAGCCCATGCGTACTCTGGTTGGTGGTTTAGTTCCTGGAGTTCTTAATACACAAAATAAATGTCATCATAGAACCCATGGTGTCTGGCACCAAGGGAAGTATGGTTTCTTTAATAGATCCATGCAAGATCTAGCCAACTGGTTGGATGTTAAATAAATTTTAGTTCTTAAAAATACCATGGGTAAAGGGTTCTGAATAGCAACAAAAATTATTTTTCCTTTGATTTTCAAGAAAATTTAAACCAAGAAGACTCAGGGTTCAAATGAGTTGGTCGAGCTCCTCTTCTGAATATTCAGATTAATAGAATGTATGAAAGTCAGATAATCCCATGGATTTAAGCCAGAATTCAATTTTCAAAAGAGCAACGAAAAGCCTGGCTTAATTTGAAGGAAGGAGAAAGCAGAAGTGGAGACCTGTGACTTCTGTTTTGCATTTCTCTCATTGTAGCCTTAGCAGGGAAATACGAAGGCTCTCAGGATGAAAGTGTCCTGGGAGATGGAATATGTGAACTGCCTATTAGGCATCTGGGATACTTTTAGTGAATGAATGTATGAAAGAATGGAATAAATACAGACAAGGAAGTCAGTATTTTTCAGGGATATTTTTTATGAAGTGAAATGAAACTTCTGCTGTGGTGAAAATCAGCTTTGGGTGTTATCTTTTGTTTCCATAAGGATTAAACTAGAGTGGAATTATTTACCTAGAGTTGCTTGCATATCTGCAATAAATCTATATATGAGATACACTCATATAGAACAATTTGATCTCTATAAACCCTATAAATATATTCCCCTTGCTTTGAAAGGCATTAAGTGTTAGTAGAAATAGCAATTCAAGCACACTAACACCAAAGCTCTAATAGAAGTGAGGAATGTTGCCTGAGCAGGGTTCACATTTGCATTCTTCCCAGATTGTTGTAATGATAAGTGTTTATTAGCACTTTGATGCATGTTCATTCTAGAAGTCAAGATAAGCAGGAAAGAACAAGTGTGTGGGTAACTTTTTTCAGAACAAACTGTATACTAGTTCCCTAGAACAAGACTCTGTAAAAGCCAAAATGCAGAATTAATATTATTTTCTGGTTTACAAAACTAAGCTATGAGCAAGCAGGAGAGCTGATTGTCCTGAGCACTGGAGCTGTAGCCAAGCAATGGAAACTCAACTTTGCTTGTACATTTCAAATGCGCGAAAATAATTTTTGTAACAAGTTGCCACTGCTTTGGCTGGTACAAGAGCAGGTGTTTGCGTGTCTGTCGTGGGTATGTGTGACCTTGCAAAGTGACATTATTCTCACTTCATACTCAAATGCATCTTTCTGGGCAGCTTCCACCCTTTGCTGAAGCCCCATCTCTCTATCCTGTGCGTGCACTGAGGTTTGCTTGTGAAAACGTGTTCCGTGGGTTATTTTAAACACATCACATTTAAATGATGATGAGAACAAAATGAATGTATGTTCAATTATTTCCTAAAGATATTTCAAATATGGTAGAGTACCTAAAAATCCCTAGTCTTGTCAGGTCACTAAATATTTTCCCTATGTTCATATAGCGTTGTAACCTCTCAAACCTGTACTTTACTAGATATAAATCAAGAACTTGGACTAGAGTGTTTTTCGCTAGCAGGGCAAAGCCCTGGGCCACGGCATAAATGAGTATGAATAATAATTGTTTTCCTGGGCTTGAAAACGTTCTCTATAAATTGAAGAAGTATTTTCCATTTGAGACATAAGTAGTGTTTGGTCTGGAGGCTTTCTTCAACACAAGCCCCGCCTCCTCCACAGCCTCCCTCCCCTGGACCCTGCCACCTCTTCTTCTTGTCTTTGTCGTTCACACCGCATTTCCCAAGCAGGAGCTGCTGCACTCTGGCTGCATCCCCGACACGCGCAGCCTTGTGGATCTTTCTCAGATCCTTGTCTTTGAGGTGGTACTTGGGAGAGAGGAGGATATTGGCACTCTCAAACCCAGTGCCCAGGGAGTGCCGCTGCTGGTCGCGCAAGGATTCCAAGAGCCACCTGCTCTTCTTGGAAGACAAGCCAGCCACTTTGGACATGGCAGAGGCTGTTGGACCCAGAGGCCCATTCACTCTGTCTTTAGTGTCCCACCCCGGACCCGATCCTCAACAATATGATCGATTGATGGTTGCTACGGAAGAAGCCAACAGCCAGAGCACGCGCAGCTGCCACGGAATCCCGACTGAGAAGCTCTGAGGTTTGGGACTGGGTAAAAATTAGCGGTCGCCTAGCAACTCAGTAAACACACCTGCTTTGGTGCTCAGATGTCACAGCCAAGTAGCCAACGGTGAGCTGAGAGCAGTTCAGGATCTGTGAAAACTTTACTTTGCTTTCAAATAATTTGACTTCGTTAAACAAATGAATTTGAATTACAAACCCAACTCTCTGTAATATCTCTGGAGAGTCAGACTGAAAGTTGAAACACCAATAGTGTAACGTCTGGACTTTATCACCCCCAAATCCTCATCACCCAGAGAATCCTTCAGGAGACCCCTTCCCTCCGTAGATGACCATGCCCTGAAAATACTGCCATTAGCAGGGGAGTATAATATACGACTTGCATGCCAGTAAATCAGAGCTGTTCACATGTCTTTTAAGAGGCATGGCTTTTGCAAAAACAGTCTATAAAGACATTCACTTCTGTCATCTAGGCTGTGGTTATGGGTGGCAGCCTGGCATGGGCCGGATGGTGTGCTGGCCACAGCAGCACCTGGGCAGGAGCACTGGTCAGAATCTGCACAGACAAGGGTGACGACTTGGGCTGCTGGAACTGCAGGCAGAGCCTGTAGGAAGCCACCTCACATCAGGTTGTATCTCCACACAGCCCAGCCGGGTTCACTGCCGGGTAAACGGAAGCCTTGGAATACTATCATGGAGATGGGGCTGGCAGCTTGTCTCAAGGTGTGCCCCAGTCAGACCTCATTAATTTGGAATGCAAAGGACAAATATTTAGATTATTCTGGTTTGGGCAATTTGCAATAAGACCTTCTTAAACATTTGCATATATGCGAACATCAATTTGTTTCTCTGGGATTTAAATTTAGGATTGGAGCTACTGAAATGAAATACATTTTTATATTCATATTTAAAAATCTATTGAATTGTTATCCAAGGAGGTTGTATATATTTGCATGTCAACCAGCAAGGTCAAATCTATGACTTCATTAAAATTTGATGCAGTGATTTTATATTAGCTGTGTAGTGACATCTCACTGAGGACTGAATGTGTATTTCCTTAATGGCCATGGGTGCTGAAATGTTCTGATTTGCTTCTATATATTGTTTTAAGGAGTCTGTCTATCCAAGTATCTGCCTATTATTATTTTTAAGATTTTGTTTTGACAATTTTTTTGTATATTTTGGAAAAATTTGTTGGCTATGTGACCTTCAAATACTCGGAGTCTGGTAAAGTGTTTTTTTCCCCCATAGCAATTAATTTGAGTAAAGTTAAATTTATTATTTTCTCTTTTTTTCAAGTATGGATTTTTATTACTTAAAAAGCTGCCTATTTATTTTGCTTTCTGACTCTGTGCTTGTGCCTTCAACACTTTCACAGATATTTTCTGCTCCTCAATAAGGAAAGCCTGCTCGATCCTGTCACGGAATGCTTGGCATGCATGGAACACCACGAACCCTGCGGTCGGGCTTCTTTGTCTTAGACAAGCTCATAAGGACTTGGGGTCTCACAGCGTGAACCCCTTGCAGTCTGCCTGGGGTTTAGGCGTTTTCCCAACCTTCTTGGTATAAAGGACAATCCCATTGCCAGCGGCTTGAGGCAGCCAAGTTTTGTTAGAGGCTGCATTGTTGGAAAGCCTACGATATGTAGGAAACGTAGGAATGTAAAACGCTGGACCATCCTGAGTGCCTCTAAGCACCCTCCCCGGAAGAGGAAAAGCTATTACTTTCTCTTTTGAATTATGGTTTTGTTTGACATAGTCAAAAATTCTGTATTCAAGGCTACTTCACAATAGTTTAAACACTTTTTATTAGCACGTCAATTATTCGGTTAACAGATACCACTATAGCATTTTATAAAAGTGTGCAGTGTCCTTTGAACAAAGGGTTTTTATGTTCCTGTGTTTGCTTCCACAGGTTTCAGTTTATGTTCTATATTTAACTCTATGGTACATTATAAGAACAAACCTTTCAATTTAGAACACTCATGGTTATGAGGAGGAATTGAACAAGATAGAATGAAGTGTTCTGATATGTTGTAATCTCATGCTGCTTCTACATTCCAGGGCACTGCCTCTTTACTGAGCCCACAGATCTCCTTAGGTGCCTCTTCTGTTGTGACAGCTTCTCAGCTTTTTAAAATTGGTTATTTTATTTATTTACATTTCAAATGTTTCCCCCCTCACAAGCCCCCATCACCTCCCTTCCCTCTGCTTCTATGAGGGTGCACCCCCACTCCCCTACTCTCACCTCACTGCCCCAGCATCCCCCTATGCTGGGGCATCGAGCCTACACAGGACAAAGGGCCTCCCCTCCCATAGATCCCAGATAGTGCAATCCTCTGCTACATATGTAGCTGGAGCCATGGGTCCCTCCATGTGTACTCTTTGGTTGGTGGTTTGCTCCGTGGAAGCTCTGGGGGGGGGGAGTCTGGTTGGTTGATAATGTTGTTCTACCTGTGGGGATGCAACCCCTTCAGCTTCTTCAGTTCTTTCCCTAACTCCTTCATTGGGATCCCTGTGGTCCCATGGTTGGCTGCAAGCATCCTTATCTATATAGGTCAGGCTCTGGCAGAGCCTCTCAGGGGACAGCTATACCAGGCTCCTGTTAGCAAGCGCTTCTTGTGTCTGAGTTTGGTGTCTGCAGATGGGATGGGTCCCTAGGTGGGGCAGTCTCTGGATGGCCTTTCCTTCAGTCTCTGCTCCGCTTTTTGTCCCTGCATTTCCTTGTGACAGGAGCAATTCTGGGTTAATATAATGGCACCACCCCTTGACGGAGGGCCATGCCTAACCTCTGGATATGGTCTCTACTGTTTTTTTTAAATCTCCCCTTTATTGGGTATTTCAGCTAATGTCATCCCTTTTGGGTCCTGGGAACCTATTGCTTCCCTGGCATCTGGGACTTTCTAGTGGGTAATCCCAGTTTTCCATACCCCACTGCTACACACATCAGTTTCCTGATTCTCTGTACTTCTCCCCCATTTCCTTCCATACTTGATTCTGTCTCCCTTTTCCCTCCCAGGTCTTTCCCTCTATCTCCTGTGATTATTTTGTTCTCCCTTCTAAAGAGAACTGAAGCATCCACACTTTGGTCTTCCTTCTTGAGCTTCATATGCTCTGTGAGTTGTAGTGTGGGTATTCTGAGATTTTTGCCTAATATCCACTTACCAGTGACTATATACCATGTGTGTTCTTTTGTAACTGGATTACCTCACTCAGGATGATATTTTCTAGTTCCATCCATTTGCCTGTGAATTTCATGAATTCATTGTTTTTAATAGCTGAATAGTACTCCATTGTGTAAATGTACCACATTTTCTGTATCCATTCCTCTGTTGAGGGACATATGGGTTGTTTCCAGTCTCTGGCAATTATAAATAAGGCTGCTATGAACATAGTGGAGCATGTGTCCTTGTTATATATTGGAGCATCTTTTGGGTATATACCCAAGAATGGTATGGCTGGGTCCTCAGGTCCAATTTTCTGAGGAACCACCAGACTGTTTTCCACAGTGGTTGTACCAGCTTGCAATCCCTCCAACAATGGAGGAGTTTTCCTCTTTCTGCACATCCTCGCCAGCATCTGCTGTCCCCTGAGTTTTTGATCTTAGACATTTTCACCTGTGTTAGGTGGAATTTCAGGGTCGTTTTGATTTGCATTTCCCTGATGACCAAGGATGTTGAACATTTCTTTAGATCCTTCTAGGCCATTAGAGATTCCTCAGTTGAGAATTCTCTGTTTAGCTCTGTATCCCATTTTTTTTGAGACAGGGTTTCTCTGTGTAGCCCTGGCTGTCTTGGAACTCACTCTGTAGACCAGGCTTGCCTCGAACTCAGAAATCCACCTGCCTCTGCCTCCCAAGTGCTGGGATTAAAGTCATGCGCCACCACCGCCCGGCTTCTGTATCCCATTTTTAATAGAGTTGTTTGGTTCTCTGGAGTCTAACTTCTTGAGTTCTTTGCATATATTGGATATTAGCCCTCTATCCGATATAGGGTTGGTTGACTATTTTTTAGTGTGTGTGAGTGTGTGTGTGTGTGTGTGTGTGTGTGTGTATGTGTGTATGGGAGTGCATAGAGGCCAGAGGTCAACTTTACCTGTTGATCTATCTATCTATCTATCTATCTATCTATCTATCTATCTATCTATCATCTATCTATCATCTATCTATCTATCTATCTATCTATCTATCTATCATCTATCTATCATCTATCTATGTATCTTTTTAGAAGACAGAGTCTTTCACTGGGCCCCAGAGCTGTACAGTTAGATTAGGCTTGCTGGCCAGCAAGCCCCAAGAGTCTGTCTGTTTCCACCTTTCCAGCACTGGTGTTCCCATCATATACCACCCTGCCAGGACTTCTCCCTATGTGCTGACATGTTGGGAGGATTTTCTTTTCTGGTCCAGTCTAATCAGTGTTCTATAAACTTCTTGTCTGTTTATAGGCATTTCATTCTTTAGATTGGGAAAGTTTTCTTTTATGATATTGTCAAAAATATTTTCTTGTCCTTGTAACTGGGACTCTTTACCTTCTATTCCTATTATTCCTATTTGGTCTTTGCATGGTATCCCAGATTTCCTCCATGTTTTGTGTCAGGAATTTTTTGGATTTAATATTTTGTTTGACTAATGTATCAATTTTTTCTATTGTGTCTTCCATGCCTGAGATTCTCTCTTGTATCTCTTGTATTTTGTTGGTGATGCTTACATCTGTTGTTCCTGTTCTCTTTCCTAGGTTTCCATCTCCAGGATTACCCAAATTTGTGTTTTCTTTATTGCTTCTATTTCCACTTTCAGGTCTTGTTTTATTTATTTCCTTCACCTGTTTAATTATATTTGTTTGCATTTCTTTAAGTGTTTTTCCCCCTCCTCTTTAAAGTCTTCTACCTGTTCAATTGTATTTTCTTGTATTTCATTAAGGGCCTCTAACAAAGATGCTTTCTTTTTTCCATTGTATATTTTTGGCTTCTTTGTCAAAAATCAAGTGTCCATGTGTGGTTTTATTTCTGGGTCTTCAATTCTATTCCATTGACCAACGTGTCTGTCTCTGTATCAATACCATGCAGTTTTTAAAATCACTATTGCTCTGTAGTATAGCTTGAGGTCAGAAATGGTGATTCCCCTAGAAGTTATTTTATTGTTAAGAATTGTTTTTAGTATTCTGGGTTTTCTGCTTTACCAGATACTTTTCCCATGTCTTTGAAGAATTGTGTTGGAATTTTTTTTTCTTTCTTTCTTTTTTTTATTTTCTATATTCTATGTTTACATTCCAAAGGCTTTCCCCTTTCCCAGTTCCCACCCACCATAGTTCCCATAGTTCCTCTCCCCCCATCTGTTCCCCAATAATTCCCCCTCCCCCCTCGGTTTCTTTACTAAACTGGATGCAATCTTTACAGGCCCAGGGTCCTCTCCTTTCTTCTTCTTGGGAATCATTTGACTTGCTATTTGTGTCTTGAGTATTTAGGGCTTCTGGGCTCATTAATATCCACTTATCAGTGATTGCATTTCATGTGCATTCTTTTGTGATTGGGTTAATTCACTCAGGATGATATTTTCCAGGTCTAACCATTTACCTACAAATTGCATGAATTCATTATTTTTAATTGCTGAGTAGTATTCCATTGTATAAATATACCACATTTTCTGTATCCATTACTCCTTTGAGGGATATTTGGGCTCCTTCCAATTTCTGGCAATTATAAACAAGGCTGCTATAAACATAGTGGAGCATGTGTCCTTATTGCATGCAGGGGAATCCTCTGGGTATATGCCCAGGAGTGGTATGCCAGGGTCCTCTGGAAGTGACATGCCCAATTTTCTGAGGAACCGCCAAACTGATTTCCAGAGCGGTTTTACCATTTTGCAATCCCACCAACAGTGGAGGAGTGTTCCTCTTTCTCCACATCCTCGCCAGCACTTGTTGTCTCTTGAGTTTTTAATCTTAGCCATTCTGACTGGTGTGAGGTGGAATCTCAGGGTTGTTTTGATTTGCATTTCCCTGATGACTAATGATGTTGAACATCTTTTAAGGTGTTTCTCGGCCATCCGAATTTCTTCTGGTGAAAATTCTTTGTTTAGCTCTGTGCCCCATTTTTTGATAGGGTTATTTGTTTCTTTGCGGTCTAACTTCTTGAGTTCTTTGTATATATTGGATATTAGCCCTCTGTCGGATGTGGAGTTGGTGAAGATCTTTTCCCACTTTGTTGGTTGCCGTTTTGTCCTTCTGACAGTGTCCTTTGCTTTGCAGAAACTTTGTAATTTTATGAGGTCCCATTTGTCGATTCTTGATCTTAGAGCATAAGCTATTGGTGTTCTGTTCAGGAACTTTCCCCCTGTGCCCAAGTCCTCCAGGGTCTTCCCAAGTTTCTTTTCTAATAGTTTCAGTGTGTCTGGTTTTATGTGGAGGTCCTTGATCCACTTGGAGTTGATCTTAGTGCAAAGAGATAAGATTGGATCAATTCGCATTCTTCTGCATGTTGACTTCCAGTTGAACCAGCACCATTTGTTAAAAAGGCTATCTTTATTCCACCGGATGGTTGTGGCTCCTTTATCAAAGATCAAGTGACCATAAGTCTGTGGGTTAACCTCTGGGTCTTCAATCCTGTTCCATTGATCTGCTTGCCTGTTGCTATACCAATACCATGCAGTTTTTAACACAATTGCTCTGTAGTACTGCTTGAGGTCAGGGATATTGATTCCCCCAGAAGTCCTTTTATTGTTGAGAATAGTTTTAGCTATCCTGGGTTTTTTGTTGCTCCAGATGAATTTGAGAATTGCTCTTTCTAGATCTATGAAGAATTGAGTTGGGATTTTGATGGGGATCGCATTGAATCTGTATATTGCTTTTGGCAAGATGGCCATTTTTACTATATTGATCCTGCCAATCCAGGAGCATGAAATATTTTTCCATCTTCTGAGGTCTTCTTTGATTTCTTTCTTCAAGGACTTGAAGTTCCTGTTGTACAGATCTTTCGCTTGTTTGGTTAGAGTTACGCCAAGATACTTTATGTTGTTTGTGGCTATTGTGAAGGGTGTTATTTCCCTAATTTCTTTCTCTGCCTGCTTGTCCTTTGAGTACAAGAAGGCCACTGACTTGCTTGAGTTAATTTTATAACCTGCCACTTTGCTGAAGTTGTTTATCAGCTGTAGAAGTTCTCTGGTGGAGTTTTTTGGGTCGCTTAGGTAAACTATCATATCGTCTGCAAATAATGATAGTTTCACTTCTTCCTTTCCAATTTGTATCCCTTTGACTTCCTTATGTTGTCTAATTGCTCTTGCTAGAACTTCAAGTACTATATTGAAAAGATATGGAGAGAGAGGGCAGCCTTGTCTAGTCCCTGATTTTAGTGGGAATGCTTCAAGTTTCTCTCCATTTATTTTGATGTTGGCTACTGGTTTGCTGTAGATTGCTTTTACTATGTTTAGGTATGGGCCTTGAATTCCTGCTCTTTCCAAGACTTTTAGCATGAAAGGATGCTGAATTTTGTCGAATGCTTTTTCAGCATCTAATGAGATGACCATGTGGTTTTTTTCTTTCAGTTTGTTTATGTAGTGGATTACATTGATGGATTTCCGTATATTGAACCATCCCTGCATCCCTGGGATGAAGCCTACTTGATCATGGTGGATGATCGTTTTGATGTGCTCTTGGATTCGGTTAGCAAGAATTTTATTTAGTATTTTTGCATCTATATTCATAAGAGAAATTGGCCTGTAATTCTCTTTCTTTGTTGGATCTTTTTGTGGTTTAGGTATTAGCGTAATTGTGGCTTCGAAGAATGAGTTGGGCAGTGTCCCTTCTGTCTCTATTTTGTGGAATAGTTTGGAGAGTATTGGTGTTAAGTCTTCTTTGAAGGTCTGGTAGAATTCTGCACTAAAACCATCTGGTCCCGTACTTTTTTTGGTTGGGAGTCTTTCTATAACCCCTTCTATTTCTTTAGGGATTATGGGACTATTTAGCTGATCTACTTGATGCTGATTTAATTTTGGTATTTGATATCTGTCTAGGAAATTGTCCATTTCCTCCAGGTTCTCCAGTTGTTTTGAGTATAGACCTTTGTAGTAGGATCTGATGATGTTTTGAATTTCCTCAGTTTCTGTTGTTATGTCTCCCTTTTCATTTCTAATTTTGTTAATTTGTATACTGTCTCTGTGTCCTTTGGTTAGTCTGGCTAAGGGTTTATCTATCTTGTAGATTTTCTCAAAGAACCAGCTCCTGGTCTTGTTGATTCTTTGTATGGTTCTCTTTGTTTCTATTTGATTGATTTCAGCCCTGAGTTTGATGATTTCTTGTCTTTTACTCCTCCTGGGTGAATTAACTTCTTTTTCTTCCAGGGCTTTAAGGTGTGCCATTAAGCTGCTAGTATATGCTCTCTCCAGTTTCTTTTTGGATGCACTTAGAGCTATGAGTTTTCCTCTTAGCACTGCTTTCATTGTGTCCCATAGATTTGGGTAGGTTGTACCTTCATTTTCATTGAATTCTAAAAAGTCTTTGATTTCTTTTTTTATTTCTTCCTTGACCAAGGTGTCATTGAGTAGAGTATTGTTCAGTTTCCATGTGTATGTGGGCTTTCTGTTGTTTTTGTTGTTATTGAAGACCACTCTTACTCCATGGTGATCTGATAGAAGGCATGGGATTAGCTCGATCTTCTTGTATTTGTTGACATCTGTCTTGTGACCAATTATATGGTCTATTTTGGAGAAGGTCCCATGTGGAGCTGAGAAAAAGGTATATTCTTTAGCTTTAGGATGAAATGTCCTATATATATCTGTTAAATCCAATTGGTCCAGAGTTTCAATTAGTTTCACTGTGTCCCTGTTTAGTTTCTGCTTTCCTGATCGGTCCATTGAGGAGAGTGGAGTGTTGAAGTCACCCACAATTATTGTGTTAGGTGTAATGTGTGCTTTAAGCTTTAGTAAGGTTTCTTTTACGAATGAGGCTGCCCTTGCATTTGGAGCATAGATGTTCAGTATTGAGAGCTCTTCTTGGTGGATTTTCCCTTTGGCCAGCAAGAAGTGACCTTCTGAGTCTCTTTTGATGATTTTAGGTTGGAAGTCAATTTTATCTGATATTAGAATGGCTACTCCAGCTTGTTTCCTGAGACCATTTGCTTGTAAAATTGTCTTCCAGCCTTTTACTCTAAGGCAGTGTTTGTCTTTGACACTGAGATGTGTTTCCTGTATGCAGCAAAATGTAGGGTCCTGTTTCCGTATCCAGTCTGTTAATCTATGTCTTTTTATTGGGGAATTGAGTCCATTGATGTTAAGAGATATTAAGGAATAGTAATTATTTCCTCCAGACATTTTTGAAATTATATTTATTTATTTTATTTATTTTTTATATTCGAGAGGTTACCTTCTTTTGGGTTTGATGAGAGGAGGTTTCTATCTTGCTTCTTCCCGGGTGTAGTTTCCATCCTTGTCTTGGTGTTTTCCCCCTATTATCCTTTGTAGGGCTGGATTTGTGGAAAGATATCGTGCAAATTTGGTTTTGTCATGGAATACCTTGATGTCTCCATCTATGGTGATTGAGAGCTTTGCTGGGTAAAGTAGTTTTGGCTGAAGTTTGTGTTCTCTTAGAGTTTGCATGATATCTGCCCAGGATCTTCTAGCTTTCATGGTCTCAGGTGAGAAGTCTGGTGTTATTCTGATAGGTCTTCCTTTATAAGTTACTTGGCCTTTTTCTCTTGCTGCCTTTAATATTCTTTCTTTGTTTAGTACATTTGGAGTTTTGATTATTATGTGACGAGATGTATTTCTGTTCTGATCCAGTCTGTTTGGGGTTCTGTATGCTTCTTGTATATTCATGGGCATCTCTCTCTTTAGGTTGGGGAAGTTTTCTTCCATAATTTTGTAGAAGATATTTGCTGGCCCTTTAACTTGTACATCTTCATTCTCGTCTATACCTATAATCCTTAGGTTTGGTCTTCTCATTGTGTCCTGGATTTCCTGGATGTTTTGGGTTACAGCCTTTTTGCATTTAGTATTTTCTTTGACTGTTGAATCAATGGTTCCTATGGTGTCTTCGGCTTCTGAGATTCTGTCTTCTATCTCTTGTATTCTATTGTTGATATTTGCATCTATGGCTCCTGATTTCTTCCCAAGGTTTTTTATCTCCAATGTTGTCTCCCTCTGCGATTTCTTAGTTGTTTCTACTTCTGTTTTTAGTGCCTGGATGGATGTGCTCAGATCTTTCGCTTGCTTGATTGTGTTTTCATGTATTTCTTTAATAGATTTTTGTGTTTCCTCTTTCATAGCTTCTACTTGTTGGCCCACGTTCTTCTGTATTTCTTTAAGTGATTTTTGTCTTTCCTCCTTATTGTCTTCTTCTTTTTGATCCATCTTCTCCTGCATTTCTTGAAGTGATTTTTGTATTTGCCTTGTAAAGGCTTCTAACTTTTGATCCATTTTCTCTTCTATTTCTTTACGAGATTTTTCTATGTGTTCAGCTACCAGCATCCTGACCAGTGATTTTATATCCAAGTCTTGTTTTTCTGGTGTTTTGGGGTATCCAGGGCTTCCTGTTGTTGGCGAACTGGGTTCAGATGCTGTCATGTTGTCTTGATTTCTGTTAGTGACATTCCTTCGTTTACCTTTTGCCATCTGGTTATTTCTGGTGTTAGTTGACCTTGTTGTCACTGGCTGGTGTTTGAATCTCCTATGAGGCTGGGCTTACCTGTTGTTTCTCTACTGGTGGTTATGCGTGATTGCTGCTCAATGGGATCACGAGCTGGCTGCCACCCGCTGACTTTGTGCACGGCCTGAGGTCTCCGGGAAGTGTGGGGGAGTGCAGCAGAGCCTCGGCAGGTGCTGCTGGGCCTGCCTAGTAGCGAGAGCCTAGCAGATCCCCCCACGTGGTAGCCCCTGATGGAATCTGTCTACCTGTTCCTTTCCAGCTGTGTTCTGGTTTCAGTATGGAGGTCTGCCGCTATCGCTGGTCCAGGCTCCTGGGGAGCTAGGTGGTTCCGGCTGCCTCGGTGCACGGCCTAAGCTCGCAGGGACGTGCTGCAGAGCCTAGGCGCCTGGGCCTGCCTGTGGGCGAGAGCTTAGCAGCTCTCCCTGCTCTAGCCCCAGACAGAGTCTCTATCTGCACCTTTCCAGCTGTGTCCTGGTTGCAATATGGAGGCCTGCCGCTATAGCTGGTCCTCACTCTTCTTAATAAACAAGAATTGTTGCTTATCCTGGTTCCGTGGGCAGGGTCTGAGCACCTGGCAAGCTGGCTAGGTCTGGCTGACCTGCTACCGGCTGGATGGGAAGCTGCAGACAAGATGGCGCTGCCTGCAGGGGGTTTGGGGTCTGGCCTGCGAGCGCAGAGCACAGGCACGGCCGCTGTACTCCAAACCGCTAGGCTGTGCGCAGTTCCTGCCCCAGACCTGAGTCCCCGGAGGTCTTAAACTCGGGCTGTCTCTGGTACCTGGTTCCGCCGGCAGGGTCTCAGCACCTGGCAGGTTGGCTAGGTATGGCTGACCTGCTACCGGCTGGATGGGGAGCTGCAGACAAGATGGCGCTGCCTGCAGGGGGTTCCGGGGTCTGGCCTGCGAGCGCAGAGCTCAGGCACGGCCGCTGTACTCCAAACCGCTAGGCTGTGCGCAGTTCCTGTCCCAGACCTGAGTCCCCGGAGGTCTTAAACTCGGGCTGTCTCTGGTACCTGGTTCCGCCGGCAGGGTCTCAGCACCTGGCAGGTTGGCTAGGTATGGCTGACCTGCTACCGGCTGGATGGGGAGCTGCAGACAAGATGGCGCTGCCTGCAGGGGGTTCCGGGGTCTGGCCTGCGAGCGCAGAGCTCAGGCACGGCCGCTGTACTCCAAACCGCTAGGCTGTGCGCAGTTCCTGTCCCAGACCTGAGTCCCCGGAGGTCTTAAACTCGAGCTGTCTCTGGTACCTGGTTCCGCCGGCAGGGTCTCAGCACTTGGCAGGCTGGCTACGTATGGCTGACCTGCTACCGTGTTGGAATTTTTGGGGGATTGCACTGAATCTGTAGATTGTCTTTGGTAGCATGGCCTTTTTTACTATATTAATTCTGCCAATCCATGAGCATGGGAGATGTCTCCATTTTTTGAGGTCTTCTTCAATTTCTTTCTTGAGAGACTTGAAGTTATTGTCGTATAGATTTTTAATTTGTTGTTTAGAGTTACCCCAAGAAATTTCATATTATTTGTGGCTATAGTGAAGGGTGTTGTTTCTCTAATTTCTTTCTCAACTTGTTTATCATTTGTATAAAGGAAGGCTACTGATTTATTTGAGTTAATTTTATATCCAGTTACTTTGCTGAAGTTGTTTATCAGCTGTAGAAGTTTTTTGGTAGAATTTTTGGGGTTGCTTATAGATACTATCATATCATTTGCAAACAGTGATACCTTTACTTCTTCTTTGCCAATTTGTATCCCCTTGATTTCTTTTTGTGGTCTTATTGCTCTAGCTAGAACTTTGAATACTATATTGAATAGATATGGGGAGAGTGGGCATCCTTGTCTTGTCCCTGATTTTAGTGGGATTGCTTCAAGTATCTCTCCATTTAATTTGATATTGGCTGTTGGTTTGCAGTAAATTGTTTTTATTATGTTAAGGTATGGGCCTTGAGTTCTTGATCTCTCCAATACTTTTAATATGAATGGGTATTGTATTTTGTCAAGTGCTTTTTCAGTATCTAAGGAAATGATCATGAAAGCGTCTTCAATAAATGGTGCTGGTCTAACTGGCAGTCTGTATGTAGAACAATGAAAATAGATCCATATTTGTCACTTTGAACAAAGCTCAAGTCTATGTGGATCATAGACTTCAACATAAAATCAGATATACTGAATCTAAAAGAAGAGAAAGTGGGAAAGAGCCTCAAACTCACTGGAACAGGGAAAACTTCCTAAATAGAAGTCCAATGGCTCAGGCTTTAAGATCAGGAATTGATAAATAGGATCTCATGAAACTGGAAAGCTTCTATAAGGCAAAGGACATTGTCAATAGAACAAATTTGCAACCTACAGATTGGAAAAAATCTTTACTAACCTCACATACAATAGAGGGCTAATATCCAAAATATATAAAGAACTCAAGAAGGTAACCGCCAAGAAAACAAACAATCCAATAAAAAATGGGTTATAGGAATTAGCTGTGGGTCTTCCCCGCGCCCTCTGGCCGTGCACCGAGGCTGCAACCAGATCGCCGGCCCCTGGACCAGCGATAGCGGCGGACCTCCATATGGCAACCAGGACACAGCTGGAAAGGCTCAGGCTCTGTGGGACATCCCCGCGCCCTCTGGCCGAGCACTGAGGCTGCGGTCTGCAACCAGCTCGCCGGCCCCTGGACTAGCGATAGCGGTGGGCCTCCATATTGCAACCAGGACACAGCTGGAAAGGCCCAGGTAGACACCCCTTCCAGGGCTACCCTCACGGGGGGGGGGGGGATCTGCTAGGCTCTTGGAGCCAAGCAGGCCGAGTTCCGCCTAGGCTCTGTGGGTCTTCCCCGTGCCCTCTGGCCATGCACCGAGGCTGCGGTCTGCAACCAGATCGCCGGCCCCTGGACCAGCGCGGCGGGCCTCCATATTGCAACCAGGACACAGCTGGAAAGGCCCAGGCTCTGTGGGACTTCCCCGCGCCCTCTGGCCGTGCACCGAGGCAGTGGGCAGCAACCAGCTCGCCGGCTCCTGGACCAGCAATAGCGGCAGGCCTCCATATTGCAACCAGGACACAGCTGGAGAAGCCCAGGTAGACAGACTCGATCAGGGGCTACAATCGCATGGGTGGCAGTCAGCTTATGATCCCTTAAAGCAGCAGTCACACATATTCACCAATAGAGAAACAACAGGTGAGCCCAGCCTCACAGGAGATTCAAACACCAGCCACTGACAACAAGGCCAACTAACACCAGAAATAACCAGATGGCAAAAGGAAAACGAAGGAACGTTACTAACAAAAATCAAGGCAACATGACAGCATCTGAACCCAGTTCTCCAACAACAGGAAGCCCTGGATACCCCAAAACACCAGAAAAACAAGACTTGGATATAAAATCACTGGTCAAGATGCTGGTAGCTGAACACATAGAAAAATCTCGTAAAGAAATAGAGGAGAAAATGGATCAAAAGTTAGAAGCCTTTATGAGGCAAATACAAAAATCACTTCAAGAAATTCAGGAGAAGATGGATCAATAAGGAAGAAAGACAAAAGTCACTTAAAGAACTACAGAAGAACGTGGGCCAACAAGTAGAAGCTATGAAAGAGGAAGCACAAATATCTATTAAAGAAATACATGAAAACACAATCAAGAAAGTGAAAGATCTGAGCACATCCACCCAGATACTAAAAACAGAAGTAGAAACAACTAAGAAATCACAGAGGGAGACAACATTGGAGATAGAAAACCTTGGGAAGAAATCAGGGGCCATAGATGCAAGTATCAACAATAGAATACAAGAGATAGAAGACAGAATCTCAGAAGCCGAAGATACCATAGGAACCATTGATTCAACAGTCAAAGAAAATACTAAATGCAAAAAGGCTGTAACCCAAAACATCCAGGAAATCCAGGACACTATGAGAAGACCAAACCTAAGGATTATAGGTATAGACGAGAGTGAAGATTTACAAGTTAAAGGGCCAGCTAATATCTTCTATAAAATTATGGAAGAAAATGTCCCCAACCTAAGGAGAGAGATGCCCATGAATATACAAGAAGCCTATAGAACCCTGCATGCAATAAAGACACATGCTCCACTATGTTTATAGCAGCCTTGTTTATAATAGCCAGAAATTGGAAGGAGCCCAAATATCCCTCAAAGGAGGAATGGATACAGAAAATGTGGTATATTTATACAATGGAATACTACTCAGCAATTAAAAATAATGAATTCATGCAATTTGTAGGTAAATGGTTAGACCTGGAAAATATCATCCTGAGTAAATTAACCCAATCACAAAAGAATGCACATGAAATGCAATCACTGATAAGTGGATATTAATGAGCCCAGAAGCCCTAAATACCCAAGACACAAATAGCAAGTGAAATGATTCCCAAGAAGAAGAAAGGAGAGGACCCTGGGCCTGTAAAGATTGCATCCAGTTTAGTAAAGAAACCGAGGGGGGAGGGGGAATGATTGGGGAATAGTTGGGGTGGAGAGGAACTATGGGAAGTATGGTGGGTGGGAACTGGGAAAGGGGAAAGCCTTTGGAATGTAAACATAGAATATAAAAAATAAAAAAAGTAGAATTAAAGAAATATATATGACTTCTGAAAACAAAGACACAATTTACTATGTCATTGAGGTGCTGAGGTTGTGGGTATCTCTATATCTGTCTGTCTGTCTATCTATCTAATATTTGCAGCTATAAAACCTAAAAAGAAAAAAATTAGGGGAAAGGGGAAGGGTTTGGATACATTTGTCCACAATAAAAGATAAAAAATAGTTAATAGCAAAAAAAAAAATGGGTTATAGAACTAAATAGAAAATTCCCAACAGAAGAATGTCAAATGTCTGAGAAACACCTAAAGAAATGTTTGAAGTCCTTAGTGATCAGGGAAATGCAAATCAAAAACAATTCTGAGATTTCACCTTACATTAGTCAGAATGACTAAGATTAAAACCTCAGGTGACCCTCGGCATATATGTGGAAAAAAAGAACACTCCTCCATTGCTGGTGGGATTGCAAACTAGTACAACCACTCTGGAAATCAATTTGGAGGTTTCTTAAAAAATTGGAAATAGCTCTACCTGAAGACCCAGCTATACTACTCTTGGGAATATACCCAAAAGATGCCCTACTATACCACAGGGGCATGTACTCCACTATGTTCATAGTGGCTTTATTTGTAATAGTCAGAAGTTAGAAATAGTTCAGATGTCCCACAACTGAAGAATGGATACAGAAAATGTGGTTTGTTTTCACAATGGAATACTACTCAGAATGAGGACATCATGAGTTTTGCAGGCAAATGGATAGAACTAGAAAATATCCTGACTGAGGTAACTCAGACCCCAAAGGACATATATGACATGTACTCACTAATAAATGGATATTAACAAAAAAAATACAGAATACCCAGGGCACAATCACAGAATTAAAAAAGGTTAACAAGCTGAAGGGCCCAAGTGAGGATGCCTCAATCCCCCCTAGGGAGAAGAAATTAATGACAGGAAGGGAGTGAAGGCAGGGACCTGGGCAAGCAAGGAAACAGGGAGGGGAAGAGGGGAACATGATCAGATATTGGGTAGGTGGAACAGGACTGAAGTTCTGAGGGCCAGCAGAAAGAATGGAAACAGGCAACATCAGGAGGTAGGAGGTGGGGGGACCCTCTGTAATGTACCAGAGACCTGGGAGGTGAGAGACTCAAAGGGAGGGACCTTAGATGAAATGCCCTACAGTGGGGAGAGGATACTTGTAGAGCCACCTCCAGTGGAGGGACAGGATATCAAGTGGGGGGATGAGGTTGCCATCCCACAGTCAAAAACTCTGACCCAGAATTGTTCCTATCTGAAAGAACAGCAGGGACAAAAATATAGAAGAGCCTGAGGAAAAGGTGGTCCAGTGACCAGCCCAAATTGGGATCCATCTCAAAAGGAGACTCCAAGGTCTGACACTATTACTGATGCTATGGTGTGATTATAGACAGAAGCCAGGGAAGTCCCTGACCTGCAGGGAGTCCCACGGCTAGACAGACAAGGCACACTAGGGCTCCAATGGCAACCAAGAGTAGGGCAGCACATCAGCAATCTGTTCCAGGGGAAACCCAGTCATCCAGTGGTGCAGAAATAGCCTTACAGGCCCACAGGAGGTTCAAGCACCAGCCAGCATCAACAGGACCAACTAATGCCAGAGATAAACAGATGGAAAAAGGCAAACACATGAACGTTACTAAAGAAATCAAGGCAATATGGCAGCATCTGACCCCAATTCCCCAACAACAGCAAGTCCTGGATACCCCAACACACCAGAAAAACAAGATTTGTATTTAAAATCACTGGTCATGATGCTGCTAAAGGGACACAAAAAGGACATAAATAAATCTCTTAAAGAAATACAGGGGAACATGAATAAGTTAGAAGCCCTTACAATGGAAACCCAAAAATCACTTAAAGATATTCAGGAGAATATGGGTCCACAGATGGAAGCCAATAAAGAGGAAACCCAAAAATCACTTAAAGAAATGCAGGAGAAGTTGAGTCAACAGGCAGAAGTCATGAAAGAGGAAACACAAAAATCTTTTAAAGAAATACAAGAAAATATGAACAAACAAGTGAAAGAACTGAGCAAAACCATCCAGGATCTAAAAACAGAAGTAGAAACAACTAAGAAATCACAAAGGGAGACAACTTTGGAGATAGAAAATCTTGGGAAGAAATCAGGGGCCATAGATGCAAATATCAACAACAGAGTACAAGAGATAGAAGAAAGAATCTCAGATGCTGAAGATACCATAGAAACCATGGGTTCAACAGTCAAAGAAAATGCAAAATGCAAAAAGCTTGTAACCCAAAACATCCAGGACATCCAGGACACAATGAGAAGAACAAACCTAAGAATTATAGGGATAGAAGAGAGTGAAGACTTACAACTTAAAGGGCCAGCAAATATCTTCAACAAAATTATGGAAGAAAACTTCCCTAACCTAAAGAGAGAGATGCCCATGAATATACAAGAAGCTTACAGAACTCCAAACAGACTGGACCAGAACAGAAATATCTTCCATCACATAATAATCAAAACCCCAAATGTACTAAACAAAGAAAGAATATTAAGAGCAGTAAGAGAAAAAGGCCAAGTAACATATAAAGGAAGACCGATTAGAATTACATCAGACTTCTCACCAGAGACCATGAAAGCTAGAAGTTCTTGGAAAGATCTCATACAGACTCTAAGAGAACACAAATGTCAGCCAAGACTACTATACACAGCAAAACTCTCAATCACCATAGATGGAGAAACCAAGATATCCCATGATAAAACCAAATTTACACAATATCTTTCCACAAACCCAGCCCTACAAAGGATAATATGTCGAACACACCAATACAAGGAGGGAAACTACACCCAGGAAAAAGCAAGATAGTAAACTTCTTTCATTAATCCCAAAAGAAGATAACCACTCAAGTATAAAAATAACATCAAAAATAACAGGAAGTAATAATCACTACTCCTTAATATCTTTTAACATCAATGGACCCAATTCCCCAATAAAAAGACAGACTAACAGACTGGATATGTAAACAGGACCCTACATTTTGCTGCTTACAGGAAACATACCTCAGGGTCAAAGACAAACACTACCTCAGAGTAAAAGGCTGGAAAATGGGGGTGGGGAACCAGAAAAAGGGAAATGAATTGTAAATATAGAATATATCCAATAAAAAAAAAAAAGGCTGGAAAACAATTGTACAAGCAAATGGTCTTGGAAACAAGCTGGAGTAGGCATCCTAATATCAGATAAAATTGACTTTCAACCTAAAGTCATCAAAAGAGACACTGAAGGACACTTCTTGCTGGTCAAAGGAAAAAATCCACCAAGAAGAACTCTCCATTCTGAACATCTATGCTCCAAATGCAAGGGCACTCTCATTCATAAAAGAAACTTTACTAAAGCTCAAAGCACACATTGCACCTAATACAATAATTGTGGGTGACTTCAACACTCCACTATCCTCAATGGACCGATCAGGAAAACAGAAACTAAACAGGGACACAGTGAAACTAATTGAAGCATTGGACCTATTGGATTTAACAGATATATATAGAACATTTCATCCTAAAGCAAAAGACTATACCTTTTTCTCAGCACCTCATGGTACCTTCTCCAAAATCGACCATATAATTGGCCACAAGACAGACCTCAACAAATATAAGAAGATCGAAATAATCCCATGCATCCTATCAGATAACTATGGAATAACAGTGGTCTTCAATAGCAAAAACAAACAAACAAAAAAAAAACAAACAAAAAACAACAACAGAAAGCCCACATACACATGGAGGCTGAACAATGCTCTACGCAATGATACCTTGGCCAAAGAAGAAATAAAGAAAGAAATCAAAGACTTTTTAGAATTTAATGAAAATGAAGGCACAACATACACAAATTTATGGGACACAATGAAAGCAGTGCTCAGAGGAAAACTCATAGCTCTGAGTGCCTCCAAAAAGAAACTGGAGAGAGCATACACTAGCAGCTTAATGGCACACCTGAAAGCCCTGGAACAAAAAGAAGCTAATTCACCCAGGAGGAGTAGAAGACAGGAAATCATCAAACTCAGGGCTGAAATCAACCAAGTAGAAACAAAGATAATCATGCAAAGAATCAACAAAACCAGGAGCTGGTTCTTTGAGAAAATCAACAAGATAGATAAACCCTTAGCCAGACTAACCAAAGTGCATAGAGACAGTATCCAAATTAACAAAATTAGAAATGAAAAGGGAGATATAACAACAGAAATGGAGGAAATTAAAAAAAATCATCAGATACTACTACAAAAGTCTATACTCAACACAGCTGGAAAATCTGGAAGAAATGGACAATTTCTTAGACAGATACCAAATACCAAAATTAAATCAGGATCAAACAGATTAACTAAACAGTCCCATAACCCCTAAAGAATAGAAGCAGTTATAGAAAGTCTTCCAACCAAAAAAGCACAGGACCAGATTGTTTTAGTGCAGAATTCTATCAGCCCTTCACAAAAGACATAACACCAATACTCTTCAAATTATTCCACAAAATAGAAACAGAAGGAGCACTACCCAATTCGTTCTATGAAGCCACAATTACGCTTATACAAAAACCACACAAAGATCCAACAAAGAAGAACTACAGGCCAATATCCCTTATGAATATCGACGCAAAAATACTCAATAAAATTCTTGCCAATCGAATCCAAGAACACATGAAAATGATTATTCACCATGATTAAGTAGGCTTCATCCCAGGGATGCAGGGATGGTTCAATATACAGAAATCCATCAATTCGATCCACTACATAAACAAACTTAAAGAAAAAAAACCACATGGTTATTTCATTAGATGCTGAAAAAGCATTTTACAAAATTCAGCATCCTTTCATGCTAAAAGTCTTGGAAAGAACAGGAATTCAAGGACCATACCTAAACATAGTAAGAGCAATATACAGCAAACCAGTAGCCAACATCAAATTAAATGGAGAGAAACTTGAAGCAATCTCACTAAAATCAGGGACTAGGCAAGGCTGCCCCCTCTCTCCATATCTTTTCAATATAGTGCTTGAAGTTCTAGCTAGAGCAATTAGACAACATAAAGAGATCAAAGGGATACAAATTGGAAAGGAAGAAGTCAAACTATCACTATTTGCAGATGATATGATAAGCGACCCAAAAACCTCTACCAGAGAACTCCTACAGCTGATAAACAACTTCAGCAAAGTGGCTGGTTATAAAATCAACTCAAGAAAATCAGTAGCCTTCCTATACTCAAATGATAAGCAGGCTGAGAAAGAAATTAGGAAAATGACACCTTTCACAATAGCCACAAACAATATGAAGTAACTTGAGGTTACTCTAACCAAACAAGTGAAAGATCTGTATGAGAAGAACTTCAGGTCTCTGAAGAAGGAAATGGAAGAAGACCTCAGAAAATGGAAAAATCTTCCATGCTATTGGATTGGCAGGATTAATATAGTAAAAATGGCCATCTTACCAAAAGCAATCTGTAGATTCAATGCAATCCCCATCAAAATCCCAACTCAGTTCTTCATAGAGTTAGAAAGAGCAATTTTCAAATTTATCTGGAATAACAAAAAACCCAGGATAGCTAAAACTATTCTCTATAGTAAAAGAACTTCCAGGGGAATCAGTATCCTGGACCTCAAGCAATACTACAGAGCAATAGTGTTAAAAACTGCTTGGTATTGGTACAGTGACAGGCAGGTAGATCAATGGAATAGGATTGAAGACCCAGAAATGAACCCACACACCTATGATCACTTCATCTTTGACAAAGGAGCTGAAACCATCCAGTGGAAAAAAGATGGCCTTTTCAACAAATGGTGCTGGCTCAACTGGAGGTCAGCTTGCAGAAGAATGCACATTGATCCATTCTTATCTCCTTGTACTAAGCTCAATTCCAAGTGGATCAAGGACCTCCACATAAAACAAGACACACTGAAACTAATAGAAAAGAAACCGAGGAAGACCCTTGAGGACATAGGCACAGGGGGAAAGTTCCTGAATAGAACACCAATAGCTTATGCTCTAAGATAAAGAATTGACAAATGGGACCTCATAAAACTACAAAGTTTCTGTAAGGCAAAGGACACTGTCAAGCGGACAAAACAGCAGACAACAAATTGGGAAAGGATCTTCACCAACCCTACATCTGACAGAGGGCTAATATCCAATATATACAAAGAACTCAAGAAGTTAGACTCCAGAGAGCCAAACAACCCTATTAAAGAATGCGGTACAGAGCTAAACAAAGAATTTTCACCTGAAGAACTTGGAATGGCTGAGAAGCATCTTAAGAAATGTTCAACACCATTAGTCATTAGGGAAATGCAAATCAAAACAACCCTGAGATTTTACCTCACACCAGTCAGAATAGCTAATATTAAACACTCAGGAGACAGTAGGTGTTGGCGAGGATGTGGAGAAAGAGGACCACTCCTCCACTGCTGGTGGGATTGCAAGCTGGTGCAACTACTCTGGAAATCAGTCTGGCAGTTCCTCAGAAAACTGGGCATGACACTTCTGGAGCAGCCAGCTATACCAGTCCTGGGTATATACCCAGAGGATTCCCTGGCATGTAATAAGGACACATGCTCCACTATGTTCATAGTAGCCTTATTTATAATAGCCAGAGACCGGAAACAACATGGATGTCCCTCAATGGAGGAATGGATACAGAAAACGTGGTATATTTACACAATCGAATACTACTCAGCAATTAAAAACAATGATTTTATGAAATTCTTAGGCAAATGGTTGGAACTGGAAAATATCATCCTAAGTGATATAACCCAATCACAAAAGAACACACATGGAATGCAGTCACTGATAAGTGCATATTAGCCCAGATGCTCTGAATAGCCAAGACACAATTCACATATCAAATGATTCCCAAGATGGAAGGAAGGAGAGGTCCCTGGTCCTGGAAAGTCTTGATCCAGCAATGTAGGGGATTACCAGGACAGAGAATTGGGAGAGGGTTGATTGGGGAATGGGCAGAGGGAAGAGGGCTTATGGGACTAATGGGGAGGGGGGAACAGGGAAAGGGGATATAATTTGGAATGTAAACAAAGAATATAGAAAAATAAAAGATTCTTGATTTTTTTGACCCAGTCATCATTCAGTAATTAATTGTTTAATCTCTATGAGTTTATGTACTTACTAGAGATTTGTTTGGTTTCAATTTTAACTTGTATTGCAATATTTTTAGATAGGAAACAATAATTTCAACTTTTTTGAATTTGTGTTCTCGGCTGTTCTCTATATTAGTTTCCGTGGGTTGCTGAATAGGATGTATATTGTTTCATGTTTGGGAGGTATATTCTGTAGATATATATGAAGTCCATCTGATGTATAATGCTACTTAATTCTGACAATTTTCTGTTTTTGTCCAGGTATCCTGTCTATTGGAGAAGGCAAGATATTGAATTCACCTACTATTAATGGGTTTAAATTAACCTCTGTCTTTAATTCCACTGATATATTTTTTCCTGAAGTTATGTGTTCCAGAGTTTAGTGCATATATGTTTAGGTTTATAATGTCTTCTTCATTAGTTGTGCCTTTGTTTAGAATGAAGTCTTTATCTTTCTAATCAGTTTCAGTTTCTAATAGTTTAAATATCTATTTTGTCAGATATTAGAATTGCAATGCTTGCTTCCTTCCTGGTCCCACTTGGAGCACCCTTTCCATCCTTTTACTTTACTGTGATAACTAATATTATCTAACTGTTTAGAAAAAAATATTTTGCTCCCATGAGTATTTTGTTCTCCCTTTTAAGAAGAACTGAAGCACACTTTGATTTTCCTTCTTATTGAGCTTCATGTGGTCTGTGAATTGTATCTTGGGTATTCCTAGCCTTTGGGCTAATATCTACTTATCAGTGAGTGCATACCATATGTGTTCTTTTGTGACTGGGTTACCTCACTCATGTTGATATTTTTTAGTTCCATTTATTTGCCTAAAAAATCCATGAAGTAATTGTTTTAATAGCTGAGTAGTACTCGATTATGTAAATGTACCACATTTTCTGTATCCATTCCTCTGAAGCAGGGACTGTTTCAGGAAAGGCCATTTAAAGATTGCCTCGCCGGGCGGTGGTGGCGCACGCCTGTAATCCCAGCACTCTGGGAGGCAGAGGCAGGCGGATTTCTGAGTTCGAGGCCAGCCTGGTCTACAGAGTGAGTTCCAGGACAGTCAGGGCTATACAGAGAAACCCTGTCTCAAAAAAAAAAAAAAAAAGACTGCCTCACCTGGGGGATCCATCCCATATACAGTCACTAAACTTGGACACTATTGTGGATGCCAAGGAGTGATTGCTGACAGAAGCCTTATATAGTTGTCTCCTAAGGGGCTCTGTCGTAGGCTGAGAAATACAGAGGTGGATGCTTGCAGTCAACTATTGGACTGAGCAGGGGTCCCCAATGAAGGAGTTAGAGAAAGGACTGAAGGACCTAAGGGGTTTGAAACCCCATAGGAAGAACAACAATCAACCAGACCCCCCCCAGAGCTTCCAGGGATTAAATGACCAACCAAAGAGTACACATGGAAGGACCCATGGCTCCAGCTGCATATGTAGCAGAGGATGGACTTGTTGGACATCAAAAGGAGGAGAGGACCTTGGTCCTGAGAAGACTTGATGTCCTAGTATAGGGAATGCCAGGACAGGGAAGAGGGAGTGGGTGGGTTGGTGAGCTATGATTTCAGGGCTATGAATTTTCCTCTTAGAACTGCTTTCATTGTGTCCCATAGATTTGGGTAAGTTGTACCTTCATTTTCATTGAATTCTAAAAAGTCTTTGATTTCTTTCTTTATTTCTTCCTTGACCAAGGTATCATTGAGTAGATTATTGTTGTTTCCATGTGTATGTGGGCTTTCTGTTGTTTTTGTTGCTATTGAAGAACACTTTTACTCCATAGTGATCTGATAGGATGCATGGGATTATTTCAATCTTCTTATATTTGTTGAGGTCTGTCTTGTGACCATTTATATAGTCGATTTTGGAGAAGGTACCATGAGGTGCTGAGAAAAAGGTATATTCTTTTGCTTTAGGATGAAATGTTCTATATATGTCTGTTAAATCCAACTGGTCTAAAGCTTCAATTAGTTTCCCTGTGTCCCTGTTTAGTTTCTGTTTTCCTGATCGGTCTATTGAGGATAGTGGAGTGTTGAAGTCACCCACAATTATTGTATTAGGTGCAATGTGTGCTTTAAGCTTTAGTAAGGTTTCTTTTACGAATGAGGGTGCCCTTGCATGTGGAGCATAGATGTTCAGAATGGAGAGTTCTTCTTGTATTTTTCCTTTGACCAGCAAGAAGTGTCCTTCAGTGTCTCTTTTGATGACTTTAGGTTGAAAGTCAATTTTATCTGATATTAGGATGCCTACTCCGGCTTATTTCCAAGACCATTTGCTTGTAAAATTGTCTTCCAGCCTTTTACTCTAAGGTAGTGTTTGTCTTTGACACTGAGGTGTGTTTCCTGTATGCAGCAAAATGTATGGTTCTGTTTACACATCCAGTCTGTTAGTCTATGTCTTTTTATTAGGGAATTGAGTCCACTGATGTTAAGAGATATTAAGGAATAGTGATTATTGCTTCCTGTCATTTTTGATGTTATTTTTTTTTAATATTTGATAGGTTTTCTTCTTTTGGGTTTGATGAAAGAAGGTTGCTGTCTTGCTTTTTCCAGGGTGTAGTTTCTCTCCTTGTGTTGGTGTTTTCCCCCTATTATCCTCTGTAGGGCTGGGTTTGTGGAAAGATACTGTGTAAATTTGGTTTTGTCTTGGAATATATTGGTTTCTCCCTCTATGGTGATTGAGAGTTTTGCTGGGTATAGTAGTTTTGGCTGGCATTTGTGTTCTCTTAAAGTCTGCATGAGGTCTGCCCAGGATCTTCTAGCTTTCAGGGTCTCAGGTGAGAAGTCTGGGGTAATTCTTATAGGTCTTCCTTTATATGTTATTTGGCCTTTTTCTCTTACTACCTTTAAAATTCTTTCTTTGTTTGGTACATTTTGGGTTTTGATTATTATGTGATGGGAGATATTTCTGTTCTGGTCCAGTCTGTTTGGAGTTCTGTAAGCTTCTTGTATATTCATGGGCATCTCTTTAGGGAAGTTTTCTTCCATAATTTTGTTGAAGATATTTGCTGGCCCTTTAAGTTGTAAGTCTTCACTTTCTTCTATACCTATAATCCTTAGGTTTGGTCTTATTGTATCCTGGATTTCATGAATGTTTTGTGTTACAAGCTTTTTGCATTTTGCATTTTCTTTGACTGTTGGGTCCATGGCTCCTATGGTATCTTTGGCACCTGAGATACTTTCTTCAATCTCTTGAATTCTACTGTTGATATTTGCATCTATGGCCCCTGATTTCTTCCCAAGGTTTTCTATATTTAAAGTTGTCTCCCTTTGTGATTTCTTAGTTGTTTCTACTTCTGTTTTTCTATCCTGGATGGCTTTGCTCAGTTCCTTCACTTGCTTGTGTTTTCCTGCATTTCTTTAAGAGATTTTTGTGTTTTCCCTTTCATGAGTTCTGCCTATTGACCCACGTTCTCCTGTATTTTTTTAAAGTGATTTTTGCATTTCCTCCCTATTGGCATCTATCTTTTGACCCATCTTCTCCTGAATTTCTTTAAATTATTTTTGCGTTTCCCTTGTAAGGGCTTCTACCTTTTGATCTATTTTCTTCTGTATTTCTTTAAGAGATTTATTTATGTCCTTCTTGTGTTCCTCTAACAGCATCATGACCAGTAATTTTAAATCCAAGTCTTGTTTTTCTGGTGTTTTGGGGTATTGGGTTATTGGAGAATTGGGTTTGGATGCTGCCATGTTGCCTTGATTTCCGTTAGTAACATTCCTACCTTTGCCTTTTGCCATCTGGCTATCTCTGGTGTTAGTTGGTCTTGTTGTCACTGGCTGGTTGGTGTTTGAACCTCCTGTGATCCTATAATGCTAATTCCGCACCTCTGGATGTCTGGGTTCCCCCTGGCTCAGGTTGCTGATGTGCTACTCTCCTCTTGGGTGCCCTTGGGGCCCTAATGTGTCCTTCTCCAAGGAATGCTTTACTCGGGTTGTTTCTGTGAGTCTGGTGTTGCCTGTCCACTCCTTCAGGGAGCGCAGATGGTGGGTGCTGCAGGGACCTTATCCAAGTGCTGATCACTCTGTAGGGCAGATGACCCCCCACTGGTTGGTGCACGACCTGGTTGGCATACAGATAGATGGCCCGCCGAGCTGCTCAGGCTCTGGGTGCAGGCAAAAGCCTGACAGGTTAGGACCTGAGCGATGTTAGCCTCAGACTAAGTCAGCGTACCTGGCATTAGCTGTTAGCTGTCTATGGTACCCCGAAGCAAGATGTCCACCTCCGCTGTAAGCCAGGTCCCAATTTTCTGAGGAACCGCCAGACTGATTTCCAGAGTGGTTTTACCTTCTTGCAATCCCACCAGCAGTGAGGAGTGGTCCTCTTTCTCCACATCCTCACCAACACCTGCTGTCTCTTGAGTTTTTAACCTTAGCCATTCTGACTGGCACTCCTAGGCATATACCCAGAGGATTCCCCTGCAGGCAACAAAGACACATGCTCCACTATGTTCATAGCAGTTTTGTTTATAATAGCCAGATGCTGGAAAGAACCCAGATGTCCCTCAATGGAGGAATGGATACAGAAAATGTGGTATATTTATACAACAGAATACTACTCATCAATTAAAAACAATGAATTCATGAAATTTGTAGGGAAATGGTTGGAACTGGAAAATATCATCCTAAGTGAGGTAACCCAATCACAAAAGAATACACATGAAATGCAATCACTGCTAATTGGATATTTATCCCAGAAGCTCTGAATACTCAAGACACAATTAGCAAATCATATGATTCCCAAGAAGAAGGGAGGAAAGGGTCCTGGTTCTGAAAAGACTTGATCCAGTATTGTAGGGGAGTACCAGAACAGATTAATGGGAGGGGGTGATTGGGGAGTGGGCAGAGGGAAGAGGACTTATGGAACATATGGTGAGGGGGGAACCCGGAAAGAGAAAGCATTGGGAATGTAAACAAAGAATATAGAAAAAAAGATTTAAAAAAAAAACCTGAAAAAAAAAGGAAAGGGGAACAAGGTTGATTATTGTGAAGTGATAGGGCACTGGAATGGAAGAATAAAGTGGAGAGGGATAAGGGGTTGTGAGAGGGAATACACGGAAAGATGGTTTAAATTGAGAGACATTGGAAGGGAAGTATGGGCACATAATACAGGAGAAATTTTGTAAGATATCTACATATATGAAGGAAATCTAAAAGAAATTGCTGCAGAATATTGGGGGAGACAGTGTCACAACTGACCACCTTTTGTCACCGAAGTTTCTAGCACCAGGTTTAGGTTATATATAATCAAGTCGTTAGCCAAAGAAGCCATACAAGAAATCCCACACAATCCAGGCTGTTTCCAAGACTATAGGTTCCTCTCCACAAATTGACAGCAAGATCCCATTGTTGACAGTAACATCTACAAAGCTCATTGAAAGTGGAAATGTTGAGCAGGTGCCTATATAAAGATTTCATTTCTACATTCCAGCACATTTGATATAAAGTATACCCTGCACAGTTTTTGTTTTTGTTTTAACTTGGTGAGTCTGTTTTATTTGACTTAACATGATGTTATTCCATTTTATTTTCTTGCAATCATGATTCCATTCCTTTTTGTACCTGATACATTGCACACAATATGTTCAGTATATTTTCTTTTTTTTCATTTTGAAAATCTATTTAGAAAATTAAACATGATAGAAGTAGAAAAAATCTCTTATGAAGTCTTCTATGAAAGGAAATTGTGAAAAGTTCCTAATTAGACAGAAATTGTTCCATCTTCAAGAGAGAATATGCAGTGTAACTGTGGCTTCATAAAATGAATTGGGTAGTGTTTCCTCTGTTTCTATTTTGTGGAATAGTTTGAAGAGTATTGAAGGTCTGATAGAATTCTGAATGAAACTCATCTGGTCCTGATTTTTTTGTTTGTTTGTTTGTTTTGTTTTGTTTTTGGTTCGGAGACTTTTAATGACTGCTTCTATTTCTTTAGGGGTTATAAAACTGTTTAGATGGTTTATCTGGTCCTGATTAAATTTTGGTATTTTCTGTCTAGAAAATCCAAAATTTGCAATTTTGGTGAATATAGGCTTTTGTAGTAGGATCTGATGATTATTTTGGATTTCCTTAGTTTCTGTTGTTATGTCTCCCCTTTCATTTCTGATTTTGTTAATTTGGATACTGTCTCTGTGCCCTCTGGTTAGTCCAGCTAAGGGTTTGTCTATCTTGTTGATTTTCTCAAAGAACCAGCTTTTGATTTGGTTGACTCTTTGTATAGTTATTTTTGTTTCTATTTCTATTTTGTGGAAAGATATTGTATAAATTTGTTTTTTGTCATGTAATTTCTTGATTTCTCCATCTATGGTAATTGAGAGTTTTGCTGGGTATAGAAGCCTGGGCTAGCATTTGTGTTCTTTTAGGGTCTGTAGGACATCTGCTCAGGTTCTTCTAGCTTTCATAGTCTCTGGTGAGAAGTCTGGTGTAATTCTGATAGGACTGCCTTTATGTGTTACTTGAACTTTTTCCCTTACTGCTTTTAATATTGTTTTGTGCATTTGGTGTTTTGACTATTATGTGACAGGAGAAATTTCTTTTCTGGTCCAACCTATTTGGAGTTCTGTAGGCCTCTTGTATGTTTGTGGGTATCTCTTTCTTTAGGTTAGGAAAATTTTCTTCTATAATTTTGTTGAAGATATTTACTGACTCTTTAAATTGGGAATCTTCACTCTCTTCTATATCTATTATTTTTAGGTTTGGTCTTCTCATTGTGTCCTGGATTTCCTGGATGTTTTGAGTTAGGAGCTTTTTTCATTTTTCATTTTCTTTGAGTGTTGTGTCAATGTTTTCTATGGTATCTTCTGCACCTGAGATTCTCTCTTCTATCTCTTGTATTCTGTTGGTGATGCTTGTGTCTATGACTCCTGATCTCTTTTCTAGGTTTTCTGTCTCCAGGATTGTCTCCCTTTGTGTTTTTTTTATTGTTTCTATTTCCATTTTAGATCCTGGATGGTTTTGTTCAATTCCTTCACCCATTTGGCTGTGTTTTCCTGTAATTCTTTAAGGACTACTAACTGTTTACCTGTGTTCTCTTGTATTTCTTTAAGGGAGTTATTTATGTCTTTCTTAAAGTCCTTGATCATCTTCATGAGATGTAATTTTAGATCACAACCTTGCTTTTCTGATGTGTTGGTGTATCCAGGGCTTGCTGTGGTGGGAGAACTGGATTCTAATGATGCCAACTCAGCCTTGGTTTCTGTTGCGTATGTTCTTGCCCTTGCCTATTGACATCTGGTTATCAGTGGTGTTAGCTGTTCTAGCTGCCTCTGATTGTGGCTTGTTCCTCCTGCAAGCCTATATATTAGTACTCATGGGAGACCAGTTTTCTCTGGGAGAAATTTGGGTTTGAAGAGCCGTGGCACAGAGTCAGCTTCTGGGTGCAGAAGGAAGCTGGAAGGATCCTGTCCCTGGCTGTTCCTTGGTTCCTGTGTCCTGATGACTCTCGGAGGGTTCCTCTTGGGTCATGAATTTGAGTAGAAGTGGTGGTCTTACCTGTGCTCACAGGTGTACCAGCACTCCTGGAGACCAGCTCTCTCCCAATGGTATTTGTCTATGGAGTGCTATGGCACAAGATCAGCTCTGGTTGCAGATGGAAACCAAAAGGACCCTGTTACAGGCTGCTCCTCAGTTTGTGTCCTAAGGTGTCCATATAGGTCCCTCTGAACAGAAGTGATGGTCTTACTTGTGCTCACAGGCTTGTCAGCACTCCTGGGAGACTCGCTCTCTCCTGGTGGTATTTGGGTATGGAGCGCTGTGGCTAGGTTTTTGTTGTTGTTGTTTTTGTTTTTGTTTTGTTTGTTTTTGGTTTTTTAAGACAGGGTTTCTCTGTGTAGCCCTGGCTGTCCTGGAACTCACTCTGTAGACCAGGCTGGCCTTGAACTCAGAAATCCGCCTGCCTCTGCCTCCTAAGTGCTGGGATTACAGGAGTGCGCCACCACCGCCCAGCTTTTTTTTTTTTTTTTTTTTTTTAAATCAGGTCAACAAGCCTGTGTCCTGTGTCCCCCCCCCCCCTTTTAGGTCCACCTCCTTCCTTTATTCCTTTTGTTCAGTAATTTTTTTATTAGATATATTCTTTTTTTTAATTTTTATTTTCTATATTCTATGTTTACATTCCAAAGGCTTTCAGCTTTCCCAGTCCCCCCCCCACCATACATCCCATAATTCCTCTCCCCCCAACTATTCTTTACTACCTGGTCCCCACCCCATGGAAAATCCCCTAACCCATACCCCCTCTGCCTGTTCACCAATCAACCCACTCCTGCTTCCCTGTCCTGGTATTCTTCCACACTGTGCAAGCCTTTGTCTTTTAACTGAAGAATTAAGGACATGAATATTGAAATTTATGGTTCAAAGGCATATGTTGACTGCATTTTTCCCTCTTCTATTTGCTGTTTATGGCTTTAGTTGTGCTTTGTGTTTCTGTTACAGCTTCATTTGACTTCTCTGTACATTCTTGCTGTGCCTATTCCTTTCTTCAGACTGAAATACTTACTGCACTCCATGTTCTGTGTAGGGCTAGTCTCCTGGATAGTAATTCTTTTAGCCTGCTTGGTTCATAGAAGGTTTTTCTTTCTCCTTCAAATATGGGAGATAGTTTTATTGATTACAGTAGTCTGGTTTGTTAGTTATGATTTTTTAGCACTTAAAGTGGACTGCTCTAAGCTCTTCTGGCTTCAAATTTTCCACTGAGAAATCAGCTGTTTTCATTATAGAGTTTCCTTTATATGTGATGTATTTTTTTTCTTGCAGCTTTCAATACCTTGTGCTGTATATTCTCTGTTTAAACTATGATATCCCCTGAGGAGTGTGTGTGTGTGTATGTGTGTGTGTGTGTGTGTGTGTGTGTGAGAGAGAGAGAGAGAGAGAGAGACAGAGAGAGACAGAGAGACAGATATATAGATCTTTTCTTCTTGTATATGTAGTCAGTGTGATCCTTGCATATGTCTATGTTGTTCCTTAGTTTGGGGCAGATTATTTTTATGATTATGTCAAAGATCTAGTCTTGGTCATTGACCTGGAATTATTCTCCCTCATTTATGTCTATAATTAGAAGATTTGGTTCTTATAGTGTCCCCTAGTCTGATTGTTCCTTTTCTGTGCTTAATTTTTTTAAAATATTATTTGCTTGTGTGGTTTAATTCCTCTGTCTTTGAGTTCTGATAATCAATGTAGCCATTTACTTTTGAGAGTTTCCTTTGAGTTTTCTAGTTGGGTTATTGACTTTTCAATTCTGTCTTCATTAGAGCTTGAGGTCTCATCAATATTTCTATCTCTTCTTTGAATTCTGACTCCAAATCTTGTCATTTTTCCGGTATATTTGTATATATTTGTATATGAGTATATTTGTAGCTTCTTGGACATCACTCAGGTATCTATTGTTATAATCTTGAAGTTTAATGAGGCAATACCTTGTTTCTTCTTTAAATTTATTAAATTATTTGATACATTTTAATTCTGTGCCATTCATATTTGATTTTTGATTTTGTGATGAGACTTGAGTATGTGGACCTTTTCCTTTTGATTATAGGTCTGATGTGAAATTCTGGCTGTGCAGGACTGTGTGACTGGAACTTGGGTAAGATAAGCTGCTACATGAGTTGTCCGTTTGGACCTAGGCCAGGCACAGCCAGTATAAGAGCCTTGGTCTGGAGCTACAACTATAGGTGGGGGGAGCAGATGAGAGCAGGTGGAGGGAATCACTACTTAGAGTCAGAGTAATGGGCCAGGGAGTACAGAGATGGCATCATGACAGTGTGGTAGATGAGAGAGGAAAGAGTGATTTACCAGTCAAAGATAGCTCAAAACAAAATTGGTTCATGCATTAAGAGTCTGGGGATAGGTCCCTGCTAAATTGTGACTTTTTGTTGCAGACCATTTTTGGATGATTTTTAGAACAATGGCCTAACTTCCAAGTATAATACTAATATTTCATTCCAGAAAGATGGCCAGAAACTCAGGAGTTCATCTCCCATAACATGAGCATCATTTGGCTGTTTGTGCTTATTTGCAAGAATTAAATATTAATGTTGTGAGGTGGAATCTCAGGGTTGTTTTGATTTGCATTTCTCTGATGACTAATGATGTTGAACATCTCTTAAGGTGTTTCTCGGCCATCCGAATTTCTTCTGGTGAAAATTCTTTGTTTAGCTCTGTACCCCATTTTTGATAGGGTTATTTGGTTCTTTGGGGTCTAACTTCTTGAGTTCTTTGTATATATTGGATATTAGCCCTCTGTCAGATGTGGGGTTGGTGAAGATCTTTTCCCACTTTGTTGGTTGTCGTTTTGTCCTTCTGACAGTGTCCTTTGCCTTGCAGAAACTTTGTAATTTTATGAGGTCCCATTTGTCAATTCTTGATCTTAGTGCATAAGCTATTGGTGTTCTGTTCAGGAACTTTCCCCCTGTGCCTATGTCCTCCAGGGTCTTCCCAAGTTTCTTTTCTATTAGTTTCAGTCTGTCTGGTTTTATGTGGAGGTCCTTGATCCACTTGGAGTTGATCTTAGTGCAGAGATAAGAGTGGGTCAATTAGCATTCTTCTGCATATTGACCTCCAGTTGAACCAGCACCATTTGTCAGTAGCTTGTACTCAAAGGACAAGCAGGCTGAGAAAGTAGTTAGGGAAATAACACCCTTCACAATAGCCACAAACAACATAAAGTACCTTGGCGTAACTCTAACCAAACAAGCGAAAGATCTGTATGACAGGAACTTCAAGTCCTTGAAGAAAGAAATTGAAGAAGACCTCAGAAGATGGAAAAATATTTCTTGCTCCTGGATTGGCAGGATCAATATAGTAAAAATGGCCATCTTGCCAAAAGCAATCTACAGATTCAATGCGATCCCCATCAAAATCCCAATTCAATTCTTTATAGATCTAGAAAGAGCAATTCTCAAATTCATCTGGAGCAACAAAAAACCCAGGATAGCTAAAACTATTCTCAACAATAAAAGGACTTCTGGAGGAATCAACATCCCTGACCTTAAACAGTACTACAGAGCAATTGTGTTAAAAACTGCATGGTATTGGTACAACAACAGGCAAGTGGATCAATGGAATAGGATTGAAGACCCAGATATTAACCCACAGACTTATGGTCACTTGATCTTTGATAAAGGAGCCACAACCATCCAGTGGAATAAAGATAGCCTCAATATGCTTTTTCTAAATGACCCCACTCCATCCTCTGAACTCATAAAGGTAGAAAGTGTCAGTCCTGGTCAACAGGCAGGAAACCTGAAGTTGAGAGAAAATAAGCATAGTTGAAGATAGAGAAGAAGATGGTCAGTGTCAGAGCTAAGGGTTTGACTCAGTTCATGACTAAGATTTGAAGAGACTTTTGGAGCTGTGCATGAGAGGCAGAAGAGAATAAAGCACTAACTTTTTGTAGTGGCTATTCCTGGTTGTCAACTTGACTGTATCTGGAATGAACTACAATCCAGAATTGGAAGGCTCACCTGTGATCCTAATCTGGAGGCTCAGAGATACAAGTTTCTGACTTGGATCTTGGCATGGAGATCTTGCATAGTGGCTATTAATTCCAGAAGATTAAGCCAAGGAGATCTCTGAGTTCAAGGTCATCTGGGATTAAAGGCGCAGTGGACACGCCTTTAATCTGGGACATAACATCTGCTGGAGACCTACATAAGGACATCATAAGAAGGAAGACCCACTCTTCTTTGCCTGCTTGCCTCGTGTGACTGAGCAACTGCTAGATCCTTGAACTTCCATCCACAGCTGCTGTTGACCATTGTTGGGGAGTTGGACTACAGATTGTAAGTCATTGACAAATTCCCTAACTATATAGAGACTACCCATACTTTTGTGACTTTAGAAGACCCTTCTATTTATAAGTAGAGCAAAATGAATCTTCATAGTTCATAAAATCAGTTATTTTTACTTTAACTTTCAAAGACTGCAAACTCTTTCCCTCAGGGTTTTTATTTGTAGATGTATATCACAAGACTTCTATGTATTTGGTACAGGCATCAGTCTGAGAAAAGGGGTCACTGGTTGAATCACAAGCTTACTGCAGCTTTATTTCCTTATAAGTGCTCATTTCATCAGTATTAGCAAAGGTCAGAAAGATTTGTTCCAGGGTTACTTGTTTGACAGAATAGTCTTCTAATTTGAACAGCACTTTAGATTTCTCCAAAATTTCAAATACCTTAAAAACAAATGAACAAATAAAGGCAAAGTTATCACATAGTATCTCTAGGTGACCCTTCTCTTACTTGATCTCCAACCAGAACAAAAAGATAAAAGAACCCACAAAGTACAAGAGAAAATTATTGAAAAGCAGATTGGAAACAGCTATATTGTCTGCCACATCATTCTGCATACACATACTTTTTTAGACAGAAATTCTACATGTAGCCCAGGCTGGACTCAAACTGGAGATTATCCTGTCCCAGTCTCCAGAGTCCAGGGACTATAGGCCTGCCCATCCATGCCTACCTAACCATCACCATTCTCCTGGTGAACATGACATAATAATAGAATTTAGGGGTCAGAGACTCAATTAAATTCAAGAGGCCTTGGGAAAGTAACAAAATTTCTAATTCTCTTCTAATTAGATTATTATTCTATATGCTTAAGTACCAATGTTTTCTATTTGTCCTTTATTAACACATTAGATTGGCATGAATTTCGCAACTACCTTTCCCCAGCAGATTTCCTTGCTTGGAATATAGTAGCCAATAGTCCCATGAAATTCCTGGTATTTGATGTTACCTAAGAAGAGAAAGATTTTTGACAAGTGAGTAATGGAGTGGATCATAGTATTTCTTTGTAATGATGATGATGATACAGTATTATTTTATAGTGTTGGCTGGCTTTGAGCATACTAGACCAGGGTGACCTGATATTTACTATTATAGCCCAGGCTGATCTTGATTTTATGGCAATCCAACTGCCTCTGCTTATCATGTTCCTGAATTAAAGGTGTGCTCTGGATACTACTATTTGGTGTTTTTTTTTAAAAAAAAACTCCTATGTAGTTTCTATTTCAGTGGCCCACACATATGCCAGAGAAAATATATTCAATTAATACAAAGGATTATATAATCCTCAAGATTATAATCACTAACAGGGATGACCTTAATTATCTCAATATATTTACTTCCTTATAAAATACTACCTTATTACTTATAGTTTGAAAAACTGCAAAGAGTTGGCTAATTAAATCTGAAAAAAAATAACTTACATGACCATTTGCAAAACCCAAGAGAAAGTGGGGAAGAACCTCCAACACATGGGCACAAAGGAAAATTTCCTAAACAGAACACCAATGGCTTATGCTGTAAGACCAAGAATTGACAAATGGGACCTCATAAAATTGCAAAGCTTCTGTAAAGCAAAGGACACTGTCAATAGGACAAAACAGCAACCAACAGATTGGGAAAAGATCTTTAGCAATCCCACATCCAATTGAGGGCTAATATCCAATATATACAAAGAACTCAAGAAGTTAGACTCCAGAGAACTGAATAATGCTATTAAAAATGGTGAACAGAACCAAACAGAATTCTCAATTGAGGAATACTGAATGGCTGAGAAGCATCTAAAGAAATGTTCAATATCCTTAGTCATCAGGGAAAAGCAAATCAAAACAACTCTGAGATTCCACCTCACACCAGTCAGAATGGCTCAGATCAAAAACTCAGGTGACAGCAGATGCTGGTGAGGATTTGGAGAAAGAAGAAAACTCCTCCACTGTTGGTGGGATTGCAAGCTGGTACAACCACTGTGGAAAACAGTCTGGTGGTTTCTCAGAAAATTGGACATAGTATTACCTGAGGACCCAGTTATACCACTCCTGTACATATACCTAAAAGATGTTCCACCATATAACAAGGACACATGAATCACTATGTTCATAGCAGCCTTATTTATAATAGCTAAAAGCTGGAAAGAATCCAGATGTCCTTCAACAGAGGAATGGATGCAGAAAATGTGGTACATTTACACAATGGAGTACTACTCAGCTATTAAAAACAATAAATTCATGAAATTTTTAGGCAAATGAAGGGAACTAGAAAATATCATCTTCAGTGAGGTAACCAAGTCACAAAAGAGCACACATGGTATATACTCACTGATAAGTGAATATTAGCCCAAAAGCTAAGAATACCCAAGAATTCACACACTACATGAAGCTCAAGAAGGAAGAGCAAAATGTAGATGCTTCAGTTCTTTTTAGAAGGGAGAAACAAAATACTCATGGGAGGAAATACAGAGACAATGTGTAGAGTAAATACTGAAGGAAAAGTCTTCCAGAGACTGCTCCACTTGGGGATCCATCCCATATACAATCATCAAACCCATACAGTATTGTGGATGCCAAGAAGTGCTTGCTGACAAATACAGAGGCAGATAAATGCTTGCAGCCAACCATGGGGCTGAGCACGGGGTCCCCAATGGAGGAGTTAGAGAAAGAACTGAAGGAGCTGAAGGGGTTTGGAGGAGTTAGAGAAAGGACTGAAGGAGCTGAAGGAGATATGCAACCCCATAGGAAGAACAACAATATCAACCAACTAGAACCCCCAGAACTCCCAGGGACTAAACCACTAACCAAAGAGTACACATGGAGGGACCCATGACTCCAGCCACATATGTAGCAGAGAATGGCCTTTCAGGCATCAATCAGAGGAGAGGCCCTTGGTCCTGTGAAGGTTTGATGCCACAGTGTAGGGGAATGCCAGGCTGGGGAGGTGGGAGTGGGTGGGTAGATGGGGAACACCCTCATATAAGCGGGGGAGGGGGAGGAAGAATAGGATATGGCATTTCTGGGGTGGGGGAGACCAGGAAAGGGGATAACATTTGAAATATATATAAAGAAAATATTTAATAAAAATAAATAAACTTTCTTCTAGATGTTGCCTTAGTCATAGTAATTCATTAGAATGATGGAAAGTAACTAACATGTATGGCTTAGTGACTCACAATAAGGTTAAATATAACCAATACCCAATACTCTAGACGTCATCTGTGTTGTGGCTAACTAATTTTCTCTTCCTTAAAGGCAACCACTTTCTTGATTAAACACCTATGGTTTCTAAGGCTAATCATCTCTTAGCTTTCTTTATTGTATTATTATTTAAGAATGGACTCTTAAATATAATTGCTTTGTTTTTAATTCACTGTTCTTTGCACAAAGACATACATATACTATCTATATTAATTTCTAGATAGACATACATATACTATCTAGATGAATTTCTTTTTTTAAAAAAATGTTGTAATATAGCTATATATCATTAACTACATACATATCTAACAGAAGGCTAATATCCAAAGTATATGAAGAAATAAAAGAACTAGATATCAAAGCAAATAATACAATTAAAAATATGTACATATTTGAACAGAGAATCCTCAAAAGAGGAAACTCAAATAACTGAGAAACAAAGAAATGTTCAATATCCTCATCTATCAGGGAAATGCAAATCAAAACTACTTAGAGATTCCATCTTATACCTGTTAGAATGGCTATGATCAGAAACACAAGTGACAGCTCATGCTGGCAAGGATGTGGAGTAAGGGGAACACAAATCCATTGCTGGTGGGAGTGCAAACTTGTATAGCCACTACGGACATCAGTGTGGAAATCAGTATGGCGGTTCCTCAGAAAACTGGGAATCAATCTATTTCAAGATCCAGGGTCACTTCATCTTATCACAAGGACACTTGCTCAACCCCATTTGTTGCTGTTCTATTTATAATAGCTAGTAATTGGAAACAATCTAGATGTCCCTGAACCAAAGAGTGGATAAAGAAAATGTGGTAAATTTACACAATGCAGTATTATTCAACTGTTAAAAATAATTATCATGAAATTTGTAGGCAAATGGATGGAATTGAAAACATCATCTTGAATGAGGTGACCCAGACCCAGAAAGATAAAAATATGGTCCGTAATCACTTATATGTAGATTTTGGCCATTAAATAAATAATAATAATTCAAATATAATTTGCAGACCCAGAGAGGTTTGGTACAGAGGAAAGGACTAGGACATGGATCTCCCTGGAAGAAGGAAATAGAATAAATTTTATGGGTGGATTGGGTGCTGGGAGGGGGCAGGAATGTTAGGGTCAGGTGAAGAGAGAGGGAAGATGGAGTTGATGGAGGGGATGTGGGGAGACAGCTATAATTGAAGGGTATTTGAGGTGTGGTATGGAAACCAGTAGAAATTTCCTAAAGTATATGAAGGTGATTCTAATGAAATCTCCAAATAGTGAGGGGGATTGAGTCCTGATTGGCCATTTCTTGTCACCAAACAAAACTTCTATAACTGAGTCTGGGTTATAGCATATTGAGTTCTTGATCAAAAGGATGACACAGAAATTCCAAAACAACACAGGCTGTTGCTAAGACAATAGGTTGCTCTTTACAAACTGACAGCAAGGCCCCAGTGTTGAAGACAAACTTTACACAACTCATAGAAATTCATAGAAATTATTAAAATGAGCTTAGTCTAAAGGTTCAATAAATATGAGCAATTCAGTGAGAAGCATAATTGAAAACATGTAGCACAATAGTAAACATGACTTAACAGTGATGAATCAACCACACCTATGTTACCTGGGAAAGTTACTTTAATGAAATTTTTGAACTCTTCTACTTTATCTTCATCCTTAGCAATATTGATCTTTACTGTTAGAGTGTATACATGACCATACCGCTTTCTGACGTGCTGGGGGGTGCCTAGGCATGTAAACTTCCCTTTCACCATGATAGCCAGCCTAGAACAGAGGGCCTCACATTCTTCCATTCTGGGAGGGAAAAGAAGATATGTCTTAGGAGACTCGGGGAATACATTCAAAGAGCTAGGGTTGGATGTCTTAGAACCAGAAGTCTTGGCATTACAGATGGTCACCACTAAGATCATATTTGGAAAGAGGACCTTTGGAACTTTAAAGCAGTACATACCCAAATCCTCACTGAATTAGCTAACTAGTATTTTCTCTCAGTTGATTGTGTCAGTCAACTGAGCTCTCATATGTGGCAAGTTCACCCGGGTTGCTTCTCTGTAGCTCCTGTGTTTAGGACAGTTTACTGATTCATAGTCCTGGCAGAAATTCATTTCATCCTATACCCATTGCAGCTTCTTCTAGTTTCCAGTCAAGCTTCCAATAGCTCTTACCTGTGGGAAGTTATGATGATAGCTTTACCCGTCTTACAGACCAAGGTAACTGTGTCCCAGAGCAGATGCTGAGCTACTGGGTCCATGCCGGTAGATGGTTCATCCAGTAAGACAAGTGAAGACTTTCCCATTAGGGCGATAGCAGTGCTTAGCCTACGTTTGCTTCCAGCACTCCATAACGGGAAGAAGAAAGAGGAATATATGTCATTAACTCAGGATTGTCTGTACATTCAGGTTACCGGATAAGACTCAAAATTGGTGATTCAAGTGTGTGTGCATGTGAGTGTGTGTGTGTGCGCGTGCGTGCGTGCTATCTCCATGGAGTTACAGGGATTCTTTTTTTTTAATGCAAAAATTGTTCAAATATTCAAAAGATTAAATCCATCTAAGTTCAAGTGAAATATGTTGTTTTCCTGAAGTCTGAGCTTGGCAGGGTGTTAGGTTATTTTAATCACTGCCTCCATGTGCCAGAGGTAGAGGTGGGTTTTGTGGGCATTCACTTTAAACAGTAGAAGCACAGGATAGTTCACTTAATACAATGACATAATGCCTCACCTGTACGTGTGGATGAACTGGTCAGCAATAGGTTCCAGGTGTACTGAATGCAGAAAGGCTTCCACATACTCATTAATGTCATGCTCTGGGACCCCCCACAACCTAGCGTACATGACCAACGATTCCCGGCCTGTCATGTGGTTCAGCACAGATTCAGACTGAGGACAGTAACCAATTCTTGACCTAATCTGAATCCAAAAGGGAAACTATGAGTAGTAGATCCATGCCAGCTCTTCCACAGAGTATAAATCGCAGAGAGGAGGTATAGCATGTCAAACTGTTTAACTCATACTACTAAAAATATTTGATGCTCTTACATCCTACTAGGAATGGTTTATTCATCTACCTTTAGTATTTTCATAGATGGAATTCAGTGAAGTAAAAGAAAGTATCAATATCACTAGCTGGAATTTCAACATATATGTATTGCAAATTACTACTATGTATCCCAAATAGGCCTTTGTCTGTTAGATGAAGTTGCCTATTCAAATACTTGTTTGAGTGTTTAAGAGAGAGCTAGATATGCTAATATCCCAATTAAAGTATTTTGTTTACATCAAAAGGTCAGCTAATCTCTACCAGATCAGCTCTCTCACAGACAGGAATTATAAGCTACCTGTACATATATAAACTATTTAGAAGTATATATTCTTATGTATTTAGCCAAGTTAGTGCTGAAAGAATTAAGGCAACTTATCACCTCATGAGTAATGTAGAGTAAAATTTACAGTGCGAATTCAGCCTTCTCAAATGCCAGTTAAAATACTTAAAATTCTTTGAAGAGATATAAGAGAATTAACACTCTCCCAGCACATCATTAGTAATGTCCAAGATATAATCTAAAATTAATTGGCAAGAGATGGATGCAAATTAACCACACTTTAGTGAACACAGTAGAAACTGGGGCTTAACCACAATACTGGAATAATCAGAGGCAATTTTAAAGAAACTCTTACAACTATCCTTAAATGAGGATGAAAAAAGCTTGTATTTCAGATAAGAAAACAGCACAGAAAATAAAACAATAAAGAAACAAATGGAAATTCCTGATCTAAAACTTATGTTTGGGGACCTGGGGAGGTGGCATAGTTGGTAACACGCTTTTCATCCAAGCCTGAAGACTAACGTTCAGATCCTTAGCCCTCGCATTAAAAAGCTGGGCCTGGCAGTAGTGGGGGTGAGGCAGATCCCGAGGGCTTGCTGTCCAGGAAGCCTAGTTAACTGGTGAACTTCAGCTTCAGTGAGAGACTTTGTCTCAAAAATTAAGGTGGAAAAATGGCTGAGGAAGGCACCCATTGTTGACCTCTGGCCTCTCCAAACACAACTATTCATGCATATGAACATGTACACATAGACAAAATAATTATGTCAGGAATAAAAACTTAAGTAAAATTAACATGAAGTTGAATGTAATTTGAAGATAAAAGAATAAACTAGTCAGCATGTATATGTGTACAAACATTCAAACAGAAAATATATAGGAAAATGAAGAGAAACACAGGACCTCTGGGGTGCCAGATCAAAGGGATGAGCATATGTAGAAAGAGACTCATGAGGGGAGCAGGAAGAACATGCAAATGTGTACTTTGAGTTTCTCTATGGTGGGAGCCATGGTGTCTTTCTTGGGAAAGGCTCATGGATGCTCTTTAAGTGACCTCCTTGAGGCAAATTCCCTTGGGGTCTTTCTCCCCCTCGGCAAGGACCAGTGGGAAAGATAACCAGGACAACTGGGTCAATCCTTTGGAGATGGAGCAATGATTCCTGCTTATTTAAAAGGTTAAGCAAAGACATCAATGATCAAGACCTTTGAAGATCACTTATTGGATGGTCTCAAAATTGATAGGAATATATAAGGAGAAAGGAAGGGACTTGGCGATGTCAATTGCTTCTGAGGACCTAGGCGTGCTGAAACTTTGAAGAGAAGGAAAGTTAAAGACGTATTTAGAGAAGATAGGGCCTAAAGGTCAACAGTATAGGGTTCATTTTTAGGGCTAGTTCACTCTTAAGATAACTTAGTAAGTAAAATTTGCTATGATCTTAAAAGAAATATAAGTTGGATAGAGTCATCTTTGCCTTAGGTAAGGGCTTATCTCAAAAGAAAGAACAGTATGAGTTGATGGAGAAGTGTTAATTGTCAGTTTCTGCTCTTTATAGGAAAGTTGTACAGGACAGGGCCATACTGTAAGACACAGATCACGGCATAAAGACAACTTACAGTGCATTGTGAGCATACTGAATTAGGAGGTGATAAAATACAAAGGTTATATTCCTGTTAAAAGTTTGAATTCTAATTGTCTTTTACTTTGAAAGCATGTCTGCTGCTGACCTGTGCACAAACTAGGAGTGCCTGGCTAAATACAATCATTTTGGCTTGCAATACAATACTTAAACCATTATGGCTTGCAGTATTCAGGTGTGCTTAGTTATGACATAATCACTTGGATTGTAATAGTAGGACTGGTCCTGAATGTGGGGTTTTCAGATGAGCTGAGGGCATGAGTGTGGGAGAACCAGCAGCCTGACCGGCTCAGATACCTCTTATGCCCAGACCAAGGGCTTTGGATGACCCACCCCAGCATCAACCCCATCGATGAACTGCTGGAGTGCATGAAGGAGCTGGCTCTACAGATTTAAAACTACAGGATCTCCATGACACAGGGCAATAACAGGGTATCTGTGAGGAGTCCCAGTGAGGTTCCAGTATTGATAGAGTGAGAGATTAGCAGAAACCAGAGGCCTTGTGCCAGACCAACAAGTCATTGGAATGAATATTTGCAAGCAAATAACTGTGGACAAAAGAGTATATTGTGAGACACACGGACATATTACAGCTTCCACTCTGAGCTTTCCTCCCTGTTGTGGGGGACTTTTCAAGGGGTATGATGGGAGGAAAGATGAGTGGTATTGTGGTATATTATGTGAAATTCAGAAAGAACCAACAAAAAGGTTTTTTTTTTGTTTTTTGTTTTTGTTTTAAATGGAACTGTTTCTTTACATAGAGATTGGGAAGGCTATGGGGGTTAGGAGGACATCATTTTCTAAAACATGAATTAATCAGTGGATTATTTACTAGAGAAGGTCAGACTAGTCAACCTGTTTTCCCAAGTTCAGGCAAGGAACAGCTCATCTCAGGACAGCTGAGCAGCCTCTCACTTGACAGCTTTGTGAAATCTAACATGATATTGCCTAGGTGGTATTGTTTAGAAACTGGAAGCATGATATGCAGGAGGTGATTTTAAAAAAACTTACAAAATATACTTAGCTATTATCATGTTATCTTTTCAATAATAAAATGCTATATAGAAAAAGTAATGTATAAAGGATACACATGGGATACTTATAGGGAAGAAAATTGGTATCTTTTAAATATTTCCTAGAATTATATAATCTCAATCACAATAAGAGAAAAACTGTTCAAGTGACATTTTAAAAAAATGGACCACACACACACACACACAAAAAAACCCTGACAGGTTGGTTCAAATAACCTGTTGTTGTATGTATGGGGAAATAGACTCTGACATACATTGCCACTATGCATACTCACACAGCTACCCAGGGGAAGCAATCTGGTAACTTTGAAAAGATAGTGAATGGTATGTAACCATAGCCCTAATAAAATGAAAACAGACATTTGTAGTTGACTGTGTGTGTGTGTGTGTGTGTGTGTGTGTGTGTGTGTGTATATATATATATATATATATGATGTCTATAGCACGATAAAGTGAAGGGATGGAGCAGAGTTGCGTGCAAGGACTGAGGCTCGCTATGTACACTGTTTCGTGTATGCCTTGAGTAGCGGATGCATTTGTTCAGTTTAGACACTGCACTGCCCTGTGATAAATATGCTCTTGTTGCTATATGCTCTGGTTCTTAAAAGCTGTCTCTCTTGGTTATCTACTGACATCCCAGGTGAAATTCTTCAATTTCCCTTGGTTGCACATGTAGCTTTCTTCAAACCTGTGTATACACTATATCCCCATAACCCAGCTTCTCTCCTCTGTACCAAACTTCAGGGAAACCCACTAGACAGACAGTTTACAGGTTGACTGTACCCAAAATCACCAGTCAATTTCCTTCTTGAAAGTTTATTTTTTTAAATCTGGCTTGAAAGAAAAAAATTTAGCCAGATTTTCTCTCCAACTCTCCAATTTTTATGATTTCTTCTCCAGTTCCTTTATTCAGTATTTCAGTGTTGGTAACCCACCAAATTAAGTCCATATTCTTTCTATTTCTACACACTACTGATAGACTTTCACTTTCACAATTTAAATTTCATCTGTACTTTGATAAATCCCAAATTTGTATCACTTTACTATCATGTGTTAATACTCTTTAGTCTATATTCCCATTTAAAGGTATCATCAATGCCTCAAGATCCAATATCCTCTAAACATACTCTCTCAATATATATGCTATCTTAGTGACTGGCACCTTGACCTTCAGAAGTTCAACAAAGAAACCTGGGTACCAACCAGTTCTTTCTTTCTCTCTCTCTGTCTCTCTCTGTCTCTCTCTCCTTTTTCCTTCCCTTCCCTTCTTCCCTTCCCTTCCTTTCCTTTCATTCCTTTCAAACTAACATGCAAATAGAGCTGAATCCTTTCAATCCTTTCTATTTCTTCTCATAATCATTTTTCTAATTAAATGTGTTTCAAATTCTATGTCAGAGCAGGTTATAGGTAATAGCTATTCTCCTCGAGTCCAGTTGGATTTATTTGCAGACATTTTGTTTCATGGACAGGGATACTTTCCTTCTTTCAAACTCAGTACAGCCTTGGAATCTGTCAATTCTAAGATATGAGGACTTATGTCTCAGGATCCTTAGCTTCCCTATGCTGTTTTGTAACAATATGCCTGGCTAACACCTCCATCAAGACATGAGGTCATTGGCTAAGAAGAGAAATACCTTTCTTTGGTTTTTAGTGATACTATTGCCATCAATAAGCGCAATTCCAGAGGTGATAGTCTCTTCTCCGGTCAGCATTTTGAATGTAGTAGTTTTTCCAGCTCCATTTAATCCAAGCAATCCAAAGCACTCTGACTTCTTGACTACAAGGGAGATATTTTTCACAGCCGTGACAACAGGACACTTAAAATAAATCTGAGAAAGTTAAAAAAAAGGAAAACTCACAATGTACAGAGACACTGGTCGTGGGTCAACCACAGCCATTACCTAGGCTCCTCAAGTTAACAGACTGTGACAGTTCCATGAGAGCATGCTCCCTTCAGCCCTTTGTAGAACTTTAGTGAACCAGAACAGCCAGGGAGGGAAGATGCTTAATCCCCAAGGCAGCTAGCCAGTACCTGACATTACCTTTGTAATTTCATCAAGGACCAACGGGGTGCTCTGTAACCTGAGCAGCACTGTAAAGACTTTTCTTTTTTCTTTTTTCATGTCTTCATCCTCATCCTCTTTGGTTCTTTGCTTAGACACCACAGCCTGTATTTTCAAGACAAGGAGTAGAAACACATCTGAAGAGTCTACAGAGAACTGGCTTTAAGAAAGTTAACCTGTGGGTATAGTCTGAAGGGTATGAGAAAATACTTGAGCAGTTTCTAAGACATTTCTGTCTCCTGAATTCTTACATGCAAACATACTTCTGACTAGCTTTACGTTAGAAGAGTATGACATTTGAGGAGAGTCAGAATTCTATAAAACAATTGTTATAAACATTTTCTAAGAGCCAGGGGCAGTGGATGACTACTAGGAAACGGTGATTTCTGAACACAGTAGGGTATGCACACATACAAACAGTGGTTGAGACGGCATGCACAAAGCATGTACAAACTCAAGCTAGACAAAAATCCCAACATGAATCAGGAAGGTAGACACAAAATCTCAATGCTAGCTGAGGAGCTACTGGTAATTAATTGATGGCTGCTGGGAGACATCAATTTCTTGAAAGGAATGAACACATTAAAGGTATGAACTCCAGTTTAAGGTTACACATCCAAGAATATTTGGGCAGCAGAAATTGGTCCCAGTGGGTTTAAAAAGATAAAAAGAGGACACAAAGTTGGGTGAGTATAGAATGGGGCCTGGATCTGGGAGGAGCTGAGGGAAGGGAGGAATATGATCAAAATGCAGTGTATGAAATTCTCAAAGAATAAAAACCATGTTTCTATAGTTAGAGTGATCAGTATGTTCTTACTAGCATAAAGATAATTATTTCAGTTGTAGCTAACTCAGGACAGATTTCCTGGAGAATTCAAATTTTTGTAGTAAACCCTAAGATGCTTATACCTCAAAGGAGCCTCAGATTTATTTTAGTGTAATCAAATAGTATTTTCTTTAAAAAGTAATAGAAGTGAGAAAATCTAAAATCACATTTTTTTTCTGATCCAATGGTTTGCTTTCTTTAAATTATATTTAAAGTCTAGTTCGTTACTTACATGCCTGCCTTTTATAAACTTATTGTAGAAATAAAAGATAATGTTTCGAAAGACAAAGCTCTTCAGATTACAGGAAACAGACTCCAGGGATATAAGCAAGAGGAGAAAAACAAAGCCCATGGTAGCCAGTGTGATCAGAAACCTCCCAATTCCAAGCTCTCCAAAGCCATACACGTTGTTCTGAGTGTCTGTGGATACAAGAGACACAATCTCCTTACTTAAAAAACTGGTATAGGTCAGGTTAGGGAATTCTCAGGGGCGTCACACCTGTTCAGAGGAGGGAAGATGAGGGGAAGAATTATGAGAGGGGTAACTTGGAGGGGAACTGTGAGTGGGATGGGATGTAAAATGAATAAGTAAAATAACAACAACAACAACAATAAATTATTTGAATTAAAACCAAACTGGCACAGCACCTAAGAAGGGGCAAAACAGTAAGACATACAGAAAAAAGTGATCTCTGTCTTTGTTTCTTTTGAGACGCCTCACTAAACTGAGGCTGGCCTTTTTTTTTTTTTTTTTTTTTGTACAGAAGAATAGATCCTTGTTTGATTAACCTTGTACTTGATGTTCGTTGTTCTTCTTTCAATGACAATTATCTCTGATTTGTAGAACAAATTTATAAATACACTTTACAGAATAATCATCTTCACTGGCAATGTACAAATTAGCATCAAAGATTTACATTAAAGTATCTAAAATAATTGTATATGTGTTTTTTCTTTTTTATTGGATATTTTGTGTATTTATATTTCAAATGTTATCCCCTTTCCTGGTTTCCCTTCCAGAAGGCCCCTCTCCCATTCCCCCTCCCCCTGATTCTATGAGGACGTTCCCCCTCACCTACCCACTCCCACCTCACTGCTCTGGCATTTCCCTACACTGGGGCATCGAGCCTTTATAGGACAAAGGGTCTCTCCTCCTATTGATGCCAGTCAATGCCATCCTCTGCTACATATGGGGCTGGAGCCATGGGTCCCTCCATGTGTACTCTTTGGTTGGTGGTTTAGTCCCTGGGAGCACTGGGGGTTCTGGTTGGTTGATATTGTTGTTCTTCCTATGGATTACAAACCCTTTCAGCTCCTTCAGTCCTTTCTCTAACTCCTCCATTGGGGACCCTGTGCTCGCCCAATGGTTGGCTGTGAGCATCCACCTCTGTATTTGTCAGAAAGAACTTCATGGCATCCACAATAGTGTCTGGGTTTGATGACTGTATATGGGATGGATCCCCAGGTGGAGCAATCTCTGGATAGCCCTTCTTTCAGTTTCTGCTCCACACTTTGTCTCTGTATTTCCTCCTGTGAGTATTTTGTTCCCCCAATTAAAAGGACGGAAGCATCTACACTTTGTACTTCCTTCTTCTTGAGCTTCATGTGGTCTGTGAGTTGTATCTTGGGTGTTCTGAGCTTTGGGGCTAATATTCACTTATCAGTGAGTGTATACCATGTGTGTTCTTTTGTGACTGGATTGCCTCACTCAAGATGATATTTTCTGGTTCCATTCATTTGCCTTAGAATTTCACGAATTCATTGCTTTTAATAGCTGAGTAGTACTCCATTGTGTAAATGTACCACATTTTCTGTATCTATTTCTCTGTATGGAGGACATCTGAATTCTTTGCAGCTTCTGGCTATTATTAATGAGGCTGCTGTGAACATAGTGAAGCAGTGTCCTTATTTTATGTTGGAACATCTTTTAGGTATATGCTCAGGAGTGGTATAGCTAGGTCCTCAGGTAGCACTATATTCAATTTTCTGAGGATGCTTCAGTCCTTCTTAGAAGGGGGAACAAAATACTCAAGGGAGGAAATACAGAGACAAAGTGTGGAGCAGAGACTAAAGGAAAGGCCACTCAGAGACTGCCCCACCCGGAGACCCATCCCCTATACAGACAATAAACCCAGGCACTATTGGGGATGTCAAAAAGTACTGCTGACAGGCACCTTATATGACTGTCTCCTGAGAGGCCTTGCTAGAGCCTTGCAAATACAGAGGGGGATTCTCTCAGCCAACCATTGGGCTGAGCACAGGGTCCCCAATGGAGGAGTTAGAGAAAGGACTGAAGGAATTGAAGGGGTTTGCAACCCATAGGAAGAAAAACAATATCAACCAACCAGACACCTCTCCCCCAGCTTCCAGGGACTAAACCACTAACCAAAGAGTACACATGGAGGTACCCATAGCTCTAGCGGCATACATAGCAGAGGATGGCCTTGTCAGACATCAGTGGGAGGAGAGGCTCTTGGTCCTGTGAACACTCAATTCCCCAGTGGAGAGTAATGCCAGGGTGGGGAGGCAGGAGTGAGTGGGTGGGAGGAGGAGCAGGGGGAGGGAGGATGGGATATGGGGATTCCAGAGGGGAAACCAGGAAATGTAAATAAATACATGTTCAATTAAAAAAAGAAAGAAAGAAAAAGGATAATAGGAATAGAGTAGAGTGGACAATTCCCAGATTCCCAGCTCAAAGGATCCCAAAACATCTTGAGAAGTATTTGCTGATTCATATAATTTTGTTAGTGTTTTTCTGGTTGGTTTGAATATTGTTTATTCTCTTCCTTCCCTATATTCATCTCAAAGTTAAGGGTTTATTAAGTTGAGAATTTTTACTTCTTCCTTAGTTCTCATTTATTTATATGTTCTTTTCATAAAATGAATTCTTTCCTGAGTTCCATGCCCATGACTGCTTTTCTTATTTACCCTTGAATAGGGCTTCTTTAAGTATTTTCTACAGTGATATTTTACTGGGGCATGAGTTGCTTTAGTTTGTGTTTACTTGAAAAGGTTTTCAATTTCTATTGATTATAAAAGTTAATTTTTATAATTTTTTTCTTTTGGTTTTTTGAGACAGGGTTTCTCTGTGTAGCTCTGGCTGTCCTGGAACTCACTCTGTAGACCAGGCTGGCTTCGAACTCAGAAATCTGCCTGCCTCTGCCTCCCAAGTTCTGGGATTAAAGGCGTGCGCCACCACCGCCCAGCTATAAAAGTTAATTTTGACAGATAATTTTTTTTTGTGAACAGTTAACTTTCTCTCAGAGTTTCAAACACATCATTCCATGCTTTTATGGCTTCTAGGGTTTCTATATGGATGGCTGATATAATTCTGAGATTAGTCATTGTAAGTAATTTGAAATTATTCTCTTGCAGTTTTCAGTATTCTTTATTTTGTAGACTTAACAAATCTGTGATGTGTTTCTGGTCATGCTCATTTGGGGTTCTAACTGCCTCTTATCGGCTTCCCATACTTTCCCCCAAAGTAAAAACAACAATAATAGCAGCAGCAGAAACAACAACAAAAACAACGACGACAACAACAAACTTTCTGCAAGCATTTCATTGATTAGGTTTAATGTACTTCCAATTTGCATCTCAGTTCATTCTTCTCAAATGGAAGAATACCAGGTTTTTCTTACTTTACATAATCTTAGTAGAAGCATAGAAAGTAGAAAAGAATATAGTGTTCTCATGAACCCAGAGTCCCCACTACTCACATGTGTCACTGCAATCCATGTAAATGCTTCTGAATTCCCTAGCACACAGCCTTTTTACCTCATAGTCATCAAAATACTTGCTGATACTCATTGCAAGATTGTAACTAGGCAGTATCATTAAAACTGTCCTTATGAGGATGTGGATAAAGTTAGGAAAGTCATTACCTGTAATTAAAATATAATAGATTAGCTTCAATGTTATGAAAAGTAGGGAACCTCCTCATAAAACAAAGTTCTCCCAAGTGGTTAAGAGATTCTCAGGCAATTCTCAAACTGTCAGACAATCCTTGAGAAGCACCACCGGTTGCTACTTGTACCTAGCCAAAAAGCTTGTGGGAAAATAACAGTATTAACCACACAACTGAACATTCGCTTTTGGTAATAGTGAATTCCTGGAATCTGTTTTCCTTTTCTTTTTATTCTTGGCTCTTCTTTTCCCTTCTCTCTCCTCCCTGTTCTCCTCCACCTCTATAAATATATGTTCAATAAATATTTGCTGATTTCTAAAATCACAGGTTTTCAGATTATTGGAAAGTGTTCATCAGTTAATTTTAAACTTTCACGTTATTTCACTCCTATTTAATTTATTTCCTGGAAAAAGGGGGAAGTTGTATGGTGTTCTTACCATAAAATTGCACAATGGTGTAAATGATGATACTGAACATAGTTGAAAAGTAGTTAAAGAGCGTGATTTTGATGTAGGCAGCAGTGCTACTTTTGAACAGAAAGCTTCCAAGATAAATGAGAGGAACAACGCACCAGCCATAAAGCATAAAAATCAGAATTGTGTCCAGGAAGTTATAATGCACAACGAATGCCTCCAGCTGGCAGAATCTGAATATGCCCTGGAACACAGAGTACAGAAAATCGAGATGAAGGATATACTGTACAGCCACTGTTTCTACTAGACCATAGTTATTAGGTACTAATATTTAAATCTTAATATTTTTTTAATTTTTAAGCTTTAGAGTACAAGCCTTAAAGTGAACCATTTCTTCAACTGAGATTATTACAATGAGCACAGTAACTAAGCTTTTCTTTCTGTTTTTCTCTTTGAAACAGTCCCTAATTCCCATAGTCATGATCAAATACAAAGTAATTATATTTGCATTAAGCAAAAAAAAAAATGACCTTGGTTATAGGGTTTCCCTTATGGCTGCTTTGCTCAGTGTGCCTTCTGGTGGCTATTCTGAACCTTGGGATTCTTTTCCAACTTTTCTGAATTACAACTGAGAAGGGAACTGAAGAGCACACAGAGTTAGAGTGAGGTAGATTTGGAAAAAATACTAGTGCTACTAAGGAACTGTCTAAAATTCTACATACTGGCTTGTAAGTTCAATTCTTTATTTTTTTTTTCTTTTCATTGGAGCAATTGAAACCATCACTATTGAAAGTTATCAAAGAGCAGTGTCTACTGACTCCTGTTATTTTGTTGTTTTGCCTTGGGTTTCCTCACCCCCTTTGACTTATTGTTCTGGAATTATTTATTTCTTTTTTTTTAATTTTTATTTTCTATATTCTATGTTTACATTCCAAAGGCTTTCCCCTTTCCCAGTTCCCACCCACCATAGTTCCCATAGTTCCTCTCCCCCCCCAACTATTCCCCAATCATTCTCCCTCCCCCCACAGTTTCTCTACAAAACTGGATCCAATCTTTCCAGGCCCAGGGTCCTCTCCTTTCTTCTTGGGAATCATTTGACTTGCTAATTGTGCCTTGAGTATTTAGGGCTTCTGGGCTCATTAATATCCACTTATCAGTGATTGCATTTCATGTGTATTCTTTTGTGATTGGGTTAGCTTACTCAGGATGATATTTTCCAGGTCTAACCATTTACCTACAAATTGCATGAATTCATTATTTTTAATTGCTGAGTAGTATTCCATTGTATAAATATACCACATTTTCTGTATCCATTCCTCCTTTGAGGGATATTTGGGCTCCTTCCAATTTCTGGCTATTATAAACAAGGCTGCTATAAACATAGTGGAGCATGTGTCTTTATTGTATGCAGGGGAATCCTCTGGGTATATATATGCCCAGGAGTGGTATGCCAGGGTCCTCTGGAAGTGACATGCCTAATTTTCTGAGGAACCGCCACACTGATTTCCAGAGCGGTTTTACCATTTTGCAATCCCACCAACAGTGGAGGAGTGTTCCTCTTTCTCCACATCCTCGCCAGCATTTGTGAAAATAACACAGTTGTACCTTCTGATCAATAACATGATTATTTAGCAAGATCACTAATTTATGGAAAGAAAGGCTAAACTGAGAATGTCCCATTAGAATCTTGTGTAGTTCTTGGAAATAGAAAATATTTCCAAGTACTAGTGTTTAAAGGAAGCACATGAAGAGAGTGAGTAACTGTAGAACCTAGTGCCCTCACTATGGTGGGATCCTCCCCTAACAACAAAGAGGACTGCATAGTCAGGAAGAAATTATGGGATCCTTGAGGCACAAGTATGAGAAAAAAGCCTCAATTAGAACTGGTTTCATTTAAATTTACCTGGACAAGTAAAGCAGGTACTTTGTTGTTACACAGGATGTGAATCAATATAGTAAAAATAGGAAATTAAAAAATGTAAATTAAATGAAACTAGGATTTTCTTGAAATAAGCTGATTTAAAAGTTTATATGAGAACAAAAAACATATTATGGCAATGGGAATATTCTGCCAAAGAAAATTAATAGAGGGTTTGGGGGAATGGCAATGCATAAAGAGAATTAAATGTATTTGAATACTGCTACAGTTAAGAGAGACTGTTACAAGCAGCATATTATGGAGTTGGAAAAAATAGCTGCAGGTGTAGACTTCTTGCTTTTATGCACAAGGCTCTAGGTTCAGTCCTTAGTACCATCATAAAGTGGTCCATTACATACACACCAACAGGACAGAGTTAAGCAATACAAAATATTTAAATGCATATTGTTAGTTATTATAGTACAAAATGAGTATTTCAAATCAGTAGGAAAAAGTTCATTATTTTAAAAATTATGTTGGAGTGATGAATTAGCTTTTTAGGAAAAACTAGAAAAATTACATCATGTCTTATCAAAAAATAGTTTTTGAATGAGGAGAAAATATCCACTAACAATATTTGTAAAGTGATCAGAGTCTGAGGCATTAAAGCTTGAAGAAGAAAATACTCTTCCCTCAAGATGTTATGGAATGGAGAATCTAGTGAGAACAACATATTTTGAGGCATATCTGGAAATAAATATTGACTCAGATATGCAAATCCTTGGTAAGGCTAATACTTCTGACATTTTTTAAATTTAAGTTCATAAAAGGTATTTTCTGTTTACACTCTTCAGTATATGTCTAATGAAGAGATAAGCTGATGTCAAAGGCAGAATGAGTCTTAGAAGCAGGAAGTTGCAGAGGACCTGGCTTCAGTTCCTCGCACACTCATAGTGGCTCTCAGCTATCCATAATGTCAATTCCGTGCAACTGGCATTCCAGGGGCACTGACACATACAGGGTACACAGATTTACATGACCACAAAAGAGTCATACACTAAAATCAATCTAAAAACAAATTTGATTTCTTTTCCTAGTTGTATATCTTTACTTCCCTTCTCTTGTCTAATTGGCCCAGCTAGTGATTTGAACACAACAATGAAAAGGAGCAGAGATAGTCGATTTCTCCATCTCACTCCTCAGTAGGATTGTTTCAAACTTTTCTCCATTTAGCATCTATGGGTTTCTCATAGGCAGATTTATTTACGTTGAATCTGTTTTCTCTGGTCCTACTTCCTCCTTTTATCATGAAGCTAAGTTGGATTTTGCCAAAGGCTTTTTTTCTGCATCTAATGAGATGAACATGTGATTTTTACCTTTCAGTCCATTAACATGGTTTATTATACTTGTTGACTTGCATACATTGAACCACATCAACATTTTAGGGTAAAGGCAACTTAGTCATGGTGCACAATCTTTTTATATCTGTCTGTATCTAGGTTGCAAATATTTTGCTGGGCATTTTTGACTTTATGTTCATCAGAGATATTTTCTTGTAGTTTTCTTTTTTGTTGTGTCTTTACATGGTTTAGTATAAGAATAACACTAGCTTCACAGAAGGAATTTAGAAGTGCTCCATCTTTTCTTTCTTTCTTTCTTTCTTTCTTTCTTTCTTTCTTTCTTCCTTCCTTCCTTCCTTCCTTCCTTTCTCTCTCTCTTTTCCTTCCTTCCTTTCTTTTCCTTTTTCCTTCCTTCCTTCCTTCCTTCCTTCCTTCCTTCCTTCCTTCCTCCTCTTCTTCTTCCTCCTCCTTTTTGTTTAATAGTTTAAGAAGGACTGGCTATAGAATTTCTCTGAAAGTCTGGTAGAATTCTGCTATGACTCCAACTGAGCCTGTTTTTTTTTTTGTAGTTGAAAAGCTTTTTATTATTATTTTAGCCTCTTCATTTGTTGTTATGTTGTTGTTTTCAGATTAATTTTGGTAGTTTGGCGGAACCTAGAAATTTACAGTTTAAGGTTTTCTAGCTTAACGGAGTACAGACTTTCAAAGAATTCCATTATAATATTCTTTACTCTCCTTTTCCTTCTTTTGGATAGTTGGACCAAAGGTTTGTCATTCTGTTTATCTTCTCCAAGGAGTACCTTATTAATTCTGTGCATTGTCTCTATTTCATTGATTTCTGCTCTGATTTTTATTATTATTTGCTACTTACTAGGTTTGGATCTGTTTTGTTTTTATGTTTTCAAAGTCTTGGGTTGCATCATTAAGCATTCATTTATGATTTTTATGCTTTTTTAAAAACATAGACAGAATTATAAATTTCCCTCATAGGGCAGATTTCAATAAAAGGGATACTAGTAGGGAAAAAAGAAACTAAATTATCCCTATTTACAGAAGACATATTATACACAAAAGATCCCACAAATTTTACCAGAAAACTTCTAGAAATGATAAATTTAGAAATGTGGCAGGATACACATTCAATTTGCATGAATAAATTGCTTTTCTATAACCAACAACTAACATACAGAGAAAGTGATCATAGATACTTCCATTTACAATACTCTCAATGAAAAAAGAATATTTAGGAATAAACCTAACTAAAGAAGAGAAAGACCCCCTATAGTAGAAACTTTAAGTTGCTGAAGAAAGATATAAAGAAGGACACTAGAAAATGGAAAGAAATTCTATGTTTGGATTGGTAAAATTAACGTTGTGAAAATAACCATTTTACCAAAGCTATTTACAGATTCAGTGTAATCCCAATCAAAATCCCCATCTCACTCTTCACATAAATAGAAAAAAAAACTATCCTAAAATTCATATAGAACCACAAAAGAGCCCAGATAGCCAAAACAATCCTGAAAAAAGAACATTCCCAGAGAGATTACTACTTAAGATATTAAAATGTATTACAGGATCATAGTAATAAAAACAATATGACATTGGCACAAAATCAGACACAAAATATCAATGGGACAAAACAGAACACTCAAGCATAAGTACACATAACTTCAGCCATTTATATTTGACAAGGATACCAAAAATGTACACTAGAGAAAAGACCGAATCTTCAATAAATGACACTTATAATATTGGGTGCCTATATGCAGGACGATGATATAACCTACATCTATCACCTCACACAAAAACTAACTTGAAATAATCAAGACCTAAATGTGAAACCTGAAATACTGAAATTGCTAGAAGAAAACCCAGGTGGTGCCCTCCGTGATACAGATGCAGGAAAGTACTTTCTGAATAGGATTCCACTTGCTTTAGTATTTTGGCAAATGAGACCTTATAAAACTAAGACATCTGCACCTCTAAGGAGACAGTCAGGTGAAGAGGAAGCTCAGAGAGGGAAAGGAGAATCTTTGTCAGCTAAACATCCACCAAAGATTAATATTGAGAGCACATAAATAACTCAAAAAACAAAAGCAAAAACAAACCCAGAGCAAAGAAAGCCTAACCCAAACCAGCTATCCAAATAAAGGAAACAACAACAAAAAGTCAAAAAAAAAAAAAAAAAAAAAAGAATGGAAACATGCAACCTTGGGAGGTAGGAGGTTGGTGCGGGGTGGGAGGCAACCTTTAGAATGTGCCAGAGACCTGGGATGTGAGAGACTCTCAGGACTCAAAGATGACATGCCCTACATTGGGTAGAGAGAACCTGTAGAGCCCACCTTCAGCAGAAAGAGCATCAAGTGAGGGATGGAGTTGTTGTATCCCACAGTCAAAACTCTGACCCATAATTGTTCCTGTCTGAAAGAACTGTGGGGATGGAAATGGAGAGGAGCCTGAGGACAAGAAAGTCTAGTGACAGGTCCAAAGTGGGATCCAGCTCAAGGGGAGGCCCCAAGGCCTGACACTATTATGGAGGCTATGGAGTGCCCACAAAAAGGGAGCTAGCATGACTGGCCCTCTGAAAGACCCAACAAGCAGCTAAAGGAGTCAGATGCAGATATTTGTACCCAACCAATGGACAGATACTGCTGACCCCTGTGGTTGAATTAGGGGAAAGCAGGAAGAAGTTGAGGAGGAGGGCGACCCAGTAGGAGGACTAGCAGTCTAAATTAACCTGGACCTTGGAGATGTCTCAGATACTGGAACACCAACCAGGAAGCATACACTGGCTGATATGAGGTCCCCAACACACATACAGCAGAGGACTGCTGGGTCTGGGTTTAGTCAGAGATATACCTAACCCTCAAGAGACTGGGAGGAAGTAGATGGGATAGGGGTAGGGGTGAGGGTGAGTGAGGGTGGGGAGTGGGGACATCCTTGTGGAGACATGGAGGCAGGGAGGAGTCATGAGGTATAGAACAGTTGGAGGGTGGACCAGGAGGGGAATAAAATCTGAAGTTTAAAATAAAAAAAACTCAAAGAATTTTTATCATCCCTAGTAATTAGGGAAACAAATCAAATGCCTTTTGAGATTCCATCATACTTCAGTCAGAATTATCAGTGAAACAACTAGCAACAAATGCTGTGTGTGTGCACAGAAAGGAAAGCCTCATTCACTGTTGATGGGATTGTAAACAGGTTGAGAAATCAGTTTGAAAAATACTCAAAAATTAAAAAAAATCTACCTATGGCCCAGCTACAGCAATCCTTAGCACAGGCCCAAAGGACTTAACATCCTATCCCACAGGTACTTTTTTTTTTTTTTTTTTTTTTTTTTTTTGGTTTTTCGAGACAGGGTTTCTCTGTGTAGCCTGAGCTGTCCTGGAACTCACTCTGTAGACCAAGCTGGCCTCGAACTCAGAAATCCGCCTGCCTCTGCCTCCCAAGTGCCTGGGATTACAGGCGTGTGCCACCACGCCCGGCTCCACAGGTACTTGGTAAGCCATGTTTACTGCTGTTCTAGTCACAACAGCCAGGAAATGAGAACAACCTACATGTCACATAACTGATACATAATAAAAATGTGTTACATAACAGTATAAAGCACTATACAGCTCTAAGGAAAAAGGAAATTTGCAGGTTAAATGGATAAAACTAGAAATTATTATGTTGTATGAAGTAGCCCAGACACAGAAAGACAAACACTACATATTCTCTCTCATCTGAGGTTCCTAGCTCCAAATACTGATATGTGAATATATAACTTGGCGTGACTACAGAAACCAGGGGAATAAAATGGGATAATTGTGCAGTGCAATGGGGGCAATAGAGAGAGGGATAGCAGCCGGGCGTGGTGGCGCACACCTGTAATCACAGCCAGGGCTACACAGAAAAACCCTGTCTCGAAAAACCAAAAAAAAAAAAAAAAAAAAAAAAAAAAAAGGAGAGAGAGAGGGATAGCTAGTTACAAGTGATTTAAAGGGTGAAATGGGAAAATAAGGAGCTCTAATTAGGAAGAGGAGGAAGATAAACACAGAAGAAAGAGGGCAAAATAAAAGTAAAAATGTCTTATTAATATATAAATATACATGCATATTGTAAATAAAAAATTTCCTATCCGGACTGGCAATATTTCCTTGTACAGTCATAAATCATCTATCAGAATATGTAATACCAAACATGAGAAGGCCCCTTTTGGGTTATTGGTTAGGGATGTCCAAGACATTATATAGCTTATTGGTATTGCCCTTGGTTGTAATCCTCCTCTAGATTTGGAAGGAATCCTCTTGGGGTATACTGTGAAATTGTGTCTCCATTCGTCTTCACCTATGTAAGGCAGCTTTGATTGGTTTTAATACAAAATCTTATGGCCAATTAGTTGGGCAGAAAGCGGAAGGCAGGACTTCCTGGGAGGAAGAAACCATGGGAAGAAGAGCCTTTTCACCAGGAGACAGATGTGACTATGGGCCTGGAAGGTGTAGATGGCCATGTGGCTACATGGGGCTAGGTGGTTGGATTAACTTAGATGATGTAGTTGAGAGTGCCCAGCTAAGGCCTAAGCTTTAAAATATTACAAGGTCTTTGTGTGGTTATTTGGGGGAAAAAGCTAGTTAAGGAATAAGTGCTGCCATATTTATTTCCAGCATTAATTAATTTATATAAAACATAATAATAATAGACAATAGAAAATTTTCCTTAATTGCCAAATACTATAGACGGGAATTATAAATGTATATCATACATTATAGTTTTATAATTGTTGCATAATTTGCAATTGTACTTTATTTATGTTAGAAAAAAAGAGCATTTTATTGGACTAAAAAGGGAAATTGTAGAGAGAATATCTTATGTATTGTATGGATGCATCACTTGTCAATTAAAAAACCTATGGCCTACAGGAAGGGGTGGAATAGACGGTGGGAGATTTGGGAGACAGAGAGAATTCTGGGACTGAGCAGGCCAGAGACTGGACTTGGAAGATGTGAAGAGATGGACATATAATACCCGAGCACAGGTAACCAGCCATGTTGCAGAATGAAGATGAAAATAGATTTGTTATTCTAAGTTATGATCTAGTCAGAGAAGAACCTAACCACATGGCCAATTTATTTGTAAATATATTTTGAATCTTAGCCTTATTTCTGGGAGCATGGGGCTGGAAGAACCAGACCTAACTTCTACAGAATCTCTATTCCTAAAGACATCATGCACTTCAGATTCAGGTCTTCCAAATGAAACTGACCCCATGCCTCCTCTCTGAGGACCAGCGGTACCATAAGGTGTCATTTAAGCTTCCAAAGGAAGGAAGTAACCAATAGTCCTACTCATCTATCACACCATGAACCACAACAATGGCTAGATTAGCATACCTTGATGGCAAACAACAGCTGTCTAATTGCACTGAAGATACATACAACAAGATGGAAATCCTACCTTATACTGGGATTCTACCCAACTACTCAGGGTTGATGAGGTCATAGGTCTTGAACAAGAACCTTCAGTTGCCACTTTACTAAATCAGCATAATTCCTAATGGTACTCTAAATATTTGTTATTTTACCCACAGATAAATGAACTTTTAATTCATAATCAAGGAAACCTTGCAACACATAGAGTTCATAACAGAAAACCATGATCAAGCAAAGTGCAGAATTGTGGAGCCCAGTCTCGATTGATACAACATAACTCCTGCACTTAAGGCTCAGAGATCACTATGAAGAGAATGGAAAGATTGTTAAGAGCCAGAGGAACAGGGAGTTGGCTGTGACATTGAGTCTCCCACTCATGTTAGAAGCTAAATGGTCTCACTAACATGGCTGCCTAAGCATGACTTGAATAAGGACAGCAGTAATAAGCATGTTAAAGTGGATGTAGGAAGTTCAGCAGGTCTTATCCCTAGACAAAGAACTTCGGCAACTAAGGAATGCTAAGAGTAGGTGAAACAGTCTTCCTCAGGGAAGAGCACACCAATTAGGTATCTAATACTACACACCACCACCACCACCAACACAACAATAAAAGACAAAAAAAAAAAAAAGAGTCCATGAGTCTGAAAGACAGTAAGGGGAGAGATTATGGAAAAGTTCAAAGAGAAGAAAGGGAAAGGGAAATTGATGTAATTATATTATAATCTCAAGAAATTAAAAAAAAAAACCAAAGGAAATTGTGAGTAGGACCACTGTAATAATTGCAATATACTGTCAGGATGACTCTGAATATGAGTGACAATGAGTTTGAGAGCAACCCCAAAGTTCTGACTGTCTCAGGTGGTAGAGGCAGAGAAGACCTTCTCTGAGCCTCACTTTTCTGCTTATAAGTATGAGTTAAAAGTCATGCCCAGTGTTTGTGGTATCATATAAAAACAAACACAAGAAACAACTTTCGTCATTAGCCATACATAGTAATATTGGTATAAATATTGAAAATAGATGTTTTGTTTATATCTTGCTTTTTCATCTGTCATCCAGGAAATGACACAATTGTGCCAGCCAAGTTTTAAGAACCATAGAAAAAAGTGACACCTTGGCATGGCCATTAGCAGAGTCTAGTTAGTTCAATTAATTTTAGGTTAAAAAATATCCAATAATTTATAATGTGTGTGTGCGTGTATACATGCATGCATATATGCATGTGTATTCATATGTAGAAACCAGAGGACAAACATGTAGGAGTCAGCTTTCTTCTTCTACTATGTGGATCCTGGGGATTGAACTAAGATCACCAGGTTTGGCAGAACCTGCTGGCATTTTGCTAGCCTGAAATAGATTTTAACTCTATAGAGGAGAGATTGTAAAGCTAGGTACCAAGCTTGAATTAGTAAAAGATAGATAAAAAGACAATCAGCAAAATGATAATCTTTTCTTGCCATGCTTATTTGATGATGAACTGTGTACCAGGGACTGGAATTGACAATAGTAGCTAGTCCTGCACATCAAAAAATGAAGTGCTACTCAGTTCTTCCTGCCTTAAGACGTCTCTGTATAATACACAGTATTTGCTTCTCACACTACCACTATTCCTGGACTCTGGTCTCTGGTAGGTAAGCAGCTCTTATAGTTAGTGAGATCCAGAATCTCTCTTCAGAACTAGTTCTTGGGCTCCTCTGCAAAAAATATGAATTGTCTTGTGGGAGCCAAATTGATAAAAAAGATTATTTCTTTTTTCTTCTTCTTCAAAAATTAGTTATCATTTTATAGTACAGTCTCCAGTTGGGAATTCCTAGTTCATCTTTCATAATAGTAGTTGATATATTTTATTTTCAATTCTGTGCCAATGGAGAAACAATAAACTTTGTGAGGACTGAAACAGTATTTTATTCACAGTATTTTGTCTTCAACACCTATATAAAAAGGAATTTACCCCTTTTATTCATATTTTATCCCCCTTAACTATGTACCCTTTGTATATTATTTACCTAAAATATGCCCAGGAAATAATAGTTGCTATTATTTACTAATGAGTAAAATAATCATATCAACAGATGGTATCCACTCCTACATATGCACTCTCTAGACTGCTTTCTCAGTGTTTTAAAATGAGTTCCAAGTCAAAACTAGTTCTGCTTTGGAGCTTGGCTATATTGAGAATGGGTTTATGTATGGAAGATCAATAGCAATAGAAGCTGACCTTAGATCTGGAGTCTGAGCTATGTAGTTCAGCCTCAATTTTCCTGATGGCCACGCTAGGACTGCGTAGGCATTGTCCTACCTATAATTAACTTGTCAGCACAAGTTAAAAGGTTTTAGAGTAGATTTTAGACAGAGCATATTAGTGAGCGAATACATGGCAGCAAACTCAAGGGAGGTTTTTTGTTTTTTGTTTTTTTTTTTTGTTTTTTTAAAGAAAATGATTCTCTTCCGTGAAAGAATGTGGAGCAGTCCATGTCCTTAATGAGAGCCTACAGCAAATCTCTAGGGTGTGAGTCAGTGCAGTTTCAAATTGCTTGATAAATTTCATTTTAGGATATAATAATTTCTGTAGAAATTAGTATGGACCACAGAGGGTAAAGGATGCTTCATGCAGTTGCAGCTGATACTCACCAGTAGTACACAGCAGGCGATGAAAAAGAAGATGAGGTCACACAGCAAGGCAGAGAGCCAGTAAGTATGCACCCAGACCCCAGTCAGAAACTGGATGTGCTTGGCTTGATTGATTCTTTCAGTCACCGTCTGGACACTAAAGGACCCGACCACCACAGAAATGCCAAAAGCTAAACACTGTACTATTTGCAATCCATTTACAGGTCTACAAAGAAGAAATAAAATATGAAATAGACTATAAAATATAGGTAGAAAATACTGATATTAGCCATTTTTCAAATGGTTTGAAAATTTGTATGGTTAACCAAGCAAAGTTTTGTTAAGATTCAATTTCAGAAACAAGGAAAATTATACATACACTGTGTTTGAACCATAATGAGGGAGAGGTTGAGGCTTATTGAAGGCAGTAATGGAAGCACTAGGGCCAGAAAGTATCATAAAAAGAATGTTGTCTAATATTGACAGAGATATTGCAGGTGAGTGGTAAGCTTCATTATTGAAGAAAACAGTGAGCACTGTTTTGTTTCTCTCAACTTTAAAAGAAAGTGCAATAATGCAGAAGATACGACAATCTTTATTTTCTAATATGTAATCATTCATATCACCTAGAATAAAAAAGAAATTGTCAGTGAGCCAACATGTAGTATATTACCTAGAACCTACATTAGAAAGAATGGATTTCAAAAAGTTGTGGGTTTATTTTTCCACTTACCATTTGTTTTCCAAATTCTGGCAATGGATGTTCTTTTTTCAATAATTTTACCCTATCATTAATCTTACAATGGTCTCACTGTATAATTCATAACCCAATAATATATTAAGAATATATTTTTTGATACAGGCTTTTTCTATGTATTCCTGGCTGTCCTGAAGCTTTCTATGTATATTAGGCTGGTCTTAAACTAACACATATTTACCTTCTTTCCCCAGTGCTGGAATTAAAGTTATACAGTACTATGACTAGTTTAAGAATATATTTTTCTTAACTGTCAACAATAAACATAGTTTGTTATTTTAAAGAGTTGCTTTGCTATTCCTTTTGACTTGCATTGTATAAATTTTAGAATTGGCCTATAACTACTGGAGGTCCTGCTACAACCACGTTGGGTGTAAGCTGCTGGCCTGTGTCTACTTCTCTCCCTTGGGGTAGCCAGTTCTCCGAGGAAAGGTTTGTGTGGCCGTGTACACTTGGCCAGGACAGGGGTGTTAGAAGATGCTTCCTATGCATACTCAGGGACTGGAGGGTCCAGGAGTGTGGGTAGGGTTTACACCTTATATATCCACAGTATAGATATAGTTCAAACAAGGAGTGGAGCCTGGTAACTGTCAGGGTAGTAAATTCTTACTAGGGTTGATGGTGGGGTGGCTGGCTTCATGGCATCAGGTTGGGAGAGGGGAGAGAGCCAGGCTCCTGTCCTCATCTGAGGTATCTGGACTAAAGCTCTTCTAGACTTTCTCTGTAATCCTGGACCATTAAAATTCCACATTGGAGGATAATCTATAACCATTAAGTTTTAAACCAGTATAGTGCCTGACAACAATCTATAAACATTTGTCCTTATGCCCATAGTTAAGTGTAGTTTTCACCCATCATCAAGGAAACTTCTCTTTGCAATGGATGAAGAGTGCTACAGAAAACCATAGCCAATCAAAATGCTGAGTTGTGGAGCCTAGTCCTAATGGATATATCTTCAAAACACTCCCACACCTAAGGCTTGAAGAACAGTGTAGAAGATGAGGTGGAAAGACTGTATGGCCTAGAAGAACAAACACAGTGTTTGCTATGAGACTTTGTGTCCTAGAAATAGCAGAAGCTATACCCATAAAACCTCACCAATGTGACTTCCTAAACATGAACCAAGAATGACATGCCACAGTGGATGAGGAAAAGCCCACAATGCCTCAGCTCTACATGGAGAACCACAGGCAACTGAGTAAAGCTCAGAGGTGATCCTCCCCAGGAAAGAAGACACCAAATTGTTTGTCTAATGCCAAATGGTCATCCATGAAAACATAGTACATTATATAGACTGAGCAGATTATATCTAGAAATTAATGTAAATACATGTGTGTGTGTGTGTGTGTGTGTGTGTGTGTGTGATAACAGTGAGTCAAAATAGAGGCCATGGATTTTAAGGAGTGTGGGGCAGGACACGCTTGGAAAAGAAAAGGGAAGGGAGAAATACAATTACATTATAACCTTAAAAAAAGACATAACAGAAATGTATTGTTTCATATAGCACAGATATTTTGATTCCAAACAAGCAATCCACTTTGGCTGCCCTATCTTTTGTGCTAATCAAGTAACTTTACCTACCCTATTCATGGTGGTGTACCTTTTTGCATTCACGTTTACATCTACCTTCTCTAATTTTAAATTATGTGTGTTTATGTGTGTATATGCCAGGTGCATACCCACAGTGGCCAGAAAATGGCATCTGATCCCCTGGAGACAGCTGAGTAGCTTGATATAGGGGTTAGAAAGAGCTTGGGTCCTCTGGAAGAGCAGCAAGAGCTCTTAACAGCTGAGCCATCTCTCCAGATCCCACTTTCTTTTTGTATAAGAACAACAGTCACAGAATTGGATCCTATGTTGGTTTAAATTTAATTAGAATTTCAAATTAATTAAACTAATTTAAATTTAATTTGAATTTCAAAATCTTACCTACAAGTTTACCTATAAGTAAACAAGACACTTGCAGCTGAGATTTTAACCTTGTGAGGGGGCACAATTCAGTCCATAACTTCTTTCCTTTTTATGTTAAAAAGTGGATATTTATGATGCATATTTTAACAATTTATACAGACTAATTACTCTGTTGCTATTCTTTCTTTTTCTTTAAAAAATGTTTCTCATTTGTTTAGTAACTTATGTGGATCAACTCTTATAAAAACTGTATTCTTGCATTCTGTATAGTGTATAGATTTCTCTGTTAGACTTAATAAATAATACTGCATTTATTTTTATGCCTGGCTTCTACTGGTTTGGTCAGCCATGGGTCTGCTCTCCTTTCTGACAGCTTCAAGTCTATTAGTGGATTCTGTTGAGTTCTGAGCCAGTGAGAGTGGGTAAAGGGAGTAGCCCTAAGCTATAGTGTTATAGACCTTATTCTTACATAGGTCCCACAATTTTCTTCAAATAGTCAAGCTCCAGTTTGTTCTATGCTTTTGGCTAATGTCTAGTATTCTAAAATGCTCAACTTTAAAAAAACTGTTTACTTAAAATTCAAATTCATCATACGCTAGGTTTTGTACTTTTTAACATAGTACAGATATTGAACAAGCTAGCCAAGCTCATTGTTTTTAGCATTAATAAATACAGAGAACATATTGGCTATGGTTTTTACTAAGGGTACATGCTGAACAAATCAATTGAACAAAACAATTACCTACATCATCTTCAGAAATTACTTATGAAGTCAATTAACTCTTTAGCCACTGGTTTACAGAATGACTAAATTCAATTGAAAATTTAAAAAGGATAGTCTTCCTATAGAGGGAGCAACAACCCATCCTGTGAGAGCTCTGGAAGATAACAGTAGTCTTTTAATGAGAATAAAACTTAAAACACTAAATTGCACAGCAGCGCCATATTTTCATCTCCATCCCCATGAAGGGTGATGAAATTAGCAGAGACATATTCAGCCAAAACAAAACAAAAAACTCCACCAATTACTAACTTGTGGACAGTTGTGTCTAAGTGTATATTTTGCTTTTGATTTAGCTACCTCTATGATACTGGTAACTAGTGGGATGGGAAAGAAACAAGTAGTTAAATACCATAATTATATCCATCGCAAATGATAAGTAGGTCTTTATAGAGTAGTAGTTGATTCTTTTTGTAAACAAATGAATCTTACCTTTTATTTTTCTTAAGCTTTGATTCTTTGACTTTAGAAAAATATTCAGGTTTTTTGTGAGATTCTGAGCCAAATCAGAATTCCCTGAAACTGAGTAAGGTACAATGGTTCTACCATAGTGACTCAAATTCAGTTCCCTTTCAGGTATATCATTATCATCTAAATGCAGAGCTAATAAGAGATATGTAGTGACAACCAAAACTACTATTATCTGTAGCAACATCAACTTCCAGTTGCGGCTAATGAATAGTGCTCTTTTTATGAACATGGAATAAAATTGCTGGCGGTAAAGTGTAACCTATAAAGAGAAAGGAAAAATAGTATTTTGATAATTAGAGATTCAAGAAGGATACTTACAATGAAGTATTCATTCATCATGTTTTAAAATCTATGATGCAAAATATGTTCATAAAATGTAATACAAATAAATTTTAGTTGACCCCAGTAAAAACAAAGTAAATAATTATTTGTAAACTATTAATTTAAAGCATTAAGACCTGGCTTCTAACTATAGTAAAACTCTTAGGATCATTTTTGTGTGTGTGTGTGTGAGGAAGGGCAGTGCTAGAATGAAACTCTTACACATACTAGGCAAGCACTCAATCAATGAGTTATGCCCCTAATTCCAAGATTCTCTTAATTAGGACATTCAGGATTTTTTTTTATTAAAAATGGAAATCTGGCCAGGTGTAGTGTCACATGCCTTTAATCCCAGCATGTGTGAGGCAAAAGCAAGCAGGCATCTCTTAGTTTGAGGCCAGTCTGGTTTCTACAGAGCTCCTTTGCCATCCAAGACTACATAGTAAGACCCTGTTTTAAAACAAAATGAACAAAACACAAAAATATTGGATTTTTTATTTTTATTTATCAAATAATCTTTTTTCCTTCACTTTGAACACTCTTCATAAAATGATTTTATTTTGCCAGGCACACATGATGTTACTCAGAGAGGAATTACTTGATCAACAAATGCCTTCTGAACATGGTAGTTATAAATTTTTGGTTATAAAATTCTGAACAAAGGGAGAGTTTCTAATGAGAACTTTAGAAAATGAATTCTAAGAAATAATGATCATGAGAGGAAGAGCTGGGATTTTTAACTACATTTCATTTCTCTCAGGTCAACTCTGACAGATTAACCCATTTCTAGTTAGATAAACTGGAAACATCTTTTAAGTTTAGATATTAAAAACATGATATAACAAAGGAAAAATGCTATCAATTTGACAGTAGGAGGGGACATAGAGGAAGTTGGTGAAGGAGAACTTGCTAGGGGCTAGAAAGAGGAAAGAGAAGGGGAAATTGACATAACTATATTTTAAATAAAATATATAAAAATTATGAAATGCAATATACTTACTCCAGTGTTAAATTTAACAGTAGCAATTTCACTCAAATAGGGAAAATTTGGTTTGTTATAATTTCTGGGCATATTCACATTCTGCTGTTCATCTTGTCTCATCTTTCTGTATGACAAGTAATAGGGTTGGACAGTCTGAATATTCTTTTGAGGAGCTGCCAACTTATTGACCCTAAACATATATAGATACACAAAAGAACACAAAGTATTCCCTTTTTATAATAGTTTCAAATTACTTTGCTTCAAAAATATGAAACCAGTCTATAAAATAAAATAATATAGAGTATTGATATTGCTCTTGGCTGCCTCCCAGAACTTGAAAGTAAGACCCTAGAGCTAAGGATAGCACATACGTTGGACACAGGATTTAGAAAATCAAGCTGTAACTGACCTGGAAGACTTCTACCAAGGACTAGCTCTCACAGTAATAGAAAAAGCTATTTAAGATGCCAAGGGAGCAAGGAACCAATAATCCTGTGAAGCTGTAAAAGCCTCCAAAGCACAATGATCAGCTTGGCCAGATATCCCCAAGGGCACAATAGTGGCACTTATATCTAGGGGGCAATAAACAACTGTCTAATTGGACTTACTTGATAGGAGAGAATTCATGTCAACTACTTGAGGAGAACTCATTACAGTCTCTTTCCCAAACCATGATTCCCAACTACATTCTATATACCTTGAAAGTAAGATACTTATAAGTATCCTTATAACCACAGATATCTGTAGTTCTCAACCTCATAAATGAAGGTTTTTTTTTTTTTAGCAGATAAAGACCATTACAGACATGTATAACAACAGAGACATTTCTCTGGTTGAAATGCAGAGAAAAAATTGTGGGATGCCCAACTTCAGTTAATACATCTATAACACAGCTACATCTAAGACTCAGGGAACAGCACAGAAAATGAGGTGGAAAAAGGAACAGGATATCTGCTGTGTGACAGTATCTTCTATATATTACAGGGAGTTGCATACATGAAACCTTAACATTTGTGGCTGCCTAAACAAATCCTGCATAATGGCTCTACCAGTTGATATGCCTTTGTGGATTTGAGAAATCTCACAAAGCCCCACTCTTAAACAGGAATGAGCCCCTGATAGGTTATCCAATCCTGTTTGGTCAACCCTAACATATATAAACACTATATGAGAAGCACTAGATGGACTCAGTAGGATGTGTGTGTATGCGTGTGTGTGTGTGTGTGTGTGTGTGTGCATGTGTGTGTATGTATGTATGTGTGTGTGTATATATATACATATATATGTAAACAGATATATAAGTAACAATAAAGATGAGGTTGTGAATTTGAGAGCAGGCAAGGGAGGAGTTGAAGGAGAGAGAATATGGCTGGAAATGATGTACGTACAGTATTCACTCATGAAATTCTGAAAAAAAAGACATGTATTAAGACTTGCTGCTTCCATGAAGATACCATATCCTGACCCATCCTAGAGCATCTGCTGTACTCAGAGAAGCTGCTAAGACCCCCTGCCTCCTTGACGTACCAGAGCTGCCACTGGGAGCCTGGTAGACTTGGGACCCATCACCCACCAAAAAACCTGCCCCCTAATACCACTCCCCTTTAGCCCCTTCCACTCAGTTCTTTCTGCTGGGGCAGACTCCTAGCTGGTCTGCTCCCGTGAAGACACTATATCCTAACCCATCCTAGAGGATCCGCTGCACTCAGAGCAGTTGAGGATCTACTTTATTCAGAGCAGTTGACTGCTAACTAACTGTTCTGCTCCCATGAAGACACCATATCCTGAGCTATCCTAGAGGATCCATTGCACTCAGAGCAGCTGACACCACAGCTTGAAGGCATGCAGGGCAACTGACCTGACCAGACTGAATGTCTTCCTGGAGTTCTATTGCACACAGGGAAATAGAAACCACAATCTGTAGGTGCCCCTGGAAAACATCTTCATACAAGACAACAGCTTGACTTCCCCACTGAAGATCCAGCAGTCTGAAGGCCTCCCAGGAGATCTACTGCAGCCAGGGCAACAAATCAGGAGCCTCTCTGCCCACTCCCCTGAAGAGCCCCCAGTTGGAAGGCCCCACAGGTGAAGGCAGACTTCATACAGAGCCACTCAGACCAACAAACACCAGGGTATCCAGATGGCAAGAGGCAAGTGCAAGACCAGAAGCAACAGAAGCCAATATATATGGGCATTATCCCATATATATGGAGAACCCATTTCTCCCACCACAGCAAGAATGAATACACATCTGAAAATCAGGGATCTGTCCTAAAATTGTATCTTATGAAGAGAATAGAGTCCTTTAAGGAGGATATCAATAACTCGCTGAAAGAAATTCAAGAAAACACAGGTAAACAGGCGAAAGAATTGAATAAAGTGGTCCAAGACCTAAATGTGGAAGTAGAAACAATAAAGAAAACACAAATGGGGGCAAACCTGAAAATGGAAAATCTAGGAAAGAGGTCAGGAATTACAGATGTAAGTATTACTAACAGAATACAAGAGAAAGAAGAGTGAATCTCAGGTGTAGAAGATACTGTAGTGTAGAGATTGACAAAATTGTCAAAGAAAATTCAAAATGTAAAAAAACTTTTAACCCAAATAGAGGAGAATGAAGATTCTCAGCTCAAATGAATCTTTTGTTAAAAATGCCTTCAACAAAGTCATAGAAGAAAACTTCTCCAACCTAAAAAAAGAAATGGCCATAAAAATACAAGAAGCCAAATAAATGTGACCAGAAAAGAAAACCCTCTCATTGCATAATAATCAGAATACTAAATGCACAGAATAAATAAAGAATATTAAAAGCTGCAAGGGAAAAGGGCCAAGTAATATACAAAGTAGACCTATCAGAATTACATCAGACTTCTCAACAGAGACTATGAAAGCCAGAAGAGCCTGATCAGAGGTCATGCAGACTCTAAGAGAACACAAATGCCAGCCCAGGCTACTATACCCAGCAAAACTCTCATTCAACATAGATGGAGAAAACAAAACATTCCAGGACAAAACCAAATTAAAAAAGTATCCAGCTACCAATCAAGCCCTACGGAGAATCCTAGAAAGAAAACCCAAATACAAGGAAGGAATCTACACCAAAACAAAAACAAAAACAAACAAAACTGACAACATATTAAGCATCTCACAACAAAGGCAAAAGGAGAGAACCACAAGCACATAAAGCCACCTAAAAAAACCAAACATATCAAAAAGCAACAGTCATCTGTTTTTAATATCTCTCAATATTAATGGACTCAACTCACCTATAAAAAGACATAATCTAACAGACTAGCTATGCAAACAAGATCCAGCATTTTGCTGCATACAAGAAATACACCTCAATAACAAAGACAAACACTATCTCAGAGGAAAAGGAAGGAAAACGGTCTTCCAAGCAAATGGTCCCAGGAAACAAGCTGCAGTTGCCATCCTAAAATCCAATAAAATAGACTTTCAACCAAAAGTTATCAAGTGTGGTGAGGAAGGACACTTCATATTCATGAAGGGGAAAATCCACCCAGAGAAAGCCTCAATTCTGAACATATATGCCCCAAATGCAAGAGTACCCACATTTATAAAAGCAACTTTACTAAAGCTCAAAATGTACATTGAACATAATGAATACATTAATAGTGGGAGACTTCAACACCCCACTCTCATCAAGGGACAGGTCATTGAAACAGAAACTAAACAGAGACACCATGAAACAGAGACACCATGAAATTAATAAAGGTCATGAACCAAATGGATTTAACAAATATCTACAGAACATTTGACCCTAAAATAAAAGAATACACCTTCTTCTCAGCATCTCATGGTACCTTCTCCAAAAACAACCATATAATAGGTCACAAAACAACCCTCAACCGATACAAGAAGATTGAAGTAATCCTGTGCATCCTGTCAGATCAACATGGTCTAAGGCTGGTCTTCAATAACAGCAAAAACAGTAGAAAGCCCACATATGCATGGAAACTGAACAACTCTCTACTCAATGATAACTTGGTCAAGGAATAAATAAAGAAATTAAAGACTTTTTAGAATTTAATGAAAATGTTGACACATCATACCCAAACTTAAGGGACACAAGAAAAGCAGTGCTAAGAGGAAAATTTATAGCACTAAGTGCCCTGGTAAAGAAACTGGAAAGATCTTACACTAACAACTTTACAGCACACCTGAGAGCTCTAGTATAAAAAGAAACAAACTCACTCAAGAGGAGTATAAGGCAGGAAATAGTCAAATTCAGGGTGGAAATAAACCAAATAAAAACAAAGAAAACAATACAAAGAATCAACAAAACCAGAAGCTGGTTCTTTGAGAGAATTAACAAGATAGATAACCCCTAGCCAAACTAACTAAAGGGCCCAGAGGCAGTATCCAAATTAAAAAAAAACAGAAACAAAAAGGGAGATATAACAGAAACGGAAGAAATTAAAAAAATCATCAGATCCTACTATAAAAGCCTATATTCAACAAAACTGGAAAATTGAGATGAAATGGATGAGTTTCTAGACAGATACCACATACCAAAGTTAAATCAAGAGCACATAAACTATCTAAACAGGCCCATATCGCACAACAAATTAGAAAAATTCATTACAAACCTCCTAATCATAAAAAGCCCAGAGTCAGATGGATTTAGTGCAGAATTCTACCAGACCTTCAAAGAAGACCTGATACAAATATTCCTCAGACTATTCCATAAAATAGAAAGAGAAGGAACTCTTTTTATGAAGAGTTACCTAACTCTTTTTATGAAGCCAAAATTACTGTGATACCTAAATCATACAAGGACCCAACCAAAAAAGAGAACTCCAAACCAATCTCACTTATGAATATTGATGCAAAAATACTTTATAAAAGTCTTGAAAACCGAATCCATGAACACATCAAAACAATCATTCGCCCCAATCAAGTAGGCTTCATTTCAGGGATGCAAGGTTGGTTCAATATATGAAAATCCATTAAAGTAATCTACTATATAAACAAACTCAAAGAAAAAAATCACACGATCATGATCATCTCCTTAGATGCAAAAAAAAAAAAAGCATTTGATAAAAATACAACACTCCTTCATGTTAAAAGTATTGGAGAGATTAGTAATTCAAGGACCATAGCTAAACATAATAAAAGCAATTTACCGCAAATCAACACCCAATATCAAATTATGGAGACATACTTGAAGCAATCCCATTAAAATCAGGAACAAGACAAGGATGCCCACTCTCCACATATCTATTCAATATAGTACTTGAAGTGCCAGCTAGAACAATAAGACAATGAAAAGCCATCATGGGGATACAAATTGGCAAAGAAGAAATAAAGGTATCACTATTTGCAGATGATAAGATAGGATACATAAGCAACCCCAAAAATTCTACCAGAGAACTTCTCCTGTTGATAAATAACTTCAGCAAAGTGGTCTGATATAGAATTAACTCAAATAAATCAGTAGGCTTCCTTTATACAAATGATAAACAATGTAAGAAAGAAATTAGGGAAACAACTCCCTTCACAATAGCGACAAATAATATAAAATATCTTGGGGTAACTCTAACCAAACAAGTGAAAGACCTTTATGACAATAACTTCAAGTCTCTCAAGAATGAAAATGAAGAAGATCTCAGAAGATGGAGAGTTCTCCCATGCTCATGAATTAGCAGGATTAATATAGTAAAAATGGCCATCCTGCTAAAGGCAATCTACAGATTCAGTGCAATCCCCCCAAAATCCCAACACAATTCTTCAAAGACATGGAAAGAGCAATTCTCAAATTCATCTGGAAAGGCAAAAATCTCACAGTAGCGAAAACAATTCTTAACAATAAAAGAATGCCTGGGGAAATCACCATCCCTGACCTCAAGCTATACTACAGAGCAATAGTTATAAAAACTGCATGGGATTGGTACAGAGACAGATATGTTGATCAATGGAATAGAATTGAAGACCCAGAAATAAAACCACAAACTTACAGACACTTGATCTTAGACAAAGATGCCAAAAATATACAATGAAAAACAGAAAGCATCTTCAATAAATGGTGCTGGTCTGACTGCCAATCTGTATGTAGAAAAATGAAAACAGACCCATATTTGTCACCTTACACAAAGCTCAGGTCCAAGTGGATCAAGGAGCTCAGGATCAAACCAGATACACTGAATCTAATAGAAGAGAAAGTGGCAAAGAGCCTTGAACTCATTGGCACAGGGGGAAATTTCCTAAACAAAACTCCAATGGCTCATGCTCTAAGATCAAGAATTGATAAATGGGACTTCATGAAACTAGAAAGCTTCTGTAAGGCAAAGACATAGTCAATAAGGCAAATTGGCAACATACAGATTGGGAAAAAAATCTTCACTAACCCTACATCAGATAGAGGGCTAATATCCAAAATAAATGAAGAACTCAAGAAGCTAATCACCAAAAAAACCAAACAACCCAATAAAAAAGTGGGGTATAGAACTAAACCAAGGATTTACAAAAGAGGATTATCGAATGGCTGAGAAGCATCTAAAGAAATGTTCAAAGTCCTTCGTGGTCAGAGAAATGCAAATCAAAACCACCCTGAGATTCCACCTTACACCAATCAGAATGGCTAAGATAAAATACTCAGGTGACCATACATGTTGGTGAGAATGTGGAAAAAGAAGAATACTTCTCCACTGCTAGTGGGATTGCAAACTGGTACAATCACTCTGGAAATCAATCTGGAGGTTCCTCAGAAATTTGGAAATAGATCTACCTCAAGACCTAGCAATACCACTTTTGGGAATATACCCAAAAAGATGCCCCACCATGCTATAGGGGCACATGTTCACTATGTTCATACCCTTTTTGTGATAGCCAGAAGCTGGAAACAACCATGAGATGTCCCATGAGAGAAGAATGGATACAGAAGATGAAATGCCTGAGAGTAGGGAGAGGGAATTTATAGAGCCCATCTCCAACAAGAAGACAGGACATCAGATGAGAGAGGGGGTTGTCATCCCACAGTCAAAACTCTGACCCATAACTGTTCTTGTCTGAAAGAACTACAGGGATGGAAATGAGAGAAGCCTGAGGAAAAGAAGGTCCAGTGACAGGCTCAGAGTGGGATCCAGCTCAAGGGGAGGATCTCCGTTTAGTCAGAGATGATGCACCTAACCCTCAAGAGACCAGAGGCCCCAGGGAGTTTAGAGGTCAGGTGGGGTTGGGGGGTGGGGGTGTGGGGACATCCTTGTGGAGACAAGGGAGTGGGGAGGAGGTATGGGGTGTGGAATAGTCAGAGGGGTGGGAAATAAAATAAAATCCAAGTGTAAAAAAAATAAATAATAAAAAATAAAAAAGATCCAAGTTCAACATCTTTATATCACAGCTGAATATACATGAAAATACAATGTTATAAAAACAGCATATTTGAAAATGTAGTGACACTTTATTTCAGTTGCAAAAGAGTGAAGGGTTTTCTTAACATAGGAGTTTAGGTAGAAACTTTTCCAAGTTATTATAACTCACTTAAGGAAAACCTCTTCCATTGTAGTGATTGAAGCTCCAAAGCTGGCAATGCCTAGTGCTTTTTGTCTCAGTTCCAACTCTGTAAACAAAGTTTCAAATCTGTGAAGAAAGAAGGAAGAAGAAAGAGCGGTGTTGGGGCTGGCTAAATTGTATACTCTGTTCATTTTATGTCTCAGTAACGGAATAAAATGTAACTGCTGCAGTTTTCTCCATTTAGTATTTAAATAGTATTCTTTCGTATTATTTTTTCTCTTTTTAAAATTCTTATGACTGGCTATGGAGGTCAGTGGAAAAGTGTTTTCCCAGTATGAACAAGGCCTTGAATTCAATCCCAGCATTGCAAAGAAAAGAAATGAAATTCTTTTTTTTTTTAAAAAGAAAAAGCTAGGAAATTTTAGAAGACTTTTATGTTAAACATAAGGAATTGGTACATTACAATGGAGAATGACAAATATAACATTAAAGTTAATAAAAATTATATGCCATATAATTAGTTTACTACATATCACCCCAACATATCCCATGGAGAAAAGTAGACCTTCATTTTTTTTTGACAAAATGGACAGCTTCAATCTAATAATGAAGCAATGAAATCCAGACATTAATGAATCTACTTTACAAAAAACAATAAAAAATTTGCATCAAAAAAGTGTGAAAGTAGGAAATTTCTACAACTGATAAACCCTATGCCTCAGTAATTAACCTCTGTTATTAAATTCATGTTTATGTTGACAATTTGAGTTATAATGTTTTCTGAAATTTGAAAAATACATGAAGTCTCCTCCTTTTAATACAAAAATTATAACACTATTACACAAATTTATAAATTTCCTACAAGAAACAGCATTAACAGCAAACCATATTGTGAGTATTTGGGAAACAGCATACTTTAAATTCCCAATACAAAATACTCAGTTTATTGAAAACAAGAAACTATTAATTTATTATTAATTATTAAGAAAAAAATCCTTTGTTGCATGTTATAATTACATTGTCAATAGGAAAGGGTATTTTTATTCGTAGTTTCTGTCTCTTACTGGCAAACTGAATTATCCCAACATCTCACTCAATAAAGGATAAAATAGAATAAAAAAAGTGTGAAAGTTATAAAGACAAAATGGATAGCATATGATGTGTGAGACATATTAAAGAGGCAATGGCCCTTCTGTGGGAATGCAGTTTGGGTCTTGGACTGAGAAAAAAATGATCAAATTCAAAATCTACCAATTAGTTACTAGTGTATCATAAGTAATGTCTTGAAGAATCCTTTTTTATTTACTTAAAATTTTTCTTGTAATATATTTCATTTTTCTATTCCTTAATCCCTCTTAGATCCTCCCCACTTGCCCACACAACAATTTCATTTTTTCTTACAAAAAGTATAAAGATGCAAAAAAGAACTCCTTTCATAAAATAATCAAGCCAAAACAAGCAAGTAAACGAACAGAAAATACACAAAAACATCCAGTCAGTCTTGTGTTGACCAACATGGGGTTTGCCCTGAAGTGTAGTTGATATGCTCAATGTGACTTCATTGTAGAAAATTGATTTTCTGTCTCCTAGCAATTATTAATTGCAAAGAGCTTCTTGGTTAGGAGTAGAATTTTTTGTGCCCATTTTATGTACAGGGATTTTGTCTGGCTTACACTTGGGTATATCTTATGCATGCTACTATAGTCTCTGTGAGTTCATATGTAAATTAGGCCTGTTGATTATGGAAGAAACTGTTTCCTTGAGTCATCCATCCCCTCTGGTTCTTATAATCCTTCTAACTCCTTTTCTGAATAGATCCCTTATCCTTGAGTGGAAAGCTTTTGGTGAAGATATCTCATTTAGGCTTGAGTTCTCACTCTCTCCACTGGTCAAATGTGGCTCTGGGTTATTTACCATCTATTCCAAGAAGCTTTTCTGATGAAGGATGAGTGAGGCACTGATATATTGGTCTAGCAATATGTAATTTGGAAACATTTTACTATGATTTTCATTTAGCAGGATAAATTCCTTGTCTAATCACAGGGTTTTGACCACTTTAGCAGTGTCAGGTATGGGATCCATCTCATGAAATGGGCCTTGAATCCAGGAAAAATGTAGTTGGTTGTTCCTGTCCCATTTGTGCCACTATTGCACCAGTGGGTATATCTTACAGTCAGGTTACTGTTATAATTTAAGTTTCTAGTTGGGAACCAACTTGATTCTTCCATGCTCAATGACAAAAATGTTATCTTCAACAATAAGGCTTAATGTCAGGTTGTGGATAGTATCAAACAGCATTAGCAGAAGCCAGCAATGCTTGGGAAGAAAGGTTATGGGATCCCTTAGTCTGTTTACTCTCTCCAGACCTATTCAATATAGTACTCAAAGTCCTAGCCAGAGGAATTAGACAACAAAAAGAAGTCAAAGGAATACCAATCAGAAAGGAAGAAGTCAAAATATCATTATTTGCAGATGATATGATAGTATATTAAAGTGACCCCCAAAACTCCACCAGAGAACTCCTAAACCTAATAAACAATTTCAGCAAAATGGCCAGATATAAAATTAACTCAAACAAACCAGCAGCCTTCCTGTACTCAAAGGATAAACAGGCTGAAATTAGGGAAATGACATCCTTCACAACAGTCACAAACAACATAAAATATCTTGGTTAAAATATCTAACCAAACAAGTGAAAGATCTGTATGAGAACTTCAAGTCTCTGAAGAAAGAAATTGAAGAACATCTCAGAAGATGGAAAGATCTCCCATGCTCGTAGGTTGGCAGGATTAATATAGTAAAAATGGCCATCTTGCCAAAAGCAATATACAGTTTCAATGCAATTCCCCTCAAAATTCCAAAATTTTTCATAGAGTTAGAAAGAGCAATTCTCAAATTCATCTGAAATAACAAAAAACTCAGGATAGCTAAGACCATTGTCAACAATAAAAGAACTTGTGGGGAAATCAGCATACTGGACCTCAAGCTGTACTACAGTACAAGGCAGGTAGATCAATGGAATAGAATTGAAGACCCAGAAATGAACCCACACACCTATGGTCACTTGATCTTTGACAAAGGAGCTAAAATCATCCAGTGGAAAAAAGATAGCCTTTTCAACAAATGGTGCTGGCTTAACTGGTGGTTAGCACGCAGAAAATGCAAATCAATCCATTCTTATCTCCTTGTACAAAAGTGGATCAAGGACCTTCACATAAAACCAGATACACTGAAACTAATAGAAAAGAAAGTTGGGAAGAGCCTTGAGCACCTGGGCACAGGTGAAAATTTCCTGAACAGGACACCAATAGCTTATGATCTAAGATAAAAAATTGACGAATGGGATCTCATAAAATTTCAAAGCTTCTGTAAGGCAAAGGACATTGTCAATAGGACAAAAAAAAAAAAAGAACCATATAACTCTATTTAAAAAATGGGGTGCAGAGCTAAACAAAGAATTCTCAACTAATGAAAACTGAATGACTGAGAAGCACCTAAAGAAATGGTCAACATCCTTAGTCATCAGGGAAATGCAAATCAAAACAACCTGAGATTTCACCTCACACCAGTCAGAATGGCTAAGATCAAAAACTTAGGTGACAGCAGGTGCTGGTGATGATGTGGAGAAAGAGGAACAATCCTCCACTGCTGGTGGGATTGCAAGATGGTACAATCACTCTGGAAACCAGTTTGGCAGTTCCTCATAAAATTGGGCATAGTACTACCAGAGGATGCAGCAATACCACTCCTAGGTATATACCCAAAGATGCTCCAACATGTAATAAGGACACATGTTCCACTATGTTCATAGCAGCCTTATTTATAATAGCCAGAAGCTGGAAAGAACCCAGATGTCCCTCAACAGAGGGATACAGAAAATGTGGTACATTTACACAATAGAGTACTACTCAGCTATTAAAAACAATGAATTCATGAAATTCTTAGGCAAATGGATAGAAGTAGAAAATATCATCCTGAGTGAGGTAACCTAATCACAAAAGAACACAAATGGTATGCATTCACTGATAAGTGGCTATTAGCCCAGAAGCTTGTAATACCCAAGATACAATTCACAGACCACATAAAGCTCAAGAAGGAAGGCCAAAGGGTGGATTCTTTGGTCCTTCTTAGAAGGGGGAGCAAAATACCCTTGAATGGAAATACAGAGACAACGTATGGAGCAAAGACTGAAGGAAAGACCATCCAGAGACTGCCCCACTTGGGGGATGCATCCCATATAGTCACCAAACCCAGACACTATTATAGATGCCGACACATGCTTGCTGATGGGAGACTGATATAGCTGTCTTCTGAGAGGCTTTGCTGATACCTGACAAATGCAGAGGTGGGTGCTCTCAGCCAACCATTGGACTGAGCACAAGGTCCCCAATGGAGGAGCTAGAGAAAGGATTTAAGGAGCTGAAGGAGCTTTGCAGCTCCATAAGAGGAACAACAACATGAACCAACCAGTACCCCCAGAGCTCCCAGGGACTAAACCACCAACCAAAGAGTACACATGGATGGACCTAAGGCTCCAGTCGCATTTGTAGCAGAGGATGGCCATGTTGGACATTAAAGAGAGGAGAGATCTTGGTCCTGAGAAGACTTGATGCCCCAGACTTGATTCCACCAAAAGATCTTTTATTGTTGAGAATAGTTTTAGCTACTCTGGGTTTTTTGTTATTCTGGATAAATTTGAAAATTGCTCTGACTCTATGAGGAATTGAGTTGGAATTTTGATGGGGATTGCATTGAATCTGTAGATTGCTTTAGACAAGATGGCCATTTTTACTATATTAACCCTGCCAATCCATGAGCATGGGAGATCTTTCCATCTTCTGAGATGTTCTTCAATTTCTTTCTTCAGAGACTTGAAGTTCTTGTCATACAGATCTTTCCCTTGTTTGGTTAGAGTCACACCAAGATATTTTATGTTGTTTGTGACTGTTGTGAAGGACTTTGAGTACTATATTGAACAGGTAGGGAGAGAGTGGACAGCTTTGTCTAGTTCCTGATTTCAGTGGGATTGCTTCAAGATTCTCTCCATTTAGTTTGATGTTGGCTACTGGTTTGCTGTATATTGATTTTACTATGTTTAGATATGGGGCCTTGAATTCCTGATCTTTCCAAGACTTTTATCATGAAGAGATGTTGGATTTTGTCAAATGCTTTCTCAGCATCTAATGAGATGATCATGTGGGCTTTTTTCTTTGAGTTGGTTTATATAGTGGATTACACTGATGGATTTCCTTATATTGAACCATCCCTGCATCCCTGGGATGAAGCCTACTTGATCAAAGTGGATGATCATTTTGATGTGTTCTTGGATTTGGTTGGCAAGAATTTTATTAAGTTTTTTTGAATCGATATTCATAAGAGAATTTGGTCTAAAGTTCTCTTTCTTTGTTGGGTCTTTGTGTGGTTTAGGTATCAGAGTAATTGTGGCTTCAATTAGTAGTTTTCTTATTGTTTCTATTTTGGGGAATAGTTTGAAGAGTATTGGTGCTAACTCTTCTTCGAAGGTCTGGTAGAACTCTGCATTGAACCCATCTGGTCCCGGACTTTTTTTCCAGTTGGGAGACTATTAATGACTGCTTCTATTTCTTCGAAGTCCTAGCCAGAGCAATTAGACAATAAAAGTAGGTCAAAGTGATTCAAATTGGAAAGAAGGAAGTCAAAGTATTACTATTTTCAGATTATATGATAGTATACTTAAGAGACCCCAAAAATTCTACCAGAGAACTCCTAAACCTGATAAACAACTTCAGCAAAGTGGCTGTATATAAAATTCACTCAAACAAATCAGTAGCTTTCCTATACTCAAAGGATAATCAGGTTGAGAAAGAAATTAGGGAAATTATATCCTTCACAATAGCCACAAATAATATAAAATACCTTGGTGTGATTCTAACCAAGCAAGAAAAATCTGTATGACAAGAACTTCAAGTCTCTGAAGAAAGAAATTGAAGAACATCTCAGAAGATGGAAACATCTTCCATGCTCATGGATTGGCAGGGTAAATATAGTAAAAATGGCCATCTTGCCTAAAGCAATCTACAGATTCAGTGCAATTCCCATCAAAATTCCAACTCAATTCCTCATAGAGTCAGAAAGAACAATTTTCAAATTTATCCAGAATAACAAAAAAACAAAAAACAAACCCAGAATAGCTAAAACTATTCTCAACAATAAAAGACCTTCTGGTGGAATCACCATCCCTGACCTCAAGGTCCATTACAGAGCAATAGTGATAAAAACTATATGGTATTGGTACAGAGACAGGTAGAAAGATCAATAGACTAGAATTGAAGACCCAGAAATGAACCCAAACACCTATGGTCACTTGATCTTTGACAAAGAACCTAAAACCATCCAATGGAAAAAAGACAACATTTTCAACAAAGGTCCTGAGTCAACTGGCAGTCAACATGTAGAAGGATGCAAATTGATTCATTCTTATCTCCCTGTACAATGATCAAGTCCAAGTGGATAAAACCAGATATACTGAATCTAATAGAAGAGAAAGTGGGGAAGAATCTGGAGCACATGGGCACAGGGGAAAATTTCCTGAATATAACACCAATAGCTTATGCTCTAAGATCAAGAATTGACAAATGGGACCTCATAAAATTTCAAAGCTTCTGTAAGGTAAAGGACACTGTCAATAGGACAAAATGTCAACCAACAGATTGGGAAAAGATCTTTACCAATCCTACATCCAATAGAGGGCTAATATCCAATATATACAAAGAACTCAAGAATTTAGACTCCAGCGAACCAAATAACCCTATTAAAAATGGGGTACAGAGCTAATCAACAAATTCTCAACTGAGCAATACTGGATGTCTGAGAAATATCTAAAGAAATGCTCAACATCCTTAATCATCAGGGAAATGCAAATCAAAACAACTCTGAGATTCCACCTCATACCAGTCAGAATGGCCAGGATCAAATATACAGGGGATAGCAAATGCTGGAGAGGACGTGGAGAAAGAGGAACACTCATCTATTGCTGGTGGGATTGCAAGCTGGTAAAACTATTCTGGAAATCCGTTTGGCGATACATCAGAAAATTGGACATAGCATTACCAGAGGACCCAGCTATACCACTCCTGGGCATATACCCAGAAGATTCCCCAACATGCAATAAGGACACATGCTTCACTATGTTCATAGCAGCCTTATTTATAATAGCCAGAAGCTGGAAAGAACTCAGATGTCCCTCCACAGAGGAATGGATACAGAAAATGTGGTACATTTACACAATGGAGTACTTTTCAGCTAGTAAAAACAATGAATTCATGAAATTCTTAGGCAAATGAACAGAGCTAGAAAATGTCCTGAGTGAGGTAACCCAAACACAAAAGAACACAAATGGTATGCACTCACTGATAAGTGGATATTAGCCCAAAAGCTTGCAACACCCAAGATACAACTAACAGACCATATGAAGCTCAAGAAGAAGGAAGACTAAAGTGTGGATACTTTGATCCTTATTGGAAAGTGGATTAAATACTCATGGCTCACATTTAATCAATAGAACATAGGCTCCCCAATGGAGCAGCTAGAGAAAGGACCCAATGAGCTGAAGAGGTTTGCAGCCCTGCAGGAGGAACAATAATATGTACCAACCAGTACTTCCAGAGCTCCCAGGGGCTAAAACACCAACCAAAGAGTACACATGGAGGGCCATGGCTCCAGCTACATATGTAGCAGAAGATGACCATCTCAGACATCAATGAGAGGAGAGACCATGGGTCCTGTGAAGGTCTGATTCCCCAGAATAGGGGAATGCAAGTCAGGGGGAGGGGTGAGCAGGAGGAGGGGGGATGGAATAGGGGATTTTCAGAGGGGTAACTCGGAAAGGGGATACCATTTGAAATGTAAATGAAGCAAATGTCTAATAAAAAATAAGATGACCATATAGTTTTGTCTTTCATTTTATGTGGTGGATTACATTTATAAATTTACATACGTTGCATCTCTGATATGAAGCCAACTTGATCATAGTGAATAGTATTTTTGGTGTGTTCTCAGATTCATTTTACAATTATTTTACTGAGAAATTCTGCATATGGGTCTATAGTAGATATTGGCTTATAATTTTTTGTCTTTGTGTAGTTTAGTTAAGGGTAATAGTGGTCTCATGTGATTAGAAAATATTCCTTCAGTACTATTTTGTGGAATAATGTGAGGAATATTGGTGTTAATTTTTCTTTAAAGGTCTGGTAGGGTTCTGCACTGAATCCATCTGGACCCAAGCTTCTATTGGTTGGGAGATACTTAAATACTGTTTCTATTTCGCTCGGGGTTATGGGTCTGTTTAAATTGTTTATTTGATCTCCATTTAACTTTGGTTGATTGTAAGTATGAAGACACTAATTCAATTCTCTTAGGTTTTCCAGTTTGTTGAGTATAGTTTTTAAAAGTATATCCTATAATCCTCTGGATTTCCTTGATACCTGTTGTAATATTTCCTATTTCATCTCTAATTTATATAGATATTTTCTCTTCATATTTTAATTTGGCTAATGGTTTGCAAATTTAATCATTCTCTCAAAGGACCAACTGTTAGTTTCACTAGTTATTTATACTGTTGCTGTTGCTTTAATTACATTGATTTTAACTTTGAGCTTGATTAATTTTGACCTAAGCAGCTTTTTGGAGGATGTCCCTTTTGTTGTTATAGAGTTTTAAGGTGTGGCACTGTTACAAATATGAGATCTCTGCAATTTTTACTGTAGGAACTTAGTGCTATGAACTTACCTCTCAGATTTGCCTGTGTCCAGAGGTTTGGGTATACTGTATTTTCATTTTCATCCAGTTCTAAAATTTTTAAAATATCCCTTTGACCAATTTTTCATTCAGTAGTGAGTTGTTCAGATCCTAGAACTTTGTATACTTTTGTTGGTAGATTTTTCCTTTGATGAATATATAGTGCCCTTCCCTGTCTCTTAGTTTTGGGTTGAAGTCTATTTTGTCAAATGTTAAAATGGCTACACATGCTTACTTCTTTGACCATTTGTTTGGGTTTCTTTATTCCTTACTCACTGGCTTGTTCTTTTAATTGTTCTCCAGATTTCTTCAATGTGCCTGGATTTTTTTCTATATTCTTTGTTTACATTCCGAAGGCTTTCCCTTTTCCCAGTTCCCCCCTCACCATATGTCCCATAAGTACTCTCCCCCCCATTTCTCTGTTCTGGTACTCTCCTACAAAACTGGATCCAGTCTTTTCAGGACCAGGGTCCTCTTCTTCCTTCTTCTTGGGAATCTTTTGATTTGCTAATTGTGCCTTGAGTATTCAGAGCTTCTGGGCTCATTAATAACCACTTATCAGTGATTGCATTTCATGTGTATTCTTTTGTGATTGGGTTAACTCACTTAGGATGATATTTTCCAGATCCATTCATTTGCCTACAAATTGCATGTATTCATTATTTTTAATTGCTGAGTAATATTCCATTGTATAAATATACCACATTTTCTGTATCCATTCCTCCTTTGAGGGACATCTGGGCTCCTTCCAACTTCTGGTTATTATAAATAAGGCTGCTATGAACGCCTCCCCCCCCATTTCTCTGTGTGCCCGGATTTTTAAAGTCTTAATGTTTTGTTTTACTGAGCTAGTCTTGTTTCCCTATCTTGTTTTTAACAACTGTGATTTTCTCTTCCATGTTGTAATCCTTTGGTGAGGTTTCCATCTGAGGATTTTGTTCAACTCCTAAAATTTTCATTTCCTATTTTATTTCACTTTGGGTTTTCTTTTTTTTAAATTTTTTAAATTTATTTATTGATATATTCTATATTTACATTTCATTTCCCTTTTTCTGGTACCCCATCCCCCAAAGGTCTCACATGCCCTTTTCCCTTCCCCTATCCCCCCATCCACCCCTTCCCACTTCCCTGTTCTGGTATTCCCCTACACTGATGTTTTGATCCTTTCCAGCACCAGTGTCCACTCCTTCCTTATTGTTGGATATCATTTGATATGTGGATTGTGTCTTTGGTGTCCCAAGAGTCTAGGCTAATATCCACTTATCAGTGAGTGCATACCATGGGTATTCTTTTGAGACTGGGTTACCTGACTTAGTATGATGTTCTCCAGCTCCATCCATTTCTCTAAGAATTTCATGAATTCATTGTTTCTAATGGCTAAATAGTATTCCATTGTGTATATATACCACATTTTTTGTATCCATTCCTCCATTGAGGGACATCTGGGTTCTTTCCAGCTTCTGGCTATTATAAATAAGGCTGCTATGAACATAGTGAAGCATGTATCCTTATTGCATTCTGGGGAATCTTCTGGGTATATGCCCAGGAGTGGTATGGCTGGGTCCTCCGGAAGTATCACGACCAGTTTTCTGAGGACCCACCAGAATGATTTCCAGAGTGGTTGTACTAGCTTGCAGTCCCACCAGCAGTGGAGGAGTGTTCCTCTTTCTCCACATCCTCGCCAACACCTGATGTCTCCTGAGTTTTTAATCTTAGCCATTCTGACTGGTGTGAGGTGAAATCTCAGGGTTGTTTTGATTTGCATTTCTCTAATGACTAATGATGTTGAACATTTTTTAAGGTGTTTCTCAGCCATCCGAATTTCTTCAGGTGAAAAGTCTCTGTTTAGATCTGTACCCCATTTTTGGATAGGGTTATTTGGTTTTCTGGGTTCTAACTTCTTGAGTTCTTTGTTACATTGGATATTAGCCCTCTGTCGGATGTGGGGTTGGTGAAGATCTTTTCCCAATTTGTTGGTTGCCGATTTGTCCTTTTGACAGTGTCTTTTGCCTTACAGAAACTTTGTAATTTTATGAGGTCCCATTTGTCTATTCTTGCTCTTAGAGCATAAGCAATTGGTGTCTTGTTCAAGAATTTTCCCCCTGAGCCAATGTCCTCAAGGGTCTTCCCCAGTTTCTTTTCTATTAGTTTTAGTGTGTCTGGCTTTATGTGGAGGTCCTTGATCCAATTGGAGTTGAGCTTAGTGCAAGGAGATAAGAGTGGATCAATTCTCATTCTTCTGCATTTTGACCTCTCACTTTGGGTTTTCTTTAGTGATTCTATTTCTACTTTCTTATCTTAAACTGTCTTTTTGTATTTTAATGATCTTCAGCAAGGTATTTATTCATATTCTCTTTAATGTCTTGAACATATTTATAATTGCTACTTTGAAGTCTTTTGTCTTGTGCTTCAGGTATATTTCTCAGAGCTTACTATAGTAGGGTTATTGGGTTCTTATGGAGGCTTATCATCCTGGATGTTTATGGTTTTGGTTTTACATTGGTGTAGAGACATCTGGAGTTATGACTGAATTGCGTTTCTGCCTGGTATCTGGTCTTGTCTTTGTTTGATAGTCTGTTCTCTGTTTACTGTTACTTCTCTGGATCTTAGGCAAATGGAGTGACTGTGGGGTTCCTGGTAGCATTTATTATGCAAGTTGGAAAGGTGCAGATAGGATTGTGGGTGGGAAAGATAAAAAGGGGGATAAGGGCTGTGAGAAATAGCTATGGAGATTTTGTTTATTCTAAGAGGTGGAATCCCCAGGGAGTTGTGTGGTGGTGGTGGTTCCTGTAAGTAGAATACAGTGGGATGAAAAATAGGCTGGAAATAAAGAGGGATGAAAGTGCTAAGGGGACCCATGGTCTGTACAAGAGGTGGAATCTTTAGTAAGTAGAGTGGTTTTGGGGTCCTTTATTCTGATATCTGTCATCACTTTAAATCCAGAACCACATGGCCAAGCTGGCAAGTTTTATTGCCTGTTTGGAGAGAACTTGGTCCTTTCTTGAATTACACTTGCATAAATTTTGATTTGTTGTTGCCTTTTAGTAACATAATTCCTTAGGCTTTCAAAAGTTGTAGAATTAGGTAGGTGTGGTCTCACCCTGAGGGTACCACTCCATTTAGTCCATTTTTACTTCATCTCTTCTAGCATAAACCAAGGTTCCAACATTAAATTTTCTGGTAACATTTTTCTACTCAAAATGTACATTTGTATTTCTCTTTGCCCTTGCTTTCGCTTTCCCAATGGAGATCTGTACAAGAATGATAACTAATAACTACATAACAGAGTAAGGATTATCCAGTCTTGAAATCTCCTCTGCCAACGAAATTAGCTCCAAATGCTTCAATTTAGCCTCAGAAGACTCCCAGGACAAGGGCAGAAAGTAGCCACATTCCTTGCAAAAATATCACAGGAATGTTTTTAACCCAGTTGCTATTATTGCTCCCCTTTGAAACCTTCTGAGTTGGGCTTCCCTAGTACACATTGCTCTCAGCACTACTGTCTTCCAACATCCTACTAGGATGGCACATTTTGCCCTACTTACTGTGATAACTGCTTTTCTGGTTCACAATACCAAAAATTTCCACATTCCTCTGAAAGAGTCCAGCACAATGAGGGTGGTAACAGAAATAGCCCATGTCTTGATACTAATGTCTGTATTAGCCATTTTTCTGTTACTATGAGGAGATACTATGGTCAAAACAACTTATAGAAGAAAGAGTTTAACGGGGGACTTGCTTATAGTTTTAGAGAGTTAGTTTGTGATCATCATCGCAGGGTGCATGGCAGCAGGCATGAGAGCATGGTGCTGGAGTAGTCGCTGAGAATGTACACTTGATCCAAAAGGAGGAGGAGGAGGGAGGGAAGGAGGAAGGAAGAGAAAGAGGGAGGGAGGAAGGGAGAGAAAGAGGGAGGGAGGGAGGGACAGAGAAAGAGAGAGAGAGAGAGAAAGAAAGAGAGAGAGAGAGAGAGAGAGAGGGAGAGGGAGAGGGAGAGGGAGAGGGAGAGGGAGAGGGAGAGGGAGAGGGAGAGGGAGAGGGAGAGGGAGAGGGAGAGGGAGAGGGAGAGGGAGAGGGAGAGGGAGAGGGAGAGGGAGAGAGAGAAACATGAGAGAATGCTGTGTGGGAATGGCATGGGTTTTGAAACCTCAACGCCCAGCCCCCAGTGATGTACCTCCTTCAAGGCCACACCTCCTAATTATTTCAAACAATTCCATCAATCATGGACTAATTGTTCAATACATGAGCTTAAGGAGGTAAATATTAACCAAAGATGGATATCTATGTGTTAGTAATTTTCAGTAGTAATGTTTGATAAGAACATAAATCTGGTACAGTCACTAAGTAATGGACACACTTATGCATTTCTCTTAGTGAGAGTGACAATTACGATGAAATAGCTTGGTGTCTCCCCTTCAATAATTCATTTGGCTGGTAGCTGAGGTCAAACAGATGTGTTGCAGTGTCTCTAAGAATTTCCATTCAATCTCTGCATTTTACTCTTACCATCTTAACATTTCTCTGGTTCCCATTTCTAAGCATCTGTTTGTATACTGGAAACAGTGACATTCCTGTCCATCACTAACATTAGAAAGCTATGGCCACTAGGTTGGAAAACTCGAAAGAGAAAGTATCAGATAAATGTTGAGTGAACTTGAAATTTTGAGTCAAACCTTTGTTCAGCAACAGAAATATTGAGCCAGGAGCTTCCTAAGTCTACCATGCAAATGATAGCTAAGAAACTTGGTAAATGATAAAAAGAAACTTGGTTTGCTACAAATACATTACTCACTAAGGTTACTAAGTCTAGGAAATGAAAACATGTTTCTGGTAACCCACACATAAACCATCTAGAATTACTGAGATCCATACCTTGATACATACTTTTTGGGTAGGATAAATGATAATTCATTTCCTATATCATTTTCCAACATAGCACCTGGAACATGCTGCTGAATTATTGCAATGATATTATCAACCTCACAATACTGTTCCTTCTCCATGACTATGTGATATCCAGCACCTGAAATAAACCATTTAGATGACCAACTGAAGAAGCTTTCTACTTCTTTTTTAATACGCTTAAGACCAATTTTTGCTCTTCATGGTTCAGGTTATCTACTCCTACAAGAAAAAAGATATGATTTGCCATAAGACCTTTAGTAATGAAAATGTGGTAGCTGATATAGAAGCATTCGAATGGCACTCTAAGACACTGAAAAATAACAGCTACCTCTAGAATTTCAATATAATCCTTAGAGAACCATAATGATTTAGCATATAAAACCAAACATAGCTGACATAGCCCAGTGAGGCTCCTGCTACTGGGCTACTTATTTTGAAATAGAAATATTAATAATCATTTATTTGCTGTTGTTGTACACCATGTACCAGACATTAATCTAAATCCCAAGGATACACAAGTGAGTATCACAAAAATGTATTTTATCAGTATGTTTAAACCTGTAAAGTAATCATAAACTTTGAAAAATGAAATTGGTATATAAATTGTCATAAGATAATAGTTAAAAAATCTATCTGGGGTTACAAGCAGTTTGAGAACTGCCCAACAGTTAACAGCACTTGTTTCTCTTGCAGAGGATTTAGGTTTGGTTCTTGATACCCATATAATGCTTGCCAAGCACCAATAGTGAGCTCCAGGAAGTCCAATGCCCTGACCTCCATTGGTACCAAGCAGGCATGTGGTGTGCATACATACATGCAGGTAAATACATCCTTACATGCAAAATATAATAATCTAATAATATATATGAGAATATGATCAAAATACAATATATGAAATTCTCAAGGGATTATGTTCTATAAAGTGGGGTTATTGTTTTGAATCTAATACATGAAGAACACAGCATGGCAACCAGTCATAGGAGATCAGTAATTGAATTGAGTAGACTCAAATCCTGAAAATATTTATGTTAACATCTAATTATTTCTACATATATTTATATACTCTACTTTTAGAATCTTACTACCACTACATTTATAGCCTCTAGTGAAAATTCCTGCTATAATTTTAACCCACAGTAATTCACTGTTTAAGATACCAATTTAGTCATATATTATAGATATATGCAATTATCAAATTGCTTTATTTCACTCATATAATCTTATTTTATGTGTATTTGGCCTGCATATATGTCTATGAATCACATGCATGCCTAGTTTCTTTGGAGGTACAAGAGGAAATGGATTCCTTGGACCTGGAATTATAGATGATTATGAGCTGCCATATAGGTGATGAAAATTTAACCTAGATTCTCTGCAAGAGCAACAAGTGTTCTAAACCACTGAGCCATTTCTCCAGCCTTCATGTATTTAACTTATTCAGTATTACATTTTATTGCAAATCACAACACTTTAGACTTATGTCATTATGATGGGGATTTGATACTGGTTGGCAACATAGAAATTAAAATAAGGGATATCTCATTCCTCCTTTCAATGGATGACTGACTGACTGAATGAATCAGTCAGTCATTTCAATCAGCCAAATAACCATCTGGATGTAGGAATACATTACAGAGACAGCAAGTACAAAATGGGTCAACAACTTTGTATAAAATTGCAAAAAAGCATGATCAAAATACATATGAAAATTTCAAAGAATGAAATTAAAAAAATTATAATGAGACTGAAACTGCAGAATAGAGGAAGGTCATTAGGTTTTGGGTATATAAAAAAATATAATGAAGATAATGTTAGAAGAGTATTATTAAGGTATTGGTATCCTAAGAAAGATCAAATAGAGTGAGACCATATATTTGTTTCAGGAATACTGAAGAGCCACAGCAGTGCAAGGTCCCCCTGACCATGATGGCAATGCGGTCACCCAGGATGTCAGCTTCATCCATGTAGTGGGTGGTTAGTAAAATGGTCCGATTTTGTTTATAATTCTGAAGGATATCCCAGGTGGCCCTTCTTGACACTGGGTCCAGGCCAGATGATGGTTCATCAAGTATCACTACCTAAAAGCCAGAAGAAGAATTCTGTGATCACTGGTAATTAATACTAGCCTACTTCACTGGAGCTAAGGCACAGAATGACAACTAAAGTAGATGTGAACCTGAGAAAATAGTAATAATCCCAAACACCATTTTATACCAGCTGTGATAAAAATGCAGACAACTCCCTTCTTTCTACACTGTCATGTTTCCTTTCATATTCATATTAGCTTGCAGGTTTTAGAGAGCCGAGCTTTCCAGACAGCTGCAGAAACTCCTACAGAGTCTCTGCTTCACCTCCCACTCTGAGCTCATGTGTTCCCCTTTTTTTGTCTTTTGAATACCTTGGAGCCCCCCATAAGTGCTAAAACGATGGAGAGTTTGCGCCTCACTCCTCCACTCACTGAGCCTGATAATGTATGGTAGTTTTCTTGCAGGTTAAAAACAGACAACATATGGTTAAGTTCCACACAGTCTATGTCTTGAGATATTCCTTTTACCTGGAAAGAGAAGCCAGAATTCATATTATGCATCCAATTTTATTGTCAGAAAGAATCAAGGATCATTAGATATTATACAGATACAAGTGTATTGCAGATGTATCCCTAGAAATATTTTTGCATCTATTTTATTACATCAATTAAAAGTGTCTTCTATCTTGTGTATCTTCCTTCATATCTAAGGGAAGTTCCTAAAACAAAAATGTTCAGAGACTAGAAATGTAATTTAATGGCAGGGTATGTGAAGGTCCCTGGATAAAGATATCTGTACTCCATTAACAAGACATGGAAACACACACACACACACACACACACGCACGCACGCACGCACGCACGCACGCACGCACAAGCACATGTCTGTGATGAGCTCCATATGCTGTGAAAAAAAATATACTTATTTATAGCCTGCTGACCATGTTAATCACAGAGAACTGTGAAAAGTAAAGTTGGCCACTGTCTTGAGAAGTCCAGAATCTAGAGTACTGAGACAATGATGCATTAACCATTTTCCTGCGTACTTTTTAGCACGAACTCCAAGCAAACCAAAGCATGCAAGTGAGCTCTCTAGTCCAGACTGAGAGTAAAGAGACACTTTCCAGTTTGATTTGAATGGAAAAGGAAACCAGACAGCCAGAGGACCAAGTGTTTTTCTGCTTTTGAAACACCAGCCATGGAATTCTCCTGGTGGGGACAGTGGCAGGAATAAATAAGAAGTCTGTAGGAGTCAAACTCTGAGGGAGGAGAAAACTTTCCTATAGCTCTGTGGCTCCAAAGGGAAGGCTCACAGCCTACTCTTTGTCTTTCTGTAGGTTAGATGTAGCACAGCCATGGAAGATGATAATTTCTGGCTGAAGAAATGACAAAACAATCTGGGAAAGCAGGAAGTACAGAGAGAGAAGAGAAGCAGGAAAATGATGTTGTACAGGATGGTCAGAAAGTTGCATATTCATTATAACATTTGTATACATAGATCTAATTCTAACAGATGAATAGCAAATACTAAAAACCATGATTGAACCACTTCCCAGTGTAAGATGGACCAACAGATACTATATACATGGTAGAGACTGACAAAATAGTAAAAGAGCTCTGAATATTGACATAATTAAAACCAAACCAAACCAAATAAAACTCTTGCTGAACCAGGAGCTTGGCAGACCCAGACCTTTGGAAAACAAACTGCCAGGAGATCTTGGATCAAGTACCGCAGAACAATAAAGTGAAGTTTAAAGTTTTTTTCATAATAGTAAAATAAATTTAATTTAAAAAGTTAAAATTAATAGATCTGCATATCAAAGAAGAAAGCTAATTTTACTAAGTGATTTTATAAGATATACTTCTGACTTACCATACAGTAGAAAAAAAGGTGTTCTGATAGTGTCAAATCATCAAACAATAGGTCATATTGAGGGCAGAAGCCCAAGTCTTTTCTAATTCCAATTATGTTTTCTGAAATATTATATCCATTAATATAGGCCTCTCCTCTGGTAGGAGCAAAACGACCTAGAATTACATAGAAGACATGGAATAAGGTAAGTTTTAATGTAATATAAACAATACACTTGCAAACTCCTATTAGATTCTGAGTATCAAGGGAATTGGTACTGTTGTCTACAGAGAAATAAAGAAAAACATACAGAAATACCTTTAGGGTGATAGGATTAGCCCTTTTTATTGATTTATGAAATTTATTATTAAAACATCCAGGTTAGTTGCTATAGTCTAATATATCATTGTAATCAGATAGTTACTGCATTTTTAAGATACTAGGTATTAAGTGTTACAGCACTAAGGAAAGTTTCACCAGGGTACATGTTATAGCTCTGAAGGGAAAGATTTCCGTGACAGAAATGTTGCAGCTTAAGGAATACCAGCACACAGCACAAAGTTACACAGCACAACAAAACTCATTCCAGGTATTTACTGGGAAAGACCAAAGAGAGTGGCTGCCTATACTTAGGGCAAGAAGCAGTATAGAACTAAATGGAAGACAGCCTTTAGATAGGGTTTCTTTGAGGGGCAGAACTTTCCAGGGTGGCTTGAGATTGGTGGGATTCTGTGGCCTGATCTTGTTCTTTTTTTTTTCTACAGGGTTGAGCTTGGTTGTCTATATCTTGAAGTGTTGAGCCTGGCCATTAGAGTAGTCTGGGGGCAGGGTCTGGCCATGCATGCTCCTAGGCTTTACATTTCCCCCTTTCTGTTTACTATTGATAAACAATCAGGAATTAGGAAATGAGGGTGACATCATTAGGCTAATTCCTGCTAAATGGGGTTGTTAAAATCCTTGGTGCAAGATTGACTTTCACTCTCAGGGTATAAGCAGGAGTTGCAGGTCTCCGATTCCATAGATAGATAGAGCCTGGTAATCCTGTAAAAACAACTGAATGAAAGTCTAGTTAGAAGTCTTTTGGATCTATTTTAGAAGGAATCTAGAAAAGAAGTTTATAGGCAGGGTGTGACTAGTAGGATTAAGAAAAAGAGGAGAAGGGGGTTAAGAAGGGTAGTATCCAATTTCACATTGGTCTGTCAATGACCCACTGGCCAGAGACATTGAGCTATTTTGTATATTTTTGGAAATCCATTTGGAGTTGTTGGATCTCGTCTTTTACATCCAATTGGTTAACATAGCAGCATCATTCCTCCCCAAGGAAGAGACAAAAACTACTTTTCTCTGCTGCTAGTTAATCTAATCCTTGCCAATTTTGCAGACCTATGGTGGCCAGTAAGTCTATATGGCTCTGAAGGATAAGGACAGTCTGATCTACCCATTGGAGATCTTGGATGAACTTAGATGAAAACTAATGGTAAAGAGCTAGGGAAGTAATCAGTTGGTTGGTTTGTGCATTGACAGAAGTTGCCATTATTGAAAATCAAGCATGCCAATTTTTGCCATTTAGTTGTACTGAGTCTGAGCTGTTTGTAGCAACAGAATGAGGCTTTAATAAAATATGAGTTCTTCTGCAACTGGAGGTCAACATGCAGAAGAATGCTAATTGACCCACTCTTATCTCCTTGTACTAAGATCAACTCCAAGTGGATCAAGGACCTCCACATAAAACCAGACACACTGAATCTAATAGAAAAGAAACTGGGGAAGACCCTGGAGGACATGGGCACAGGGGGAAAGTTTCTGAACAGAACACCAATAGCTTATGCTCTAAGATCAAGAATTGACAAATGGGACCTCATAAAATTACAAAGTTTCTGTAAGGCAAAGGACATGGTCAGAAGGACAAAACAGCCATCAACAAATTGGGAAAAGATCTTCACCAACCCTATATCTGACAGAGGGCTAATATCCAATATATACAAAGAACTCAAGAAGTTAGACCCCAAAGAACCAAATAACCCTATCAAAAAATGGGGTACCGAGCTAAACAAAGAATTTTCACTAGAAGAAATTCAGATGGCCGAGAAACACCTTAAGAGATGTTCAACATCATTAGTCATCAGGGAAATGCAAATCAAAACAACCCTGAGATTCCACCTCACACCAGTCAGAATGGCTAAAATCCAAAACTCAAGAGACAACAGGTGCTGTTGAGGATGTGGAGAAAGAGGAACACTCCTACACTGTTGGTGGGATTGCAAAATGGTAAAACCGCTCTGGAAATCAGTCTGGCGGTTCCTCAGAAAATTGGCCATGACACTTCCAGAGGACCCTGTCATGCCATTCCTGGGCATATACCCAGAGGATTCCCCTGTATACAATAAAGACACATGCTCCACTATGTTCATAACAGCCTTATTTATAATAGCCAGAAGTTGGAAGGAGCCCAGATGTCCCTCAAAGGAAGAATGGATACAGAAAATGTGGTATATTTATACAATGGAATACTACTCAGCAATTAAAAACAATGAATTCATGCAATTTGTAGGCAAATGGTTGGATCTGGAAAATATCATCCTAAGTGAGTTAATCCAATCACAAAAGAATACACATGAAATGCAATCACTGATAAGTTTATATTAATGAGCCCAGAAGCTCTGAATACTCAAGGCACAATTAGCAAGTCAAAAGATTCCCAAGAAGAAGGAAGGAGAGGACCCTGGTCCTGAAAAGACTGGATCCATTTTTGTAGGAGAGTATCAGAACAGAGCAGAGAAATGGTGAGGTGGTGATTGGGGAATAGGCGAGGGTGGGGGTGGGGGGAGGAAGAGGACATATGGGGCATATGGTGAGGGGGGAACTAGGAAAGGGGAAAGCCTTCGGAATGTAAACAAAGAATATAGAAAATAAAAAAAATATGAGTTCATGGAGAAAGAGAGGAACAGTATCAAAATTCTGCAGAAGGGGGTCTCTATAAGCTTCAAGTGGGGTCAGAGAGACAAGAGAGAAACCCAAGAGGGCACAGAGAAGCTGTGAGACTAGGAGTAGGCTGAGAGACATGAGTGCCAAGGTTGCAGAGGCCCAGAAGAGCTTAAGAAAGCTATGGAACTGAGCAGAAGCTCGAACAGAGAAAGTGTTTGGGGGTTGGTCTGGTAGCACTTTTACAAGAAAGAGGAGTAAATGAATTAATAACTAGAGAGTTGCATAGCAGGCTCCAGGGGCTAGAGAGAAGGCACATATCAGCTAGGCAGATTGTTACAGCAGGTGGAAGGGAAGAGTGGCTGAAGAGGCAGACTTTAAAAGTTTGAACCAAATACAATGGGTGACAAAAGCCAGCAGAAACAAATGATCCATATACACCTTAAGAGGGTCAAATCAGCAACTTGAGTCAGTTTGAGTCAGCCATGTGGCATCATCTACCAATGCTACCTGAAGAGAGAGAACTTGGGAAGGGGGTAGTGTTTGTAGACCCTTGTATGTAAGGAGATGGAATACTTGGAGTAAAGAGAAGACAGCAGTGGGTGACCTGAAGGTTAATCTTTTATTTGTGTAAAAGAGTTTGGCTATTGCCAGAGCATGAAAGCAAGCCGCTCATCTTTGGATTAGTATGGTCTAATTTTTTTATAAGTATATAATGAGTGCAAAGGAAAGTCTTGGTGACCCAGGGTCTGAGGATACATCCCTCCTTTTCTGTGGCATAGAAAAGAGGTGAGTTGAAAGTCAATTTTATCTGATATTAAAATGGCTACTCCAGCTTGCTTCCTGTGACCATTTGCTTGCAAAATTGTCTTCTATCCTTTTACTCTAAGGTAGTGTTTGTCTTTGACTCTGAGGTGTGTTTCCTGTAAGCACCAAAATGTAGGGTCCTGTTTCCGTATCCAGTCTGTTAGTCTATGTCTTTTTATTGGGGAGTTGAGTCCATTGATGTTAAGAGATATTAAGGAATAGAGATTATTACTTCCTGACATTTTTGATGTTATTTTTGTTTTTGAGTAGTTATCTTCCTTTGAGTTTGATGGAAGAAGTTTACTGTCTTGCTTTTTCTTGGGTGCCATTTCCTTCCTTGTGTTGGAGTTTTCCTCCTATTATCCTTTGTAGAGCTGGGTTAGTGGAAAGATATTGTATAAATTTGGTCCTGTCATGGAATATTTTGATTTCTCCATCTATGTTGATTGAGAGTTTTACTGGGTATAGTAGTCTTGGCTGACATTTGTTTTCTCTTAGGGTCTGCATGAGGTCTGCCCAGGATCTTCTAGCTTTCATGGTTTCTGGAGAGAAGTCTGGTGTGATTCTGATAGGTCTTCCTTTATATGTTACTTGGCCCTTTTCTCTTACTGCCTTTAATATTCTTTCTTTGTTTAGTACATTTGGGGTTTTGATTATTATGTGACGGGAGGTGTTTCTGTTCTGGTCCAGTCTGTTTGGAGTTCTGTAGGCTTCTTGTATATTCATGGGCATCTCTCTCTTTAAGTTAGGAAAGTTTTCTTCCATAATTTTGTTAAAGATATTTGCTGGCCCTTTAAGTTGTAGATCTTCACTCTCATCTATCCCTATAATCCTTAGGTTTGGTCTTCTCATTGTGTCCTGGATTTCCTGGATGTTTTGGGTTACAAGCCTTTTGGATTTTGCGTTTTCTTTGACTGTGGAGTCAATGGTTACTATCTTATCTTTAAAAACTCAGAAGACATCAGGTGTTGGCGAGGATGTGGAGAAAGAGGAACACTCCTCCACTGCTGGTAGGAATGCAAGCTGGTACAACCACTCTGGAAATCAGTATGGCGGTTCCTCAGAAAACTGGGCGTGATACTTCCAGAGGACCCAGCCATACCACTCCTGGGAATATACCCAGAAGATTCACCAGCATGCAATAAGGATACATGCTCCACTATGTTCATAGCAGCCTTATATATAATAGCCAGAAGCTGGAAAGAACCCAGATGTCCCTCAACAGAGGAATGGATACAAAAAATGTGGTATATATACACAATGGAATACTATTTAGCCATTAGAAACAATGAATTCATGAAATTCTTAGAGAAATGGATGGAGCTGGAGAACATCTTACTAAGTGAGGTGACCCAGTCTCAAAAGAATACCCATGGTATACAGTCACTGATAAGTGGATATTAGCCTAGAAGCTTGGAACACCAAAGACACAAATCACATATCAAGTGATGTCTCACAAGAAGAAAGGAGTGGACACTGGTGCTAGAATGGACCAAAACATCATTGTGGGAGAGTACAAGAACAGTAAAGTGGGAGGGGGTGGATGCGGGAGCAGGGGGAGGGAAAAGGACATGTGGGACCTTTGGGGGTGGGGAACCAGAAAAAGGGAAATGAATTATAAATATAGAATATATACAATAAAAAAAATCAAAAAAAAAAGAAAAGAAAAGAGGTGAGTTAAGTCTGGAAGATGTAGTGCTAGGGTCTGGACAAGAGCCTACTGAGGCTTATGAAAGGGCTTGGCAATAAGCATGAGGAGAGGTTCATGTGAAGGGCCAAGGTCCGCCTCATATAAGAGGTGGGCAGACAGAGAGAAGGAGGGGGATACGAGAATGCGAGAAATCAGCCATTCCTAAGAAGGATAGAATTTTGTTTTTGGTATCAGGTACTATGAATGAAGGAATTGAATGTTTTCTATCAAGGTTAATAGCCTTGTAAGTTGGAATAATATCCAGTTCCAGATAAGCAATATAAGGGTTGGATAACTGGATCTTAGAGGGTGAGACCTTATATCCCCAGCCAGATAGAAAATTTAATAAGGTAGAGGTGTCAGCTTGGTAAACTTGTAGCAATGGACTACAAAGTAGAAGATAATGTAAATATTGCTTACATTTAGATTTAGGCAGCGACAAAGAGAGTAAGTTAGAGGCCAAGCCTGGCCAATAAATGCAGCTGTCCTAGAACCTCTGGGGTAGGGCTGTCCATGAGAATTGGGAAGAAGGATGGGTGGCTGGGTTGGTCCAAGTAAAGACAAAGATATTTTTTGACTGGGAGTGAAGGGAAATAGTAAAGACGGTACTCTTGAGATCTAAGACAGAGAAATGAGAAATCTCTGAGGGGATGGTGGAGAGGAAATTATGGGGGTTGGGTACTATGTGGTAAAGGGGGAAGAAACACTGCTAACTTGATAAGTTGGAGACACTGAACCAAGCAGTAGGCTCCATTGGGTTTTTTTTAAAGCCATGAGTATGAGAGTATTAAAAGGAGAAGGTGTAGTGTGCAGAAGGCTTTTTCTTAAGTTGTCAGTAATAAGAGCTTTAAGTTCCCTGAGGCTTTGGGGAGAGTGGGTATTGAGCTTGGGTGATGTATTGGTAGGGTTTTGCAGTTGGATGTCAAGAAGGGATCAATGTTTGGCTATACAGAGGTTTTGGGTATCCCATACTGGGGGATCTACCTAGGAAGTAGCTATGGACGAAGGTATATCATATTGTGTGGTTTGCAGGAGAAGAAGGATGGGAATGGCTTGAGAGCCTGGGGTTAAGCAGATGTGTGGGAGAAAAGAAATAAAGGTTCCTACTTTAGTTAGGAGGCCCTTTCCTAGGAAGGGGACAGGCCAGGCTGGCACCACTAGGAAGGAAAAGGTAAGAGGGATACCCCTATAATTACGACTAAGTGGGGCTGGTGAGATGGCTCAGTGGTTAAGAGCACTGACTGTTTTTCTGAAGGTCCTGAGTTCAAATCCCAGCAACCAGATGGTGGCTCACAACCATCTGTAATGGGATCTGACACCCTCTTCTGGTATGTCTGAAGATCTCTACAGTGTACTTATATATAATAATAAATAAATCTTTAAAAATTAATTACAACTAAGTGGTGGGGTTTAGTGAGGCTGCCCCCTACTTCTGTCAACAGAGAAATGAGGAGGAGATGTGGGTCCCCACAACTCCATCAGGACCAGAAAAGTAGCCCTAGTATCCAGAATGAATATGGATGGCCCTGATACTGTGATGCCTACCCAAGGCTTCCTGTTGGAGATGGCAGTGGTTGGCTCATGAAAGCCTGGGCCCCCAGAGTCATTCATGGCCAGACCTGAGAGGTCAGCTGGATAGTGACCAGGGCTTGTTGTCATCATGACACGAAGGAGATGAAGACAGTCAGCTGCCCAGTGTCCGTCTTGATGGCACCATGGGCAAGGCTGGAATGGTTTGCAAGGGTTTGAATAAACCTGGGCTCAGTGACCCTCCTGACTGTATTTGAAGCAGGGATATGGAGGTTCTTAGACTTTGGGAGTCTGGGCAACAATTATGGCTAGCCTTAGCCAGCATCTATTTTTGTTGGGGGGCTTTTTTCATCTCTTCTATGGTACGCATTAAAAGCTACTGTGAAGACTTCTACCTGTGGACTCAGGGGTCCCCTCCCTAGGCATTTAAATTTGGCACTGTCAAGAAAAAATAAGTATGTCATAAGGAGTTGGTTGTTTTTCAGCAGGAGTCTTGGGAACCTGATTGTTATATTGTAGAAGAACCTTTGTAAGGTGGTCCACCAATTGAGACTTAGTTTATCCTATATGACCTCTTAGATTTTTTCATAATTTACTACTTTTAGGGCAGCCTTATGGAGACCAGCCAGGAGACAAGGCATAAATTGATATCTTGCTAAAATGCCTCCCTGGGTATTATAGTTTTATTTGGGAATCTGGCTGGGACTGGTTGGGTGGCATTAGTTTGGTGGATTTCATCAGCATGTGCTTTAGCCTGGTTCCAGATTTTCCTGTGCTTCTTGGGGAGAACATCATTGCTGAGAATCTTATAAACATCATGGAAGGTAGGGTTGTAAGACTGCATAATATAGTGGAATTCTTTTTAAAAGGTGGAAGAATTAGCAGTGTACAACCCAATCTCTTTTTTACTTGAGAGTTGCTTAATGAAGAGGGAATGTGTACTAGAACAAGTCATCTACCCTGACAACCTCCTTCAAAGGGAGAATTCTGGCTGGTTTAGGCTGGGTATGGGGAGGTGGCAGAGTGGGATCGAGTAGGAGGAGGACTAGGAGTTGCTAGTGGGCTGAAAATAGGTGCCGGTGAGAGTTGATTTGGGTGGCCTATCACTAAGGAGGGGGAAAGGGAGACTGAATTAGCCAGAGAGGGAGAGAGGACTGACTGAGGCTGACAAGACGAAGGCTTGTTAAGAGTGATCCAAAATAGTGGAGGGCTCAGTATTTGGAAGTTCATAGCTAGGAGAAATTGTGTTTTTTCCTTGGTTGACTTATACCATGTGATCACTTTCATCAAGATGGGAAATAAGCCAATGACAAAATCCATCCTTTCCAGTTATGTGGCTGCCTCCATCTCAATGGTGTCAACAGCAAGCCACATGTTTCTGTTAAGTTTTGTAGATTTTTTATTCATAGGTTTGCAACTATCAACACCAGTGTTAGAGTTGCTACAGATTTTTAATCATAACCAATATGCTTGCTTACCTGATATGGGTCAAAGATTTTGGAGGAACTCTTTAAACAAACATGTTTGGGTATAGAGGAGAACTCATATCCCTACTCCAGAGCCAGCTTTTAATTGAAATAGCACAGCACAGAAGAATAGTCTAATGACACTTTCTCCTAAAAGACACTTGAATCTCTGTAAAATGCAATCCAGTAAGTTGAGAATAATGCAGGCTCAGAGATAGAAAACTATCAGAGCCCTGGAGGTAAACAGAGGACACTGCAGGAGAGAGTTGAGAGATGCACCAGCCAGTAAGACGTGTATGCAGTGTACATGCTATAGTTAGCCTACGCCTTTCATTTTTTCCCCTCCTTCTAGGTCAGACTCCTGGCTCCCACAGACTTATAGATCCATCATTAGTAATTTAAAAGACAGACATGTACATGGTTTGGAGAAGACCAGACAAAAACAAACAGGGCTTGAAGTGGAAAACAGAAATATGGAATGGGGAATCTCTTTCCATTTCCCCTATTGCTTATAGTATTTCTAAATGTCCTGAATAATATTAGACACTGTTGGGTATTAGGTGGCCATTTGGATTGATTATCTAAGGGGTACTGAGACCAGATTTGATTGGATAGGTGAACAAGTTTAGGGCCCTTCAGGTCAGGTGGGGAGGATGGAGGATTTTTTATATTTTTGTTTGTGACCTTAGCCTTTATCGGCTGAGCCATCTCTCCAGCCCTGGAGATTTTTAAAAAGGCATTCCAAGGGGGGGACTAAGAGGGTTCAGAAGACACTGTTACCATGGGTGAGGGTTGAGGGGAGAGGAAAAAAAGGTGATTGCAGCTTATAGTTGAAGGAATCCCTAGGACACAGGGAAGACCAAATGAGGACTAAGCTGTCCAGTGGGTTGTCTTTGCACTCAATGGGGGTCAGGGTTAATAGCCTGGCAAGGAGCCTCAGTACCTGCTACCAGGGCTTTAGATGAGGCCAGAAGGCTTGCCTAGAGGCAGGGAAAAACTGAACTGAGGGATAAGTTCTCATCTACAGCAAAGGGTTGGGAAGATGTTGCAAAACCCACACAGACCTAGAAGAGCTATGGGATTATGGGCAGCTCTGAAGGGAAGGTGAGAAAAGAGGGCAGGAAGAGGTACAATTGTCAGGTTGGGCCTAAGGAAACTTAAGGATTAAAGTTACAAGAGTGTGTATATGTGTTGGGGTCAGGTGAAGAGGGCTAGGATTGAAGACTGTGGCTGGGAATACCTCACATCCAGGGATATTAGAGAGGTGTCTGGTGACTCAGTGATTACTTCTTTGGACTCAGAGAATAATTTACACCGATCAAAAGTAGAACTTATCAAAATAAGTGGATGGAGTGTTGAACAACTGGTGAGCCAGAAGGTGAGTCTGTCATGGGTGGAATGGAGGTAAGGAATAGGGTCTTACTATAGTAAGTCTGAACTTACTATAGTTCAGACCCTCCACAGAGAGTACAGGCACCAGGAGGGTCTATCTGAGTCATGAAACCAATATGTTACAGCTCTTGGGGGAAAGGTTTCCCTGATGGAAGTGTTATAGTTCTGAAGAGACAGGTACCTGGCAGTTAGGAACCAAGAAATACCACAAAGTCACACTGTACAACAAATCCCACACAAGAGATTAGAAATGACCTACGATGGTAGGTGCATTTGCTCAGGCAAGAAGCAGCAGAGAACTGAGAGGAGTCACTGGAGGTGGAGCTTTTCAGGGTGGCCTGATCTTATAGTAAGCTCAGGGACTGGCGAGATTCTATGGCCTGATCTTGGGCTTTTTTTCTGCATGGCAGTGCTTGGCCACCTGCACCTTAAAGGGTTGGACAGTCTAAGGGTGGGGCCTGGCCACTTGTGTCTTGAGGGGCTTAGACTAGGTATTAAGTAGGTACTATAAAAACCAAAGACTAGAAAAATATGACATTTGCCCTCAAGAATTTAAATATTTTAAATACAGAATATTTATGTTCTGCTGGTGGAACATAAAATTCAGATTTTATGGTGAAATATTTGATAATGTATGCATATTATCAGATAAAAATATAAAGCTGTTAAAACTCCTTGGTCACTTATTCTTGTAAAAATATGTACTCTCAAGGAGATCTGGGCACCTACAGCTCAGCTGCGGTTGCAGACCGCTGCGGATCAGCTCTCCGGGCTGGCAGCGAGGTGCCATCTTGCCTCGGGACACCGTGCGGAATGCTAGCAGCTGGAGTCAGGTGCGTGGACAGAGACCTAGCTTAGCTTAGCATAAATAACACCATCAGGCTCTGGCCGGCGCCCAGAGTCAGAGGAGATCAGCAGATCTGTGCACCTACAGCTCAGCAGAGGTTACTGACCTCTGGGGACAGGCTCGCTGTGCTTTCAGTGGGGCCGCCATCTTGCCTCGGGACACCGCGCGAACTGCAGGCAGCTGGAGTGAGGTGCGTGGACAGAGACCTAGCTTAGCTTAGCTCTGCAGGAGATCTGGCCACCTACAGCTCAGCTGTGGTTGCAGACCGCTGCGAACCGGCTCTCCAGGCTGGCAGCGAGGTGCCATCTTGCCTCGGGACACCGCGCAGATTGCTAGCAGCTGGAGTCAGGTGCGTGGACAGAGACATAGCTTAGCTTAGCATAGACAACACCATCAGGCTCTGGCCGGAGCCCAGAGCCAGAGGAGCTCTCGGCAGGAGATCTGTGCACCTACAGCTCAGCTATGCTTGCAGACCACTGCTGCCCGGCTCTCTGGGCTTGCAGCGAGGTGCCATATTGCCTCGGGACACCGCACGGACTGCTAGCGGCTGGAGTCAGGTGCGTGGACAGAGACCTAGCTTAGCATAGCATAGACAACACCTTCAGGCTCTGACCGGCACCCAGAGTCAGAGGAGATCAGCAGGAGATCTGTGCACCTACAGCTCAGCTGTGGCTGCAGACCTCTGTGGACTGGCTAGCTGAGCTTGCAGGAGGTGCCATCTTGCCTCGGGACACAGCTGACTGCTGGCTGCTGGGGTCAGGTCATGGCGGACTATTGGAGGCTGGGATCAGGAGCACGGACACCCTCTACTACAGCAGTGCCAAAGGCCAGGCTCACAGGAGCTTCAAACTCCAACCAGTAATAATAAGACCAACTAACTCCAGAGATAAACAGATGGCAAAAGGCAAACATAGGAACGTTACTAACAGAAATCAAGGCAATATGGCACCATCTAAACCCAATTCGCCAACCACAGCAAGTCCTGGATACCCCAACACACCAGAAAAACAAGAGCTGGATTTAAAAGCACTGGTCATGATGCTGCTAGAGGAACACAAAAAAGACATAAACAAATCTCTTAAAGAAATGCAGGGGAACATCAATAGGGTAGAAGCTCTTACAATGCAAACATAAAAATCACTTAAAAAACTCCAGGAGAATATGGGCCAACAGACAGAAGCCAATAAAGAGGAAGTGAGAAAATCAGTTAAAGAAACACAGGAGAACTTGAAACAACAGGCAGAAGTCATGAAAGAGGGAACATAAAAATCTCTTAAAGAATTATAAGAAAACACAAACAAACAAATGAAGGAACTGAGCAAAACCATCCAAGATCTGAACACAGAGGTAGAAACAACTAAGAAATCACAAAAGGAGGCAACTTTGGAGATAGAAAACCTTGGGAAGAAATCAGGGGTTGTAGATGCAAACATCAACAACAGAATACAAGAGATAGAGGTAAGAATCTTAGATGCTGAAGATAACATAGTAACCATTGACTCCACAGTCAAAGAAAACACAAAATCCAAAAGGCTTGTAACCCAAAACATCCAGGAAACCCAGGACACAATGAGAAGACCAAACCTAAGGATTATAGGGATAGATGAGAGTGAAGATCTACAACTTAAAGGGCCAGCAAATATCTTCAACAAAATTATGGAGGAACACTTCCCCAACCTAAACAGAGAGATGCTCATGAATATACAAGAAGCCTACAGAACTCCAAACAGACTGGACTAGAACAGAAATACCTCCGTCACATAATAATCAAAACCCCAAATGTACTAAACAAAGAAAGAATATTAAAGGCAGTAAGAGAAAAAGGCCAAGTAACATATAAAGGAAGACCTATCAGAATCACACCAGACTTCTCTCCAGAAACCATGAAAGCTAGAAGATCCTGGGCAGACCTCATGCAGACCCTAAGAGAACACAAATGTCAGCCAAGACTACTATACCCAGTAAAACTCTCAATCAACATAGATGGAGAAATCAAAATATTCCATGACAGGACCAAATTTACACAATATCTTTCTACTAACCCAGCTCTATAAAGGATAATAGGAGGAAAACTCCAATACAAGGAAGGAAACTGCACCCAAGAAAAAGCAAGACAGTAACCTTCTTCCATCAAACTCAAAGGAAGATAACTACTCAAAAACAAAAATAACATAAAAAATGTCAGGAAGTAATAATCACTATTCCTTAATATCTCTTAACATCAATGGACTCAATTCCCCAATAAAAAGACATAGACTAACAGATTGGATACGGAAACAGGACCCTACATTTTGGTGCTTACAGGAAACACACATCAGAGTCAAAGACAAACACTACCTTTGAGTAAAAGGCTGGAAGACAATTTTGCAAGCAAATGGTCGCAGGAAGCAAGCTGGAATAGCCATTTTAATATCAGATAAAAGTGACTTTTAACCCAAAGTCATGAAAAGAGACACAGAAGGTCACTTCTTGCTAGTCAAAGGAAGAATCCACCAAGAAGAACTCACAATTGTAAACATCTACGCTCCAAATGTAAGGGGCACCCTCATTCATAAAAGAAACTTTACTAAAACTCAAAGCACACATTGCACCTAACACAATAATTGTGGGGACCTCAATACTCCACTATCCTCAGTGGAAACAGGAAAACAGGATCAGGAAAACAGAAACTAAACAGGGACATGGAGAAACTCATTGAAACTTTGGACCAATTGGATTTAACAGATATATATATAGAACATTTCATCCTAAAGCAAAAGTCTATACCTTTTTCTCAGCACCTCATGGTACCTTCTCCAAAATCGACCATATAATTGGTCACAAGACAGACCTCAACAAATATAAAAAGATCGAACTAATCTCATGCCTCCTATTGGATCACCATGGAGTAAGAGTGTTCTTCAATAGCAACAAAAACAACAGAAAATCCTCATACATGTGGAGGCTGAACAATATTCTACTCAATGATACCTTAGTCAAGGAAGAAATAAAGAAAGATATTAAAGATTTTTTAGAACTTAATGAAAATGAAGGCACAACATACCCAAATCTATGGGACACAATGAAAGCAGTGCTAAGAGGAAAACTTATAGCCCTGAGTGTCTCCAAAAAGAAACAGGAGAGAGCATATTCTAGCAACTTAATGGCACACCTGAAAGCTCTAGAACAAAATGAAGCTATTTCACCCAGAAGGAGTAGAAGACAGGAAATCATCAAACTCAGGGCTGAAATCAATCAAGTTGAAACAAAGAGAACCATACAAAGAATCAACAAAACCAGGAGCTGGCTCTTTGAGAAAATCAACAAGATAGATAAACCCCTAGCCAGACTTACTAAAGGGCACAGAGACAGTATTCAAATTAACAAAATTAGAAATGAAAAGGGAGATATAACAACAGAAACTGAGGAAATTAAAAAAATCATCAGATCCTACTACAAAAGCCTATACTCAACACAACTGGAGAATCTGGAGGGAATGGAAAATTTCTTAGACAGATACCAAATACCAAAATTAAATCAGGATCAAATAGATCATCTAAACAGACCGATAAACCCCCCCCCCCCCAAAATAGAAGGAGTCATAGAAAGTCTTCCAACCAAAAAAAGCACAGGACCAGATGGTTTTAGTGCAGAATTCTAGCAGACCTTCAAAGAAGTCCAATACCAATACTCTTCAAACTATTCCACAAAATAGGAACAGAAGGAACACTACCCAACTCATTCTGTGAAGCCACAATTACCCTAATACCAAAACCACACAAAGATTCAACTAAGAAAGAGAACTACAGGCCAATTTCCCTAATGAATATTGATGCAAAAATACTAAATAAAATACTTGCCAACTGAATCCAAGAACACATCAAAACGATCATTCACCATGATCAAGTTGGTTTTATCCCAGGGATGCAGTGATGGTTCAATATATGGAAATCCATCAACGTAATCCACTACATAAACAAACTCAAAGAAAAAAACCACATGGTCATCTCATTGGATGCTGAAAAAGCATTTGACAAAATTCAGCATCCTTCCATGCTAAAAGTCTTGGAAAGAGCAGGAATTCAAGGCCCATATCTAAACATAGTAAAAGCAATATACAGCAGACCAGTAGCCAACATCAAGGTAAATGGAGAAAAACTTGAAGCAATCCCACTAAAATCAGGGACTAGACTAGGCTGCCACCTCTCACCATATCTCTTCAATATAGTACTTGAGGTACTAGCTAGAGCAATTCGACAACGTAGGGAAGTCAAAGAGATACAAATCGGAAAGGAAGAAGTCAAACTATCACTATTTGCAGATGATATGATAGTATACTTAAGTGACCCAAAAAACTCCATCAGAGAACTCCTGCAACTGATAAACAACTTCAGCAAAGTGGCTGGTTATAAAATCAACTCAAGCAAATCAGTAGCCTTCCTATACACAAAGGATAAGCAGGCCGAGAAAGAAATTAGGGAAATGACACCCTTCACAATAGCTACAAACAATATAAAGTATCTTGGAGTGACTCTAACCAAACATGTGAAAGATTTATATGACAAAAACTTCAGGTCTCTGAAGAGGGAAATGGAAGAAGACATCAGAAAATGGAAAAATCTTCCATGCTCGTGGGTTGGCAGGATTAATATAGTTAAAATGGCAATCTTACCAAAAGCAATATAAGATTCAACACAATCCCCATCAAAATCCCAACTCAGTTCTTCATAGAGTTAGAAAGAGCAATTCTCAAATTCATCTGGAATAACAAAAAACCCAGGATAGCTAAAACTATCATTAACAGCAAAAGAACTTCTGGGGGAATCAATATCCCGGACAGTTAAAAACTGCATGGTATTGGTTCAGTGACAGGGAGGCGGATCAATGGAATAGGATCAAAGACCCAGAATTGAACCCACACATCTATGGGCAATTGATCTTTGACAAAGGAGCTGAAAACATCCAGTGGAAAAAGATAGCCTTTTCAAGAAATGGTGCTGTCTCAACTGGAGGTCAACATGCAGAAGAATGAGAATTGATCCACTCTTATCTCCTTGCACTAAGCTCAACTCCAAGTGGATCAAGGACCTCCACATCAAACCAGACGCACTAAAACTAATAGAAAAGAATCTGGGGAAGACCCTTGAGGACATTAGCTCAGGGGGAAAATTCCTGAACAAGACAGCAATTGCTTATGCTCTAAGAGCAAGAATAGACAAATGGGACCTCATAAAATTACAAAGTTTCTGTAAGGCAAAAGACACTGTCAAAAGGATAAACTGGCAACCAACAAATTGGGAAAAGATCTTCACCAACTCCACATCCGACAGAGGGCTAATATCCAATATATACAAAGAACTCAAGAAGTGAGACCCCAGAAAACCAAATAAACCTATCCAAAAGTGGGGTACAGAGCTAAACAAAGACTTTTCACCTGAAGAAATTTGGATGGCTGAGAAACACCTTAAAAAATGTTCAACATCATTAGTCATTAGAGAAATGCAAATCCAAACAACCCTGCGGTTTCACCTCACACCAGTCAGAATGGCTAAGATCAAAAACTCAGAAGGCATCAGGTGTTGGAAAGGATGTGGAGAAAGAGGAACACTCCTACATTGCTGGTGGGATGCAAGCTGGTACAACCACTCTGGAAATCAGTCTGGAGGTTCCTCAGAAAACTGGTCGTGATACTTCCGGAGGACCCAGCCATACCACTCCTGGGCATATACCCAGAAGATTCCCCAGCATGCAATAAGGATACATGCTCCACTATGTTCATAGCAGCCTTATTTATAATAGCCAGAAGCTGCAAAGAACCCAGATGTCCCTCAACGGAGGAATGGATACAAAAAATGTGGTATATATACACAATGGAGTACTATTCAGCCATTAGAAACAATGAATTCATGAAATTCTTAGAGAAATGGATGGAGCTGGAGAATGTCATACTAAGTGAGGCAACCCAGTCTCAAAAGAATACCCATGGTATGCAGTCACTGATAAGTGGATTTTAACCTAGAATCTTGGAACACCAAAGACACAATTCACGTACCAAATGATGTCTGACAAGAAGAAAGGAGTGGACACTGGGGCTGGAAAGGATCAAAGCATCAGTGTAGGGGAATAGAAGAACAGGGAAGAGGGAAGGGGTGGAAGAGGGAGAGGGGAAGGGAAAGGACATGTGGGACCTTTGGGGGGTGGGGAACCAGAAAAAGGGAAATGAATTGTAAATAAAGAATATATCCAATAAAAAATATGTACTCTCAAAATGTATTCTTTAAAAGTTAATTTAAAGCACACTCCAGGGGTTGGAGAAATGACTCAGCAGTTAAGAGCACAAGAAACCCAGTTTAATTCCCAACTATCACATGGGTAGGCTCACACTTGCATAAAATACATAGCTATACATAAAAAAAAATCTTTACAACATATGCCAACATAGCCTACTCTATTTAAAGATGCTATAAGAAGCCCATCTTATTTGTCAGAAGACAAATATTCAACACAGAGAAAATGACTAATTTAGACACATTCTAAAATGAAAGATTAGTAAGATTACTGAATGGATCATAACACTACTTTATAAACACTGAAGAAATTAAATAGCTATTCAAAACAGCAAGTACAAAGAGTACATAAATAAATTTCACATGAAATAATCTTCTAAAAATGTTGAGTTAAAAGAGAAATATTATATATTTTAATACCAACAAATTTTTTTCCTAACACCAAACCCAGACACTATTGCTGATGCCAAGAAGTGCTTCTTGAAAGGAGCCTGATATGGATGTTTCCTGAGAGGCTCTGTCAGAGTATTACCGATACAGATGTGGTTGCTTGCAGCCAATCACTGGCTGAGCAGAGGGACCCCAATGGAGGAGTTAGGGGAATGACTGAAGGAGCTGAAGGGGTTTGCAACCCCATAGGAAGAACAACAATATCAACCAACCAGATCCCTCAGAGCTCCTAGGGCCTAAACCACTAACCAAAGAGGGACCTATATGTAGCATAGGATAGCCTTTTCTGGCATCAAAGGGATGAGAGGCCCTTGGTCCTGTGAAGGTTTGATGCCCCACTGTAGGGGAAGGCTATCATGGTGGGGCAGGAGTGGGTGGGTTAGTGGGGGAACACTCTCATGGAGGCAGGGGTTAGGGGAGTGGGATGGTAGTTTTGGGAGAGAAAACTGGGAAAGGGGATAACATTTGAAATGTGAAAAAAATATAACCAATAAAAAACTAAAAAAAATTAAAACCAACCAAAGAACAACAATAACAACAAAAGTAATTTAATTAACAAGTTTAGTATTGATACAAGCAACACAAAGAGAATTTTAGAATTTTGTTCTTGCTAGATTCTTTCTCATATTATTACTCAAAACTTTTTCACTGTATATATTTTTAGTTAAGAATAACAATCTTGGCACAGTTGCAAGCCACACTAGTCAGAAGAAGAGGTGAATGACCTGCCTGCCAGTTGAACTACCCCATTACCTAGACTGGGTTCCTAAAAACACACTTCACAGCCTCAATCCTCCTACCTCCCAGATCCCAGGCTAGCCTCCAATTCCTCCAGATTTCTGCTGCTCAGGTGCAAGTCACACCAGTTGGAAAACAAGACACTCCTTGCTGCACCAAAGGCCAACCGTTTTGTAAGAAGTCCAGCCCCCAACCTGATCAGAGACTCCTTATTGGATCAGATCTCAAGCCAAGTGTCAGAAATTCTGACCATAAAGACCAGAAGACCAAAGAAGAAACAGAAACACCTATTCAACAAAGATAAACTCAAAAATTAGTGACTAGACCTATAATCACTCCAAGCCCAAATGCCTCAACACCAGTGTAAGATCACAATTCAATAGCCAGTGTAATATGGAACCACTAGAGCCAAGTATCCTATGACAGCAAGACCTGAATTTTCCAATGCAGTTGAAGCACAAGTTCATAAAACCAACTTTATGAAGATGATAGAGGTCCTTAAAGAAAAAATGAAAAATCTCTTAAAGAAATCAAGGGATCTTGCCTCCAGGGCACCACAGGCAGCTAACAGCTAATGCCAGGTACACTGACATAGTCTGAGGCTAACATCGCTTGGGTCCTAATCTGTCAGGCTTTTGCCTGCACCCAGAACCTGAGCAGCTTGGCGGGCCATCTGTATGCCAACCCGGTCATGCACCAACCCAGTTGGGGGGTCATTTGCCCTACAGAGTGATCAGCACTTGGATAAGGTCCCTGCAGCATCCACCATCTGTGCTCCCTGAAGGAGCAGACAAGCTCACAGAGACAACCCGAGTATAGCATTCCTTGGGGCAGGACACATTAGGGCTCCAAGGGCACCCAAGAGGAGGGTAGCACATCAGCAACCTGACCCAGGGGGAACCCAGACATCCAGAGGTGTGGAATTAGTCTTATAGGATCACGGGAGGTTCAAACAACAGCCAGTGACAACAAGACCAACTAACACCAGAGATAACCAGATGGCAAAAGGCAAACATAGGGACGTTACTGACAGAAATCAAGGCAACATGGCAGCATCTGAACCCAATTCTCTGACAACAGGAAGTCCTGGATACCCCAACACACCAGAAAAACAAGATTTGGATTTAAAATTACTGGTCATGATGCTGTTAGAGGAACACAAGAAGGACATATATACATCTCTTAAAGAAATACAGGAGAAAATAGATCAAAAGGTAGAAGCCCTTATAGAGAAACACAAAAATCATTTAAAGAAATTAAGGAGAAAATGGGTCAAAAGATAGAAGCCAATAGGGAGGAAATGTAAAAAATCACTTAAAAAATATAGGAGAACTTGGGTCAACAGGCAGAAGTCATGAAAGAGGAAACACAAAAATCTCTCAAAGAGTTACATGAAAACACAAAACAAGCAAGTGAAGGAACCGAGTAAAAACATCCAGGATCTAAAAACACAAGTAGAAACAACTAAGAAATCACAAAGGGAGACAACTTTGGAGATAGAAAACCTTGGGAAGAAATCAGGGGCCATAGATGCAAATATCAACAGCAGAATACAAGATATAAAAGAAAGAATCTCAGATGCTGAAGATACCATAGGAATCATGGACCCTACAGTCAGAAAATGCAAAATGCAAAAAGCTTGTAACATAAAACATCCAGGAAATCCAGGGCACAATGAGAAGACCAAACCTAAGGATTATAGGTATAGAAGAGAGTAAAGATTTACAACTTAAAGGGCCAGCAAATATCTTCAACAAAATTATGGAAGAAAACTTCCCTAACCTAAAGAGGGAGATGCCCATGAATATACAAGAAGCCTACAGAACTCCAAACAGACTGGACCAGAACAGAAATACCTCCTGTCACATAATAATCAAAACCCAAAATGTACTTAACAAAGAAAGAATATTAAAGGCAGTAAGAGAAAAAGGCCAAGTAACATATAAAGGAAGACCTATAAGAACTACCCCAGATTTCTCACTAGAGACCATGAAAGCTAGAAGATCCTGGGCAGACCTCATGCAGACTTTAAGAGAACACAAATGCCAGCCAAAACTACTATACACAGCAAAACTCTCAATCACCATAGAGGGAGAAACCAAGATATTCCAAGACAAAACCAAATTTACACAATATCTTTCCACAAACCCAGCCCTACAAAGGATAATAGGGGGAAAACACCAACACAAGGAGGGAAACTACACCCCAGAAGAAGCAAGATAACAACCTTCTTTCATCAAACCCAAAAGAAGAAAACCTATCAAATATAAAAAAAATTAACATCAAAAATGACAGGAAGCAATATTCACTATTCCTTAATATCTCTTAACATCAATGGACTCAATTCCCCAATAAAAAGGCATAGACTAACAGACTGGATACGGAAGCAGGACCCTACATTTTGCTGCATACAGGAAACACACCTCAGGGTCAAAGACAAACACTACCTTAGAGTAAAAGGCTGGAAGATAATTTTACAAGCAAATGGTCTCAGGAAACAAGCCAGAGTAGCCACTCTAATATCAGATAAAATCGACTTTCAACCTAAAGTCATCAAAAGAGACATGGAAGGTCACTTCTTGCTGGTCAAAGGAAAAATCCACCAAGAAGAACTCTCAATTCTGAACATCTATGCTCCACATGCAGGGGCACCCTCATTTGTAAAAGAAACTTGTGGGTGACTTCAACACTCCACTATTCTCAATGGACCGATCAGGAAAACAGAAACTAAACAGGGACACAGGGAAACTAATTGAAGCTTTAGACCAATTGAATTTAATATATATATAATTTCATTCTAAAGCAAAAGAATATACCTTTTTTCTCAGCACCTCATGGTACCTTTTCCAAAATCAACCATATAATTGGTCACAAGACAGACCTCAACAAATATAAGAGGATTGAAATAATCCCATGCATCCTATCAGATCACTATGGAGTAAAAGTGGTCTTCAATAGCAACAAAAACAACAGAAAGCCCACATACACATGGAAACTGAACAATACTCAATGATACCTTGGTCAAGGAAGAAATGAAGAAAGAAATCAAAGACGTTTTAGAATTTAATGAAAATGAAGGTACAACTTACCCAAATCTATGGGACACAATGAAAGCAGTTCTAAGAGGAAAATTCATAGCCCTGAGTGCCTCCAAAAAGAAACTGGAGAGAGCATACACTAGCAGCTTAATGGCACACCTGAAAGCCCCAAAACAAAAAGAAGCTAATTCACCCAGGAGGAGAAGACAGGAAATCATCAAACTCAGGGCTGAAATCAATCAACAAAACCAGGAGCTGGTTCTTTGAGAAAATCAACAAGATAGATAAACCCTTAGCCAGACTAACCAAAGGGCATAGAGACAGTATCCAAATTAACAAAATTAGAAATGAAAAGGGAGATATAACAGAAACTGAGGGAATTCAAAAAAATCATCAGATCTTACTACAAAAGCCTTTACTCAACACAACTGGAGAATCTGGAGGAAATGGACAATTTCCTAGACAGATACCAAATACCAAAATTAAATCAGGATCAAATAGATCAGCTAAACAGTCCCATAACCCGCAAAGAAATAGAAGGGGTCACAGAAAGTCTTCCATCAAAACAAAGTATGGGACCAGATGGTTTTAGTGCAGAATTCTATCAGACCTAACACCAATACTATTCAAGCTATTCCACAAAATAGAAACAGAAGGAACACTACCAACTCGTTCTACGAAGCCACAATCACACTGATACCTAAACCACACAAAGATCCAGCAAAGAAAGAGAACTTCAGGCCAATTTCCCTTATGAATATTGATGCAAAAATACTCAATAAAAAAAGATATGGAGAGAGAGGGCAGCCTTGTCTAGTCCCTGATTTTAGTGGGGTTGCTTCAAGTTTCTCTCCATTTATTTTGATGTTGGCTACCAGTTTGCTGTATATTGCTTTTATTATGTTTAGCTATGGGCCTTGAATTCCCTTGAATTCTTTCCAAGACTTTTAGCATGAAAGGATGCTGAATTTTGTCAAATGCTTTTTTAGCTTCTAATGAAATGACCATGTGTTTTTTTCTTTGCGTTTGTTTATGTAGTGGATTACATTGATGGATTTCCATATATTGGACCATTCCTGCATCCCTGGCATGAAGCCCACTTGATCATGGTGAATGATTGTTTTGATGTGTTCTTGGATTCGGTCCATGAATTTTATTGAGTATTTTTGCATCGATATTCATAAGGGAAATAGGTCTAAGGTTCTCTTTTTTTGTTGGATCTTTGAAATTGTTGTATCAGTGAAATTGTGGCTTCATAGAACGAGTTGGGTAATGTTCCTTTGTTTCTATTTTGAGGAATAGTTTGAAGAGTATTGGTATTAGGTCTCCTTTGAAGGTCTGATATAATTCTGCACTAAAACCATCTGGTCCTGTGCTTCTTTTGTTGGTTGGGAGACTGTCAATAACCACTTCTATTTCTTTAGAGGTTATGGGACTATTTAGATGGTATATCTGATCCTGATTAAATTTTGGTAGTTGTTATCTGTCTAGGATATTGTCCATTTTATCCAGATATTGCAGTTGTGTTGAGTATAGGCTTTTGTAGTATGATATGATAATTTTTTAATTTCCTCAGTTTCTGTTGTTATTTCTCCCTTTTCATTTCTGATTTCTAATTTTTAAAAATTTTGCTATATTCTATTTACATTCCAAATGATTTTCCCTTTCCTGGTTCCCCCCTCCCAATAAGCCCTTGTCCCTCGGAATCATTCTTCTCTCAACCCCCTCCTTCTTCTCTGTCCTGGTACTCTCCTACAATGCTGGATCAAGCCTTTCCAGGACCAGGGACCTCTCCTTCTTTCTTCTTGAGAATCATTTGATATGTGAATTGTGTCTTGGATATTCTGAGCTTCTGGGATTTGGATACTGTCTCTTGCCCTCCAGTTAGTCTGGCTAAAGGTTTATCTATCTTTTTGATTTTCTCAAAGAACCAGCTCCTGGTTTTATTGATTCTTTGTATAGTTCTTTTTGTTTCAACTTGGTTAATTTCAGCCCTGAGTGTGATGGTTTCCTGCCTTCTACTACTCTTGGGTGTATTATCTTCTTTCTGTTCTAAAGCTTTCAGGTGTGCTGTTGAGCTGCTAGTGTATGCTCTCTCCTGCTCCTTTTTTGTAGGCACTCAGATCTATGAGTTTTCCTCTTAGCACTGCTTACATTTTGTCCCATAAATTTGGGTATGTTGTGCCTTTTCTTTTCATTAAATTCTAAAAAGGTTTTGATTTCTTTCCTTATTTCTTCCTTGACCAAGGTATCATTGAGTAGAGCGTTGTTCAGCTTCCATATGTATGTGGGCTTTCTGTTGTTTTTGTTGCTATTGAAGACCACCCTTACTCCATAGTGATCTGATAGGAGGCATGGAATTAGTTTGATCTTCTTATATCTGTTGAAGTCTGTTTTGTGGCCAATTATATGGCCAATTTTAGAGAAGGTACCATGAGGTGCTGAGAAGAAGGTATATTCTTTTGATTTAGGATGAAATGTTTTATAGATATCTATTAAATCCATTTCATCTAAAACTTGTTAGTTTCACTGTGTCTGTTTAGTTTGTGTTTCCCTGATCTGTCCATTGAGGAGAGTGGGGTCTTGAAGTCACCCCAAATTATTGTGTGGGGTGCAATGTGTAGATTAAGCTTTAGTAAAGTTTCCTTTACAAATGAGGGTGCCCTTGTATTTGGGGCATAGATGGTCAGAATTCAGAGTTCTTCATGGTAGATTTTTCCTTTGATGAATATGAAGGGTCCTGTGTCTTTTTTGATGACTTTTTGTTGAAAGTCTATTGGATATTAGAATGGCTACTCCAGCTTGTTTCCTGGGACCATTTGCTTGGAAAACTGTTTTTTACTCTGAGGTAGTGTTTGTCTTTGACACTGAAATGTGTTTCCTGTATGCAGCAAAATGTTGGGTCTTGTTTATGAATCCAGTCTGTTAGTCTATGTCTTTGTATTGGGGAATGGAGTCCATTGATGTTAAAAGATATTAAGGAATAGTCATTGTTGCTTCCTGCTATTTTTGATGTAATTTTTATGTTTGTGTGGTTATCTTCTTTTGGGTTTGTTGAAAGAAGATTAATTCCTTGTTTTTGTTGGTGTTTTCCATTCATTATCCTTTGAAGGGCTGGATTTGGGGAAAGATACTATGTAAATCTGTTTTTGTCATGAAATATCTTGGTTTCTCCATCTATATTAATTGAGAGTTTTGCTGGATATAGTAGTTTGGGTTGGCATTTGTGTTTCCTTAGGGTTTACATGACATCTGCCCAGGCTCTTCTGGCTTTCATAGTCTCTGGTGAGAAGTCCGGTGTAATTCTGATAGGTCTGCCTTTATATGTTACTTGACATTTTTCCCTTACTGCTTTTAATATTCTTTATTTGTTTAGTACATTTGGTGTTTTAATTTATTATGTGATGGGAGGAATTTCTTTTCTGGTCAAATCTATTTGGAGTTCTGTAGACTTCTTGTATGTTCATGGGCATTTCTTTCTTTAGGTTAGGGAAATTTTCTTCTATAATTTTGTTGAAGACATTTACTGGCCCTTTAAGTTGGAAATCTTCACTCTCTTCTATACCTATAATCTTTAGGTTTGGTCTTCTCATTTTGTCTTGGATTTCCTCGATGTTTTGGGTCAGGAGCCTTTTGAATTTTGCATTTTCTTTGACTATTGTATCAATGCTTTCTATGGTATCGTCTGCATCTGAGATTCTCTCTTCTATCTCTTGTATTCTGTTGTTGATGCTTGGATCCATGACTGCTGACTTCTTTCCTAGGTTTTCTATGTGTTGAGTTGTTTCCCTTTGTGATTTCATTATTGTTTCTACTTCCTTCTTTAGATCCTGGATGGCTTTGTTTAATTCCTTCACCTGTTTTGTTGTGTTTTCCCTTAGTTCTTCAAAGGATTCTTCCTGTTTACTTGTGTTCTCCTGTATTTCTTTAAGGGAGTTATTTATGTCCTTCTTGAAGCCCTCCATGAAACCCTCTGTCATGACCTGTGATTTTAAATCCAAATCTTGCTTTCCTGGTGTGTTGGGGTATCCAGGACTTGCTGTTGTGGGAGAATTGGGTTCGGATGGTGCCATATTGCCTTGATTTCTGTTAGCAACATTCCTACATTTGCCTTTTGCAATCTGGTTATCTCTGGTGTTAGTTGCTCCTGGTGCTTGCCCCTCCTATGTGCCTAAAGGCCTATCTCAGCAACCCTGGGTAACCTGCTTTTCCCTGGGACAAATAGCTATGGTGCTGCTGAGTTTCTGGGTGCAGGTGGAGTCCTGGTGGAATTTATCCCATGTGATTCTCTACTCTATTGATATCTGCCTACCAATCTGTTACACAGTCACAGGAGCAAAGATGGCGGACGAGACCCACTCTCTTGTAGTTGTATTTGGTTATGTAGCTCTGTGGCTCCGATCAACTCTGGATGCAGGATGTGCAGACTGCCTCTTCTGCGCTGGCTGCTGGGTGAATATCTGTCTTCCTGTGCCACTTGGAGATGGCACACTGTGGCAGGGGCTGTTCTGGATCTGGAGGCAGAAACGGGAAGGCTCCTGCCAGAGGCCTCCGGACAGGATCCTCTGATCTGCAGGGCAGGTCTCACTTGTGCAGGCTGCCTCCTCCACCCTGGCTTCTGGGTGGATCTGTCTCTAACTCTTCTATTTATAGGACTCTTCCCCTCCTACTGGGTTGCCTTTTCCAACTTTGATGTGATTGTATGTGCCTGGTCTTATTGTAGCATGTTATACCATGTTTGGTTGATGTCCCTGGGAAGCCTGCTCTTTTCTGAGTGGAGGTCTGGGAGTGGAATTTGGGGGAGAGGGGAGGTGGGATAGAGAGGAGATGCTGGGGAGGGCAACTAGAGTGAGGGGAAGCTGCAGTTGAAATGTAATATATGAGAGAAGAATAAACAATTAAAATGAGTCATAATAAATAAATTCCCCAAACTCTTAAAGAATAAAAATCTCAGCTCAAGGATGTCAAAGTACCCGTTATTCCACAGAAATACCAAAAGTGAAATAAAAAGGAAGAAACACCTCAATCCCCCATCATTTGTATAAAACCTCTGAAAAATAGTAAAAGTTTTATAGTAACCAATTATACACTTAATTGACATGGTCAAAATGCTCAGTGAATTTGTCTTTGCCCAACATCCCTTCTGGATTGACAGTTGTCTTTAAGACTGAGATGAGCATTCCAGATGAGGAATGCTCTGAAGGAGCACAGCAGACCTTGTTCTGAGGGAAGTTTATTTTGGGTTGATTTGGGTTCTCTGAAGGACAGCATCTCTCCCAAAGTGGAAGCAGACAGGTAGAAGTCATCTTTTAAAATTACTGAAATGCAAATGGCCAAGTTGGCATCTAGGGGAGAAGAGAACAGTTGGCTGGCAGGTGCCACAGACTTTCCCCCTACCTTTGGACATAGTATCATCTTTGGAGAGAGTTGGACCATGCATCCATCAATCCAGAAGGCTGGCTCCTACATGCTGAAGGGACACAGCATACCTTAGCCACCTGGAGGCTAGTAAGAACAGAGATGGTAGTTTGGACTAGCATTTGCCTACTCTTTCTTCCATGCTCATCAAGGGGGAACTAAATAGTGTTATTTATGAATATCATCATATATTTATAGGCAACATGGAGATTGGTAACTGTTAAAGAATTCATGTTTCCAAAAGTCACTTTCTAACTGGAAACTTTAAATATTAAGCAATTACTTATAAGGAGGAATTGGTTTTGTCATTTTGCCCTGTTTTGTGTTTGTCTCTCAATTCCTTCATTATTGCATTAATTTTAATTTGCATTATTGCATTAAATTGTTTAGGTGATTTTCTTTATACTTAACTTTCATGGCTATGATAAAAAAAATCAATATTGCTGGGCAGTGGTGGTGTATGACTTTAATCCCAGCACTTGGGATGCAGAGGCAGGAGGATTTCTGAGTTCGAGGCCAGCCTGGTCTACAGAGTAAGTTCCAGGCCAGCCAGATCTACATAGAGAAACCCTGTCTTGAAAAACAACAACAACAAAAAAACCCCCAACATTTTACATTTTTTTTTTTTTTTTTTTTTTTTTTGGTTTTTCGAGACAGGGTTTCTCTGTGTAGTCCTGGCTGTCCTGGAACTCACTCTAGACCAGGCTGGCCTCAAACTCAGAAATCCACCTGCCTCTGCCTCCCGAGTGCTGGGATTAAAGGCATGCGCCACCACGCCCGGCTCTTATTTTATTTTTGTTGAACTGATACCATCTTAACTTTGCCAGTGCTGTGGTTTAAATGTAAACTATTCCCCACAGGCTGGTGTTATTGTTTGGAAAGGATATAGAACTGATAGAGTGAATCACTAGGGGTGGGCATTGATGTTTTATAGTCTGGCTTCACTTCCTGTTCACTCTTTACTTCCTAATAGAGATGCAATGTGACCATTAGCCTCCTGTTTCTGCCACCATGCCTTTCCTGCCCATGTCTTGATCACCATGATGGACTGTAACCTCCTAGAACTGTGAGCCAGAACAAACACTTCCTCTGATAAGTTATTCTTGTCAAGGTATTCTTTCACAGAATGAAACAGAAACAAAAATACAGTTAACCTAAACTTTGTTCTTGTATGTCTACACCCCGTTTCCTTTATGTTGCACCACATATTACATTTTTATACATATGTGCTCAGTAACAGATTAACAATTTTTATGTATTTGTCTTTTTAATAATCTAGCAAACTAAAACTACAATCATACTTATTTATATATGCAGTTGCTTTAAATATCTTCTAAAATTAAAGTTCCTTTCTAGTTTATTTTCTTTATTACACAAATGATTCTAGCATTTTCTGTAATGCTAAATGTTATAGTAATAAACTCCTTCAGCATCTATTTTCTGCTGTCTAAATTTCTTTATTATTTCTAAAGGACAGTTTTGTTAGTCATAAAAATTTGGTTAAAAATCTATGCCTTCCTCTACTTTAAAAATGCCATTGTGCTACCAAATATATTCCATTGTTTGTGATGAAAAACTCTGTCAATCATGATTCTCCACCCTGTTTCTATGAAGTTGGCAGCTGTAGTATATCTCTCATAAGTGGAATTATTCTAAATTTTTCTTTTTGTAATTGGTTTACTTAGTAACATCAGATTTTATCCATGTTTATGGCATGAAACAGGATTTCCTTCTGGTTTAAGTCTGAGTATTTTATTATATGAATATGAATATACTATATTTTTCTTACCAGTTATCTGTTAACAGAAATCTGGATTATTTCTGTAGACTGGGCAAATACTGCTAGAAACTTGAGTGTGAAAGTATCTCTTAAGACTCTGTTCTTAATATTCCTGGACATGTACCCAAAAAAGAATTATATTATAATTTTAGCGTTATTGATGTACATTTGATAAAGAATCACATGCACTAAAGTATGTATGCTGATGGGTTTTGAAATATGCATATAATTTTGTATGCTAAACATACCATATCCATTATTTGCTTTTGGGGAGTAACACCTAACATGAAATTGAACCTTTTAACACATTTTAGAGTCCTTTATACAGTATTGTTCATTGTAGGTAATACACTACACAGAAAATGATTCACAGAAAGACTTGGGAATAAGATTTGCTCTAGGTTTTCTGTCTCCAGGGGAGGAAGAGCACTTGTCTTGTGCATTTTCCCAACTTTCAGGTCAGGGTCAACTGTAGGGGGATGTCTGCCTCCTCTTTTGCTCTTTGCTATCCTAGGTTCTGGGTTTCATTGTTCCCTTAGCACTTAGCCTAAGTGAAATAGAAATCAGTCCTTAAGCTGGAAGTCTAAGAGGTTTGGATTAAGACTCCATTTGCCTTGGTTTTCTGCTTTCTCATCATATCAGAAGACTGAAGCCTATAGGAAAATACCTTCCCTCAATCTTTTACTCCCTGCTGTTCAGGTGTCCAAGTTCTAGCATTGTTTCAGCATCTGGGAAGGGATGAAGTAGAAATCTGGCCCTTGGAGGGCAAACTTGAGTCCATGAGACTAGGCAGAAGGTGCATTCTCTCTCTTCTCCTACCTAAGAGAGAAAACTAGTGAAAACTATTCTCCAGGCTTTGAGTTAAACTGCCTTGAAGGAAGGTTTTACAGGAACACAGCATATCTGCACTTCCCCTGAATTGGTACAACCTTTTTTTTAAAAATCCTTTTGTTGTTCCGAGTGGTATTTCTTAACTGAATTCTCAATTTTTTCTAAGAGTACTTTGGTTCAAATAGTATGGTATGATGGTTTGAATAGGTTTGGCCTCCACAAACTTATGTTTGAATGCCTGGCCTATAAGGAGTAGCACTATTAGGGACTGTGGCTTTACTGGAGTAAGTATGGTCTTATTGGAGAAAGTGTATCCCAATGGAAGCGGGCTTTGAGGCCTTATATTCATTCAAGCTATACCCACTGTGACACAGTCTCCTACTGCTGCCTTTGGATCAAGATGTAAAACTCTCATGTCCTTCTCCAGCACCACATCTGTCTCACTGTGCCATGATAATAGACTGAACCTCTAAAACTGTTAAGTCTGCCCCAATTAAATGTTTTTCTTTATAAGAGTTGCCTTCGTCATGTTATCTCTTCACAACAATGGAAACCTTAACCTAGACACATGACTATTGTGTTGTGTCTGGAGAGATCAGTGGCCAGGCTTTAAGAGTAAGACTCACTGTTTTTCAGTCTCAAGAAGATACCTTTACCCTGGATGCAGATGAATACACACCTGTGAGAACAGACAAGGTTGTAGTCTTTCCTGCCCCATTGTGTCCCAGAAGGACAGTGACCTGCCCCTCATAAATGTTCAGTGACAAGTTGTTTATTGCAGGTTTGTTTTTAAATTCCTGTGGGATGAAAGAGTAATGTGTTATCTGTCAGTTAAAAAGACAAACACTAACAACCTCTGTACTCAATATCATCCAACACATGCTATCAATAGTGGTTGATATTGTTAGGTCCAAAGGAAACTCTAGTTCCCCAGACTTCAAAAGGCAGTCCAGATATCCAGAAATGGGCTCAGCCTAGACTATAGAATGATTTCTGGCAGTTAGATAAAAGCTGGCATTCCTCAGTAAGTTGTGAAGCTACTTTCCCACTACCAAAAAACAAATTATTTCCCTTATCATTGGCAGAAGGGGCAAGTGGTACTTGTTAGCATACCAAAGAATATGCTTGCCTCCAGACTCCTTCAGTATCAGTTACATGTTATCTACATTTCAAAGCACACATTATCATCTTAGTTCTTCCCACCTCCCTTACACTCCCCTAGCTCACTGGCTTACCTATCCCCAGCTGCCCATTCTCCTTATAACCCTGCTATTTCTCTTGCTCTGCTCCTGCTCTGTTCCTGATGCTCTCATGGCCAGGTCCAATCTGCTGGCCACTTTCAGTCTGCTTTCTCCCTCTGTTCTGGACCCTTCCAGATGCCCTTGGATGTTTTTTCTCTCTACAATGAACCCTTTATTTACTATAAAGCCCTTCCCCTTAGCCATGCCATGAAGCAGTCATGCCATCAGTTTATACACTCACTATATTCCTCTAAGTTGGGTGATGCATTGTATCTCTAAATATTTACCAGAAACATATTTAAACATTTCATAAATATCTCAAAATTGGCATGTTTAAAACCTAGAATATATCTATATTATTAACTTATATGTCAATAAATATAAAAATCAAAATTATCTTTTGAAAAAAATATTTAACTGTTCCTTCAAACTCACCTAATACATCTTAATATGTAAACAAGAGATGCTTGAATATAATCCTACACCTTAACATGAACCACATATAATCCCCTTTTACTGAAGCCATCACAAAACATAATGGGACAAAAGATAAGAGCATGTAAAAATAGCTGCAGATATGAATAACATTATGAGTAAAACAAAGGGCCTAAAATGATACACCTGATAGTGCTTTAAGAATTTAAGAAAGGGGGGACTGGCTCGCAGGCTTGCAGCTGGCCGCCATCTTCCCTCGGGTCACTGCGGACTGCCTGCTGGCGGCTGGGTTCAGGTGCGTGGACAATGACTTAGCCTAGCAAGAATACCCCGCCAGGCTCTTGCTGGCCCCCAGAGTCAAAGGAGGTTGGCAGGAGGTCTGTGTACCTACAGCTCAGAGGCTATCTCTGACCGCTGGGGACTGGCTCACAGGCTTGCAGCCAGCTGCCATCTTCCCTTGGTCACTGTGGACTGCCTGCCGGCAGCTGGGTTCAGGTGCAAGGACAGAGACTTAGCCTAGCGGTCAGGCTCTTGCTCTTGCCCAGAGCCAAAGGAGGTTGGCGGGAGGTCTGTGCACCAACAGCTCGGCAGTGCACACAGAGCCAGATCAGCTTGGCAGGCAGTCTCTGCGCCAACTCACGTGGGCACCAACCTGCTGGTAGGTCTGTGCCTGGAGTACAGCCAGAGGCTGACATCTTGCCTCAGGACACCACAGACAGCTAACATGACAGAGCCCTGTGGACTGAGAGCACTATCATCTAGGTTCTAACAGCCCAACAAGGGAACTTCCGGTCCTGTAGGGAATCCAGTGGTTAGTTCAGGCCACCATTTTGGAGCTAGTGGCCTGAACAGGTCGCCATAGAGAACCAACAGAGGAGCTCAGGTAACCTAAGAACTAGCAACTAGGCAGGCCAGGAGGAGACTGCAGGAGGCCAATTGCAGGTCCAGCAGCTAGCCTGGGGAAGACTTGGATCCAGCCCAGCAGAGCTGAGGAGGTAACTGGAAGCAGAGTAACTGAAACCTCCCGGTCTCCACCTCGGGAGCTCGGACGCCCTCTACGACAGCAGCGCCAAACCCCAGGCTGACAGGAGCTTTAAACACCAACCACTAAGAACAAGACCAACTAACTCCAGAGATAAACAGATGGCAAAAGGCAAACATAGGAACGTTACTAACAAAAATCAAGGCAATATGGGAGTATCTGAACCCAACTCACCAACCACAGCAAGTCCTGGATACCCCAACACACCAGAAAAACAAGAGCTGGATTTAAAAGCACTGGTCATGATGCTGCTAGAGGAACACAAAAAAGACATAAACAAATCTCTTAAAGAAATGCAGGGGAACATCAATAGGGTAGAAGCTCTTACAATACAAACACAAAAATCACTTTAAGAACTCCAGGAGAATATGGAAAAACAGACAGAAGCCAATAAAGAGGAAATGAGAAAATCACTTAAAGAAATGCAGGAGAACTTGAACCAACAGGCAGAAGTCATGAAAGAGGAAACACAAAAATCTCTTAAAGAATTGCAAGAAAACACAAACAAACAAATGAAGGAACTGAGCAAAACCATCCAAGATCTGAACACAGAGGTAGAAACAACTAAGAAATCACAAAAGGAGGCAACTTTGGAGATAGAAAACCTAGGGAACATATCAGGGGTCGTAGATGCAAATATCAACAACAGAATACAAGAGATAGAGGTAAGAATCTCAGATGCTGAAGATACCATAGTAACCATTGACTCCACAATCAAAGAAAATGCAAAATGCAAAAGGCTTGTAACCCAAAACTTCCAGGAAACCCAGGACACAATGAGAAGACCAAACCTAAGGATTATAGGGATAGACAAGAGTGAAGATCTACAACTTAAAGGGCCAGCAAATATCTTCAACAAAATTATGGAGGAACACTTCCCCAACCTAAACAGAGAGATGCTCATGAATATACAAGAAGCCTACAGAACTCCAAACAGACTGGACCAGAACAGAAATACCTCCGTCACATAATAATCAAAACCCCAAATGTATTAAACAAAGAAAGAATATTAAAGGCAGTAAGAGAAAAAGGCCAAGTAACATATAAAGGAAGACCTATCAGAATCACACCAGACTTCTCTCCAGAAACCATGAAAGCTAGAAGATCCTGGGCAGACCTCATGTAGACCCTAAGAGAACACAAATGTCAGCCAAGACTACTATACCCAGTAAAACTCTCAATCAACATAGATGGAGAAATCAAAATATTCCATGACAGGACCAAATTTACACAATATCTTTCTACTAACCCAGCTCTACAAAGGATAATAGGAGGAAAACTCCAATACAAGGAAGGAAAGTGCACCCAAGAAAAAGCAAGACAGTAACCTTCTTCCATCAAACTCAAAGGAAGATAACTACTCAAAAACAAAAATAACATAAAAAATGTCAGGAAGTAATAATCACTATTCCTTAATATCTCTTAACATCAATGGACTCAATTCCCCAATAAAAAGACATAGACTAACAGACTGGATATGGAAACAGGACCCTACATTTTGCTGCTTACAGGAAACACACATCAGAGTCAAAGACAAACACTACCTTTGAGTAAAAGGCTGGAAGACAATTTTGCAAGCAAATGGTCGCAGGAAGCAAACTGGAATAGCCATTTTAATATCAGATAAAAGTGACTTTCAACCCAAAGTTATCAAAAGAGACACAGAAGGTCACTTCTTGCTAGTCAAAGGAAGAATCCACCAAGAAGAACTCACAATTGTAAACATCTATGCTCCAAATGTAAGGGCACCCTCATTCATAAAAGAAACTTTACTAAAGCTCAAAGCACACATTGCACCTAACACAATAATTGTGGGGACCTCAATACTACACTACCCTCAGTGGACTGATCAGGAAAACAGAAACTAAACAGGGACACGGAGAAACTCATTGAAACTTTGGACCAATTGGATTTAACAGATATATATATATAGAACATTTCATCCTAAAGCAAAAGTCTATACCTTTTTCTCAGCACCTCATGGTACCTTCTCCAAAATCGACCATATAATTGGTCACAAGACAGACCTCAACAAATATAAAAAGATCGAACTAATCTCATGCCTCCTATTGGATCACCATGGAGTAAGAGTGTTCTTCAATAGCAACAAAAACAACAGAAAATCCTCATACACGTGGAGGCTGAACAATATTCTACTCAATGATACCTTAGTCAAGGAAGAAATAAAGATATTAAAGATTTTTTAGAACTTAATGAAAATGAAGGCACAACATACCCAAATCTATGGGACACAATGAAAGCAGTGCTAAGAGGAAAACTTATAGCCCTGAGTGTCTCCAAAAAGAAACAGGAGAGAGCATATTCTAGCAACTTAATGGCACACCTGAAAGCTCTAGAACAAAATGAAGCTATTTCACCCAGAAGGAGTAGAAGACAGGAAATCATCAAACTCAGGGCTGAAATCAATCAAGTTGAAACAAAGAGAACCATACAAAGAATCAACAAAACCAGGAGCTGGCTCTTTGAGAAAATCAACAAGATAGATAAACCCCTAGCCAGACTTACTAAAGGGCACAGAGACAGTATTCAAATTAACAAAATTAGAAATGAAAAGGGAGATATAACAACAGAAACTGAGGAAATTAAAAAAATCATCAGATCCTACTACAAAAGCCTATACTCAACACAACTGGAGAATCTGGAGGAAATGGAAAATTTCTTAGACAGATACCAAATACCAAAATTAAATCAGGATCAAATAGATCATCTAAACAGACCGATAAACCCCCCCCCCCCAAAATAGAAGGAGTCATAGAAAGTCTTCCAACCAAAAAAAGCACAGGACCAGATGGTTTTAGTGCAGAATTCTAGCAGACCTTCAAAGAAGTCCAATACCAATACTCTTCAAACTATTCCACAAAATAGGAACAGAAGGAACACTACCAAACTCATTCTATGAAGCCACAATTAACCTGATACCAAAACCACACAAAGATCCAACTAAGAAAGAGAACCACAGGCCAATTTCCCTAATGAATATCGATGCAAAAATACTAAATAAAATACTTGCCAACCGAATCCAAGAACACATCAAAACGATCATTCACCATGATCAAGTTGGTTTCATCCCAGGGATGCAGGGATGGTTCAATATACAGAAATCCATCAATGTAATCCACTACATAAACAAACTCAAAGAAAAAACCACATGGTCATCTCATTGGATGCTGAAAAAGCATTTGACAAAATTCAGCATCCTTTCATGCTAAAAGTCTTGGAAAGAACAGGAATTCAAGGCCCATATCTAAACATAGTAAACACAATTTACAGCAGACCAATAGCCAACATCAAAGTAAACGGAAACTTGAAGCAATCCCACTAAAATCAGGGACTAGACAAGGCTGCCCCCTCTCACCATATCTCTTCAATATAGTAGTACTTGAGGTACTAGCTAGAGCAATTTGACAACATAAGAAAGTCAAAGGGATACAAATCAGAAAGGAAGAAGTCAAACTATCACTATTTGCAGATGATATGATAGCATACTTAAGTGACCCAAAAAACTCCACCAGAGAACTCCTACAGCTGATAAACAACTTCAGCAAAGTGGCTGGTTATAAAGTCAACTCAAGCAAATCAGTAGCCTTCCTATACTCAAAGGATAAGCAGGCTGAGAAAGAAATTAGGGAAATGACACCCTTCACAATAGCCACAAACAATATAAAGTATCTTGGTGTGACTCTAATCAAACAAGTGAAAGATTTATATGACAAAAACTTCAGGTCTCTGAAGAAGGAAATGGAAGAAGACCTCAGAAAATGGAAAAATCTTCCATGCTCGTGGGTTGGCAGGATTAATATAGTTAAAATGGCAATCTTGCCAAAAGCAATATACAGATTCAACGCAATTCCCATCAAAATTCCAACTCAGTTCTTCATAGAGTTAGACAGAGCAATTCTCAAATTCATCTGGAATAACAAAAAACCCAGGATAGCTAAAACTATCATCAACAGTAAAAGAACTTCTGGGGGAATCAATATCCCGGACCTCAAGCAATACTATAGAGCAATAGTGTTAAAAACTGCATGGTATTGATACAGTGACAGGTAAGTGGATCAATGGAAGGATTGAAGACCCAGAATTGAAGCCACAGATATATGGCCAATTGGTCTTTGATAAAGGAGCTGAAAACATCCAGTGGAAAAAAGATAGCCTTTTCAACAAATGGTGCTGGCTCAACTGGAGGTCAACATGCAGAAGAATGAGAATTGATCCACTCTTATCTCCTTATCTCCTTGCACTAACCTCAACTCCAAGTGGATCAAGGACCTCCACATCAAACCAGACACACTAAAACTAATAGAAAAGAAACTGGGGAAGACCCTTGAGGACATTGGCTCAGGGGGAAAATTCCTGAACAGAACACCAATAGTTTATGCTCTAAGATCAAGAATAGACAAATGGTACCTCATAAAATTACAAAGTTTCTGTAAGGCAAAAGACACTGTCAAAAGGATAAACTGGCAACCAACAAAGGGAAAAAATCTTCACCAACCCCACATCTGACAGAGGGCTAATATCCAATGTATACAAAGAACTCAAGAAGTTAGACCCCAGAAAACCAAATAACCCTATCCAACAGTGGGGTACAGAGCCAAACAAAGACTTTTCACCTGAAGAAATTTGGATGGCTGAGAACCACCTTAAAAAATGTTCAACATCATTAGTCATTAGAGAAATGCAAATCAAAACAACCCTGGGATTTCACTTCACACCAGTCAGAATGGCTAAGATTAAAAACTCAGAAGAGAATAGGTGTTGGCGAGGATGTGTTGAAAGAGGAACACTCCTCCACTGCTGGTGGGATTGCAAGCTGGTACAACCACTCTGGAAATCAGTCTGGAGGTTCCTCAGAAAACTGGACATGATACTTCCGGAGGACTCAGCCATACCACTCCTGGGCATATACCCAGAAAATTCCCCAGCATGCAATAAGGATACATGCTCCACTATGTTCATAGCAGCCTCATATATAATAGCCAGAAGCTGGAAAGGACCCAGATGTCCCTCAACAGAGGAATGGATACAAAAAATATTGTATATATACACAATGGGATACTATTCAGCCATTAGAAACAATGAATTCATGAAATTCTTAGAGAAATGGATGGAGCTGGAGAACATCATACTAAGTCAGGTAACCCAGTCTCAAAGAATACCCATGGTATGCACTCACTGATAAGTGGATATTAGCCTAGAATCTTGGGACACCAAAGACACAATTCACATACCAAATGATGTCTGACAAGAAGAAAAGAGTGGACACTGGTTCTGGAAAGGATCAAAGCATCAGTGTAGGGGAATACCAGAACAGGGTAGTGGAAAGGGGTGGATGAGGGAGCAGGGGGAGGGAAAAGGGCATGTGGGGCCTTTTGGGGGGTGGGGAACCAAAAAAGGAGAATGAAATGTAAATATAGTATATATCCAATAAAAAATTAAAAATAAAAGAAACTAAAAAAAAAAAAAGAGTTTAAGAAAGGTCAATTGTCTTGGCCCCTGACTTCCTCCCCTTGAAGAAAAGTTTTATTTATTTATTTATTTATTTATTTATTTATTATTTTATTTACTAACAGTTCAAATATCCTTCTTTCTGGTTTCCCTTGTGCAAAGCCCCAATCCCATTCCCCCTCCTCTTTGCCCCTATGAGGGTGTCACACACACACTCACCTACTCCAGCCTCACCCCTCTACCATCCCCCTACACTGGGGCATTAAGCCTTCATAAGACCAAGGGGCCTCCTGTCCCATTGGTGCAAGATCCTTATCTGTTTCATATGTAGTTGGAGCCATGGATCCCTCCGTATATACTCTTTGATTGGTGGTTTAGTTCCTGGGAACTCTGGGGGTGTGTGTGTCCAGTTAATTGATACTGTTGTTCTTCCTATGGGGTTGCAGTCTCCTTCAGCTCCTTCAGTCCTTCCCTTAACACTTCCATTGGGGTCCCTGTGCTCAGTCTGATGGTTGGCTGTGAGTATCTGCATCTGTATTGGTCAGGCTCTAGCAGAGCCTCTCAGAGGACCAGGCTCCTGGCAATAAGTGCTTCTTGGCATCAGCAATAGTTTCGGGCATTGGTGTCTGTAGATGGGATGGATCTCTAGCTTATGAGGTCTCTGGATAGCCTTTCCTTCAGACTCTGCCTCTTAGACAGGAACAATTCTGGGTTAAAATTTTTGAGATGGGTGGTTGGCCCCATCCCTCAACTGGGGGCTGTGCCTAACCTCTTGATATGGTCTCTACAGGTTCTGCCACCCCTTTGTTGTTTATTTTGGCTAATGTCATCCCCATTAGGTCCTGGGAGCCTCTCACTTTCCTGTCATCTGAGACTTTCCAGTAGCTACCCCAGCTCCCCATCCCCCACTGCTACATATTTCTGTTTTTCCTGACCCTCTGAACTTCTCGCCTGTTTCTTCTCATACCCAATCCTGCCCCACTTTTTCCAATCTCTCTCCCTCCCAGGTCCGTCCCTCCCTCTATCTCCTGTGATTATTTTGTTCCTTTTTCTAAGTAGGACCAAAGCATCCACACTTTGGTCATCCTTCTTGAGCTTCATATGGTCTGTGAGTCGTATTGTGAGTATTCTGAACTTTTGGGCTAATACTCACTTATCAGTGACTAAATACCATGTGTATTCTTTTGTGACTGGGTTACCTCACTTAGGATGATATTTTCTAGTTCCATCTATTTGCCTGCAAATTTCATGAAGTCATTGTTTTTAATAGCTGAGTAATACTCCATTGTGTAAATGTACCACATTTTCTGTATCCATTATTTTTGTTTTGTTCTGGTTTTTTTTTTTTTTTTTGAGACAGGGTTTCTCTATATAGCCCTGACTGTCCTGGAACTCACTCTATAGACCAGGCTAGCCTTGAACTCAGAAATCTGCCTGCCTCTGCCTCCCAAGAGCAATTCAGTCAGAAGCTGAGAGAAGCTGGATTGAATTAGCTTGAAAGATTAGATTGTACAGAGGATAGAAGCTCCTAGGCCTAGGCCTGGTGATAGAATAGAGGAGGAAATGCTCTGGCTCAGCCCAAGGCATGTGTGTGCACAGCTCAGGTACGGCTCTCATCTCATCCCTTCTGAGGAAATAAAAGCACATTTACAAATAATACAAGTATACAGTAGACAACTAATGATGCAACGCTAAGATTATCTCCTTTCTGAGATAAAAAACAAACACTTCCCTGTTCAGCGAAACAAAACTCATAATGTCCAAAACCTGTCTATCAACAGATAAATAGATAAAAATGTGAGACACAACCTGAAATATTATTTGGTCACAAAAGAAAATCCTGCCACTTGTAACACACGAATGAACCCCAGAGAACATTATAATGAATAAAAGTCAGACACAGAAGCCATAACTATGATTTCATCTTCATCTAAACATCTAAAAACACCACATTAGGGGAGAACAGTGGTTATTGAGTACTGAGGGACATAGATATATATTTGTTAAAGGGCTTCAACTCTCAGTTACAAAAGAAATCTTTGGACCTAAGTATGATATGTAATGGTAGTTAATAATATAGCATTTTATCTGACATTTGATGAGAGCAGATTTTTAAATTTTCTCACTAAGATGAACTATTAAAACCAATAGATGGTAATGTATGTTAAATATCCAGGATGGTAAACCCTTTACATAATACACATATATGAAAATCCTACTGTATACATAAAATATATAAAATTTTTATGTGCTAATTTAAAATTTTATATCCAATGAAAATATTTTGCCAGGAGGTACAGAGAAAATCTATCTTGAAAAACCAAAAAAAAGAAAATATTCTTAGATGAAGATGAAATAGACTATTTCAGATAAAAAAAAAGCAGAAGTTAACTACCAGAGGGCTGCCAGTAATATTATATTCCTTACCACATCTAAATGAACCATTGCATGAAGTTTATTTATTAACATAAATTTTACAAAATCACATTATCAATTGTTGCTATATCCATTATAGAAGAATGAAAGTAATACATAAAGATGGAGTGAATAACATAGCATTTATAAAAATATATCAAGTCCAACCAAGCTCTGGTTCTCAGAGGACTATATTAATTATGATGCAAATAAACAATGAAACCATCTCTTTTTTTTCCTGCATTAGCCAATTATGAACTATCTCAATGCTTTTGGTTTTGTGTTCCTGCAGGACCCTTTGAAACAATACCTTGTGCAAATGCTTGATCTGGATTTTTGCCTCCAGGTCGGTAGGTTCAGCCTCATAACAGTTATGTACTATGGGGGAGCACTTTATGTCGTCAGTAGTCTTTCTAATTTTTGGTTTGCCAAACCAATACGAGCGCTACAGAAAAAGAAAAGAGATCATCAACCAAAATAAGCATAAAAACTTTTGTTTTAATTTGCTGTTTCTAAAAATGTAAATCATGCCAGATAAGTGAGGGTTTGTTGTTAATCCTTCAATCAGGGCTTAGATTAGGCTAAAGAGCTCATCATGCTATGTCTTTATATTAATGAATAAATAGAAAATGTAACAAGAACAAAAAGTCTATGAAAGGGAGAAAAAGAACATAAAGTTGGGATGTTATGTAGGCAGATGGGGAGGGTCTGGGAAAGGCTGGGGGAAACCCTGTCTCGAAAAACCAAAAAAAAAAAAAAAAAAAAAAAAAAAAAACCAAAAACCAAACCAAACCAAAAACAAAATATACAGAATAAAAAAAAATAAGTTAAAAAAGGCTGGACTCTGAATAGATCTATCACAAAGGGATCAAAGATCAATACCATTCTACAAAGAAGACTAAACTAGATGGCTTCAGTAGGGAATTTTCTCAAACATTCAAACAAAAATTAACAGGTTTTATTTAACTCTTGCAAAAAACATAAGGGAATACCTCCTAATTCATTGTGAGATCGGCGTCATCCTAATACCCAAACCAGACAAACTATACATCTTATAATATATATGCAAAACTCTTCAATACCATTCCAGCAAGCTGAATCCACTAGAATATTAAAATGATTATATGTTGTTACTAAGTTTCCAACCCAGTTCCCCAGTGAAAGAAAGCTCAACTCAGAGGTTAACAAAACAAGATACAAGCCTAGACTGGGCAGGCCTCCCCACTCCACTACTCTGTTTCAATCTATATTAATCCCATACAACTTGCTGAAACTCCAGGCCCCGAGCTTCTCTCCCTGCCACCTCTCTCTCCATTTCTTCTCTCTCTCCCGTTGCTCCTCCTCCTCCTGTTTTATACCCCGTAGCTCCTCCCCTAGACTCTCTGCTCCTCCCACTTTCCTCCTGCCCAATCATTGGCTCAAGCCTTTATTTGAAAAGTTAAGGTGGGGAGAAGGTTCACAAGGCAACTCCTCATCTGCAGCCCCTCTGAGGAGTGGAATTAACATCAAAGTACCAGCCCAGGGCTATCCACAACATTTCCCCCTTTCTGTCCAATTAAAAGACTCTTTTATCTCAGACATCAATTGAGCACAATTATTACCATTTTGTAATATATAGCATACAGGATAGACCTAACACCCAGTCAATCATTTTTTAATCAATTAAGTAGTACCCCTGCCATCTATTGGAACTTAAAAGACTTATAATTCTACACCTGACTCAAGTACACTTTAGACTGTAACCCATCTGAAAACCATCCTCTCAAATCTGTATCATCTTTCTAAATGCTAACCAGCTTGGACTGGCTATAAGACTATTAGTCTTCAACCCCATCAGAAATCCAAGAATGACTAATATTACTTGAAAGTATGAGAAGCACAAAATATAGCTTCTAAAACTTAGCCAATTTATAGAGACCGCTGATCAACGGAAGAAGAAGAAACGAAGAGAAGAAAGGGGAAGAAATGAAGAGAAACGGAGAGGCAGCAGGGAGAGAAGCTCGGGGCCTGGAGAACCCGCAAGTTGTATGGGATTAATATAGATTGAAACAGAGTAGTGGAGTGGGAGGCCTGCCCAGTCTAGGCTTGTATCTTGTTTTGTTAACCACTGAGTTGAGCTTTCTTTCACCAGGGAACTGGGTTGGAAACTTAGTAGCAACAAAATGGCTGCCCAACGTATTGTTTAGAACCTAACAAACCTGAGATAAAACATTAGCTGCCTGAGAAGCCCAGAACGGCTTGGGCAGCAGAACAAAGGGTTCTGGACCAGGTAATTCATTGATATAAGAGAGATATATAGTATCTTGATACTTAAAGATGGGTAAAACAATAAAGACCATTTTGGCTCTATATGATGATATTTTGAGTGATTTGACAGGAATAGATTTAGAGGAAAAAGTCATTGGTATTGCAGTACTTATTCTCTTGATTTACTATGTCATCTCAAGAGTCCTAGACAAAAAATTCCTTGCCTTAGAAAAGAGATTACAAGTAACACTAGAACTAAAGGTTCAGGATTTCATAGGTCAAAGTAAGGCAGATGCTGCAATATTAGAATTAAAATACAAAGAGAAGGTAAGATTATGGAAGCAGTGTTTAGAACAGAAGATACAGGAAATTATAAAACAGCATGAACAACAGAAAGAGGAATTTAAAACTTGGCAATGTGGCCTAGAGGAAACACTAGAATTGGAGACCCAGGAAATTATAGAACAGAATAAGAGACAGAAGGAGGAGAATGAAGGTGTGAGACAGGAGTTAGAAAAGATGCTAGAACAAAGGATGCAGCAGTTCACAGATCAGACTGAGCAGCAGAGAGAAAAAAATGAGGATTGGAAGCTAGACTTGGACAATAACCTTTTAAAATTAATCAATCAGAATAAAATAGACAGTAGACTATCAGAATTGCAATATAAAGAAAAGATCAAAATGTGGAGGCAGAACCTTGAACAGAAAATACAGGAACTCAAGGAAAAGGAAAATACTCAGGGAGGGATAGAAGATAAAAGTAGAGAAAACCAGCCAAAAGTTATTAAAAAACAAACTTTAGTCTATCCTGTCAGTATACAACAAAGACCTCCAGATGCTAATCATCCACAGGGTTATCAGGAATTCGAATGGCAACCTGTGGACGTGTTAGATCTAAGAAAATTTAAGGAAAGTGTCACTAATTTTGGAATGCATTCGCCATTTGTGAAACAAATTCTGACTTCTTGGGCTATTGAAAATAGAATAATCCCACAAGACTGGAAGGATATGGCAAGAGCAATACTAGAACCTGCTGCTAATTTACAATGGGTCGCATGGTGGAGAGACGGAGCGAGGGAAATAGTACGAGAAAATAGAGCCAGGGGTAGAGAGGTTTCTGAAGACCAACTGCTTGGTGAGGGTTGCTTTGCTGAGGTAGAAGTGCAAGCTATATATGATGAAGAAACCCTAGCCTTGTGTCGATTGTCAGCTTTAAGGGCCTGGGACAAAGTTGCAGAATCAAGGAAAAGACTTGAGCCATTTACTCAAGCCATACAAGGTTCACAAGAAACCTTCCCTGACTTTTTACAAAGACTAACCTCAGCTGTGGAAAGGAGTATATCAGATTCCGCAGCAAGGAAGGCAATAATTGAGTCTTTAGCTTGTGAGAATGCAAATACTGAATGCAAGGAAGTAATCAGACCACTGAGGGCAAGGTCAGCATCAATAGATGAGTGGATTAGATATACAATTGATGTTGTATCTTGCCCAAATGATATGACAGTAATAGGAAAAGCTGCCACTAGACACCTAGGAATGACCCAGAATTTTAAATGTTTTAATTGTGGTGAGTGGGGTCATCTCAGAAATGAATATAGAAAAAAACAAAGTAATATCAAAAGGGGGCCTATGCCTTTTGGAATATGTCAAAGGTGTGGCAAAGGCCGGCATTTAACTAGGGAATGTAGATCGAGAACAGACAAATGGGGCAACATCCTGCCAAAAAACTCCCAGGGGGGCCTCTCGCAGGCCCCAATGCCAGACAAGGAGAGTTCTCTTCCTCAGAACAATTAAGTGTCACTGCGTCAAAAACAGATGTGCTAAGACCAGACAAGACTGAGGCAAGTTCTGTAGACAATTCAGAAAGCCTCAAAGGGACCCAAAAAAGAATATTTTGGCAAACTTCTATAGAGGATCACAGGCCAAAACTAAGAATATTAGTAAACAATATTAAGATTGAAGGAATGGTTGACACTGGAGCAGATGTCACTATTATCTCTCCAAAATCTTGGCCTGTAAGTTGGCCACTTCAAGAAGTAGATATCCAATTTCAAGGAGTTGGGACCTTATCCCAAATAAAGCAAAGCACCAGATGGCTTAAATGTATAGGACCAGAAGTTCAGGTAGGAAAATTGAGGCCATACATGGCTGATATAGCCATTAATTTATGGGGAAGAGATCTATTACAGCAGTGGAATACACAAATTAATATCCCCTCAGTCTCGGTATGTAACCATGAAACTAGTCGGGATTCTAATGAAAATCTTAAATTAGTTAAGGAATCTTATCAAAGGCAGTTGCAGACTGTCCAAGCTGTCCATAAACAAGATATAGCAATTGTGGAGAGATCAAATCAAACTCTAAAGGAGATGCTTAATAGGCAAAAAGGATCAATGAATGAGAACCCCCAAGGATAGATTACATAGTGCCTTATTAACCTTAAAATTTTTAAACACAAATGAACAAAACACCACAGCTGCTGAAAGACATTGGACTGTGGAACGAACTATTGAACTAAACCAGCCTGTTTACATTAAGGATATTCTAACATCAGAATGGAGAATGGGAAATGTGTTACGCTGGGGGAGGGGCTATGCCTATGTTTCCACAGGAAAAGAAAATCTGTGGGTCCCTTCCAAGTTGATAAAAATCAGACATGACAAAGGGAGACCTCCTGAGGACCTTGGTGACAGAGAAAACGGAGACTAATACAATCAACAAAATAGGTGATGTATATGTGGTAATGTTTATGTCTCTGTATATGGAGACAGCTCTGGAACTGGCTGAGACTAAAATGTCTATAAACAGCCATTAACACTTGTTGGGTGTTACATACCATCCTTTACGAGGACATGGATACACAGTTACATTTTAGTTTGACCAAATGATCAAGCTAATCTGAGGAAAGGCAGTCAGACGTCTTTCTTTATTGATCTTCATTGGCCAATATGTGCCTCCTGCATGCTCTGTGTGAATGTCTTTACCTGTTTACTTGTTGCTTTTAAGTTTTGTATACTACAGGGATGAAAGAAGAGAAAGACAGCCCTGAAAAGATTCACACACCAGGATGCTGAGATTTGGGACCTTCCATTCCAGCTTCACACTTGACTCTATTTCAACTACATCAAAGCTGATTCTCTTAAAGACTTGCTTCCAGAACTTTACTTGCCTCTCCAGCCTTTCAGAATGTCATGGTCAAGATGTCATCTGACACAGAGGCATGAACTTTCTCACAACATAGTGACTGGAAGGCAAACAATACCAGCTAGTTTTCAAAATTTCCCTTTGGGCCCCCAGATGGGAATTCTTTGCCCCAATTCAGCTGGAAGCAGACAGAAGACAATCATCGTCCCAGTTCATTATGTGGGGTGGATGGTTATGGTTATTTTAGGAATTATAGATATGTTATCATTTTAGGGATACGTCACAAATATAGCTTTGGTCAGGGAGGAAACTAAAGAACTTAAACTCAGGGATTTCTAACTTTCCTTTCCTCTTCTCTATCCTTCTTTCTTAGGTAAAGGAGAAGTGGGTGGAAAAGAAAAGGGGGGGATATAGTAATATCATAGAAATTATAGAAATACCCCACATCCGACAGAGGGCTAATCTCCAATGTATACAAAGAACTCAAGAGGTTAGACCCCAGAAAACCAAATAACCCTATCCAAAAATGGGGTACAGAGCTAAACAGAGTCTTTTCACCTGAAGAAATTCAGATGGCTGAGAAACACCTTAAAAATGTTCAACATCACTAGTCATTAGGGAAATGCAAATTAAAACAACCCTGAGATTTCACCTCACACCAGTCAGAATGGCTAAGATTAAAAACTCAGAAGACAACAGGTGTTGGCGAGGATGTGGAGAAAGAGGAACACTCCTCCACTGCTGGTGGGAATGCAAGCTGGTACAACCACTCTGGAAATCAGTATGGCGGTTCCTCAGAAAACTGGGCGTGATACTTCCGGAGGACCCAGCCATACCACTCCTGGGAATATACCCAGAAGATTCACCAGCATGCAATAAGGATACATGCTCCACTATGTTCATAGCAGCTTTATATATAATAGCCAGAAGCTGGAAAGAACCCAGATGTCCCTCAACAGAGGAATGGATACAAAAAATGTGGTATATATACACAATGGAGTACTATACAGCCATTAGAAACAATGAATTCATGAAATTCTTAGAGAAATGGATGGAGCTGGAGAATGTCATACTAAGTGAGGTGACCCAGTCTCAAAAGAATACCCATGGTATACAGTCACTGATAAGTGGATATTAGCCTATAAGCTTGGAACACCAAAGACACAAATCACATATCAAGTGATGTCTCACAAGAAGAAAGGAGTGGACACTGGTGCTAGAATGGACCAAAACATCATTGTGGGAGAGTACAAGAACAGTAAAGAGGGAGGGGGTAAATGCGGGAGCAGGGGGAGGGAAAAGGACATGTGGGACCTTTGGGGGTGGGGAACCAGAAAAAGGGAAATGAATTGTAAATATAGAATATATACAATAAAAAAAATCAAAAAAAAAAAAGAAAGTATAGAAATAGACAAATAGGGATTGGTGAGAAAATGTACTTTTAAGCAAAACGTTACATAGCCAGATCTTACATTGGTAGAATTCTTTATAATTGATGCAAAGTCTATTGGTTCAGAATTTAGTTGATGTAAATTTAAGGTTTTCATTGGTATGAATTTACTATTGATATAAAACTGGGATTAATATTGTTACTCCCATGTAGGCATCGTGCCTATATAACACATTTAAGAATACAAGGCTTAGACCCAGTCCTTCTATAACTGCTAGTATAAACTGTTTTTAGATGATTAAGTAATACAAGTTAAGGGCCAGATAGCAAACTCGTGGTTATGAATTAGTTAAAAGAGTGTTCCTGAGCCATTTTGATTAGAAACAGCTGAGAATAGTCAAGGCTTAATAGTTCAGAGATGTCTTAGGTAGACAAACGGTCTTCAAAGGTGTCAGAAGTCCACAGAATATGTTTATTGACATTTCTTTATTAAAGATCATTTGACTAGAGACCTGTCTGCTCCTGACAGCACCCCTTTCTTGAATTCAAAGAAGAACTTGAGCATCAGTGGAGTTGCTTCAGTTGTGGTGAGACAGTCACCAGGCAAGAATTGCCTCATTTCATCTACAGACAAATACTGTCCAAAAAAAAGGACACACTGCGGAATAGTCGACTGATAATCTCTGCCAAGACAGAATAATCAGCCCTTCAAAATTCTGCATTACCAAGGTCTGTCAGATGATCCTGGGCCAGAAGACTGAGACTGATGCTCCAACGTTTTGGTGTATAGGGCCTGTCCAGGTGATCAGCGGTCTCTATAAATTGGCTAAGTTTTAGAAGCTATATTTTGTGCTTCTCATACTTTCAAGTAATATTAGTCATTCTTGGATTTCTGATGGGGTTGAAGACTAATAGTCTTATAGCCAGTCCAAGCTGGTTAGCATTTAGAAAGATAATACAGATTTGAGAGGATGGTTTTCAGATGGGTTACAGTCTAAAGTGTATTTGAGTCAGGTGTAGAATTATAAGTCTTTTAAGTTCCAATAGATGACAGGGGTACTACTTAATTGATTAAAAAATGATTGACTGGGTGTTAGGTCTATCCTGTATGCTATATATTACAAAATGGTAATAATTGTGCTCAATTGATGTCTGAGATAAAAGAGTCTTTTAATTGGACAGAAAGGGGGAAATGTGGATAGCCCTGGGCTGGTACTTTGATGTTAATTCCACTCCTCAGAGGGGCTGCAGATGAGGAGTTGCCTTGTGAACCTTCTCCCCACCTTAACTTTTCAAATAAAGGCTTGAGCCAATGATTGGGCCAGAGGAAAGTGGGAGGAGCAGAGTCTAGGGGAGGAGCTACGGGGTATAAAACAGGAGGAGGAGGAGCAACGGAAGAAGAAGAAACGAAGAGAAGAAAGGGGAAGAAATGAGGAGAAACGGAAAAAGAAATGGAGAGGCAGCAGGGAGAGAAGCTCGGGGCCTGGAGATTCAGCAAGTTGTATGGGATTAATATAGATTGAAACAGAGTAGTGGAGTGGGAGTCCTGCCCAGTCTAGGCTTGTAGCTTGTTTTGTTTACCTCTGAGTTGAGCTTTCTTTCACCAGGGAACTGGGTTGGAAACATAGTAGCAACAATTATATACCATTCCAAAGTGAAATGTATTGCAGGAATGGTTCAAGATACTATAATCAATCACTGTAATATAATACCAATCATAGGATCATTTCAATTCTTGCATGATAAAAATCTTTGAAATCTAGAAACATAAAAGTGTTTCCATAAAAAACTATCAAAACTCCAAACTTATAGATAACAATACTCAATACTCAGTGATGAAACTTTGCTTCTTAAACCATGAAGAAGCTTGTGATGTCGGCCTGAAAGAGGGGACACATTGGAGGCAGGTTAGAGGCACTGCCATGACCTGTACCAACGAGGGAGAGTTTGTCTGGCAGAAGAACATGAAAAAGCAGTGTGACTCAGGTAAGGGAAATCACTGAGGTGATGGGCTCTGGGGCTGCCTGTAAGCAGAGGGATTCCAGATCATGCGGCAGAAGCAGAAATAGGCAACCAAGAGGCAGGAACCCAAGCTGCTTTGTGGCTTCCTGTCCACTACACCCTTGTGCCTGAGCCAGTCCCACAATGGTTGAGTTTCTTCCTGTAGCACTTTGCTTTCTTTTAGGGAGGGGGTGCATGGACAGAGGGCAGATATGGAGGGGTGGGGATGAGTGGGATTGGGGAAAACGATCTGAAATTCACAAAGAATCAATAATAAAAAGGAATACAATGAAGCGTAAAGAATAATTTGCAGAATGGGAGAGAATATTTGCAAATCATATCAAAGAAGGGTTTAGCACATTAGATACATAAAAAAGCAAATAACTGGCCTCGGGACACCGCGGACTGCTGGCGGCTGGGGTCAGGTGCGTGGACAGAGACCTAGCTTAGCATAGACTACCCCATCAGGCTCTTGCCGGCGCCCAGGGCCAGGGGAGCTCGGTCGGAGGTCTGTGCACCTACAGCTAGGTAACTGTGGCTGACTGCTGGGGACCGGTTCATTGTGATGGCAGCGAGGCTGCCATCTTGCCTCGGGTCACTGAGGACTGCTGGCGGCTGGGGTCAAGTGCGTGGACTGAGACCTAGCCTAGCATAGACTACCCCGTCAGGCTCTTGCCTGTGCACAAAGCCAGAGGATCTCAGCGGGAGATCTGGGCACCTACAGCTCAGCTGTTGCTGAAGGCTGGGGTCCGGCTCTCTGGGCTTGCAGCGAGGCCGTCATCTTACCTCACGTCACTGTGGACGACTGGCAGCTGGGGTCAGGAGCACGGATGCCCTCTACTACAGCAGCGCCAAACGCCAGGCTCACAGGAGCTTCAAACTCCAACCAGTAACAATAAGACCAACTAACTCCAGAGATAAACAGATGGCAAAAGGTAAATGTAGGAATGTTACTAACAGAAATCAAGGCAATATGGCACCATCTGAACCCAATTCGCCAAACACAGCAAATCCTGGATACCCCAACACACCAGAAAAACAAGAGTTGGATATAAAAGCACTGGTCATGATGCTGCTAGAGGAACACAAAAAAGACATAAACAAATCTCTTAAAGAAATGTAGGGGAACATGAATAGGATAGAAGCGCTTACAATGCAAACACAAAAATCACTTAACTCCAGGAGAATATGGATCAACAGACACAAGCCAATAAGGAGGAAATGAAAAAAATCACTTAAAGAAATGCAGGAGAAATGGAGTCAACAGGCAGAAGTCATGAAAGAGGAAACACAAAAATCTCTTAAAGAGTTGCAAGAAAACACAAACAAACAAGTCAAGAACTGAGCAAAACCATCCAAGATATGAACACAGAGGTACAAACAACTAAGAAATCACAAAGGGAGACAACTTTGGAGATAGAAAACCTTGGAAAGAAATCAGGGGTTGCATGTGAGACCTTTGGGGAATGGGGAACCAGAAAAAGGGAAATGAAATGTAAATATAGAATATATCCAATAAAAATAAATAAATAAACAAGTAAATAAGTAAATAAATAAATAAATAAATAAAAGCAAATAACTATTACTGAATGGGCATAAGAGCTGAATATATGTTTCCATAATAAGACATCTAAAGGCTAATAAGCACATAAATGTCATACCTATGATTTGTTATCAGGAAATTCAATTAAATGTCACATAAAAATTTATGAGGGTAACTACCATAAAAGGAATGTATGAGTGAGAGAATGGAACCTTAATACTTTACTGGGAGGGCTGATATACTCAAAATAGCTTAAAAAGTCATATCCTCAATAGAATACAATAAATATGTCCTACAGTCAGATGTGCAATATTATGCAGCCAAAAGAGGATAAGTAAAGATGAATTCATACTGACACTTTTAAAACTGTAAGTGCTATGACTGTAGCCCAATGATGTAGTCCCTTAGATTAGAGGGTTGGAAACCAAAGGAAACTCATATCAGATTAATGTGTGGTGCTTTATTAGATTCTAAAAGAGAGAGAACCAAATAATTCTGGTATCTAAACTTCAGCACTTGGTCCCTTTCATGAATACACGTATAAAACTACTTAAAGGAGCATCTACAAATAGGTGATTATTATGACTGCATTTTTACACCCTTTGGGTGAATAAATTTATAGAAAAGCAAGCAAATTATAGGTCCCTGAAATATAAAAAACAAGGAGATGACTTCTTTTTATATCATAGTTTTAGTTCTCGAGAATGAAAAACTGAGTCGTGGGGTGAAGGCTGTATATTGTGACTATACACTGTAAATATGCTAAGTATTAGTGACTTCATTTTATAATTGCTAATTTAATGTCATATGTATTTCACTAAAAAATGAAGATTTCTAAGAACTAAGAAACAACTTGGCTTGGTTTACTCTTCCTGAAGAACAAAGCTGTAATATATTTTCAGGTATAATACTCTACAGCCAAATTATCTACAGTTTTAATCTCCAGTACTAAGAAAAACCTGTTAGTAGTTGTCAGGGTAAAGGACTGACTGAATTTTAGAGAATGAGCTTGGAGTCCTGGCTCACTGCACTTGGCCATGGCATCTCTACTGTGACCATGCAACACTATACAGACATTTGAGGGATAAGAAGCAGGCACTTTTCTACTTCATGCAAATTACTTGTTAGTTCTGCTGAAAGGGACCAAGTGTTGAAGCTTAGATAAAGGAGTTATTTAGTTCTCTCTTTGCTAGAATCTAATAAAGTACCTCATGTTAATCTGGTGTGAGTTCCCTTTGGTTCCCAACTCTCTCATCTAAGGGACTAACTATATTGTCAGGCTACAGAGGGGTCATAGCACTTTTAAAAGTTTCAGTGTTCTAGCCATACATGTTATGCAACTACATACACAGCAGAATTTATGGCAATCAAGAAATTCATGGTGTCTCAGTATCACTGGTATATAGACTAGGCTGATCTATATTTGGCTTTTAAATTTGATTACATTTATGAAGTAGGCTTATAAAACTTATTAGCATTTGGAACAACAGCAACATTAAAAATGGAAGTGGGAAGATCAAAGAGTTGAAGGAGAGGAAACCATAATCAGAATATATTGTATGAAAAAATCTATTTTCAGTAAAAGAAAAATAGAAAGAAAAAACTCACCATAAGGAAAAAGTACCATGGTTGAGGCACAGCACACTGTCCAGGAAAGACAGCTTCTACATACCAGGTAACAAGGCTGTATATGAAAGCATCAAACAGAAGCATTCCAAGCATACAGCCAAAGTTGAGGTTATCCTCAAGATTGGCTGGTGTCCAAAGGTTGCGCCATTTAACACCAATCTCTGAAATAAAAGGGAGACATTGGGCATGGGTGAAATCTCTGCAACTTGGTATTCTGCACTGTGAGTTACCCTTAGCAACTATATTACTACAGAACAAGGTAGTTACATTTCTCACTTTTTTCTTCAAAACCTTTAAAAACAATAGGAAATGATTTAAATTGAATGAATAACAGAAACAAAGAACAGTCCAGGAACAAGGAAGGAATAGACTTAGTAGAATCTGGGTTGTTTCCCCTCAAGAGTTTCTTTCTTTCCAGAAAAACAATCACAAGAATGGCCAAATGTGTAAACTATGCCCTCCAGTGCTGAAGCTGAGTGACTACAGACAGAAGAAACCAAGGAGTTCTGCTGCGCTCACTAATAGGACTGCAAAAAGAAAGTCAGCAAAGGAAGAAAAATGCCTTTCATTTCCTGTGTTGGTCACAGGAGAGGGATGAGGGTTTGCAGAGAGCATGCCTCAAGAGTCAAGACTTAAAAAGGACAACACTTCAGGAAGCTCATCTGTTCTTCACCTTTGCCCTTTCCCCCTCAACAACAACCATGAACACTAGGTATTTTAAGAGAAAGGGTAATAATATGAAAATATATTCTGTGGAAAAAATGATTATCAAAATTTAATCAATTTTGAGAGGCAATAAACAATAAATTGGAGATCACAGGAAAATACAAGTCAAAATATACACCACAGGAAAATTTCTGTAAGCTCAAGTCCTCCTGCCTCAAACTAAGTAGAGTTCCTGAAAGATAAAGTTGATAATAGAGAAAAGAGACAATAACTAATGTAAAAATGATAAACCTGATAAAAATAATTAGGAAACTAAATGGTTGTCTTCTTCCACTATAATAAGCCAATGAAAATAAGGACCTTGATGAAGTAAGATGGATTGTTAATGTTTCCTGAAAAATAACAATTACAGAAGTATCTACAAATAACATACACAGTCATCTGATTGACTACTTATTGGAAGTTTATTTTTTTAATGGAATATTTTCTTTATTTACATTTCAAATGTAATCCCTTCTCTAGTTTCCCTTCTAGAATCCTTCTATCACACCCTCCTCCCCCTGCTTCTATGAGGGTGCTCCTCCATCCATTCCTGCCTCCTTGCCCTGGCATTCCCTTACACTGGGGTATCGGGCCTTCACAGAACCAAGGGTCTCCCCCCCACACCCCGTTTTAATGCCAGACAAGGCCATCCTCTGCTATATATGTGGCTGGAGCCATGGATCCCTTCATGTGTATTCTTTGGTTGGTGGTTTAGTCCCTGGGAAGTCTGGGGGTCTGGTTGGTAGATATTGTTGTTCTTAACAGCACACCTGAAAGCTCTGGAACAAAAAGAAGCAAATACACTCAAGAGGAGTAGATGGCAGGATATAATCAAACTCAGGGCTGAAATCAACCAAGTAGAAACAAAAAGAACTATACAAAGAATCAACCAAACCAGGAGCTGGTTCTTTGAGAAAAATCAACAAGATAGATAAAAACTTAGCCAGACTAATCAGAGGACACAAAAACAATATCCAAATTAACAAAATCAGAAATGAAAAGGGAGATATCACAACAGATCAGGGAAAATTAAAAAAAAATCATCAAGTTCTACTACAAAAGCTTATTGGAAGGTTTTAATCAAAGTTGAGGTCATTAAGTATTCTTAACACATTAACTGAAAAACAGCAAAGATTTCACTAAGTCCTGATGATAGTTTTCATAGAACTTCATGTAACTGGTCCTAAAATTCAAGATGTAACCTGAATGATTAAAGAACAGCAAAAGTGGACAATAGTAAGACATTAAAAATTACATGCTCCCTATGTTCATAGTAGCCTTATTTATAATAGCCAGAAGCTGGAAACAATGGAGATGTCCCTCAACAGAGGAATAAATATAGAAAATGTGGTAACTGACACAATGGAGTACTACTCAGCTATTAAAAACAATGACTTCGTGAAATTTGCAGGCAAATAGATGAAACTAGAAAATATCATCTTGAGTGTGGTAACCTAATCACAAAAGAATCACACCTGATACATACTCATTTATAAGTGGATATTAGGCAAAAGCTTGGAATTTCCATGATACAGCTCACAGACTATATGTGAAGCTCAAGAAGAAGGAAATGTAGGTGCTACAGTCCTGCTTAGAAGGAGGTAGAGGGAAGGAGGGATCTGGGAGGTAGAGAGGAGGGGGAGAGACAGAGGAGAAGGGAAAAAGGTGGCATGGTTCAGGTACGGGAGGAGATGGGGAGAAGTACAGAGAAAATGAATGGAGGTATGTAGCAGTGGGGGATGGGGAACTGGGTGTAGCCACTAGAAAGTCCCAGATGCCAGGAAAGCAAGAGGTTCCCAGGCCCCAGTGGAGATGACATTAGCTGAAATACCCAACAAAAGGAAGAGAGAACCAGTAGAGACCACATTCAGAGGTTAGGCATGGCCCCCAGTTGAGGGATGGGGCCGCCCGCACTTCTGAATTTTTAACCCAGAATTGGTCCTGTCTAAAGGAAATGCAGGGACAAAGAGTGGAGCAGAGACTGAAGGAAAGGCCATCCAGAGACTGCCCCACCTGGGGATCCATCCCATCTGCAGACGCCAAACCCAGACACTATTGCTGATGCCAAGAACTGCTTGCTGACAGCAACCTGGTATAGTTGTCCCCTGAGAGGCTCTGCCAGAGCCTGATTAATATAGATGGAGATGCTCTCAGCCAACCAGCATGCGGACCCTGATAGAGGAGTTAGGGGAAGAACTGAAGGAGCTGAAGGGGTTTGCATATCAACAATATCAAGCAACCAGACCCCCAGAGCTCCCAGGGACTAAACCACCAACCAAAGAGTACACATGGAACAACCCGTAGCTCCAGCTGCACATATAGCAGAGGACTGCCTAATCTGGCATCAGTGAGTGCGGAGCTCCTTGTTCCTGGGGAGGCTTGATGCCCCAGCACAGGAATGCTAGGGCGATGAAGTGGGAGTGGGTGGGTGGGGAAGCTCCCTCATAGAAGCAGGGGGAAGGGAGATATGGGATAGAGGGTTTTTAGAAGGGAATCCAGGAAGGGGGATAACATTTGAAATATAATTAAACAAAATAACCAATAAAAAACATTGGTAGGTGGTTGGTGTGTTACTCCCTACACCCCCTACACTATGTCGACAGAGGCAGGTGGATCTCTGTTGGTCTAAGACCAGCCTGGATTACATAGTAAGTCTTAGGCCAGCCAGAGATAATAGTGAAATCCTATCTCAAAAACAAAACAAAACAAAAACAAAACCAACCAAACAAATGAACAAAAACCCAAAACCAAACAACCCCTCCAAACCCAAAGACTAGTATCAAGTTATAAAATTCTTGTGGTATTGGCATTAAAAGATTCTTTAAAAAGATTAGTAGATTATATTTGGAATCACCTATTTGATAGCTATCTTAGTCAGGGTTTCTATTCCTGCACAAACATCATGACCATGAAGCAAGTCGGGGGAGGAAAGGGTTTATTTAGCTTCCACTTCCATGCTGCTGTTCATCACTAAAGGAAGTCAGGACTGGAACTCAAGCAGGTCAAGAAGCAGGAGCAGATGCAGAGGCCATGGAGGGATGTTTCTTACTGGCTTGCTTTCTTTGGCTTGCTCAGCCTGCTCCCTTATAGAACCAAAGAATACCAGCCCAGGGATGGTACCACACACAAGCCCCTCTCCCCTTGATCACTAATTGAGAAAATGCTCCACAGTTGGATCTCATGGAGGCACTTCCCCAACTGAAGCTCCTTTCTCTGTGATAACTCCAGCCTGTGTTAAGTTGACACATACAACCAGCCAGTACAATAGCTACTGTAATATAAAGCTATGTAAGTACGTTATGAGACAGGACTTTTATCGCTTAGCCATTTAAAAAATAATCCAGAGTCCTGCTATGTTGTTCAGGATAGTCTTAAACTCTTAGACTCAAGTTCCATCTCAACCTGCTAAGTAGCTAGGATATAAGCAATGTCTCCTTGCTCGGTGTAAGTTGTTAGCACTTTTGCAAGTGGGAATTTATTCTGCAGATTAATATGCACAGATGACCACATATACAAACCATAAACCGCCTAAACATGAACAAGAAGTGGTTGATTATGGGCAAACACTAAGCAATGTTACAAAAGAGTAACAGTATAGCCTTGGGGAAAAAGTCATGATTTTAATATTTTTAGAGAATAAAAATAATAGAAGTTCTAAAATGATTTTATTTGACAGTGTAAGTTCATAGAAAAAAGATGGAAGAATTCGAGCCTTTTCTTTTAAATTTTTGCTCATTCTTTGGTAATTTTATACACAAATACATGCATTTAGGACAAATTCACTCCTTGTTCCCCATCTTTACCTCATTCGACTTCTTCCCCATCTATCTCTCAACTTCATGTCGTTTTTTTTTTTTTTAACTCTTGAAACCAACTAGTGCTGTCTGCACATGCATGTGTGTAGGGCAACATGGGCAACTTACCATAGGCTACAGTGCTCAAGAAGCTAACTCCCCCACCCGCCTGCTAACTGCCAATAGCTTACCAGCTAGGTGTGGGAGCTTTATATTTTTCAATTTTACATAAGCACATATAATAAGCAAATTTGGGGGAAATATAACATTTTCTTACCTTCTCATCTCCTATTTACCTAGTTTCCTAAGAATTGAATCAACAATACCAATACCTACCTTGTATTTCCAACTTGATTAAATTATTAATCCCCATGGCCAAAGCAATATTTGCACTCAGACAGGCAGTTATCTTGGTAGTAAGGTTCAACATCCCATAGTATTCTGAGATGAAGTTATAGGGAAAGAAACTGGCAAAAAATAGGAGGTTTCCAGCAGAAGCGGCTAAACGAGCTTCAAATAAGAAATTACAATTAACTTTTTATACTTTTAATTTAATGAAGTTGAATATACTTCCATTCTTATCTATGAAACTGGACAAAATAACTGAACATGTAGATAATTACTCAATACTGGATGTTGTTAATCTCATAAGCATGGGATTTTGTTATGCTAAATCTGCTCTTTTCTGAGCAGAAGTAGAGGGAGAATGGACCTGAGGAAAAGGGGAGCTATGGGGAAACTAGGAGGAGTGGAAGGGGCGGGACTGTGGTTAAGACGTACTGTATGAGAGAAGAATTAAAAATAAAAACAATTCTCATCAAAATATTAATAGAATATAAAATCAGTGTTAGTGAAGAAAGTAAAAAAAAAAAATCAATAAAGCTGCAGGGTACCACTTCCCAACATCACTGTCATTCAGGGAAGGCAGCAGCATACTCAATGGGGAAATTTTTCATTAGCTGCACATCCAATAGAGAACTAACATCCAAAATATATAAAGACCTTAAAAAAAACCTAGGTATCAAGAAAACAAATGAAGTAGAGATCTAAACAGAATTCTCAAAAGAGGAACCTCAAATGGTCAAGAAACAGTTATGTTCTGCATACCTAACCATTAGGGAAATGCAAAACAAAACTATTTTGAGATTACCATCTTAAACCTGTCAAAATGGCTAAGATCAATAAAACAACTGACAGCTTATGCTAGTGAGGATATAGTAAGGGGAATACTCATCCATTGCTGGTGGGAGTATAAACATATGCAGCCATGGTGGAAATCAGGTGGCAGCTTCTTAGAAAGGTGGGAATTGGTCTACCTCAAGATCTAGCTGCTTCACCACTGGGACATTTGCTCAACCACATTCATTGCTCCTCTAATCAGAATAACCAGAAATTGGAAATGAGAGGTACCCTTCAACACATGAGTGGATAAAGGAAATGTGCTATTTTTACAAAAAATGAAGTGTTACTCTTAGCAACAACAACAATAAAAAACAAGAAAAAGAAAAAAGAATAAAGAAAGGAATTTGCAGGTAAATGGATGAAACTAGAAAACACCACCCTGAGTGAAGAAATGTACACCTAGAAATGCAAATATGGTATGTATTTGTATATATGTGGATATTATTTGCTAAAAAGGTCTTTAATACACAAGCTAAAATCCATAGAACAACAGAGGCTAGGTATAGAGTAATGGAGTAAGGAATACAGATAGATCTCATTAAGAAAGGGAAATAAAATAGACAGTTACATATGGGGCTTGGGGACTGGAATGGGAAGATCAAGTGGGAAGGAATGGGGAATGAAGAGGGAGATGGAGGAGGGGAATATGAGGAAAGACAGCCAAAAGTAAGCCAAAAAGTCATTTGAGGGGGAGTATGCAAACCTAATGCAGTGGAAGCTTTCTAAAGTATATACATATATGAAGGTTGTAGTTTCTGAGCAGCACTCCACAAAAGCTGCTGTGCCACAAAAGCTGTCAAAATGGCAGCAGGCCCCTCTTTCCTACCACAGCCTACTTCTACAGTAAAATGTCCTACAGGAGCTGTCCAAAATGGCAGTTCCTGTCAAAATTGTGGCACCACAACATCCCAGCCAGCCTTCCAACTTCACAAGAGATGTAAGAACTATTTCCTGCCTCAGTAGGAGGAGCCCCCCCCCCAGGAACTGCCCACAGTGGCCACATCTTTCCTGCTTCAGTCTACTGACAGCATGAGGAGCTGTCCTGGTGGTGACAATTTCTTTCCTGCCACACTTTACAGCTTTCATGAACCACACAGCAGGAGCTGTCCTACAGAAGCCGTCCACAGTGACAGCACCTCCTCTCCAACCTTCCCCCAGCCCCGCCACCCACACCAGCAGTCCCACAGAAATGGCACCTCAGCAAAAGAGGGCTGCAGCAGGAAGGATTTCCTACCCAAATCCACAGACCTGGTGCAGTGAAAAAGAGGTGAAAAAATGCCACCAATCCCCAAGTAGAAAAACTCACCAATCACAAAGTGCCCCCAACCCAGCTCAGGACTTGAACAATGCACATTCTGGAAATCTGTCCTGAGAAGCTCTGCACCCTCAGAAATTCTATACAAGCACTGCCCCTTTGTCCAGTTTCCTGCTGCCCCCTTCCAGGAGTAGAAGGAAGCCATCCCTAAATTTGCCTCTCCACATCCTGGACCCTCCAATAAACCTCTTTCATGAAATTTCCTGCCTGGTGTGACTCTCTCATCAGAAGACAAGAAAAAAAAAAAAAAAAGAAGCAATGAAGAGAAAAGCAAAGAGGAGGAGCAGAGGCTAAGGCTCCCGAGTCCTGAGCTCAGCTAGGGATAACATCCCCTTAGAGCTGCCATGCCACTGCTGAGGAGGAGGCTTTCTCTTAGAGCTATGTTGTTCCTGGGCTCCCATGTCCCATGATGCCTTTCCACTGGGGCACTGTCTCACCTCTGAGCTGTGTGGTTCCTGAGTTCCTGTGTTTCAGGATGCCCTTCCCTTGTGTCCTGCCTTGCAAGATATGCTAGTGGCAATGGTGTCACAGAGCTTATGGGAATATCCAACCAATATCTGGTTTGATTCACTTTATCATATGGAACCCATACTTGACATTGTCTTGTTGACCAAGAATCTAAGACTAGATAGCACAGGGATCTAAGATAAACCCGGCTACTATTCTTTTCTAAAAAAAAAAGTAGCAAAATAATGACTCCTAATGATACTCTGCTATACTCAGAGATTAGTGTCTTCCCTGCTCTGCCATCATCAGAGAAGCTTCTTCCTGCAGCAGCTGTGAACAAATGCAGAGGCTAACAGACAGACATTTTGAAAAGAATGAGAGACTTTTGAACACTCAGCCCTAAATGACATGTCTCCATCAAATCCCTCACCTCAGGGCTCAGGAAACCCTGTAGAAGAGGAGGTAGAAGGAGTGTAAGTGCCAGAGGTGATGATTTGACACATATAAACACACAGACTGAGGCAGCATGCACAGGGCCTGCATGGGTCTGCACCAGATGGTGTCCTGGAGCTGAATGGAGAAGTGGGTACAAGCCTTTATCTCTAACTCATAAGCAACCTTCAACTGAAAACCACTTGCAAATAAAAATTTAGTTTCCTACAAAAGAGTCTATGGGGGAGACAAACTACTCTTAAGGATAGGTGGTATGCCCAGCAGTGGATGACCGATAGAAAACAAACTCAATGGCATCTTTGGAGGTTCCTTTTCTCATAATGTCATGTCAGGGCTCTTCCTTTTTATCTTACTGTTTTTTAAATTTCATTTATATATACTTTTTCTTCTGTCTTTGTATCTTATATCCATTTGCATATATATTATGGCTTCCTGTTTAGTTTTATCTACGGGCTTCCTGAATGTGCAAATGATCGGGTCTCTGTTTCTTCTCCAGGGCTCTTTTCCTTCTGTTTGTTTTGTCCTACTCCAATGTATTAGTTTAAGTTTTACCTCATCATATTTTATCTTATTATCATCTCTTAGAAGCCTGTTTGCTTTCTAATGAGAGAGGAAAAGGGTGTTGATCCAGAGGGAGGAGTAGAGGGAGGAACCGCCATAGTTAGGATGCAGTATGTGAGAATAAAAGTCAATTAAAAACATAAACAGCAGTTGAGTACATTGGAAAGCTCAGAAAAGCAGTAAAAGATTTATTGGTTCAGAAACTAGCAAAAAGAAATACAGTTCTTTGTCTTTTTTGCTTGCTTGTTTTTGAGTACATAATCCTAGATATTAATCTTCTGTCTGATGAACATCTGACAAACATCCCCAACTCTGTATTTTCCCTTTATGCTATGGCTTTTGCTCTGCAGACTTACTTTTACTGAAGAACGTGCTAACCATAAAGGCAAAGCATATGGATGCGATGGCATAACATGTAAGAAAGACAAAGATGAAACTACAGTCACTGTAGCGCAAGATTGGCTCCTCTACAATCTACAATGAAACAATCATGACATCAGGCAGGTCCACTATAACTAGTGTCACATAAACACATCACCACACTAAGCTGGTGAGACTCAAAGACAGGAAGTTAAAGTCTTGCTGAGAGGCTCAGCAGCATCTCAGTTTTCTAGTAAGGTCAAAACAAAACCAAAAACCAATTGATTCTACTGTAAAGCTGAGAACAGTAAGTCCACAGCATGATATCTCTCCTTTCACTGGACTGTGCAGCAGACTCAACTCACTGAAACTCATTGAAACAGAGTAGATATTTGTCATATGTATATTTACAACAACTGAAATATAGCTTGGATGACTATAGAATTTAATTATTTTTAAGAAGACAGTTTAAATAAAAACTATAGTATTGTCAAATATAGTATATATTTTCATAAAAAACCTTAATGTCAGAACTGGGATGTACAGAAAAACAAAACACACTAGAGTTTAAAATAAAAACAAAACATTATTTTAAAAATTGTTATATGGCAAAAGACTTTTAAAGACCTCAGCTAAACGTATCACCAAAAGAATTTTGTCTGTTTCTCCTTATGTTTTTTTTTAAAAAAAGTCTTCTGTAGCTAGTAAAAATTTAATATTATATAGGCAATTAATTATATAACTATTAGACAGCATGAAACTGGATACATGCCTGGACAAAGAGTAATATACATATCATAAGGATAATGATGACATATAAAGGGAAGAACGTGAAGAAATAACCAATCCAGATGATCCAATTTCTAAGCCCCATGATGAGCTGGTACTCCTGTAGGACAGTCAACACAACGATTATATAAGCATTATATATGTCTGGCAATTCATGGTGCCTTCACACACCACTTTTGAATTTTTACTACAAAGTCTATAAAAATGGTTAATGTATCGCCACTTTAAGAATGAGAAAAATCAAGACTTAGAATTCTATCAAAATTATACAGAAAGCAAGTCCATACTTCTCTTAAAATATATGTTTTTCTGAGTTCAGAGATCTTTTTCAATACTACATCTTGGATTTACAAAATGAAAAACATTTTAAATTATTATTTTAAAATTTATTTTATGAGTTTTCCCACACATCTTTAGTGTTATTTATGCCCTTTACCCCTTATCCTTATGTAAATATACATATGTAAGAGTGTGTGTTTGTGTATATGTATACACACATTTATGCAATATTTATCTTTGTATTCTCTGAGCTTCGTGCATCTGAGTTTTAATATATATTATTAATTTTGGAAACATTTCCAAGTATATTTAATTCCCTTTGCTTTGTTTTCTCAAGTTTCAGAATCCAATTTTATGTGTAACATCATTTGATATTGCTTTATACTTTCTGAATGTTTTCATCTGGAACTGCACATTTCCATCTATGCTTCAGTTTGTGTAATTCTGTCTTGTGCTCATTTTTTTTTTAGTTTTTTCCTCATTTTACATTTCTACTAATAAACTTGTTAAAGGCATTCCTAAGTACCGTTGAGATATATTATTTTGAAAACTTCATTTATGAGGATACGTAAAACTGTTTTCATGCAAGTATAAAGTATGCTTTGACTACTTCTATGTCTTTACTATAGTGCAACAAAAGCACATTCTAAGTATATCTATTTGTAAACTCTATGATTCCAGTGAGTCTGAGAAAATAAGATTGCTGTGCAGAGTTCTGGGGCTGGAGAGATGGCTCAGCAGGCGATGCCTGCTTGCCATGCCTCACAAGCATAACAACTTGAATTTGACCCCTAATACTAACATGATAGAGGGAATTGACTCTGCACATGTGGGTGGTATATATACTAAATAAAAATGTGAAAAGCACCTACAAACCCCCAAGAATTTTGGATAATTCAATATTTACAGAGCTTAGAATATTAACCACAATTAAACTACCTGTCTGATATTTCCAACATCCATGTATCTTTAATTTTCTTGAGAATTTCATATATGAATATTGTATTTACATAATTTTTATTCCTTCTTTCCTCTCTAGCTCCTCCTGTGTCTAACTCTATTTCCTCTGAAATTCATGACTACTTTATTTTTGCCATATGAACACACACACAAACACACATGGACACACACACACATGGACGAAGAAACACACACACAGACACACACCCTACTGAGTACATTCAGTTGTTGCTCAGATGTAAAGGTATTTAGGGCAGAGCACTTGAGACTGGATATCTTAGCAGTCATTTGATTGAATGAGACTCTTCATCTAGGTGTAGGATTTTATGAACTTCCCCTGTGTTCAACATCTTTTTCTTAGCTAAGTCTAGTACTGATGATCAATTTGCTTCTTTGGATTGTTTTCCCATTTGTTGCTTCTTTATTTAACAATTTTTTGTTATTGTTGAGAACTTGAACATTGTGAAAGTAAATGGACTCTGATGTTAATGGACCACTAGGTATTGGAACTTATGTTAATTTATCCCTGACTGGGTTGTACTTGAAATTCATTGCTGCTCTAGGTATAAAAGATTTCAAGTTCACCTAGTAATTTTTTATGTCCACCTCCTAGAAAATTAGAGTTTTCTTTTATGTTGCTTTCCTGTTTAAATTTGTTTCTGAAGCCTTTCCAGCTTGGGAAATTGGTAAGTATCATCAGGACCCATGTCTATACTTAGGTCTCCTGCTGCTCTGCTGGAATGTAACTATTATCCAGCAATGCTGACCTCCTACTTTCCAAAAGATATCCATAGGCTCTCTCTCTGTCTCTCTCTCTCTGTCTCTCTGTCTCTCTCTCTGTCTCTCTCTCTCTCTCTCTCTCTCTCTCTCTCTCTCTCTCTCTCTGTATGAAGGTATATAACACATACATACATATGCACATATTTTTTAAACATAAAATGATACTACCTTTAATCTTTTTTCCTTTTCAAACACAATGGATCGCATGATGGAAAGGACAATGGAAGAGAACATGAGTATGAACATTAACGGGATGAAAGGACTGGAGATCCAAAGTAGCTTATCCTGAGAATGACTTGGGTATGGAAACCTCTGTATCAGAGTATCAATTTCGTCAAACATTTTTTTCCCAGCACTGCTTTCATGATACAGCATGATGCTCTTGTCCAAGGCATGCTGCACTGCCAGGAATCCTTCCTTGATATACCCTGTGTAAGAAAACTCATGGTCAAGAGAAACAGATCAAACAACAAAAAGGCAAAAAAAAATTAATAAAAAGACTTTTGTTCAATAAAGTAGAGCATAAATAAAATCAGAAACTGGGGGCTAAGGTTATAGAAAAAAGTACTTACTAATAAGTATAGAGACTAGAATTCAGATGCCTATGTGCCGGGAGCCAGTCCCGATGGGAGGATGGGAGGTGTTCTTCTTGTTGGTTTTTCTCGAGGCAACAGAGTGGGGAAGAGCATTGGCAGGGGTGGAGGTGGGGGTAAGACTTGGTCATATGAAAGAAATTCGGGATAAGACTGACAAGATTCAGGGTAAGACCTTGTCTTACAAGATATTTAGAGTTGCTGTATAATAAAAAGTTTACTTATATAAATCTAAGTTACTATGTTACTGTAGCTGACCTGTCTTCTATGATCCTCTGAGGCCAGAAACTGCAGTTTCTGGCATTTAGCCCTCTTCCTCAAGCCGGAATGATTAAGTATATTGTACTGTCTCTACAAGAACTGCTGGGCTCTAACTTGCAACCTATTAGTCAGAAGTCACGGGAAGAAAAATGGGATGCTTAGAGAAGTGGTTAATGAGTTTATTACTAAGCTGTAAAAAGTTTCCTTTGAAAGCTATCTAAGGGGAAAAGTGGAAATATCCTAAGTGGAGAAAGGGAAAAATTCTTCTAGGTAGGGAAAGTTAAAGAGAGAGAGAGAGAGAGAGAGAGAGAGAGAGAGAGAGAGAGACAGAGAGACAGAGAGACAGAGAAAGACAGAGAGAAAGACACACATAGAGAGTGCTTCCCCTTTGTCTTCAGTACTTATACATCTTTCAGAATACATAATCATATGTTACAAAGTTCATCACAAGTTCACACAAAAACAAAATCCTAAATTGAAATAGAAGTTTACAGCAGAGGATGTTTACATGCATATCCATTAGGAGTTATTATATAGCTAAGCATTTGCCATCTGTCTGAGCTTTACAGGTTCACCTAAGGTTTAAAAACAATAACTAAATTATAAGTGAAAACCATAACTAAGTTATAAGTGTTTTGTACAGATAAACCCAGTTAATATTTTATCTTCTCTCCTAGCACCTATAATAAATTGTTGGTTTGCTTTTACTGACCGTTGGTTAATTGTTTTATAACCTCTTGGAATGTGCTCTGTGTAGGAGAAAGTCTGGTTACCATCTAAGAGCAATTAACTTGGGAGACTGGTGGAGTTATTCTTGCAGTTTTGACTATCAGAAAAGGACCTATTAGCAGTCCCACTATAAAAGAGCTTAATAATCACAGATATAATTTTAGGAATTCTTATAGGATCATCATTAAAACTTAAGTCATCTATTTGTCTACATAGCTTCACTATAAGAGTACATCTTCGTGGATCTGCAGAGATCGGCTCCAAAGGGGTGTGTTATTACTTATTATTATATATGTTTAATAATGATAGGAAAAGTATATTAATAGCAAGAATCTCTCCTAAAATTAGTCCCTCACAGCCTTGCTTAATGAGGGCTTACCTGTCACAGATTATATAATAATCTGAAGCAGGCCATTTCAGGATGATCACCTGCTAGTATGTTAGCTTGTCCCATTATGGCTCCTGATACCTATGACCCAAGATAAAGCCAGGCAAACACGGCAGCTCTCCCATAATCCTAGCATGCATGAAGTGGGCATGGGTATCCCTAGTAAGTAGTCTAGTTGAACTTGCAAGCTATGAGTTCATCAAGAGAGCCTATTCCACTCTGCTCATCCGCGGCCATTTTGGTGGCGGGTGCTTAGGCTGAGCGGACAGAAACAGATATCAAGATACCCCAAGCTTAAGATCTCAGGGGACCCGGGCTGCCAGCCAGTCATCTAAGAACAGGAGTTGGCAGAGCAGCGGCCCTTTGTGCCAGCAGGGCCGCGGGGTCTCCCTGCCCTGCAAGGGACTCGGCAAGCTGCACTCCCCACATCCAGTGGCCACCACCTGCATCCTTGCAGTGATCCTGAATAAGGAGAGCTGAACCAGGTACCCGTGATACCCAGAACTTTGAATCTTTGGGGGCGTAAGACCGCCTGGCAGCGAACCGGGCGGAGCAGGGTTCCTGGGCCCCAATCAGGCGGGGGCTCTGCGCTCTGAGGGGAACCCTGCACTCTGCTCATCCGCGGAGATTTTGGTGGTGGGTGCTTAGACCGAGCGGGCAGAAACAGATATCGAGATACCCCAAGCTTAAGATCTCGGGAGACCCGGGCTGCCAGTCAATCATCTAAGAACAGGAGCTTGGCAGAGCAGCAGTTCCTGTGTTCCAACAGGGCATGGGTTCCCGGCCATCTAAGGCCAGAGATAACCATATGGCAAAAGGCAAACGTAGGAACGTTACTAACAGAAATCAAGGCAATATGGCAGCATCTGAACCCAGCACCTGACATCCCTGCACTCCGCACTCCCCACTTCCCAGGCCTCAGACAACATCCTTGCTGTTGACTGAACTAAGCAAACAGATCCAGAGAAGACAAGCAGCATCAGGTCCACAGTGATAACCGAATACAACATTGCTTAGAGCAAGAAACACCAGGGGTCCAACAGCACCCAAGAGGAGAACAACACATCAGCAATCTGTGCCAGGGGAAACCCAGTCATCCAGTAGTGGGGAAATAGCCTTTCGAGCCCACAGGAGGTTCAAGCACCAGCTAGTGACTATAAGACCATCTAAGGCCAGAGATAACCATATGGCAAAAGGCAAACGTAGGAACGTTACTAACAGAAATCAAGGCAATATGGCAGTATCTGAACCCAGCACCTGACAGCAGTAAGTCCTGGATACCCCACCACACCAGAAAAACAAGATTTGGATCTAAAAATCACTGGTCAGAATGCTGATAGCAGAACACATAGATAAATCTCTTAAAGAAATACAGGAGAAAATGGATCAAAAATATGAAGCCCTTTCAAGGCAAACACAAAAATCACTTAAAGAAATTCAGGAGAATATGGATCAAAAATTTGGAGTCAATAAGGAGGAAGTACAAAAATCATTTAAAGAAATAAAGGAGAACATGGGCCAACAAGCAAAAGTCATGAAAGAAGAAACACAAAAAAACTCTTAAAGAAATACATGAAAATACAAACAAGCAAGTGGAAGCTCTGAGTAAAACCATCCAGGATCTAAAACCAGAAGTAGAAACAACTAAGAAATTGCAAAGGGAGACAACTTTGGAGATAGAAAACCTTGGGAAGAAATCAGGGGCCATAGATGCAAATATAAACAATAGAATACAAGAGATAGAAGAAAGAATCTCAGATGCTGAAGATACCATAGGAACCATTGATTCAACAGTCCAAGAATATAAAAGATGCAAAAAGCTTATAACCCAAAACATCCAGGAAATCCAGGACACAACAAGAAGACCAAACCTAAGGATTCTAGGCATAGATGAGAGGGAAGATCTACAACTTAAAGGGCCAGTAAATATCTTCTACAAAATTATGGAAGAAAACTTCCCCAACCTATAGAGAGAGATGCCCATGAATATGAAAGAAGCCTACAGAACTCCAAACAGACTGGACCAGAACAGAAATACCTCCCGTCACATAATAATCAAAACCACAAACGTACTAAACAAAGAAAGAATATTAAGAGCAGCAAGAGAAAAAGGCCAAGTAACATATAAAGGACGACCTAGCAGGATTACACCAGACTTCTCACCTGAGACCATGAAAGTTAGAAGATCCTGGGCAGATATCATGCAGACTCTAAGAGAACACAAACTTCAGCCAAAACTACTACATCCAGCAAAACTCTCAATCACCATAGATGGAGAAACCAAGGTATTCCATGACAAAACCAAATTTGCACACTATCTTTCCACAAACCCAGCCCTATAAAGGATAATAGGGAAAAAACACCAACACAAGGAGGGAAACCACACCCCAGAAGAATCAAGATAGAAAACTTCTCTCATCAAACCCAAAAGAAGATAACCTCTCAAATATAAAAAAATAATTTCAAAAATGTTGGGAGGTAATAATTACTATTCCTTAATATCTCTTAACATTAATGGACTCAATTCCCCAATAAAAAGACATAGACTAACAGACTGGATATGGAAACAGGACCCTACATTTTGCTGCATACAGGAAACACATCTCAGTGTTAAAGACAAACACTGCCTTAGAGTAAAGGCTGGAAGACAATTTTACAAGCAAATGGTCTCAGGAAACAAGCTGGAGTAGCCATTCTAATATCACATAAAATTGACTTCCAACCTAAAGTCATCAAAAGAGACTCAGAAGGTCACTTCTTGCTGGTCAAAGGGAAAATCCACCAAGAAGAGCTCTAAATACTGAACATCTATGCTCCAAATGCAAGGGCACCCTCATTCGTAAAAGAAACCTTACTAAAGCTTAAAGCACACATTACACCTAACACAATAATTGTGGGTGACTTCAACACTTCACTCTCCTCAATGGACCAATAAGGAAAGCACAAACTAAACAGGGACACAGTGAAACTAAATGAAACTTTGGACCAATTGGATTTAACAGATATATATAGAACATTTCATCCTAAAGCTAAAGAATATACTTTTTTCTCAGCACTGCATGGTACCTTCTCCAAAATAGATCATATAATTGGTCACAAGACAGATGTCAACAAATACAAGAAGATCGAGCTAATCCCATGCCTCCTATCAGATCACCATGGAGTAAGAGTGGTCTTCAATAGCAACAAAAACAACAGAAAGCCCACATACATATGGAAACTGAACAATACTCTACTCAATGACACCTTGGTCAAGGAAGAAATAAAAAAAGAAATCAAAGACTTTTTAGAATTCAATGAAAATGAAGGTACAACCTACCCAAAACTCAGGAGACTTCAGGTGTTGGCGAGGATGTGGAGAAAGAGGAACACTCCTACACTGCTGGTTGGACTGCAAGATGGTACAACCACACTCTGGCGGTTCCTCAGAAAACTGGAGATGATACTTCTGGAGGACCCAGCCATACCATCCTGGGCATATACCCAGAAGATTCCCCAGCATGCAATAAGGATACATGGTCCACTATGTTCATAGCAGCCTTATTTATACTTGCTAGAAGTTGGAAAGAACCCAGATGTCCCTCAACGGAGGAATGGATACAAAAATTGTGGTATATATACACAATGGAGTACTATTCAGACATTAGAAACAATGAATTCATGAAATTCTTGGAGAAATGGATGGAGCTGGAGGACATCATACTAAGTGAGGTAACCCAGTCTCAAAAGAATACCCATGGTATTCAGTCACTGATAAGTGGATATTAGCCTAGACTCTTGGGACACCAAAGACACAATTCACATACCAAATGATGTCTGACAAGAAGAAAGGAGTGGACACTGGTGCTGGAAAGGATCAAAGCATCAGTGTAGGGGAATACCAGAACAGGTAATTGGGAAAGGGTGGATGAGGGAGCAGGGAGAGGGAAAAGGGCAACTCCAACCTAAGGAGGTTAATTACACCCTTGAAAACATAGAAAATAATCTCACACCAGCAAATCTTAAAGAAGGGAATTCCCACTTACTACAAAAACCACCACTGCCACCACCACCACCACCACCATGACCACCACTAATAACGAAATGACAGGAATCAATAATCATTGGTCATTGATGTAACTTTAAAGTAGGTTCAAGACACCCCCAAAACAAATTTTCAGCATAAGGGATATTTATTTACCACAGAGGAACAGAGGGAATAGAACAAAGAAGATAGAGGAAGAGGGAGAAGGGTAAGGAAACAAGACAGAGGGAGAGAAAAGGAGCAAGGAAGAGGGATAAGAGGGATTTGTCTGGGAAGGGTGGTGATGGGACAAAGGACTGCCTCTGGAAAGAGAAGACACAGATACGGACCGTAGGCAAATGGTAGTTTATAAAGGTAAAAGGTTCTCGACTGAAGAATACTGAATGGCTGAGAAGCACCTAAAGAAATGTTCAACATCCTTAGACATCAGGGAAATGCAAATCAAAACAACCCTGAGATTCCACCTCACATTAGTCAGAATGGCTAAGATAAAAACTCAGGTGACAGCAGGTACTGGCAAGGATGTGGAGAAAGAGGTACACTCCTCCACTGCTGGTGGGATTGCCAGCTAATACAATCACTATGGAAATCAGTTTGGTGGTTCCTCAGAAAATTGGACACAGTACTACCAGAGAACCCTGCTATAGCACTCTTGGGCAAATACGCAGAAGATTCTCCAACATGTAATAAGGACACATGTTCCACTATGTTCATAGCAGCCTTATTTATAATAGCCAGAAGTTGGAAAGAACCCAGATGTCCCTCCATAGAGGAATGGATACAGAAAATGTGGTACATTTACATAATGGAGTACTACTCAGCTATTAAAAACAATGAATTCATGAAATTCTTAGGCAAATGTATGGAACTAGAAAATATCATCCTGAATGAGGTAACCCAATCACAAAAGGACATATATGGTATGCACTCACTGATAAATGATAAAATTAGCCCAGAAGCTCAGAATACCCAAGATACAATTCACAGACCAAACAAAACTCAAGAAGAAGGAAGACCAAAATATGGATACCCTGGTCCTTCTTAGAAGGGGGAACAAAATACCCACAGGAGGAGATACAGAGACAGTCTGCCCCACCTGGGGATCTATCCCATATGCAGTTACCAAACCCAGACACTATTGTGGATGCCAACAAGTGCTTGCTGACAGGAGCCTGATATAGCTGTATCCCAAGAGGCTCTGGCAGTGCCTGACAAATATAGAAGGGGACACTCTTAGCCAACCATTAAACTGAGCACAGAGTCCCCAGTGGAGGAGCTAGAGAAAAGACCCAAGGAGCTGAAGGGGTTTTCAGCCCCATAGGAGGAACAACAATATGAACCAACTAGTACCCTCAGAGCTCCCAGGGACTAAAACACCAACAAAAGAGTACCCATGGAGGGACCCATGGCTCCTGCTGCATAAGAAGCAGGGGATAGCCTTGTTGGACATCAAAGGGAGGAGAGGCCCTTGGTTCTGAGAAGGCTGGATGCCACTGTATAGGGGAATGCCAGGACAGGAAAGCAGGAGTGGGTCGGTTGGTGAGCAAGGGGAGTGGGGAATGGGTTAGGAGGTTTTTGGAAGGGAAACTAGGAAAGGGGATAACATTTGAAATGTAGATAAAGAAAATATCTAATAAAAAATTAAGTAAAAGGGAAACACCATGTTAGGATGAGGTGTTTAGTTTTAAGTGGGCAGGTTAATTAAGTGAGCTAAACAGAGCTTTTGCTGCTAGATTTCAATACTTAGATACCTGGACCATAGTAGTCAGCCTTAGGAGGAGAAGTGGCCAAATAAGGAAATAGACCTTGGGGGCTGGCTTCAGGAATGTAATCTAATAGCTTTCAGCAAGGCAGAGGAAATGAGAAAGAAGGGCAAGGCCTGCCAGAACTGCCAGGAGCCATGACAGGACAAGCTGAATACCAGCAGGTGATCTTCCTGAGACGGTCAGCTTCAGATCATAAAATAATCTCTGACAGGTTTGCTCTTATTGGGCAAGGCCATAGGAGAATTCATTTTAAGAGTCTTGCTATTTATAAGCTTTTCCTATTGTTATTAAACATATATAGCAATCACTAGGTATTTGTGGGGAGCCGATGGCCGGCCCAAAACATCCTGCCGGCCAAAAACATCCTGCTGGCTTGAAGTAAACAAGTCAGTGCCAGGTGCTGGGTAGTTTACCATCCCTTGGTCTCCGCCTCTCCCGAGCTGCAGCCAATCAGGGGATAACACGTCCGAGGCAGGGGTTGCAGCCTATATAAGGGATGGGCTTCTGGGTATCTGGGTCTCTGCTCTGTAGGCTTATGCTCTCCCTCTCAAGAGCATTAAAGCTTTTCTGCAGAAGGATCTTGAGTGTGCCGCGTGGTTCTTGCTGGCGAGACGGTAGCGCGGGACAGGTATTAGCCTACTCCTTTGGAGAAGATTTCTACAGATCTATGAAGATGTACTGTCTTGTACTGATGCTATACAGACAAATAGATGACTTCTTAAGTCTTAATGATGATCCTATAAGAATTCCTAAAGTTATATCAGTGATTATTAAGCTCTTTTATGGTGGGACTGCTATTAGGTCATTTTCTGATTGTCAAAACTGCAATGAAAACTCTGCCAGTCTCCTAAGTTTCACCAGTTAATTGCTCTTATAGTCACCAGACTTTCTCCTACTCAGAGCACATTCCAAGAGGCTGCAAAACAATTAACAAAAGGTCATAAAAAGGGAACTGATGATTTATTATAGGTGTAAGACAGAAGATAAAATATTGACTGGGTTTATCTATACAAAACTTCACTAATAACTCAGTTATGGTTTTAAACCTTCAGTCAATTGTGGAGTTGTGACGGGTGATGGTTATGTAGCCAGATAACTACTCATAATGGATATGCATATAAACATTCTCTGTTGTAAACTTCTACTTCAATTTATGATTTGATATTTTTGTGTGAACTTGTGATGAACTTTTTAACTTGTGATCATGTATTCTGAATGATGTATAGGTGCTGAGGACAAAGAGATGAGAAAGAAGAGAGAGATTTTTTTGTCTTTTCCTGCTTAGAGAAGATTTTTTCCCCTTTCCTCATTTAGAAGAATTTTTCCCTTTCCCCTCTCTGGATATTTCTGCTTTTTCCCTTAGATGGCTTTCATAAGAAACTTTTTACAACTTAGTAATAAATGCTACAATCACTTTTCTAAGTGCCCCTTTTCTTCCTGTGACCTCTGACTTTCAGGCCAAAAGTTAGAGCTGCACAATTCCTGCTGAATTAGAACAAAGGCCACATTACTTAACCCTCCCCCTTCCCCGACCCCCGCAGCCTGCTATTAGGCTACAGGCATCAATCATCTAAGCCAACAGCCTTTTACCCTCAGAAAGAGCAAGAAAAGTTTTTAGGACTTTTAGTTGTCATCAGCATTTCAGTACAGATTAGAGTACTAGAACATCCTGAGACCCTCAGACTTTAAAGCCATCACCAGAGTCCTATGCTGTGCCCAGTCACCACCCTCTCCATGCTGGGCAGCTGCCGGCACAGAACCATGACAGCCATGCTCAGGCTAGCTTGAGTCCCCTGAATTCCTATTCCCAATATCAATGTTTTCAATTTGCTAATAAAAAGACAGACCAACAGAATGGATACAAAAACACAATCTATCCTTTTCTGCATCCAAGAAATATACCTCAAAATCAAGGATTACTTCAGGGTAAAAGTTTGGAAAAAATATTCCAAGAAAATGGACCTAAGGAGCAAGCTAATATAGTCATTTTAATATCTAACAAAAATAGGCTTTAAACCAAAACCAATCTATTCTGCTTCTACATATGTATTCAAAAGAAACAAATCAGCTTATCAAGGATATAGACACATACTCAGATTTATTGTGGTAGTCTTCATAGTAGCTGAGATATGGACTCTACGTAGGTACTTACCAGTAGATGAATGGATGGAGAGGGCAGCAGTGTTATTTAAATAATAAAGAGGTATTAAACTGAAACGAGGAAAGTAACAGATTCCCATCCCAACTTTCTGTCTGTCAAGTCACTTCCACCCCCACCAGCCTTCTCTGCCTTGGCAGTGCTTCAGAGACTGTCCATGACTTTGACCACGGTTCAAACATATGCTGTGTCTGGAAAATACTACAGAGACTTGCACAGCAGTAAGATGCTACTAGTTTCCTCTAAATTCCTCACTAAAGTAACCCTTCTTGAACACTGATGTAATTATAGCTTTGTCTTAAAAAAGGTTGTACCCAGTGTGGGAACTACCAGACTTTTCAGAGGCAGGAGCTTGGTCTTTATCTGGCCATTAATAAAAAGAATTCAAAACTTTTGTTTTAATCAGTATGGTTGTCAATAACTATCATGCAATGATTATTTAAAAATCATGTCCTTTGCAGCAACATGAATATAACAGGAGGATGTTAAGTTAAATCATACACACACATAGACAAACAAGTACTGTGTACTATCAGTTTAATTAAATAAATTTAATCCAAATATTGAACTATGATTATGTAAGATATACAAGAAGCAAGATTTGATGTAGCACACTGTAGGTGTGTACTGAAATATCATACATACATATAGTGAATATTTTTGAATAAAAGTAAAAATGGGGGGAAGAACTCTGCTAGGGGAGACTTGGAAGGGGGCAACATTTGGAATATAAATAAATAAAATAATTAAATAATACAAAAAATTAAAAATCTATTTATACTGAGAACTGAAGGTGGATACAATAAGATATATAAGTTTATCAAGAGTAGAGACTGGCTTGGTGGTGGTGGCGCACACCTTTAATCCCAGCACTTGGGAGGCAGAGGCAGGCGGATTTCTGAGTTCGAGGCCAGCTTGGTCTACAGAGTTCTAGGACAGCTAGGGCTACACAGAGAAACCCTGTCTTGAAAAACAAAAACAAAAACAAAAACAAAAACAAAAACAAAAACAAACCAACCAAACAAAAAGAGTGAAGACTGAAAAGACTGTTATAATATAAATTTTAATTACCGTAAGGAATAAACATTTCTCATTTGTTAAATGAATACAAATATTTAAATGTAAGTATATGCTTATACATGTACTGAAGGGATTGACAAACTACATTTTGCTTTTCAGATTCCATTTTAAACTAACTTTTCCTTAGAGTGACTTGGTCCCCACTCTTGAGTTCTGAGAAAAAAAATGAGATAGTCTTGGCAGTTGCAAAATAGACATAACAGCTGTGGCCAGGAACAGGGTGGCTAAAGAAACATGAGTCAAGATGCTCCTCTTTGAGATGTGTGGTCCCTCCTTGTGGTTTGACCAGATTCTGTGAACCAAACAACTTAAAGGCCAATATTCTTTTACCCTCTTACCGAATCATGTAATGCCAAGGCTTAGAAATCCCCACTTGCAGATTTTTCCTTTATAAGCCCCATTCCTTAGACCTCTGTCTATTCTGTTGCATAAGGAAGGTTTGAAGGACAGGTTTGCACCCAAATAAAGACTCTCCTGTGCTTGCATCGGAGTTGTGGTTTCTGGTGGTCTCTTTGGGAGTCTCGCAATCAGGGCATAACATTACTAGCTTGTGACCATTTTGATAAAATAAGCATGCTAAGTAACTGCTTACCAGGACTTCCTCCATCAAGAAAACTTGGATTCCTGGGCTGTATAGAAGGATGATTAGGAAAGAGAAGTCTCGTTTTCCAGCCTATCTTGTCTGGCCACCAGATAGTCCTCTGTGCACCAACAAAACGCAAGTGATATTTTACCTGAAAGTATTAATAAAAAGTCATATATATTAAAATCCAAAATGAAACTTAAAAGCAAATGTTAGCCATAAAGTTACATTCCAGTAGAAAAACATATGAGTTTAGAGATGAAACCAATCTGATAAATTCTGAATGCCCAGAATGCACGGTGAGAAAAGTAGACAATGTATGCTCACTAGATATATTTGAATTCTACTCAAAAACACAGAAAAACACACAAGACAAGCATGAAACAAATGTAAATTTATACTACAGAAATATAAGCTACTCTTTTTATTTATATTGGCAAAATAAAATCTGAACAATGAATGTTTGCAGAGCTATAGACAAACAGGTACATGAATCCAATCCTTGTAGGATAAATGAAAAATAGCACACCAATGGAGAATCAAGCAATAACTAATAGCTAACAGAAGCACATAAATTATCATAACCTATTCTGTGCTGCTGTAATTTGTTCAATTTGTAAGAGTGATGGAGGTAGAGATGGCAATATAGAGGGACTTGAAGTTTGCTGGTTGTCCGTGAAGGAAAGAAGTCCTTCGATTCACATGGTTAGGGGTGAAAGACAAAGAAATAAAGAACTGAAAGGGGGCTGCATGCTTCTGTCATCAGGTAAAGGCCTCATGACCTGATTACCTCCTAATACTGTCCCATTGGCTATTATATTTTCATGAGTTAATTTCACAACAATCTCTCAAACCATAGCAGTTAATTACTGATCAACTCAGAAACACTTTTTAAAGAATCAGATTTGAATAATCTTAAATTATAATTTAATTTTGAACAGCAAGTTCGTTATAATGTTGTCTGTGGTCCAAATGTATAAGAATTAACTTAATTGCAATATACGAGACAGATAAAACCATGATACCTCCATACAACAGAGCAGCATGCAACTAATTAACATACAGGAAAAAACAGAAACCATGCCTACTAACTGAAAGAAAAAGAAAATGCAGAGACATCATTCAGTAATACTAGGAAACAGTTCAGATTAGGGAATAAAAGCAGGAAATAAATATGTTATACATATAAGACATGTGATGTATGTGTTTGAGAGCAGCATCTCATTGTTTAATTTTATAAACATTTCCAAAATTAAATTTCTTTGGGGGTGGGGTTAAAGCGTTTATTGTTGGCAGAGAGTTGTGATGAGTGAAAAGTAGAGGCCAGCTGCGGGTCACATGGAGAGAGGGGGAAGGAATTGGGGAAAGAGGGGGAGCAAGAGGGCAAGAGAGAGAGAGGCAAGAGTAGGAGTAAGAGAGTAAGAGTAAGAGAGTAAGAGAACAAGATTAAAATTTTTATTATTGAATTATAGGACTTTTGAAATATCTTAGATATTAGTATATTATCACAAATATGCTTTATAAATATTTTCTTTAAATAGTATGTCTTCATGATTCATTTTCTTTCTTTCTTTCTTTCTTTCTTTCTTTCTTTCTTTCTCTCTTTCTTTCCTTTTTTTTCTTCAAGACAGTGTTTCTCTGTATAGTCCTGGCTGTCCTGGAACTCACTCTGTAGACCAGGCTGGCCTTGAACTCAGAAATTCACCTGCCTCTGCCTCCCAAGTGCTGGGATTAAAGGCATGTACCAACACTGCCTGGCCATGATTCATTTTCTAAGTGTAATTTTTGAAAATAAAAACTCTTTAATCAAGGCTTGTTACATGGAACAGATTTTTTTGATAAAATGGAAAACTTCTAATACATTAAAATATAAATCTATAAGTTATCATAAGTATAAAATTCAGTAGGAAAAAAACACAATAAATTTATAAAATCCCTGTAGCAATCATGACCTCATTCTAAATTAATGGAAAATTTCAAGATAATTTAGTTTAAAGAAATAATTAACAAATCTGGTATAAGCTTAGAATGTGTGTGTACATATGTATGTATATATGTGTATGTGTATGTATTTATAATGACATACATTATATATAAATGCAGGATGAAAATATTGATATAATTCAGTAAATATATTCATAATTCATAAGGTATGTCTATAGGTGTCTGTAGGTATATCTGTCTGTCTTAGGTTGTACACAAAGTTTTCTTACATGTGGAACTTCTCATATTCATCAATACAGTGAAGATGCTGAACAGTTCCATTATCCCCCACACCCCGACCTTTAATGGTTATCTGACCCAGGACATCAGAAGTTTATTTTTCACTTTAAATTGTTTGCTATTGAAAATTTTTATCTAAATGGAATAGCAGATGTTAATTTTGGAGGTCTTGCATTTTTTTCTTAGCATAATTTCTTGGAAATGTATTTAAACAGTTTATGCATTTCTGTTACTATACAATGCTTTTCTTTTTTATTGCTTAAAGAATTTTCCTTGGTATATACCCACCAGAGTTTAAGGACATATCACTGTTTCTAATCACTAAATTTTATGAAGAAGGCACAGGTGTAGAGTATAGACAACTTGCATCAGTCAAGGGGAGCATGTTTTATATTATAGAAGGTACTGGACACTAGACTCATTTCAAAAATATTGAAATATTTTTCAATATTCAGTAAGCTTGAGAGGAGAAACCAAAAAAGACCTGTCAAGTCTCTGCTAATGGGTGTGGTGGTACATACCTTTAATCCCAGCAAACAGAGACCAGAAGATCTTTGAATTTAAAGCCAACCTGGTGTACATAGAGAGGTCAAGGACAGCCAGGGTTACACATAGAAACCCTGTCTTAAAAACCCAAAACAATAAATTCTCAGCCAATCTATCTGTTTAGGAGGAATCTGGTCTTAATCATGGGTCTTAGAGAATAGGACACAGTCCACACGGCTAACAATAACTCGCCTAGACTTGTGCTCTCAGGGTTAGAGCACGAGGGCATGAGAACTAAGGCATGGAAGCTGAACTGGCCCTCGGTAAATCAGTCTCTACAAGTAAGGGTCTGGGAGTAAAACATGTACCTTCTGTCTTCCTACAGTTTTAAGCTATGCTCAGTTAAAGCTTCTCTTTTTACAGGTTAGAGAATAACCGCAACAGGGAAAACAATCATATTCCCATGAGAATTGCATGATTGCCCATGGTAATACTGAGACACTGTTGTGCACCAGAAAGTGATGGAGTTACTATGAGAGGGAACAGTGAATCACAACTAATATGAAGAACTAAGGCTGCTATTGGACAGTGAATGACAGTTGAGATCTGTGGGTATAAATAAGGCACTTCTTTAGGGCATCTCATAATATGTGTTTTTCCATACACAAGTCCTTGTAACACAGATGGCCTAAACTAAGGGCTCAAGGGAAGCATGGTTTACCCTACTTGGAAAGCATGCTAGACACTCTATATTGTTGGCTAATGGACAACAGCTAATTATTTTAGAATTAAATATTATAAAGAAATCAGTTCCTTATATCAAAATCTCTTTTGAAAACATACAGAATTGTCTGTGTTGCTTAAAACTGATTAACTATTAGAAAAATGCAGATTATTATGAAAGAACAGAAAGGGTGGTGATACAACTGCAAGCTGAATGAAAACTCACAGAAGCAGCCTCATGTTAAAAATTTAATATGGCCAAAGTTCCAGAAACAGAAATATATGTTGTTTGCATAAAGCTTCTAGGGTAAATAGTAAAAATTGGAGATGTGAAAATGGAGACACATCTGGATGACCATAATCTTATACCAAATAGTGTACACGATCCTATGTTAGCCACTAGAATTTTAAAATTTGTTTTTTCAAAATATATAATTAGTCTCTCTCTCTCTCTCTCTCTCTCTCTCTCTCTCTCTCTCTCTCTCTCTCTCTCTCTAACACCCTTTCTTCCCTCCCCCTCTCTCTGTGTATGTGTGTATGTATGTGTGTGTGTGTGTGTGTGTGTGTGTGTATGATGGGAGAAGGAGAGAGGAGGGAGGGGAAAAGGACAGGAGAGAGAGTGAGTGCACAGGTATATACATGGCATGGCTGGTATATGGAGATCAGAAGATAAATTTCAGGAGTCAATTGTCTCCTGCCATGTATTCCAAGGATCAACCTCAGCTTGTCAGGCTTTCAAGGCAAGCTCTTTTACCTATGGAACCATGTCACCTGCCCATACTATGGTCTTTTACTTAGGATAATGACATGGTCTCATCTGAGGTTGGTCAGGTTGATCATGATATTCACATGGACAAACAAAGATGTTGTCAGGAAAATAAAGTAAAGCAAATTGATATCTATTAGTTAGTTTATATTATGAATGACATCATCAACAAATGCTATAATATTCATTTAGAAAATCATCAAAACAAGGCTGTCAAGGTGGCACAGGGGGTAAAAGCACTTGCCATGCAATCCTGAACAACCAAGTTTGATTCCCAAGACCCACAGGGGAAGGAGAAAACTGATTCCCCAAAGTCCCCTGACTACCACATGTATTCTGTAGCCATAGTTGAGTGCCTAAACTCACACACACATCATATACAATAATAAACAAACAAATAAATAAATTAAATAAATAAATAAAATTTAGAGAGATAATTATTAAAATAGACTAAGTACTAGAGAAAAATCTATGGGAGTTTTAGCATTAGCAGTTTCATTCAAAGATTTGAGACTTGAGAAGAGTTTGTAGGTAGCAAGAATAAAACTTGGAATGGCACTGAAAATACTTTGGGCCAATGTACTCCAATGCACATTCACCTAAATCCACATCAATGGATAAATAGCTTTATGCTAAGAAAGCTGGCACAGTTGAATGGAGCCATAAAATAAGGGATAGACATTAAGATAATACAGATACTACTTCTGTCTTCTGATAAGTCCAGTTTTAGAAATTGTAGGTGTGTCTCAATCTCTAGGTTCTACAGACTGATTACTTATTTCTACAACCACCAGGATGGGATACCTATAAAATTTTCTAGGGACTCCAAATTCAAAGCACTGCCCTTTCCTCATTATTCTGTAGATACCATCAGCCTCTCTTCAGTCCTGATACCATATGGTTGAATTGATACATTTAAGTCTACAAGTCTTCTGGAGATTTATGAAAGGAATTATATTTTGTTTTTCATTCGAAGAAGGGATTTCTGAATTCAGTTGTCTACCAATAAAAATGCCTCTGACTTAAAACACTTCTTTACCACCATGTATGAAATACAAGTGCTGGTTAATTAAGGTTTCCTCTTAGTCTACAGTTCTCTCCTGTATTTTGTGTGTGTGTGTGTGTCTGTGTGTGTGTGTGTGTGTGTGTGTTGCTGTGACCACAATACCTGATAAAAACAATCTCAAGGTCTAAAGATTTATTTTGAGTCAGTTTCCAATGCTAAAGAAAGGCATGGCAGAGTAGAGTAGTTCACACTGTAGCCAAGAAACAGAAAAGGTCAAATGGCAGGACTCAGTTGACTTTCTCCTTTCCCCTATGTAGCCCACGAGACACTACTCTCCACATTGAGGGTGGTTCTTATCCACCCTTAGTTCATCCTTTCTAAAAAATACCCTCACAGATTTCTTAGATGATTCTAAATCTAGCTAACCTGATATTGAAGACTTAAAAATCACACTCTTTTATAATCTGTAATCCACACAAAGATATTAAATCACTCAGAAATGAATTAGTATTCTTGCTTTATTACATATTATTAGTTTGTTTCAGGAATGATACTTTCTCTATTTGAAAAATTGGGCTAATGGTGATTAATTCATTAAAAATCCTAGAAGCTAAAGTTATTATTATAAGAACACTACTTATTTGAAAACCTTAAATAAAATTTTCTTACCTGAAGTGGCAGAGGATCCGTTTTGTTTTTGAAGCCACAGTCAAAAACAATGGCAGCCAGTACTTTCTGAGACATATAATCAAACAGAATGTACTCCTCAAACTCAACCTCTGTAGGAAAACCTCGAACTACAGAGACACAAAATTGTCTGCTTAAGTAAAACATGCAGTAATTCTGTTTGTGAGGTGAGATAACTTTATATAGACAAAAATTATTACAAATATTGTGATATTTATGACTTTTTTCTTAAATATTGACATGAGAGTAATTAATGGATATTTCAAGTATAAAATCTTTTTGGTATTTTATAAATTTTTACTATGAAAGGTTGTGTGATGTTAGATGAACCAGCAGCACAATGTACATCCAACCTGGACAGTCTATAGGGACAGGAAGCACTCTAGTGTTCCCTAATGGAATGGCAATCTAGACTATGTACAGCTTCTTTGGAGGTGAACTCTAATCCTTTGCTGTAGTACTTGTACCACTCCAAATACACTGAAATCCATATACATTACATTACATATACATAAAAGACATTTGATATATCTTGGAGGTACATTGTATTTCTTGATGTTATATGAAGCTGTATCAAAGGAGAGCCAAGACAGGGAGTGGCTAGCACTTCAAATTAAACCTCATTTCATAACAGTTTGATGGTAATAGAGAAGAAAGTAGTAGAGACAGACCACTGGAATTGCCCAGCCTCAGCAGCATTGTGAAGAAGACTGGAAGGAGTTGAACACAGCCTCATCGACACACGGATCAATGCAAAGCATCTAGTGCACATGCCATTTTAGTCCCAGAAGGAAGAAGAAAATGTTCAAAATAAATTCAAGAATTATTTTTAAAAATGATCTTAATGAAATACAGAAATTTGAAGAGTAAAAAGGACCAGATCTTCACCTGACTATGATGTTAAAAACAAAAAAATGATCAGATTTAGCAGCCTTCACAGTCTAAAACATCCACTAGAAAAGTATAACCAAAAATGAGAATGCTTAGCATATTTCTTAAACAGTTCAAGGAGCCATTTCCTCTAGATATTAGAGTTAAATCTCTATGAGATGTTATTTAGACAACTATCTACCATGGATGGTTAGTTTTCTTCTCCATAAGAAAAATGGTGCTCAGTGTGGACATCCTGACTGTTGTTTAATTCAACAATGTAGTGCCTATTAGCAGCTAGGAAAACACACCCACTCTCGTTTTAACTTAAAAATTGAATAGTGGTTAAAGATCCTTCCCTCTCTAGAAGAAAATGCACTGTGATTCTAGCCACTCCAACAGCTCTCAGAGTGCTTGAAAACAGGTGCTGGGTTAATCACCATTTGAGTCCAACCTTGAAGGCCACATGAAAAATGAGAAGGAGCACAGAGGTCACATGCTCGGTGAATCCATCAAGAGACTAATGGACTCTGATTTGCACATTTAAAATAGCTCTCTTCTGGCCTGTCCTGGCTCCCTCTCATTCTAAGACTTGTATAATACTAATTAACTATTGCCTTTACTTCTCCCTCCAGTCTCTTTCCAGTTTCCAGTCAAGGGGTTCCTTTCCTTCCTATATATGGCACTTAAGACATACAAATCATGGATATACTTCTGGTATCTTTTAGATAGGCTCACTGGAGAGGCACCCCAAGTGCCACACACAATGCCCCACTCAGGGAGATCAATTATTATCCCAATTCCCTAATGGTAGTTATGGTCATCTCTTCAGAGCTGAGTAATGAGAACAAGAGATAGTAACTGGACAGGCCACACTCAGTGCAAGGACCACACAAAACATGTCCAGGATTACCACATTTGAGATTTAGTTTCTTACCTCCTCCTAAATGAGCAGCCCTTCCCTACCTAAAAGTTCTACCCAAAGGTGGGGACTAGAACTCTAGTACTGGTCCCAGCTTTGGAACTGTATTTCTAGATTTCCATGAGACCTAACATTTCAAGCTACCTGAAATATAAAATCCAGTTTGGTGAGTTTATGACCTGGACAAGAGACCACCTCTCTGGAAGCCAGGATCACCCCTAGGAAGGCAGAATCACCTTAAGCCATGCTAAAACAAAACAAAACAAGACAGGTAGAATAAGTATTCCTTTAATGAGATAATGTACTTTTCTTTTTCCTGAATTCGTACTCCATAGCACACTCGATGAGTTGCCGTGTGGTTCAGCTGTCTGTCAGAAAGGCATAACTATCCTCTCTTAACCTCCCTCTTCCCTTTTCTTTCCTCTCTCCCTCTCTCATTTTGTTTGTCTCTTTCGGATGCTGGCCAGAGCTAAATGTGTTCTTTGCTGGTGTTGCTGTTCATACTTTGGGCCTGCTTATTCTCGCTCTAAAGTGCTCCTTCCAACCATGCAACTGCCCTCTACCATACAAGGGACCTCCATGCTGGCTCATTTCTTCTCCTCTTGGCAGCTGCTGAAATTTATATCTTGCCTACTCTTTTTTTTTCTTTTAAAGAATAATATTTTCCCTTTGAATAAACTTCAGCTTTCCATGACTTTCAAGAATATATATGTGAGTTACAATATTGCTGATGTAGTTTTTAATGTATAAAGAACTGAAAGTTCCAGGGCTGAGGACACAGCTTAGCAGAAGGCTTGCCTTAGGTTGAATCTGCAGCACTGCAAGCAAGCAAGCAAGCAAGCACGCAAGCAAGCACACAAACAAACAAACAAACAAGCAAACACCCAAGTTTGCAAACCAATTTCCACAGATCTAAAACCTAAAGAGAAAATGTTAAAGGACGACCTGTGCTTGAAATTTCAGTAAGGTAGTTTTAAATCAATTGTAACAAAGGATGACTATCTTACCTACAAGAGCAGGCACATCTGTATTAGATAAAAGAAGTCAAAATAACTTACATCATTTTGTGTCATGTCTAAGGAATCAACTAGATCTAAGTTATAAAGAATTTTCTTACATGTTCTCTCTTAAAGGCTTCATCATTTTGCATTTAGGTATATGACCCATTTTCAGTTAATTTGCAGAAGATACATTTTTTTGTTGTTTTAGCTATTAGTGCCAAGTTGTTTCCATACTATTTTTTGAATAGGTTCTTCTTTCATTATATTCTATTTCATCATTGTCAAAGTCATTCTGGCATCTTAGTATAACAGATCTACTTTGGGTTGTCTTTTCTCTCACTGATTGGTCTCTACTGATTCCACTCTGACCTACTTATCACCATCACAACGCAAATCTTAATAGAAGACATAGACTCCGTTTTAACCTCAATTTTTAGCATTATTTTGTTTTTTATAGATGTAGCAGTCTTTTATCAAAAGCTTCAATGTCTAACCTTTTATATTGGTATTGAGATTCCTCTTTACATCCTCAATGATTTCTGTTACCACATCAATATCAGAAGGTATGTAAATCAATTCCCACTCTTGGGCATCTTTGACGAAAGAAGGCATGGTAGCAATGGGTTGAGGAGTGAAATGATACGGTCCAACAACATTCATACCAGTAAGTGCACGGAATATCAACAACATTATTACAAACAACAATGCTGCCAAGACTTCTGTTACTGTACTAATGATCTGCCTCTTCTAAAAGAGTAAAAAGACATGTTATTGATTAACTTAAGAATACATATTCAATATAAATGAGAGTATTATGTTTTACCTTCTGTACCACATAGAATAAAAGGCAGATATATGTTCAGGGCCTGAACTTATGACCTGTCAACCATGATAATTATGGTATACATTTTATGCATTCATTTCTCCCAAATAATTGTACAGATACCATAGAATACAAGTGCATCATCATTATAAATTATATTGGTAAAATGTCATGTGCTGATTGTACATGTAGAGGGTGGACTATGGGAGTGAAGAACCTCTTCTTCCCTTCCTTGCCCCAGGGAAGAGAATGATCTTTGTCAGGTACTCCAGCATGGCTGTTTAAACAGTGCTTCCCCAGTCATTTCTGCTGGATGTTGTAAGAACAAGAATTGATGTTTTGGTGTCTATCTGCTGCTTTATATTGGTTCTTTTACTTAGAGTACTGACCCAAGGGAGTACTGCTCTTTCATGGATTCTCAGTCACATATTCTAGCAGGCTGTCTCAATGGAACCTCTCCAGTCAATTTCTACCCAAGCTGATGAGGTTTTGCTATTTCTCCTCTGCTTTCCATTTATTCCTTTACCTTTGCTTGCTGCATGGTAAATAAATGTACTACCTTGAAACTGGAACTATGGCTCTAATAGATCATTCTCTGGACAAAACAACCATTAAATTCTGAATGCCTTTGTCACAAGGGCTCCTAAATTAATCTAAGTGATTGTTAACTCATTAGAAAATGAGGCCATAGGGCAGCCATAAAAGGACAAAGCCAAACAAACTCCTGGCCCCATCAAAAGCTGAGTATGTTTCTCTTTTAATAGTTTTGTCATGAAATACCAGATTATGCCTCAAGGCCAGAACGTTTATACACTAGAAGGTCTTTGTGACCAGACCAACAACAATTGCTGGGATTTTATGTAGCCACTTGAATGAGCATAAGTAAATCCTAAATCTTGCAAAATTTAAGACTAAGTAAGGGACAGAATTTTTACCAGAGAAAACCTAAATAAAGCTACCTTGATTAATTTATTCTTGGTTGACTTTAAAATCACTAATTTCAGATGCTACCCAGTTGGACAGAATATCATTAGTTTTCTACCAGATTTTCTGTAGATAACATCTCTAATATGTACATTATAATTAAGTTTCTTAGGTTATTTTGCAATAATTTGAAGGTTATATCAGAAAAAAACAACAACAAAAACCTCCCAAAACAAAACAAAAAAAAAGTGACTTTTTGGACCTATCTGATGTAACTTGAGAAAAAAAGAAAGTTTTTGACAACTCTGTTCTACTCTTCTGTTTCATCATCTTCTACTATCATCAATGTCAGAGTTGTTCAGTACTGAATGTAGACATGGTGATCATGTGAGGAATGTTTTGTTCAAAACTATAATCCCAGGTTAGTTTAATCTAGGTTTTTCTAATCTGTCTTTCCTAATACCATGACTCAAAACATCAGACTATAAATGGAAGGAAAGAGGGAGTACCTGAGTTCCGGGAAGTGCTCCATGCATTCCCAGAAAAGAATGTTCCTCCCCTCCTTGAGCTTCACGCCCCCATCACTTTAATAACCACGCCTTCCTATTCAATTTCCTTTAAAAGCAGTCTTCACAGGAGCCCATAGGCAGCAGCCAAGGCACTCCCACGCTGCTTTCCCTTTCCTCCACATCAGAAGCCCTTAACAAAAGCCCTATCTGGGAATTTTCTTCCAGCCTTTGTGTATTACTATCTCTAAGTGCATGGCCTCGCTTCTGAAATTCCTTTCAATTATCTCAACTACCTCTTCCCTTCTCCCTACTTTTTCAGGTCACTCTACAGTATGGATTCATTGGCTTTTATACATTTGGAAGATCTACCCAAGGTTTGAATTTTTCAAGAGTATGCACACACGTACATAGAATGAAATGCAACAAATGGGCTCTGGTGGACATTCCCATGGATGCCTTTACCTACCTTTAATGTAAAATTTTTCCAGAGGAGAACTGTTAATTGATTGACTATCAACGGATCCATCCTTTTACAAAAACTATGTGTTCAACTCTAAGGATGAAAAGCTTTCTTTCTTTCTTTCTTTCTTTCTTTCTTTCTTTCTTTCCTTTCTTCTTGTTTTTACAATGGTAAGTTACCTAAAATGTGAGCAATAAACAAAATGGGATTCTTTTTTACTACTTTTCTCTTTAATCAGTCTCAAAAATTGGTGAAAATAAATCTGAAATAAAGCAAATTGTATTGTTACTATCATTTTTTCTACTAATTTTCTTAATATATAATAAAGATTGTTAATGGCCCATCCAGAGACACAGGCTTCCTCTGGTTTGCACCTGTGCCCTGAGCAGTCGGAGCCAGTGCTCTGGAGCCCATCCACTCAGCCGGCACCCAGGTGCAGCTTGACCTACAGGTGTTCTGACATATCCAGGATCACAGGTGAGACTCCAATCCCCGAGCCAGCCAGAAACACACATTCCTTCCAGTTTGTACCCACGCCTGGAGTGGAGCAGGTGCTATGGATCCCTACCCACTCAACTCAGATGCAGTTTGACCCCCCAGGTGTTCTGACATATCCAGGATCACAGGTAAGACCCAAACTCCAGCCCCAATAACTGGCATAACTGTGACCTCTGAGACCCAGGGATGCAGGAACCCCACCCAGCCAGAGGCGCAGGCTTCTTCCAGTTTGCACCAAGAGCAGAGCCTGTACTCTGGATCCCCACCCACTCACCCCATACCCAGATGCAGCTTGACCCCCAGGATCACAGTATCACAGGCACACAGGAGGGACTCACTGCATTCAGAAACACCAAGGCCAATTAACACCAGAGATAACCAGATGGTGAAAGGCAAGTACAAGAACCTAAGAACAGAAACCAATACTACTTGGCAACATTAGAACTTATTTCTCCCACCACAGCAAACCCTAGATACCCCAACACACCTGAAAAGCAAGATTCAGATATAAAATCCCATCTCATGAAGATGATAGAGGACTTTAAGAAGTACATAAATAACTCCCTGAAAGAAATACAGCCTGTAATCCCAGCACTCTGGGAAGCAGAGGCAGGCAGATTTCTGAGTTTGAGGCCAGCCTGGTCTATAGAGTGAGTTCCAGGACAGCCAGGGCTACACAGAGAAACCCTGTCTCAGAAAAAAAACAAAATAAAAAAAAAAAAACAGGAGAACACAGGTAAATAAGTAGAAGCCCTCAAAGAGGAAACACATAAATCTCTTAAAGAAATCCAGGATAACACAATCAAACAGGTGAAGGAATTGCAAAAAACCATCTGGGATTTAAAAATGGAAATAGAGACATTAAAGAAAGCAAAAAGGGAAGACAACCCTGGAGATGGAAAACCTAGGAAAGAGAGTAGGAGTCACAGATGCAAGCATCACCAACAGAATATAAGACATAGAAGAGTGAATCTCAGGCATAGAAGATACTATAAAAGACATTGACACAACAGTCAAAGAAAATACAAAAAGCAAAAAGCTCCTAACTCAAAACATTCAGGAAATCAAGGACACAATGAAAAGACCAAACCTAAGAATAACAGGTATAAGCCGGGAGTGGTGGCACACGCCTGTAATCCCAGCACTTGGGAGGCAGAGGCAGGCAGATTTCTGAGTTCGAGGCCAACCTGGTCTACAAAGTGAGCTCCAGGACAGCCAGGACTACACAGAGAAACCCTGTCTCGAAAAACCAAAAAAAAAAAATCAAAGACTTTTTAGAATTCAATGAAAATGAAGGTACAACCTACCCAAATCTATGCGACACAACTCATACCTCTAAGTGCATCCAAAAAGAAACTGGAGAGAGCATACACTAGCAGCTTAACGGCATACCTTAAAGCCCTGGAAGAAAAAGAAGTTAATTCACCCAGGAGGAGTAGAAGACAGGAAATCATCAAACTCAGGGCTGAAATCAATCAAGAAGAAACAAAGCGAACCATACAAAGAATCAACAAAACCAGGAGCTGGTTCTTTGAGAAAATCAACAAGATAGATAAACCCTTAGCCAGACTAACCAAAGGACACAGAGACAGTATCCAAATTAACAAAATTAGAAATGAAAAGGGAGACATAACAACAAAAACTGAGGAAATTCAAAAGATCATCAGATCCTACTACAAAGGTCTATACTCAACACAACTGGAGAATCTGGAGGAAATGGACAATTTCCTAGACAGATGCCAAATACCAAAATTAAATTAGGATTAATTAGATCAGCTAAATAGTCCCATAACCCCTCAAGAAAGAGAAGGGGTTATAGAAAGCCTCCCAACCAAAAAAAGTACGGGACCAGATGGTTTTAGTGCAGAATTCTACCAGATATTCAAAGAAGACTTAACACATATACTCTTCAAACTATTCCACAAAATAGAAACAGAAGGGACACTGCCCGACTTGTTATTCGAAGCCACAATTACTCTGATACCAAAACCACACAAAGATCCAACAAAGAAAGAGAACTACAGGCCAATTTCCCTTATGAATATTGATGCAAAAATACTAAATAAAATTCTTGCCAACGGAATCCAAGAGCACATCAAAACGACCATTCACCATGATCAAGTAGGCTTCATCCCAGTGATGCAGGGATGGCTCAATATATGAAAATCCATCAATGTAATCTACTACATAAACAAACTAAAAGAAAAAAAAACCACATGGTCATCTCACTAGAGGCTGAAAAAGCATTTGACAAAATTCAGCATCCTTTCATGCTAAAAGTCTTGGAAAGAGCAGGAATTCAAGGCCCATACCTAAACATAGTAAAAGCAATCTACAGCAAACCAGTAGCCAACATCAAAATAAATGGAGAGAAACTTGAAGCAATCCCACTAAAATCAGGGACTAGACAAGGCTGCCCTCTCTCTCCATATCTTTTCAATATAGTACTTGAAGTTCTAGCGAGAGCAATTAGACAACATAAGGAAGTCAAAGGGATACAAATTGGAAAGGAAGAAGTGAAACTATCATTATTTGCAGACGATATGATAGTTTACCTAAGCGACCCAAAAAACTCCACCAGAGAACTCCTACAGCTGATAAACAACTTCAGCAAAATGGCTGGTTATAAAATCAACTCAAGTAAATCAGTAGCCTTCCTGTACTCAAAGGACAAGCAGGCTGAGAAAGAAGTTAGGGAAATAACACCCTTCACAATAGCCACAAACAACATAAAGTACCTTGGCGTGACTCTAACCAAACAAGTGAAAGATCTGTATGACAGGAACTTCAAGTCCTTGAAGAAAGAAATCGAAGAAGACCTCAGAAGATGGAAAAATATTTCTTGCTCTTGAATTTCAGGATCAATATAGTAAAAATGGCCATCTTGCCAAAAGCAATCTACAGATTCAATGCAATCCCCATCAAAATCCCAACTCAATTCTTCATAGATCTAGAAAGAGCAATTCTCAACTTCATCTGGAGCAACAAAAAACCCAGGATAGCTAAAACTATTCTCAACCATAAAAGGACTTCTGGGGGAATCAATATCCCTGACCTCAAGCTGTACTTCAGAGCAATTGTGTTAAAAATTGCATGGTATTGGTATAGCAACAGGCAAGTAGATCAATGGAATAGGATTGAAGACGCAGAAATTAACCCACAGACTTATGGTCACTTGATCTTTGATAAAGGAGCTACAACCATCCAGTGGAAAAAAGATAGCCTTTTCAACAAATGGTACTGGTTCAACTGGAGGTCAACATGCAGAAGAATGCAAATTGACCCACTCTTTTTTTTTTATATCCTTTTTTTTCTATATTCTATGTTTACATTCCAAAGGCTTTCCCCTTTCCCAGTTCCCCCCTCCCTATGTCCCATAGTTCCTCTCCCCCCCAACTATTCCCCAATCATTCCCCCCCCCACAGTTTCTCTACAAAACTGGATCCAATCTTTCCAGGCCCAGGGTCCTCTCCTTTCTTCTTGGGAATCATTTGACTTGCTAATTTAATTGTGCCTTGAGTATTTAGGGCTTCTGGGCTCATTAATATCCACTTATCAGTGATTGCATTTCATGTGTATTCTTTTGTGATTGGGTTAGCTCACTCAGGATGATATTTTCCAGGTCTAACCATTTACCTACAAATTGCATGAATTCATTATTTTTAATTGCTGAGTAGTATTCCATTGTATAAATATACCACATTTTCTGTATCCATTCCTCCTTTGAGGGATATTTGGGCTCCTTCCAATTTCTGGCTATTATAAACAAGGCTGCTATAAACATAGTGGAGCATGTGTCTTTATTGTATGCAGGGGAATCCTCTGGGTATATGCCCAGGAGTGGTATGCCAGGGTCCTCTGGAAGGAACATGCCCAATTTTCTGAGGAACCGCCACACTGATTTCCAGAGCGGTTTTACCATTTTGCAATCCCACCAACAGTGGAGGAGTGTTCCTCTTTCTCCACATCCTCGCCAGCATTTGTCGTCTCTTGAGTTTTTAATCTTAGCCATTCTGACTGGTGTGAGGTGGAATCTCAGGGTTGTTTTGATTTGCATTTCTCTGATGACTAATGATGTTGAACATCTCTTAAGGTGTTTCTCAGCCATCTGAATTTCTTCTGGTGAAAATTCTTTGTTTAGCTCTGTGCCCCATTTTTTGATAGGGTTATTTGGTTCTTTGGGGTCTAACTTCTTGAGTTCTTTGTATATATTGGCCCACTCTTATCTCCTTGCACTAAGATCAACTCCAAGTGGATCAAGGACCTCCACATAAAACCAGACACACTGAAACTATTAGGAAAGAAACTTGGGAAGACCTTGGAGGACATAGGCACAGGGGGAATGTTCCTGAACAGAACACCAATAGCTTATGCACTAAGATCAAGAATTTACAAATGGGACCTCATAAAATTACAAAGTTTCTGCAAGGCAAAGGACACTGTCAGAAGGACAAAACGATAACCAACAAAGTGGGAAAAGATCTTCACCAACCCCACATCCGACAGAGGGCTAATATCCAATATATACAAAGAACTCAAGAAGTTAGACCCCAAAGAACCAAATAACCCTATCAAAAAATGGGGTACAGAGCTAAACAAAGACTTTTCACCAGAAGAAATCTGGATGGCCGAGAAACACCTTAAGAGATGTTCAACATCATTAGTCATCAGGGAAATGCAAGTCAAAACAACCCTGAGATTCCACCTCACACCAGTCAGAATGGCTAAGATTAAAAAATCAAGAGACAACAGGTGCTGGCGAGGATGTGGAGAAAGAGGAACACTCCTCCACTGTTGGTGGGATGGCAAGTTGGTACAACTGCTCTGGAAATCAGTGTGGTGGTTCCTCAGAAAATTGGGCATGTCACTTCCAGAGGACCCTGGCATACTACTCCTGGGCATATACCCAGAGGATTCCCCTCCACACATAAAAGACAAATGCTCCACTATGTTCATAGCAGCCTTGTTTATAATAGCCAGAAGTTGGAAGGAGCCCAGATATCCCTCAAAGGAGGAATGGATACAGAAAATGTGGTGTACATATATACAATGGAATACTACTCAGCAATTAAAAATAATGAATTCATGCAATTTGTAGGCAAATGGTTGGATCTGGAAAATATCATCGTAAGCGAGTTAACCCAATCACAAAAGAATACACATGAAATGCAATCACTGATAAGTGGATATTAATGAGCCCAGAAGCCCTAACTACTCAAGGCACAATTAGCAAGTCAAATGATTCCCAAGAAGAAGAAAGGAGAGGACCTTGGGCCTGAAAAGATTGGATCCAGTTTTGTAGAAGAGTACCAGAACAGAGAAATGGTAGGGGTGTGATTGGGGAATAGTTGGGGGGGGGAGAGGACTTATGGGACGTATGGTGGGGGGAATCTGGGAAAGGGGAAAGCCTTTGGAATGTAAACAAAGAATATAGAATAAAAAAAAGAAAAAAAAGAATAACAGGTATAGAAAAGAGTGAAAATTCCCAATTCAAAGGGTCAGCAAACATCTTTAACAAAATTATAGAAGAAATAATTTAATCCCTAACCTAGAGAATGAGATGCCCATAAACATACAAGAAGCCTTACCAAACAGATGGGACCAGAAAAGAAATTCCTCCCATCACAATATAAGTAAAACACCAATGCACAGAACAAAGAAAAATATTGAAAGCATAAGGGAAAAGATCAAGTAACATATAAAGGCAGACCTATCCAAATTACACCAGACTTCTTCACAGAGACTCTAAAAGCCAGAAGATCTTGGGCAGATGTCATACAGACCCTAAAAGAACAAAACTGCCAGCCCAGACTACTATACCCAGCAAAACCCTCAATTACTGTGGATGGAGAAATCAAGATATTCCATGACAAAACCAAATTTAAACAATATCTTTCCACTAAGAGAGCCCTAAAGAGGATAAGAGAAGAACTCCAATACAAGGAGCAAAACTACACCCAAGAAAAATAAGAAATTAATCTTCTCACAACAAACCCAAAAGAAAAGAATTACACAAGCCTAATTCCACCACTAACAACAAAAATAACAGGAAACAACAATCATTGGTCCTTAATATCTCTCAAAATCATTGGACTCAATTCCTCATTAAAAAGACATAAGCTAACAGACTGGATACATAAACAGGACCCACCAATTTGCTGCATGCAGGAAACACACCTTAGTGACAAAGACACACTACCTGAAAGTAAAAAGAAGGAAAAAAATCCAGGGAAATGGCCTCAAGAAACAAACTGGAGTAGGCATTCTAATATCCAATAAAATGGCTTTCAACCAAAATTATCAAAAAAAAAAAAAAAGATGGGGAAGGGCACTACCTACATACTCATCAAAGAAAAAATCTACCAAGAACTCTCAATTTTTATTATATATGCCAAAATTGCAAGGGCACCCATATTTGTAAAAGAAATGTTACTGAGTGTCAAAGCAGACACTGAACCTCACACAATAATAGTAGGAGACTTCAACACCCCATTCTCACCAATGGACAAATCATGGAAACAGAATCTAAACAGAGACACAGTGAAACAAGCTGAAGTTATGAACCAAATGTATTTAACAAATATCTACAGAACATTTCACCCTAAAATAAAAGACTATACCTTCTTCCCAGCACTTCATGATACCTTCTCAAAAACTGATCATATAATTGGACACAAAACAAACCTTAACAGACACAAGAATATCGAAGTAATCCCATGTATTCTATCAGACCACCACAGACTGAGGCTGGTCTTCAAAAAAAAAAAAAAAAAAAAAAAAACCAAAAAAACAAACAAAACCCCCAGAAAGCCTACATATATATGGAAGCTGAACAATGCTCTATTCAATGATAACTTGGTTAGGGAATAAATAAAGAAATAAATTAAAGACTTTTTAGAATTTAATGAAAATGAAGCTACAACATACCCCACTTGTGGGATACAATGAAAGCAATGCTAAGAGGAAAACTCATAGCCCAAAATGCTTCCATAAAGAAATTGTAGAGAGCACACTAGCAGCTTGACAGCACACCTGAAAGCTCTAGAACAAAAAGGAGCAAATACACCCAAGAGGAAGAGATGCAGGAAATAATCAAATTCAGGGCTAAAATCAACCAAGTTGAAACAAAGAGAACTATACAAAGAATCAACAAAATTAGGAGCTGGTTCTTTGAGAAAATCAACTAAATAGATAAACTCTTAGCGAAACTAACTAGAGGGCAAAGAGAGACAGTATCCAAGTTAACAAAATCAGGAATCAAAAGGGAGACATAACATCAGAAACTGAGGAAATTAAAAAAAATCATCAGATCCAATTAAAAAAGTCTATATTCCACAAAACTGGAAAATCTAAATGAAATGGATGATTTTCTAGACAGTTACCAGGTTCCAAAGTAGTAGATAGGCACAGCCTCCAGTCAAGAGATGGAACCACCAGCCCATCTCAAAGTTTTTAAGGTTCCTGTCCAAAGGACAAAAAATGGAGCAGAGACTGAAGGAAGGGCCATCTGGGGACCACCCCACCTGGGACCCATCTTGTCTGCAGACACCAAGTCCTGACACAGTTGCTCTTGCCAAGAGGTGCTTGCTGACAAGGTACCTGGTGTGGCTTTTCCCTGGGAAATGCACCTGACCAATACAGAAAAGGATGCTCACAGGCAACCATCAGACTGAGCTCAGGGGTCCAGGAGGGGATGCTGGTGGAAGGACTGGAGAAGCAGAGGGGGATTTCTACCCCACGGGAAGAACAATGTCACCTGGCCAGACCACCCAATTCTCCCAGGGACTAGACCACCAACCAAGGAATATATGGGGAGGCATCCATGACTCCAGAAACACAGGTAGCAGAAGATGGCCTTGTCATCAATGGGAAGGGAGGCCTGTGGTCCTGTGGAGGTTTAAGGCCCCAGAGTGGGGGAATGCTGGAGCAGTGGGGCAGGAGTTGGTGTGTGTGGGAGCACCCTCATAGATGCAAAGGAGAGCAGGGAGAAGGCAGATGGGATGGAGGGCATTGTAGAAGATTAACTGGGAAGAGAGATATCATTTGATATGTAAACAAATGGAATGATTAATAAAAATGAATAAAAGAAAAAATAAAAATTGTTAATATATAATGAAGAATTTGGAAAGTAGAAAAATGTATATAAGACATAGTTCTATTTTTCTAGGTAAAAATGGTATAATACTAACATGATTTAATTTTTAAAAATATTCTGTTCTTAATATATTAAACTTAATAATTAAGTCACTGCAGTAAATATAAAAGCAAATCAATGGTGTATCAATCAGTATGTTTTCTTTTCTTTTTTTTAAACTTAATTTAATTTTTTGGTTTTTCGAGACAGGGTTTCTCTGTATTGCCCTGGCTGTCCTGGAACTCACTCTGTAGACCAGGCTGGCCTCAAACTCAGAAATCTGCCTGTCTCTGCCTCCCAAGTGCTGGAATTAAAGGCATGCACCACCATTGCCCAGCTAATCAGTATGTTTTCATATGCTCATAATGTTATCACATTCCATACCAAATGTTGGTGTGTAAGCATGTTTAAATTCCTCTATATATTTACTGCACATTTACCATATATGCTATTCTATATGCTGGCTGTTGATATAAAATCAGACTTCATTGAAGAGTATAAAATCAAGGCTCAATTCAGACTGATATTCCTTAATTAATTTGGAAGAGTTTCAGAACACAGAGGACATTTACACAATTCAAGAACAGCAGAAAACTACATTAGAAAGGATGAAAACTGGTTCATTCTGTCTATGTCATCCCTTCCCAGCTAGCACATGGCTGCACTGAAGAGAAGAATCCTGGGCCTCTGACTTCTCGATAGGAGAGATGCTGAGGGTGATAACCAACTTCCCTAGTGTTTGGGAGTACTGACTTGGCTCATGTATAACATAGAATCATCACAACTAGATGACTTGGTGATCACTGGAACAAAGCAAGTGGGTGGTGGCTCTCAGTGACTAATCCTTTTTCCCTGCTAGTGGCTTTACCTCATCAGAGACAAACCACTCAGCGCATCTAACTGTAGCCCCCTCAGCTAATAGGCTTGACTGTAGAGGATAGGCAAGCCATCCACATTCAATGAGTGCTTCATCTTCATTGCTGGGAACACTATTTATTACCTCTCGATGTCTACTGGAATCTCTATACAGTCTTCTGACTAGTGGCCCATTTCCAGTTCTGAACATGCTGTATCATAGATGACTTTGCCTACCAGAGTGGTCTTACATTCATTCATCTTGCCTATAGAAACTGATGAAGGTCTGGCACATGCCAGACATACCAAACCATGAGCTGCTGGTGAGCCTTCCTTATCTAATAGAAACTGCATCCTAGTTATCAGAGCTATCTAATTATTACAGACTTATCCATGGAGATATATACAAGAATTGCTGGATGCTCATTATACACGAAGAAATAAGACAGTGACTATGTGCTAGTGTCTACCTGGAACTAAAATCAATATTCTCTACTAAGGTGACATTTGAGAACAGTCTTGTATTGTAAAAGCCATGGTATAGAAGGTTTAAAGTTATAAAAGGATAAGAAAAAGTACAAATCACCAACAAACCCAAGTGGACATCCTTAGATTCTACAGAAACTGTGAAGAAAAACAGAGTTAAAAGTATCACATTTAAAGGCCATTAAAATATAATTATAGTTGCTCAGAAAGGTACTGAGCACCAGGAATTCTAATCTACAGCAGTGGAATTAGATTTTTGCATGTCCACTGCAATATCTTTCACTATCTACCAAACTTGGTGAGATGAATTCCACAACAATACGTTTATCCAAATAAAATACATATTCATACTTGCAGTAATAAAAATAGACACAAATATACCTAGCATTTGTAATGTATAAAGCCTAAAATTCCCAAAGTCAGTATGTAATAATGGAAATCACAGCATATTTAAATAAAGAGATGCCACAAAGTAATGTAAATGATAAACTGCAACTACCCACAGCAGAAATAAATATCCCAATATGAAGGGGGTAAAAGCAAGATCTAGAGTACATTCATTGAATTCTAATTCACTGAAAGTTGAAGAGACAAAACTCCAGCCTATACCGATCATCACAGGCCATATATCAAAAGGAAAGAATGATTACTTCAAATAGCAGAATGTCTGTAGAGTAAAATGGAGTTTAAAAGTAGTTCCAGATTCCTGAAAGTACCTTATTTCATACTTTAAAGGGTAGTAAACAACTTTTTGCTTTGCTATTATTTTAATTACATGACTATACATATACTTTTATATATGCTCAACTATATTCATAGTAGCCTTATTTATAATAGCCAGAAGCTGGAAAGAACCCAGATGTCCCTCAACAGAGGAATGGATACAGAAAATGGAGTACATTTACACAATGGAGTACTACTCAGCAATTAAAAACAATGAATTCATGAAATTCTTAGGCAAATGGATGGAGCTAGAAAATATCCTGAGTGAGGTAACCCAGTCACAAAAGAACACAGAGTATGCACTTGCTGATAAGTGAATATTAGCCCAAAAAGTCGGAATACCCAAGATACAACTCACATACCACATGAAGCTCAAGATGAAGGAAGACCAAAGTGTGGATACTTTGATCCTTATTGGAAAGTGGATCAAAACACCCATGACTCAGAGCCAACCAATAGAATGAGCATAGGGTCCCCAATGGAGCAGTTAGAGAGAGGATTCAAGGAGCTGAAGAGGTTTGCAGATATGCAGGAGGAACAATAATATGCACCAACCAGTACCCCCAGAGCCCCAGGGACTAAACCACCAACCAAAGAATACACATGGAGGGTCCCATGGCTCTAGCTACATATGTAGCAGAAGATGACCATTTCAGACATCAATGAGAGGAGAGGCCATTGGTCCTGTGAAGGCTCAATTCCCCAGAATAGGAGAATGCAAGTCAGAAAATTGGGGTGGGGGGAGGTCATCAGGGGGCAGGGAGATGATATGGGGGTTTTCGGAGGGGTAACACGGAAAAGGGATACCATTTGAAATGTAAATAAAGTAAATATCTAATAATAATAATAAAAATTTATGAAAAGTATTGCATAGAAAACCAATGGTTAGTGATTGTGTTAATAGAAGTATTTAAAGAAAGCTAGTTGAGTAATGGTGGCTCTATTGTTTCATTACTTTATAATGGTAAACTTATAACTGTAGCTTATGAAGTCTGCTTAGACTGGTTCCATACTTAGAATTACATATGCTATTGTGTATCTGTTGTTAAAAATCTCTGATTTACTAGGTTTGAAACCAATATTTTAATACTTTAAAAAATAAAAAGAAATAAAAATAAATTTAATATTCACATTTTGAAATACGTATATATAAATCATTCTATATTTATGATATATTTATATCATTTATATCATTTTACCCCTACTTCTCCCCCTCAACTCCTCCAGGGACTCTCCACTCCCTCACAAATTTATGACCTCTTCTTAATTATTATTGTTACTACTAAGTTCAAAACTCCTGATCCTCCCTAAATGGTAGTACTGGTTACATTGTCCTAAATAGGATGTTGGACAGGTAAACAGAAAGACTGTTATTGGGTAAGCAAGTCTAGAACTCTTTTTTATCAGATGAGAAACCAGCCTGACTCCATTTTTGTAATCAGGAGCCATTTTGATATTCTAGACTACGTAAGTTTCTGTTTACTTGGAATTGGACTGTGCCCACCCTGTTGCCACAAAATGATCTTGTAATAGATGTTTCTGGAAGATTAAACTGCCTGGTTTCACCACACTTGCTTGCAAAATCTCCCACCCAGGGGTTTTGTCCCATAAAAAGAGCTTGAGAAAGTGGCTCAGGACTGTTCTCCTAAAACCTGTATTGGGTGAGACAGCTGCCAGACCTAAAGCTTGCTTTGATTTGGCCTTAATTTGTGGTCAGTGATCTTTCTCCTTGTGTTTGTGGGTTCAACAGTGGACACTATTACAGATTCCTATCTAGTCAAAATAGGTGTAAGTAACCATGGGGTGTCCAACCCCAGGTGATAATACAATGCAGTTTTGGGGGAGGGTGGGGATGAGGCCTCACTACATAGCCCTGGTTGTACTGTAAATCATCATGTGGACCAGGCTAGCCTCAAACTCAAATTTGCTTGCCTCTGCTTGGATTAAAGGCAAGTACCACCATGCCTGGCTTACAATGCTATTCTTGTTTAAATTATATTATAGTCTCTATGTATTACAATTGCACAATAATTTTTAAATGTATATATTTTTCCCATTACATGATAAATAAATGAGTACATATTCATAATGCCCACTATTTCTTGATTGAAGTGGTATAATGGTTAATTACATTTAAAGTTTTAATTACTATTTTTGAGAGAACAAAAAAACACAAAACATGCCTCTAACATGTGAACCCCTAGCTTGTACAAGTTGTACCCTATCAGCATACTTCCCTTTCCCCAGACATTGAGGACTGTTCTTAAAAGTGATTGATCTTGTAAAACTTGCTGTTCTTGCAAGATAATAAGCCCCTGCCTACAAAAGCAGAATACATGTCATGTTGTACACTTTTTTCTCTTTATAAGCCCTGGGCTGATATGGCTAAATGCTGCATCATGGGAGTGCTCTTTGGTGCAATCCTGATACCAGTATTTAAATAAAAAGCCTATTATCAGTTAAAATGTTATTAATATACTGGTGAGACCCTGAACAATTCCAGACCTGTAACAAAAAGAATATAATAATATCACTTGCAACAACATAGACTGAAGTAGATTATCATGTTAAGTGAAATAAACCAGGCGCAGAAAGACTATATGTACTCTTGTATGTAGGATATAAAAAAATTATTTCATGGGCACAGAAGTGATTAACAGAGAGAGAAGACTGTGGGATATGGGTGGTTAAGGAATAATGATTAGTGGGTGCTGAGCTATATTAAGTATAAGTATGAAGTTTTGGTTCTAGTCAGAGATAACAATATACCTGATATTTCAAAGAACTAGAGAAAAAGAATAAAGTAGACAAGAATATTTAAGAAATATGTTTTTCATATTTAAATTTTCTCAAGATATGGCACCTCCTTGTCTAAGACATACAATAAAATTGACAAAGGTTGACCAAAGTTTTCTTAAAAGAAAAATTAGTGATGTCAGTTCTGGGTGAGTTCTTTAACTATCAGCATTCAATCAAGATCCAGAATTAGATTTCACTGGCAGCGAATAGACCATGAGGAGAATTCAGGAGCAAAAAGTACCACATACATCCCAGGATAGTTAAAGTGTTCTGACTTTTTGTGGAAAATGTCAAGGAGCAACTTTCTTTTTACTAGAAAGCACGAAATCATGGAGTAGCTAGTAGCGTTTGCTTTTCTAACAGAGGATTTTCCTCTTTTTCCTTTTCAAAAGCTGATCTAGCTAAGCCATGCTCAATACATTTCTTAAGGTGGAGCGACACTGTACGCAGTCCTACCCATTCAGTTCTCCAATATCCACAGGGTTTGAAGGGCATCCTGCCCTCTAGCCTATTACCTTTAACCTCCTGAGACCTTACACCCTCGGCAGGGCTCTGGCATCATCACCCAAACAACTTAAATGGGAAATGATGGAGTTACCACGGTCAAACTGCTCTTCCAAAACTTGAGCTGTTCCTCAATAAGCTACAGCCCAGACCTCAAGTGTACTTCAAACTTCTCACAGTTTGTCAGCCAGGGAGTTTCGGAAACTTAGGAGGCAGGTCCCTGACGCCTGACACTCACCACCCAGAGCTAGCAACTGCCTCCACAGCTCTGGCTTCCTCTACTGAGTCGCTGCTTAGCTCGAGTCTTCCCTGAGCTGCACTTCCGCTCAACACCCTCAACACCCGGATCAACCGCTCTGCGCAGGCCCACCTGGACCGGAAGTGCGAAGGTCTACTAGAGGAAGGCAGTGCTTGGGGTGTGTGGGAGGGCCTTTGTCGTGTAGTAATGTAGCAATTTAAGGTCTCTTAGCTTTTCTTTTTCTTTTCCTTTCTTTTCTTTTCCTTTCTTGTCTTTTCTTTTCTCTTTTCTTTTCCTTTCCTTTCCTTTCTTTTATTTTCTTCTTTCTTTTTTCTAAAACAAAAACAAAAACAAAAACAAAAACAAAAACAAACAAAAAACCTAGGCTAATCTTGTTAATAACAGTGACCTCTCCCAGCAACAACTCTATAGAGCAGAAGACACAGCCAGGCTGGTTTTTCACCATCAGCTCCTGGGATCTAGTGAGGGTATCCTAGTACCCTCTCCTTAACCATCTTCCAGATCCAGAGCCACTCGCAGTCAGGTGGTGGGCTCTGGATATACTATCCGAGCTCAGATGTTGCCTTTTACTCTTATTAGCTGCATGTAACGCGTGATTAAATTTTCTGTGGATATTGTTTAAATCACTTATATCAGGAATCTACTTCTTGCGTTAGGCATGCAGTTTATTGTTGATTGAAAAGTATTTTGTTGTTTTAGAAGTCTTCATTTATAGCTACACATTTTTCTCAGCTCTGCTTTTGCTTTTGAAAGTTTGGTATGTTTTGATCTTATTTCATTTTCTGAAAGACGTTTTGTAATTTTTATTTTTTGACTCATAATTAGTAGTATTTTACTTTCAAATACTTGTGAATTTTCCACTATTTTATCTGTTGATTTCTAGTTTTATTAATCATTTTTGTTAGATAAGGCACTCAGTATGATTTCAGTATTTTTAAGTTGAAGCTTAAAACTTTAGAGGCTTTTCTTTTCAGATCTGGGAACCAGGTGCTTGTTGTGCAAGTGCTCTACCATGGAACTGACCCACCCCTGTTGTGGCTTATTTAAAGACCCGAGATTCAGTGACTGCTAGAGAACATTCCATGTGCACTTGAGAAGGACATATCTTCTATTATTATTTCTTGCAGTGTTCATCTAAGCTTCTATTGGAGTGCTGTGCTATTCATGATGGCAATCAAGAAGGTGTTTTTATTGTTCAATTTATATCCTATGTATATATATTGTACGGCCAAAACAGAAGCAGAGCTATCCCCACTCAGTAAACAGTAAAGTAATAAATATAGCTTTAGGAATCAAAAGCAATGACTATTTCCTTAGGAATCCATCATACCTTTCTGTTGACTTCCATTTAAGGACATGTACCTAGGTAACCAAAGGAAAAGCTACAGAGTGTGTACATGGCCTTAGAGCTTGATAAAAATCAAATCCTTCTTTATATAAAAAGAACATTGTCTTCTATATACAATTAAAATAATTTTAATTACATTTTGTTTATTTGGAGTAGAGACATGTCACATGAATGTGGGGGTCAGAGGACAACTAGTTAGAGTCAGTTCTTTCTTCTACAATTGGGGTCCTAGGCATCAAACAAGTGATCAAGTTTGACAGAATGTGCCTTTACCAGTTGAGCTGTCTCACTGGCCTTGGATATTATTTTATAATTGAGAAATTTCAAATGAAGTCTGAAAACTGAGGAAATTCCCCAACACACAGCAGCTTCCTAGACCATCTTGTAGATCTACTAAGAACCATCCTACTTATGTGCTCATGAATTGCAGAGAGAGCTATATCACATGTCTTCCCAGAGGACTTTCCTAAACAACGATCAGGAGAAAAATCTTTGTCTCATTCCATTTATACTTTACTCGCTTATTCTTTATTACAGGCGAATCAAGAGTAGAAAGAAAAGCACATTATTTTGAAAGATACCCACTGATCCTGTCCGTGCACTTCATTTTCTTTAATCACTGAAGTAAAAGACCATTATTTCTAATTTTGAAAACAATATCAAACTTTGACATTAATTTAACTTCAACATAGCAGGGAATATTTTGATGTGTGTTTGTGCACATATATTTGTGTGCATGTTTGTGACAAATTTGATTTGCTTGGGGTTTAGGCTCTTATTTATAGCTGCTAAAACGAATGCATTTCTACTTGCCAAATCTGATGGCACCATCACTGTTAGATGTTTATACTCAAGTACTTAGACCATCTAAGAATGGGTCCTTACAAAAATGAATGCTCCTCTTTAATTTTTCTAGGAAAGAAAAAACAGCTCTAAGAAATGTTTTTAGATTTAGACATATCAGAAACAGGACATTCAGCTATATCTTCAGTGAAGAGGACACTGTTTTTTCTTTCAGGGAAGCATTTATTACACAAATATATTTACATGAAGATTCATAAGCACGGGATGACCTTCCCATGTACCCAGCTGTAGGGAAAAAATGAAAAAGAAAAAAGAAAGAAAGAAAAAAGAAAGAAAGAAAAATCAGTATCACTATTTGTTACTGAATCTCAAGGAACCTCTTTCTCATAGTCACTTCCTGTCTTGGTCGGCAAAAGACAGGAAGACTTGGTCCAGGGTGATCTGACTGATGGAATAGTCTTCTAAATTGTATTGTTCCTTTGCTTTCTCCAAAATGCCAAACACCTTAAACAACAAAAGCATGCAGTTGCTATTGAAGCCTCCCTCTAGCTCCAAGAGGAGCCTCTCTCCCTCCTCCCCAATTTCTGTCAGGTACAATAAATTAGACAACAAGACCAGAAGGGCAATTTAGAAAGCAGAAGAAACATGATTGAGAAGTGGAGGAGGCAGCTCTCTGTTTCAGTTCTTTTGATGGACATGGACCGATAATGGAATTTGAGGGCAGTCATCAAAGACATTTATACACTAAGGCATTTAAAGAGGGACATAAACACTCCACTGCATTCACAACATCAGGCACAGTTCCATTCCCTGGATCCCAAGCACCCCCATTGTTAGTGCCCCCCTAACATGAACTGGTAAAAGGGCACAGTTTCAGATCACCTTTCCCCAGCTGTTGTCCTTGCTGGGAATGTAGTAATTAAGAATCCCTTGATTCTCTTGCTTTAATTCACTTCCTACAACAGAAAAATAGGACAGGTAAGTATTTTTACAAAGTTCTTTTTAGGTGATCAAAATATCTGCTTAATGTTATGTATCATACAAAGGTGAATAGTTGGGGTTAACACAGAAGATGTGACACCCCCCTAACCTACTCTCTTTGGTATATATTAAATTTTTAAAAGACTTTAGAATTAGTTAAATATGTAGTCTTATTGTAGGGAATTACAACAACTATTGAAGCTTTTAAGCTCAGTAAATTGTCAACTTGTGTGCCCAGTGTAAACATTTGAGCATTTAAAATGCTAATATATTTATTCCTAAACATAGCGCTGACTATTGATAGGATTTTTCTGGTTGTGTGTGTATGAGAGCACAGTTGAAAAGAGGAAGGCCAAGTATGATAGTTGAAATGAGAATGATCCCATAGGTTTATATATTAGAATATTTCGTTGATTGTAGCTGGTCTTTGCTACTTTGTGGGTTCTTCTTTTCACCCCCTATCACTGGGTAGGAGATAAAGAAAGATGGAAGCAGGAGGAGGGACCAGAGTGGAATCTGAATCTAATTTCTTTCTGTTTCTTCTTTGTTTGTAGTTGGTCTTTGCTACTTTGTGGGTTCTTCCTTTTCCCACACCTTATTTCCCCTATTTTCACCCCCATCTCTAGATAGGAGAGAATAAAGGCTAGAGGAGAAAAACAGAGAGAGATTGAGAAAGAGAGATCTGAAACTAATTTCTTTCTCTTGCTTCTTCTTTGAGTACTACTAACAAACTGCAAACCCTGACCGCTCAACAGTCACCCACCCCTGCCTCTCAGGGCATTTATATATTCTCTGAAAGTTCCCAGAAATCCAAATGTCACACAATTGCAGAAACTATTTGCAGCAAGCAAAACCATGCCTCTGCTTGAACATGAGGCAAATCATAGACACCTGTTGCAAAGCAGCCCCATATCCCTACACTTGGGATTAAAATGACAACATACCCTTATAATATTATTGATTTTTTAAAAGAAACCTAAATTTCAGAATTCTCATTTCAATCTCTAGTTGGTGGAGCTGTTTGGGAAGGATTAAGACGTTTGCCCTTGTATTGGAGCAGGTATGCCACAAAGGTGGGCTATGATGTTTCAAAAGATCATCTCATGCCCAGGTAGTCCTCTTTCTCTCTCTGCCTTGTGCTTGTGGGTCAGGATGGATGTAAAGCTCTTAGTTAAAGTTCTGGAACCATGTGTACCTACCTGCTGCCATGTTCCCTACCACAGTGGTGATGGACACTAATGTTTTAAACTGTAAGCCCCAATTAAATGCTTTCTTTTATAAGTTGTCTTGTTCATGGTGTTTTGTCATGGCAACAGAAAAGTTACTAAGACAAGATTGTCTCATTCTCATGATTACACTATGTCCTTCCGTGTGCATGGAGAACCGTGCACAGAAATCACCAGTCAAGCTATGGCTATCTTGTGGTTTTTTTTTTTTTTTTTTTTTTTACAAGTAAGACTCTATAGATATGATTAGTGGGAAGAACTGCATTTATAACTAACTGTGGTGATATGTATAGTAAAACTTTTATGTCTGGCTTTAAGCAATGTATAGTAAAATCTTCATGTCTGGCTTTGAATGAAATATTTCAGCAAAGCCTTTGCTGTGTTTGGGTCAGTTACTAGAGGCTGAGAAATTGTTAGGAGACTAAAACTTGAAAAATATCGTCTCTCTAGAGAATCTGTACTTGGTGCTATGTGGGAGCTTGCAGCTGCACCAATCTTGGTCCTAAGACACTCCTGGCAAACCTAGAGTTCTTACTTTTGAGTATGGCTACCAATGGTCAAAAGGGACTGAGATCTGTGTGGGTTGCCTGTTCTCATTGGCAGCAAGGGCAAGATAACCAAGGTAGATTGAACCTTTACCAGCCCCAATTAATGTTTGAATGTTTTTATAATGTTCGAATGAAGTAACTGGAGTGAGTTAGCTGGATATCAGTCTTTTCCTCTGCTCCTTCAGAAAATGAAGGTTTAGCATCTTGGTGAGTTTTTCTCTCTACTGTGGCAACTACAACTGACATCAATCAATAATTAGCCTATGCAAAATTGGAAATCATTACAACTCTAATTAAACTGGATTCAAAATGTGTTAAAGAAATATTACATGTTTGAAATGTGTGTGGATTTGGATAATATTAATTTTAATGCATGCGTTATTGTGATGATCATGTAGGGCTCTTGTGGCATATCTCAAATATAAAGCATAAAAGTATTTAAAGCAAACACTGATAAAAATCTCCCCATTTAGGTAAAATAATACTTATGCATTGTCAGGTACAAAGTTTCAGCTTCTATACCCCATAAAAATAAGCAGTATGTCCATCAATATCGAAGGCATTTTCATTCTTTCAGTTCCTCTACTTACTTATTTAAATTAACATAAGAACTGATGTGATAATGAAATATGTATGCATGTGGAAGGACTAAACTGAGTTAATACAGTTTCTTTTGGGACTGGAGATAGCTCAATGGTTAGAAGCAGTTGGTCTTGCAGAGGTTCTGTGTTCAGATCTCAGGACCAACATGACAGCTCACAACCATAATTTCAGTTCCAGGGTTCTGACAACCTATTCTGACCTCTGAGAGCACCAATCACAGACATACATGGGAATAAAACAGTTCTACACACACACACACACACACACACACACACACACACACATACACACACACACATACACTTAAAAATAAATAAAAATATGGTATCTCAACCTTTTATGTTTATAATAGTTATTAAGAGTATAGTATTATATATACAGAAATCAACCAATGTAATCCACTATATAAACAAACTAAAAAAAACCCCACATGGTCATTTCTTTAGATGCTGTAAAAGCATTTGACAAAATTCAGCAAACTTTTGTGTTAAAGGTCTTGGAAAGAACAGGAATTCAAGGCCCATACCTAAACATAGTAAAAGCAATACACAGCAAACCAGTAGCCAACACCAAACTAAATAGAAAGATACTTGAAGCAATCCTACTAAAATCAGAGACTAGACAAGATTGCCCTCTCTCTCCATATTTATTCAAATAGTACTTGAAGTTCTAGCTAGAGCAATTAGACAACAAAGGGAGGTCAAAGGGATATAAATTGGAAAGGAAGAATCAAATTATCACTATTTGCAGATGATATGATAGTATACTTAAGTGACCCAAAAACTCCACCAGAGAACTTCTACAGCTAATAAACAACTTCAGCAAAGTGGCTGGATATAAAATTAACTCAAGCAAATCAGTAGCCTTTCTATACTCAAAGGATAAGCAGGCTGAGAAAGAAATTAGGGGAATGACAACCTTTACAATAGCCACAAACAATATAAAGTATCTTGGTGTGACTCTAACCAAACAAGTGAAAGATCTGTGTGACAAAAACTTCAGGTTTCTGAAGAAGGAAATTAAAGAAGACCTCAGAAAATGGAAAAATCTTTCATGCTCTTGGATTGGCACGATTAATATAGTAAAAATGGCCATCTTGCCAAAAGCAATATACAGATTCAATGCAATCCCCATCAAAATCCCAACTCAGTTCTTCATAGAGTTAGAAAGAGCAATTCTCAAATTCATCTAGAATAACAGAAACCCAGGATAGCTAAAACTATTCTCAACAGTAAAAGAACTTCTGGGGGAATCAGTATCCCGGACCTCAAGCAGCACTACAGAGCAATAGTGTTAAAAACTGCATGGTATTGGTACAGTGACAGGCAGGTAGATCAATGGAATAGAATTGAAGACCCAGAAATGAACCCACACACCTATGGTCACTTGATCTTTGACAAGGGAGCTAAAACCATCCAGTGAAAAAAAGATAGCCTTTTCAACAAATGGTGCTGATTCAACTGGAGGTCAGCATGCAGAACAATGCAAATCAATCTATTCTTATCTCTTTGTACTAAGCTTAAGTCCAAGTGGATCAAGAACCTCCACATAAAACCAGACATACTGAAACTAATAGAAAAGAAACTGGAGAAGAGCCTTGAGCACATGGGCACAGGGGGAAATTTCCTGAACAGAAAGAAAACCAATAGCTTATGCTTTAAGATCAAGAATTGACAAATGGGACCTCATAAAATTACAAAGTTTCTGTAAGTCAAAGGACAATATCAATAGGACAAAATGGCAAGCAAGAAATTGGGAAAAGATATTTACCAATCCTACATCTGACAGAGGGTTAATATCCAATATATGCAAAGAACTCAAGAAGTTAGACCCCAGAGAGCCAAATAACCCTATTAAAAATGGGGTACAGAGCTAAACAAAGAATTTTCACCTGAAGAATATCAAATGGCTGTGAAGCACCTAAAGAAATGTTCAATATCTTTAGTCATCAGGGAAATGCAAATCAAAACAACCCTGAGATTTCACCTCACACCAGGCAGAATGGCTAAGATCAGGAGATATCAGATGCTGGCGAGGATGTGGAGAGAGAGGAACACTCCTCCACTGCTGGTGGGGCTGCAAGCTGGTGCGCAACCACTCTGGAAATCAGTCTGGTGGTTCCTCAGAAAACTGGGCATGACCCCATTGTACCACTCCTGGGCATATACCCAAAGGATTCCCCAGCATGTAATAAGGACATATGCTCCACTATGTTCATATCAGCCCTATTTATAATAGTCAGAAGCTGGAAAGAACACAGATGTCCCTCAAGAGAGAAACTGATATAGAAAATGTGGTATATTTACACTATGGTATATTACTCAGCTATTAAACACAATGAATTCACGAAATTCTTAGGCAAATGGGTAGAACTGGAAAATATCATCCTGAGTGAGGTAACTTAATCACAAAAGAACACACATGGTATGCACTCACTGATAAGTGGATATTAGTCCAGAATCTCAGAATACACAACTCACATGTCAAATGATGTCCAAGAAGAAGGAAGTAGTGGCCTCTGGTTCTGGAAAGGCTCAGTGCAGCAGTGTAGGGGAATATCAGGACAGGGAAGTGGAAGGGGGTTGATGGGGAACAGGGGGAGGGAGGAGTGCTTATGGGACCTTTGGAGAGGGAGGAACCAGGAAAGGGGAATCATTTGAAATGTAAATAAAGAATATATCAAAAAAGAAGTATAGTAATATAATTATAGTCATCACACTGTTTAATTTATCTTCTGTGGTGGTGTAAAGAAGAATTTCCCCTCACATCCCCATAGGCTCATATATTTGAATGTTTAGTCATTCACTAATGGCACTATTTAAAAAGAAAAGAATTAGGAGGTTTGGCATTGTTGGAGAAATATGTTGATGAGGGTGAGCTTCGAGGTTTCAAAAGCCCAGTCTCTGTCTGTCTTTCTGTCTCTGTCTCTGTCTCTGTCTCTGTCTCTGTCTCTGTCTCTGTCTCTGTCTCTCTCTCTCTCTCTCTCTCTCTCTCTCTCTCTGTCTCTCTCTCTTTCCCTCTCTGATGATAATGGACTAAACCTCTGAAACTGTAAGCAAGCCCCAATTAAATGCTTTCTTTTATATGTGTTCCGCCGGTTATGGTGTCTCTTCACAGCAATCAAACAATGACTAAGACACTGTATTGTTTATCCAGAAGTCTCCCCAACCTCACTCTACCTTAGTATCTAGTAACTACCAACCAAATACTTCCATGCTACTTCCTTACATTCATCATCTGGGTGAGATCATATGGCATTTGTCTTTTTATATATAGCTTATTTCATCGAATAAAATGTCATTTAGCTTCATTCATGTTTCCACAAATGATGGCATTTCCTTCTTTGTTAAGGTTAGTTTCCCTACTATGTGCATTCATGCTAGCTGCCATATGTATATCATATTTTCTTTATCTACCATTCCTCAACAAATCTTTATTTATTTTTTTTATTTTTTGGCTACAGTAAACGTCGAAGTGTATTTATCACTTTGACATATTCTTCTTTACTTGTTTTAGATATATATTCACCAGTAGGTAGCAAGGTCATAGGCTAGTGCTATTTTTAACTTTTTAAGGAATTTCCATCTTTTAAACTGGCTATACTAATTTACACCCCCACCAACTTCCTACTGATCCCTAAAAAATGAAATGCTTTTGAATTTTGTCTAAGAAATCATTTAATTTGGGGCTCACAGTTTCAGAGGGTAGTAGAATTCAAGACATGGTAGTTAGCAGACATGTATGGTGCTGGAGCAGTAGCCAGGAGCCTTATAACCTGATCTGCAGCCAGTGGGCAGAGAGAAAGCTAACTGGGGATGGTATGGACCTTTTGAAATCTCAAAACCTGACCCCCCAGTGAAACATCTTTTTCAACAAGGCCTCACCTCCTAATCTTTCCCATGTAGTTGCACCAACTGGGAAGTAAACATTCAAATATAAGAATAGCTCCTAGGGCCCTATGGGGGTCATTGAAACCACCACAGCTTCATACTGTGTGTAGCTGGATGCTAGCTATGAGCTTGGGCAACATGGTATTATAGATTTGAGAAGAATTTCCATTGCACCCAGTCTGTTGAAAAATTTAAAAATAACAAAAAAATTTTGATTGAAGCTTTTCCCCTTTGTATTAATATGGGTGTATATGTTTGTCATTTACTCTGCTAACATGCTATCATATTTCCAGGCTTTCATATGTTAATTGATCCTTCAGCCCATTTGGTAATGGTAAACCATCATTTCAGTGTGGTTTTATTGTTGTTTGTTTTGTTTTGTTTTTCAAGAAAGGGTTTCCCTCTGTAGCCTTGGCTGTTCTGGAACTTGCTCTGTAGACCAGGGTGGACTTGAATGATGTTGGCTAGTATCTTGCTAAGGATTTCTTTGCCATTCTCAATAAAGACATGGGTCTTCAAATTTGAAAGTATTGTCTTTCACAAGAATTTAAGATGCTCCTGCTCTTTGTTCATTAAATAGAACTGCAGTAAGAAGGATCCACACTTGGGGTCTCATCTTTTACGAGAGACACATCAACCACTGTACCGTCACAGGTCAAAGACAGGAGATCAACGACTCCAAACTCTGTACAAGACCCTGCCTCAAAACAGGGTGGACAGAAATAAAGATACTCAACCTCAACGTTTGACCTTCATACATTCATACACACTTGGTATACACCTGCACACATATGTTTGCACGCACATAGAACACAGAACTCATTTGCTTAGTAAGATTATAAACATATTCTTTTGTTGCATACATTTGTGTGTCATGGGTGAATCCTTGTCTCTGAAGTCAATGCTAAAGTGATTCCTTGGTTTTCCTCACATCTCCTCTCCACATCCATTCTACCACTGATTATTAAAATGTATTTTCAAACTTATGTTCCCATGATATAGTTAATATTTTCTATCGCCTAAAAGATGAAATTTCAACTCAATAGCCTGATACACACCAGTAAAACTCTAAGAATTTGCTAACAATTGTTACTCTCTCAGTGCTTTGCAGTTAGGAAAGAGGCTGAGAAAGAGGATATATTGCTACCATTGCTCTGTGGACAGAGAGCTGTTTTACTGAGTTTGTCACTCACGAGCAGAAAGATTTTTGTCAGGCGATACACATCTGCTAGAGCTTGCTTGCAGTTCAAAATCTTGTACTGGCACAACTTGCCAAAATCCAGAATAAGATGTTTAATGAGATAGGGGAATATCGAATATCCTTTAAAAGATTTTTTTGGCATGGGTAATATGTGAAAAAATGAGAATTATGTTAAAATATGGCTTTAGAGGCATAATTTATATGGATAGAAAAAATATGAAGAGGTCCTAGAAGTAGATGGCAAAGTTTGGTGACAGACTCTGCAGCAGTGGTGGCAAAGGAAGTATGGAAGATCACTGGGTGTCAGTAACACGGGGGAAACTAGATTAAAACAGAAACCTTATGGGCACTGAGAACAAAACATGAAATTTAACACATTTCTAACCCCATCGGAACAACTTAGCATACCTGGAAATGTCACTGTGATGAAATTTTTAAATTCATTTAATGTTTCCCCAGACTTGACCTTGGTCTTCAGAATATAAATATTACCAAACTTGTTCTTGAGGTACTGAGGGCTACCCAGGCATGTGAGCTTCCCATGCACCATTATGGAGAGCCTTGTACAAAGGGCTTCACATTCTTCCATGCTTGCAAAACAAAGAAGGAGAACAACTTGAAACTCGGATGTTCTTTGAAGATAACATGCATTTAACCATTGCCAGGATCTTGTTATCAACCACAAGTTGCATCTTCCAATCACCAAGTTCATGTTTAGGAAGTGTGTTGTGGTGTGTGTGTGTGTGTGTGTGTGTGTGTGTGTGTGTGTGTGTATGTGTGTGTTTGAGGGGTGCACATTCACATATGCCACCACCTGCCTTGACTTAGTGGGACCTGAGGTGAGGGTCACCGATTTAGGCTAGGCTGCCTGGTCAGTGAGCCCCAGGGATCTATCTGTTTCTGTCAAGCACTGAGATTATTACCATACACTACTACTCCCAACTTTAAGCATTTTAAAAATTATTTATTTATTTTTATTTGTAGATATTTGGTGTGTGTGTGTGTGTGTGTGTGTGTGTGTGTGTGTGTGCAGTGCCCATGAAGGCTGTTGGAATCCCTGGGACTAGAGTTGTATAGATGGCTATGAACTGCCATGTGGATACTGGGAATTGAACCTGGGTTCTCTGGAAGAGCAGCTTAACTGATCTTAACTGCTGAGTTATCTCTCCAACCCCCAAGCCCAGGTTGTTTTCTTTTCTTTTCTTTTTTTAAAATGTAAGTTCTGGGATCTAGTTCAGGTACTCATATTACATAGCAAGCATTTTACTACTTGAGCTATCTTCCCAAGCCCCCCAAAAATATATTTTCAAAGGATAAATAACAGCACACCAAGTCCTCAAATGTAATATATCTCTAACTTCCTGAGGATTCCTGGCTATACCATTTATTAGGATTAATGTGAATCCTAATTCCTAAAAATAAACTTATTCAATCAAATATACTGCGTAATATTTCTGGCCCCAAATAATTGGCCAGTATAGCTACCATAATTCTTGCCAACTCTTGACCGAACCTTCCAAAGAGCCACACCTGTGGGATGTTATAATGATGGCCTTTCCACTTTCACGAATCTTTATCACTGTGTCCCAGAGAAGGCGCCTAGCTTTTGGGTCCATGCCAGTTGATGGTTCATCCAGGAAGACAACTGAGGGCTTTCCCATGGTGGCAATGGCAGTGCTCAGCCTACGTTTGTTTCCTTCACTTCAGACCAAAGACAGGGGTGAAATGGAAACAGATGAAGCTATACCTATTAGTTATTTCCAGGAAAGACAACATACACCTCTTAGTACTGAGACATCCGACAAAATTCTCAAGTGTAGGCATCCTTATGTAGATTCCATATGACTTTAACAAGGCATCAAGTCCAAGTACATCTGTGCATGCACATTTATAATGTAAAAGGGCTACCTTTCACATGTGTGGTTTTGGCTCCATTTGTTTACTTGTTGTTATTAGGATACATAACCCCCATCCTAGTTTGAAGACCTACATTTCTCTTCCTTGCAGGACAGAATCATAGGAATGTTAGGAAAAAGGAAATATTTTCTATTTTGGTTTCAGAAGCCAGATTATGAAGTTTCATTTCTGAAAAGGGAAGAGGTGAACCTGTTACTAGCATCGGAAACACTACAGCATAAGATAATGTTCGACTCGATGTTAACGGTCAACTTGACACAGCCTTGAATCACCTCAAGAAGTCTCAATAGAATAATTAATTTCCTTATCAGATTGGTTTGTGAATATGTCTGTGAGGGATTGGCATGATTAACTGACTTAAGAAGGCTTATCTAGGAAGGTGGTCCTGAGCTAGATATCAAAGTTCATTAAGCATCAGTCTGTGAGCAAACCAGGTAGTAAATAACATTCTCCATAAATACTTGCTGTATACCATTGGCAGTGAATGAATTCCCTGGTTGGAGGTAATGGTGCATGGAGCATTAAGCAGTCCTGCCCAAGTCCCTGCCATGACTTCCTTTGATGATAGACTGTGACCTGGTAGACTGTAAGCCAAATGAACCCCTTTCTCCCCCCTAAGTTGCTTTTGCTCAGAGTGTTTCATCACAGCAACAGAATGAAACTGGGCCATATGGTAACATAATCAGGTAATTACATGAAAGAGAAGTTCAGGTGGAGCTTTGGGCACTCATGTTAAACACCAGGAGCAAAGATGCTTGGCTGTTATGAACATTGGTAACAGCAGGTAACAATAGCTAAGAAGCTATGGTATGACTCACCTGTAGGTGCTGATAAGATTGTTGGCATGAGACTCCAGATCCAAAGAGTTCAAATACCTTTTTACGTAGGGCCGAATCTGATGCTCTGAGATTCCCCATATTCTTGCATACATGATCATTATCTCCCAGGCAGTCATGTATTCCAGCAAGGCATCAAATTGAGGACAATAGCCAATTTTTGACCGGACCTAATTACAATAATTGCTGTGTGAAAACTCAGACCATATAACACCTCATGAACATTCATAGACAAGGAAGGAGGTTTTTAGGCCATGCCTCTAAGAGTCCTACCAAGAAATTTTCTTTTCTGAAGGGCTATAGAAGTATTTATTATGAATCTATTGTAGTCAAATAGAATGACTGGTTCTCATACTCATCCTGGAAATGAAGAATTAGAAACAAAATCCCAGATCCCACTCAGTTTGTAGGGGTGTTAAGATGATATGTCTTCACTTTAATCATGGGTTCACTGGAGTATGGCAAGCTAGGATACTTTCTCTGCTGTTTGACCTGTACATCCCTGTATATGTGTTTCCCTTAGTAAGGCTGAAGCAAAACCAAAGATCCCTCATCTTTGCATATAGAAGCTTAGAATGATGGTTGCTTTGGAACTTAAATTCTTTTCCCAGTAGGTACAAAAAGCCTAGTTAGCTAGAGAAAATAGCCATAAATTTAAATTAATAATTAAGTTATATTGATTCTAGATTATTCATTCTGATTGTAGGGTTGGCATGATGCAAGTCTCTTCCTCTTTGACTAAAATGGATGGTTCTTAAGGATAGTGTTTTTTTCAACACACACCTGTATCTTTTTCTCTTACCTCTCTTTAGGATTAATATACTAAAGATACCATAAAACACCATCAATATAAGTAAAATTAGAAAATGATTATCTCTATACAGAAAATAACTCATACAGGATCAGAAAAACACCTTTGATGACTCAACCTCCACACCTCAGGTTGATTCTAAGCACAGAAATAATAAAAAACAAGTAAACTCCCCAGAAACAATAAAGAAAATTAAACAAGGAATGTAGAAGATGATTACTGCTGGTGTTACCATGTTATTAGTTCAGTTTGTAGCAAAAATGACATGCAGTGGAGTAGAAAATGTAGTTCCTTCATGGGACTAGGAATCAGAAGCTCTATTAGACTGAAAAAAACTTATGATGCAAATCTACTCAGCTTTGAGAAAACTATCTTTTATGCTAAAATAATGAAGAAGCTTGTGGAGAAAGTCAAGAAATGGATTCTTAACTATTGATAAAGAGATAGAAACCCCAAAAGGAAACAGAATGGGCATGTGGTGCTGTACAGGTAGGGTGTGCACTCCAAAGCTGTGAAAGTTAAAGGCCACTGCATCAGTCAGTGAATGGATTGTGAAGGAAGTCATAAAGAAATTTAGAAAGTATTTAGAGATGAATAAAATGAAAATCCAACATATCCCAGGTTATGGGACATGTAAAAGCAGAATGTGGGGGATTTATAATTAGACTGTCTAGCTGAGCTCATAGTTAGCATTGTCCCCAAAGTAGTGACTGGTGATTACTGCAATGGACTGGCCCATACCATACAAGGGTAAGTTGTAGTTTGAAAGAGATGCACTAAATAACATTCTAAAGCACTCACAAAATATAGCAGGCATCAATGGAACAAGGGAAGGGAAATGTTGGCTCATAAAATGGATTAAATATTTACAAATAGGGATTAGTGTATAGAATACCTAAGCACTCCTCCAACTCAGGGGGAAAAGCATCCAAAGAAGCTTTTCCCTATAAAGTTATATTGCAGCAAGTGTGTAGGGAAAATACCCAATTTCTATAATCATTAGAAAAATAAGAATTGAAACTACAGTGGGAAAACATTTCACATACCAGGTGGATACTATAAAACAGTCCAATGACTTCCTTTTGTTGTCTAATTGCTCTGGCTAGAACTTCAAGTACTATATTGAATAAATATGGAGAGAGAAGGCAGCCTTGTCTAGTCCCTGATTTTAGTGGGATTGCTTCAAGTTTCTCTCCATTTAGTTCGATGTTGGCTACTGGTTTGCTGTAGATTGCTTTTATTATGTTTAGGTATTGGCCTTGAATTCCTGTTCTTTCCAAGAACTTTAACATGAAAGGATGCTGAATTTTGTCAAATGCTTTTTCAGCATCTACTGAAATGACCATGTGGTTTTTTCTTTGAGTTTGTTTATGTAGTGGATTACATTGATGGATTTCCATATATAGAACCATCCCTGCATTCTTGGGATGAAGCCTACTTGATCATGGTGAATGATCGTTTTGATGTGTTCTTGGATTTGGTTGGCAAAAATTTTATTGAGTATTTTTGCATCGATATTCATAAGGGAAATTGGTCTAAGGTTCTCTTTTTTTGTGGGATCTTTGTGTGGTTTTGGTATCAGCATAATTGTGGTTTTGTAGAACGAGTTGGGCAGTGTTCCTTCTGTTTCTATTTTGTGGAATAGTTTGAAGAGTATTGGCATTAGGTCTCCTTTGAATGTCTGATAGAATTCTGCACTAAAGCCATCTGGTCCTGTGCTTTTTTTTTTTTTTTTTTTTTTTGGTTGGGAGACTGTCAGTGACCACTTCTATTTCTTTAGGGGTTATGGGACCATTTAGATGGTCTATCTGATCCTGATTAAATTTTGGTAGTTGGTATCTATCTAGGAAATTGTCCATTTCATCCATATTTAAAAAAAAAACAGTCCAATTACACAAAATTTGAGAAACACTAACCATGCAGAGAAATTGCAACTGTTGTGTGTTGCTGTCAATACTGTAAATGGTGAAGGTTATGTGGAATATACTATGACACCTGAACTTCTAAATACATACTGTAACAACTAAAAGCAGGCAACCAGATACATCTCTGTTACCATGACTCTAGCCAGGATATCTTCCACATTCCCACGTGTTAAATGCATAGTCCTTGGGCTGGCCTATTAGGAGGCTGTGGACTCCTCTGTGGGTAGGACCCAGTAGGAAGTCCATCCGTCATATTCTTTTTTTTTTTTAATTTTTGTAGCTGTTTTATTCCTGCATCGCATTTACCCTTTACAGACACAAGTCAGTGTCGTCTACATGAGCAACTGTGTGCAGAATCACATTTAGAATTTATTTTTTTTTATTTTTTTTATTTTTTTTATTTTATTTTCTATATTCTTTGTTTACATTCCAAAGGCTTTCCCCTTTCCCAGTTACCCCCCACCATATGTCCCATAATTCCTCTCCCCCCCATGCTATTCCCCACTCTCCCCCCCCCTACGATTTCTCTGTTCTGGGTCTACAATACTGGATCCAATCTTTACAGGCCCAGGGTCCTCTCCTTTTTTTCTTCTTGAGAGTCATTTGACTTGCTAATTGTGCCTTGAGTATTTAGGGCTTCTGGGCTCATTAATATCCACTTATCAGTGATTGCATTTCGTGTGTATTCTTTTGTGATTGGGTTAGCTCACTTAGGATGATAGTTTCCAGATCTAACCATTTACCTACAAATTGCATGAATTCATTATTTTTAATTGCTGAGTAGTACTCCATTGTATAAATATACCACATTTTCTGTATCCATTCCTCTTTTGAGGGATATCTGGGCTCCTTCCAATTTCTGGCTATTATAAACAAGGCTGCTATAAACATAGTGGAGCATGTGTCTTTGTTGTATGCAGAGGAATCCTCTGGGTATATGCCCAGGAGTGGTATGCCAGGGTCCTCTGGAAATGGCATGCCCAATTTCCTGAGGAACCGCCACACTGATTTCCAGAGTGGTTTTACCATTTTGCAATCCCACCAACAGTGGAGGAGTGTTCCTCTTTCTCCACATCCTCGCCAGCACTTGTTGTCTCTCGAGTTTTTAATCTTAGCCATTCTGACTGGTGTGAGGTGGAATCTCAGGGTTGTTTTGATTTGCATTTCCCTGATGACTAATGATGTTGAACATCTCTTAAGGTGTTTCTCGGCCATCCGAATTTCTTCTGGTGAAAATTCTTTGTTTAGCTCTGTGCCCCATTTTTTGATAGGGTTATTTGGTTCTTTGGGGTCTAACTTCTTGAGTTCTTTGTATATATTGGATATTAGCCCTCTGTCGGATGTGGGGTTGGTGAAGATCATTTCCCACGTTGTTGGTTGCCGTTTTGTCCTTCTGACAGTGTCCTTTGCCTTACAGAAATTTTATGAGGTCCCATTTGTCGATTCTTGATCTTAGAGCATAAGCTATTGGTGTTCTGTTCAGGAACTTTCCCCCTGTGCCCATGTCCTCCAGGGTCTTCCCAAGTTTCTTTTCTAATAGTTTCAGTGTGTCTGGTTTTATGTGGAGGTCCTTGATCCACTTGGAGTTGATCTTAGTACAAGGAGATAAGAGTGGGTCAATTCACATTCTTCTGCATGTTGACCTCCAGTTGAACCAGCACCATTTGTTGAAAAGGCTATCTTTTTTCCACCGGATGGTTGTGGCTCCTTTATCAAAGATCAAGTGACCATAAGTCTGTGGGTTCATTTCTGGGTCTTCAATCCTATTCCATTGATCTACCTGCCTGTTGCTGTACCAATACCATGCAGTTTTTAACACAATTGCTCTGTAGTACTGCTTGAGGTCAGGGATATTGATTCCCCCAGAAGTCCTTTTATTGTTGAGAATAGTTTTAGCTATCCTGGGTTTTTTGTTGCTCCAGATGAATTTGAGAATTGCTCTTTCTAGATCTATGAAGAATTGATTTGGGATTTTGATGGGGATTGCATTGAATCTGTAGATTGCTTTTGGCAAGATGGCCATTTTTACTATATTGATCCTGCCAATCCAGGAGCAAGAAAAATTTTTCCATCTTCTGAGGTCTTCTTCGATTTCTTTCTTCAAGGACTTGAAGTTCCTGTCATACAGATCTTTCACTTGTTTGGTTAGAGTTACGCCAAGGTACTTTATATTGTTTGTGGCTATTGTGAAGGGTGTTATTTCCCTAACTTCTTTCTCAGCCTGCTTGTCCTTTGAGTACAAGAAGGCTACTGATTTGCTTGAGTTAATTTTATAACCAGCCACGTTGCTGAAGTTGTTTATCAGCTGTAGAAGTTCTCTGGTGGAGTTTTTTGGATCGCTTAAGTAGACTATCATATCATCTGCAAATAATGATACTTTGAGTTCTTCCTTTCCAATTTGTATCCCTTTGACTTCCTTATGTTGTCTGATTGCTCTCGCTAGAACTTCAAGTACTATATTGAAAAGATATGGAGAGAGAGGACAGCCTTGTCTAGTCCCTGATTTTAGTGGGATTGCTTCAAGTTTCTCTCCATTTATTTTGATGTTGGCTACTGGTTTGCTGTAGATTGCTTTTACTATGTTTAGGTATGGGCCTTGAATTCCTGCTCTTTCCAAGACTTTTAGCATGAAAGGATGCTGAATTTTGTCAAATGCTTTTTCAGCCTCTAGTGAGATGACCATGTGGTTTTTTTTCTTTTAGTTTGTTTATGTAGTGGATTACATTGACGGATTTCCGTATATTGAACCATCCCTGCATTCCTGGAATGAAGCCTACTTGATCATGGTGAATGATCGTTTTGATATGCTCTTGGATTCGGTTGGCAAGAATTTTATTTAGTATTTTTGCATCTATATTCATAAGAGAAATTGGCCTGTAGTTCTCTTTCTTTGTTGGATCTTTTTGTGGTTTAGGTATCAGCGTAATTGTGGTTTCGAAGAACGAGTTGGGCAGTGTCCTTTCTGTCTCTATTTTGTGGAATAGTTTGAAGAGTATTGGTGTTAAGTCTTCTTTGAAGGTCTGGTAGAATTCTGCACCAAAACCATCTGGTCCCATACTTTTTTTGGTTGGGAGGCTTTCTATAACCCCTTCTATTTCTTTAAGGGTTATGGGACTGTTTAGCTGGCCTACTTGATGCTGATTTAATTTTGGTATTTGGTATCTGTCTAGGAAATTGTCCATTTCCTCCAGATTCTCCAGTTGTTTTGAGTATAGGCCTTTGTAGTAGGATCTGATGATCTTTTGAATTTCCTCTGTTTCTGTTGTTATATCCCCCTTTTCATTTTTAATTTTGTTAATTTGGATACTATCTCTGTGCCCTTTGGTTAGTCTAGCTAAGGGTTTATCTATCTTGTTGATTTTCTCGAAGAACCAGCTCTTGGTTTTGTTGATTCTTTGTATGGTTCTCTTTGTTTCTGCTTGATTGATTTCAGCCCTTAGTTTGATGATTTCCTCTCTTCTACTCCTCCTGGGTGAGTTAGCTTCTTTTTGTTCCAGGGCCTTCAGGTGTGCTGTTAAGTTGCTAGTGTATGCTCTTTCCAGTTTCTTTTTGGAGGCACTCAGGGCTATGAGTTTTCCTCTTAGCACTGCTTTCATTGTATCCCAGATATTTGGGTAGGTCGTACCTTCATTTTCATTGAAGTCTAAAAAGTCTTTGATTTCTTTCTTTATTTCTTCCTTGACCAGGGTGTCATTGAGTAGAGTATTGTTCAGTTTCCATGTGTATGTGGGCTTTCTGTTGTTCTTCTTGCTATTGAAGACCACTTTTACTCCATAGTGATCCGATAGGAGACATGGGATTAGTTCGGTCTTCTTGTATTTGTTGAGGTCTGTCTTGTGACCAATTATATGATCAATTTTTGAGAAGGTACCGTGCGGTGCTGAGAAAAAGGTATACTCTTTTGTTTTAGGATGGAATGTTCTCTCTCTCTCTCTCTATATATATATATATATATATCTGTTAAATCCAATTGGTCCAAAGCTTCAATTAGTTTCACTGTGTCCCTGTTTAGTTTCTGCTTTCCTGATCGGTCCATTGAGGAGAGTGGAGTGTTGAAGTCACCTACAATCATTGTGTTAGGTGCGATGTGTGCTTTAAGCTTTAGTAAAGTTTCTTTTACGAATGAGGGTGCCCTTGCATTTGGCGCATAGATGTTCAGTATTGAGAATTCTTCTTGGTGGATTTTTCCCTTTGACAAGCAGGAAGTGACCTTCTGTGTCTCTTTTGATGACTTTAGGTTGAAAGTCAATTTTATCTGATATTAGAATGGCTACTCCAGCTTGTTTCCTGGGACCATTTGCTTGTAGAACTGTCTTCCAGCCTTTTACTCTAAGGTGGTGTTTGTCTTTGACACTGAGATGTGTTTCCTGTATGCAGCAAAATGTAGGGTCCTGTTTCCGTATCCAGTCTGTTAGTCTGTGTCTTTTGATTGGGGAATTGAGTCCATTGATATTAAGAGATATTAAGGAATAATAATTATTACTTCCTGACATTTTGGGCATTGTTATTATTATTTGTATTTGAGTGGTTCTCTTCTTTTGGGTTGGATGAGATGGGGTTTCTATCTTGTTTCTTCTGGCGTGTTGTTTCCCCCCTTGTGTTGGTATTTTTCCCCTATTATCCTTTGTAGGGCTGGGTTTGTAGATAAGTATCTTGCAAATTTGGTTTTGTCGTGGAATATCTTGGTATCCCCATCTATGGCAATTGAGAGTTTTGCTGGGTATAGTAGTCTTGGCTGATGTTTGTGTTCTCTTAGGGTCTGCATGAGGTCTGCCCAGGATCTTCTAGCTTTCATGGTCTCAGGTGAGAAGTCTGGTGTAATTCTGATAGGTCTTCCTTTATATGTTACTTGTCCTTTTTCTCTTACTGCCTTTAATATTCTTTCTTTGTTTAGTACATTTGGGGTTTTGATTATTATGTGACGGGAAGTATTTCTGTTCTGGTCCAGTCTATTTGGGGTTCTATAGGCTTCTTGTATATTCATGGGCATCTCTCTCTTTAGGTTGGGGAAATTTTCTTCCATAATTTTGTAGAAGATATTTGCTGGCCCTTTAAGTTGTAGATCTTCATTCTCATCTATCCCTATAATCCTTAGGTTTGGTCTTCTCATTGTGTCCTGGATTTCCTGAATGTTTTGGGTTACCAGCTTTTTGCATTTTGCATTTTCTTTAATTGTTGAATCCATGGTTCCTATGGTATCTTCAGCATCTGAGATTCTGTCTTCTATCTCTTGTATTCTATTGTTGATATTTGCATCTATGACTCCTGATTTCTTCCCAAGGTTTTCTATCTCCAACATTGTCTCCCTTTGCGATTGCTTAGTTGTTTCTACTTCTGTTTTTAGATTTTGTATGGTTTTGCTCAGATCTTTCAGTTGCTTGTTTGTGTTTTCCTGTAATTCTTTAAGGGATTTTTGTGTTTCCTCTTTTATGACTTCTACTCGTTGACCCATGTTCTCTTGTATTTCTTTAGGTGATTTTTGTTTCTCCCCCTTATTGGGATTCATTTTTTGCTCTATATTCTCCTGGATTTCTTTAAGTGATTTTTGTGTCTGCCTTGTATGGGCTTCTAGTTTTTGATCTATTTTCTCCTCTATTACTTTAAGAAATTTATCTAAGTGATCCTCAATCTGCATCTTTACCAGTGATTTTAGATCTGAGTCTTGTTTTTCTGGTGTGTTGAGATATCTGGGATTTAATTGTGTTTGTCTTGCAATGGCTTCTAGCTTTTGATCTATTTTCTCATGTATTACTTTAAGAGATTTATCTAAGTGTTCCTCTATCAGCATCCTGACCAGTGATTTTAGATCTGAGTCTTGTTTTTCTGGTGTTTCGGGGTATCCAATATTTATTGCTGTTGGGGAACTGGGTTCGGATGCCGCCATATTGCCTTGATTTTTGTTAGTAGCGATCTTACGTTTGCCTTTTGCCATCTGGTTAACTCTGGTGTTAGTTGGTCCTGTATATACTAGCTGGAGCTTGACCCTCCTGTGGGGTTGTAAGGCTATTTCCCAGCGACTGGGATACCTGAATCACTGTCCTGCGGGGGTCTTGCTCACAGATTGCTGACAGGTGGCCTGAGTCCCCCGAGGTCTTAAACTCAGGATATCCCAGGTATTTGGTTCCGCCTGTTGGGCGGCTGCTCTGCACTGCTCCTGCTCAGGGTTTGCTGTCTGATATCCTGTTTCCCCAGGGGTCTTAAAGTTAGGATATCTCAGTTAACTGGTTCCGCCTGCTGGTCCCAAGCTGCTGGGAAGCTGGCTGGGTCCGGTTTCCAGCTTCCCTGCCACTGGCTGGATGGGAGGCTGGTTCGGCCTCCGGCTGGGTCTGGGCACCTGGCACACTGGCTGACTCCGGCTTCCTCACCACCAGCTGGACGGGAAGCTGCAGGCAATATGGCAGCTGCCTGCAGGGAGCTCGGGGTCCGCCCCGCGAGTGCAGAGTGCAGCCGCTATTCTGTGCCCAACTCCCACTCCAGGCCTGAGTCCCCGAAGGTCTTAAGCTTGGGCTGTCTCGGGTACCTGTTTCCGCCGCCGCCGGATGGTCCATCCGTCATATTCTTGAAGAGGATCTTGGTGCTCTGTCTCCTTCCCTTTTCTGTTTTGTATTTTGGCCTTAAAATGTATGGTTTTGATCTGCCACACACTCATGTCATGATATGCAACATTGTCTTCTGCGTCTCCCAACCCCAAAAAGCACAGGACCAGATAGCTTTAGTGCAAAATTCTATCAGACATTCAAAGGAGACCTAATGCCAATACTCTTCAATACTCTTCTTCTGTTCCTGCAGCCAGTGACCAGCACAGTACACAAAGGCTCATGGGCTTGCTTTGATTGTCGGTGGTTCAGGGGTTTTATTGTCATAAAACCAAATGCAACAGACCCAACAAGCCATGCCCTTGAATATTTGAAACTGCACAAAATGAATCTTTTAAAACATAAGTTGACCATATAAGATATTTGGTTATAGCTATAGAAAGCTGACTTGTACATTTCATACTAATGTGATAGGGTTATTATTTGTAATAGCAAACAGAAGATGTGATGGGTACACAAGATGTCCTGCAATCACATAATGGAGTAAACGTCTAATACATGCATTAATCTTGAAGACAATATATCAGGTAAAAGGAACATTCTTATATACAACACCTAAAATGTAGTTAAATTTATACAATTAAGAGGTAGAACAGTGTTTACCTGGGGGAATGAAGGAATGGAGAGTTATTGTTTAATGGGTATAGATCAGTTTGAAATGATAAAGTACCTCTAGAGACAAATTGTGGTAATGGGCAGACAGTATCACTGAATTATAGAATCATACTTTCAGAAATGCATTAGATGGTAAATTTTATATTATCTACTATATGCTAAGGAACATTTTAAAGACCAAACAAATTAAATATTGTCACATAAAACATGAGAGAGTTTCAAATGCATACTTGAAAGATTAACCAAGGCTTGAAAACATTTCCTCAAACTTTGTGATGCAGAACCAGCCACTGCAAAGCTTCTGTGGGCAATTGTGCGTGCCTGGTCTCCTTTTAAACTTCACACTTTATGTGACCATGCTGTTGATTCTCAATTTAGGTTTATTCCTTGATGAAAGATCACCTAATACTTTTTGCATCCTAACAGTCCCATGCTGCACTTCCATCTCCTCAAGGGCCCCATAAGCATTATTAACTCCTGGAATTAGAACCTTTGTCATTCTTTTCTGCTTTACATTCTCAGCATACCTCTTCCCAGAGTTACCCATCTTCTTCTGTTCCTGCAGCCAGTGACCAGCACCTTACACAAAGGCTCATGGGCTTGCTTTGATTGTCAATGGCTCACAAGGGGCATCCTGATTTAGAGCTCTCAGGGACATCATCAAGGCACCAGTTGCAGCTAAACTACATGCATGTCGTCTTCTACCTTACACCCTTCGAGACCTCCTGGGATACATGTGGTGAGATACACTTCACTCCTACAGTTTCAAAAATTTTTTTTCTTGTCGTAAATTGTGCTCTTATTAACTCACCCTCTCTTCAAAAAATTATTTTCCTGTCCTGAATTCGCAGCATAGACACCTATCATCATTGCCGTGCGTTATCCCTGGCCATCTGCATCTTAGAGCCATACTTCTGTTCACATCTTAACCTGGAATAACAGCTTACCTTTAGGATGTTCTTGGTGATGCTAACGCCATCAATGAACACATCCCCAGCAGTAGGAATATTTTCTCCAGTCAAAATTTGAAAGGTAGTTGTTTTACCTGCTCCATTGAATCCAAGTAATCCAAAGCACTCCCTCTCTTGGATAGCAAGGGAGATATTTTTCACAGCCAGAATTAGTGGAGACTTAAAATATATCTTAAAAAAACCATACATAAAGCAAAATTTAGTAAAGGACATTTGTAGGTTATATATAAGAAATACTGTGGACAAAGTGGTCACTCCCTCAGAGAGTGTCACAAGAACTTCAGAGAAGTGTTCTCAAAGCTCCTGAAGAACCACAGTGAGACTTTGACCCCCTCAGAGGAGGCTGAGGGCAGACAGAGGGCAGACTATGAAAGCCATCAAATGGCTTACCTTCATGAGCTCCTTAATAAGAACTGGGCAATGCAGAAACTTTTCAGGCTGGTTCAGAATTTCTCTTCTCTCATTTTCTACATCATTATCTTCAGAAGTCCCAGATAATTCCTTGGAAATTAAATCCTGTGTTTTTTCAAAAACAAAATCTTATGTGTGGATATCCTTTGGAGGCATCTGTCCTAAATGTAGTGGGTTCATAAAATCCAAATTTGGGCATAATATTATACAGGTATAAAGGGATGTTTTGAGCAATTTCCAAGGGACTTGAGTATTTATTCTTGTATACACATCCAATAATAATGAGTAGTTCACCACAGCAATGAAGGTGGTGAGTGGAGAAGAGGCAAAAGCTACTCACAAGGTAAAAACCATGAATATGCATGCTCTTATTTGTAATTCAAAACTCTAAAACATTTATGGGAATGAATGGAATTCTCCATCTGCTTCTGCATCCAGTGCCTTTTCCTTGGCGCTTTTCCTTCTGTCTGTTTGCTTTATCCTATTCTGAATTGTTTTGTTTTATTATTTTCCCTTGGATACCTGTTTGTCTTCTAATGAGAGACAGAAAGAGAGTAGATTGGGATGCAAGGGGAGGATCTGGGAGGGGTACAGGGAGAAGAAACTGTAATCAGGATATATTGTATTAAAAAAAACTCCTATTTTAATATAAGAAAAAAATTCATAGAGATTATTTTATCATATGGACATAGGATGGGAATCATCCATAGAGATTGGGGAAACTGAAAAACAGCAATGCTGGAGATTGAAAAAATGGCTCAGCAGTTAAGAGCACTTACTGCTCTTACAGAAGACCAAGGTTCAGTTCCCAAGACCTACATGGCAACTCACAACCATCTTTAACTCCAGTTACATGAGATCCAACATACCTGTTAGCCTCTGTGGTACACACACACACACACACACACACACACACGTGCACGTGCACATGAATGCAAATCTTTGGGCTAGATGTGATAGTGCCTTTAATCCTAGAACTCAAGACACATAGGCTAGCTGATCTCTGTGGACTCAAGATCTGGTCCACATAGTGAGTTCCAGATTAGTTGGGGCTACACAGTGAGTCTCAGGAAAGAAAATGTAGTAATGCATTTTTTAAATGTGGTAATAAATAAACATTGAGAACTAAAGAGAATTATCTGGGCATGTGGTGAACACTGATAATCTTAGCACTTGGGAGGTAGAGGCTGGAGAATGTGAGTTTCAGGCTATTGTGTTTTTTTGTAGTTAGTTTTTTGGAAAGGTCTTTGAGGATGAACCTTTATCACAACCATCATCTGGTAAAACAAGGAATTCTGATTATTACTACAAAAAATAACTAGATTTAAGTCAAATCTCCTTCTAAACTGGCAGTGTCTTCAGATCCACTACCCAGCTTGCATTTTAGATGAGGCTTCTGCTCCCCCACCATGAAGCCAGTGTCTGGAGCTATGTGTGGCTTGCTTACTTTCTTTCATAGATACACATCTTTTCCTGTGTGTTCTTTAGCTATCCTGTGCCTCTTTCTGTCTTTGGAATACAGTATACTCTTTCTTATACTCACTTTTCCTCACACAAGTCATGTGGAAACAACCTCTAGTCTGTTATCTTCCCTAGAAGCCTAAATTATTACTTTCCATTTTAAGACAGTGCCTAAGTTACCTAGGCTGGCCTCAAACTCCTTCTATAGCCCAGGAGTGCCTCGAACTTGAGATCCTTGTCTCAGTGTCCCACATAGCTGGGCCTATAGATTTGTATTACCACATGTGGTTTGGTGTATGTATTGTTAAATGCTCATGTTAGAATCAGTGACAGGTTTAAGAGCCATGACTTTGAACTTGCTAAAGAAAAAAATCAGGAAATTAACAAGTGAGAAGTAAAAAAAATTGAATAGAATAAAGAAAATTATAAAAAATCAAGATAAAAAACTGAATACAAGATAAAGTTTTCAGCAAAAGATAAAATTCATAGACGTAAACTTGAGCCCTTCACAATGATCATCTGAACGAATGGGATTTATTTTAGGTAATACCTCAGCAGGACTTTATGAAAGACATTCCTGCAGACACTGATAGTTTTCTCTAATAAATGAGGTATAAACAAATGCCTACTTTCCATGCTACTAGAGTTTTGTTGTTTTTTATTGTTTGCTTTGTTTTGTTTTGGCTTGTTCCACACTTAAGTATTTACCGACTTGTATCTCTTGCAGACACCAAAGAATATGTATTGATGGATGAGCATTCTTAATTTCCATGAGATATTTTCCCAAAAGAAAATGAAGAGAAGGAAAACAAAGCCGGCAATGCTCATAGCAATTAAATACTTTCCAAGCATAGGCTTCTTCAAAGAATAAATGTTCTTCTTAGTATCTGAGGATGGAAGAGAGAAAATGGTGTATCGCACTTAATTTTATTATGCAATACTGCTGTGAATGACTGATAAAACACCAAATAAGAAACAGGATAAAATGAAATATTCAGCTAACTTAAGACACAGTCTTCAGAGTTTGAGAAGTGATTATCCTCCTATGGAAATGCAGTTTGAAAGACTGACCCTCATCAACATAGTGTATAGTAATATAATGAGGATATAAACATTAACGTGTGTACTGATTATCTAACAATAAGCTCATTCAGCCAGCCCCAGGGAATCAGATTTCTCCACATTGCCAGCACTGAGATTCCAAGCATGTGCCACCAGCCCTGGCTTTTTTAAATGTGGGTTTGGGGAATTGAACTCATGTCCTCCTGCTTATATACCAGGCATCTTAATGACTGAACTATCTCCCCAGCCTTATGACTGAAATGTATCATACAAAAAAGAATTGCAGAGAGGGCACAGAGAGTTCCGTGTGCTCTGTGCTCAGCCTCCTTTATTATGCACCAACTATACTAGTTGCTAGTGTCATTCATGTTATCATGAATGCACAGATATAAATACTTCACTGAAGTACCAGATTCGTTCCATTTCATAGCTTTAATGCAATGCCCCTTATACGTTCCATGTTCCAATCCCAAAACCATCTCCTTTCATATCGTCCCTTGCATTTTATGATTACATTTATATTCATCATTATAGTGGTGCTGCGGTGTTTGGAAGGAGAGCCCATGGAGAAAAGCACCCTTTTATCCTATTAAAAAAAACGAGGTATGCATTGTCGGTGTGAATTAGTTCTACTGCTGTTGACTTGAGTACCTGTTTGATGTCATGTTGTTAGCTTTCTTTGCTAGAAACCTCTTCCTTCCCCCACTCTTCCATACTGAGCATTGAACTAGCAAATTGAGATAAAGACATTAAATATAACCAATAAAAATAAAAGATAATTATCAGAGTTCCCATGTTTACATAAAAATAGGCTAATAACCTTTTTCTACACCTTGACATATAACCCAGCTTAACTTCCACTGCTCCAGTTGATCCACTTGGATCCTTGAACTCTTCCCTGCACTTTTTAGTGTGAACATGCTTGCATGCATGTGTGTGGGGAATGCATGTATGTGTGTGTGTATGTGCTTGTGTGTGTATGTACACATGCATGTACAACACAGCATGAGTATGGAGGTTGTAAGTCAACTTTGTTCCATCTTTGGGTGAATCCCAAGAACTAAATTCATGTTAGCAGGCTTGTGTGTCAAGTACCTTTACCTACTGAACCACTGTGGTGGACCCTGAACTTTCCTTCTAAAGAATAATATTCCATAAATGCTTGTAAAGCGTGTATAAATAAAATTGAATCTTATGTTTTCATTTATTTCAAATTCAACAGCTATAATAATTTATTGCAAAAACTGATGACTTACTAGGAAAACTGTGATCTTTTTAATAGCCCATCAAATTTAGCATTCTTAGTAGCCTTTTCATTTCTAATACTTTAGAATTATGGTTTTAAAACACTTGATTAATTGAAAAGATAATAGGCAACATAGTATACATTTTAGGCACAATATCACAGTGGCATCTATGAATCCAGTCCTCCCCAATGAAGCCCATGCATACTTATGTGCTACCTCACATTTGCACACACAGGGGTGTCCATAAATTGTATACATTTTTGTCTTCATATAAGTGGGTCGATTATATATCCTTAAAGTACCAACATACTAATTTTAAATATGAGCAATTTGAAATCGTAAATTCTGTATTGTCCTCCAGAAACCATTTTCCCCTTGTGTTATCATTTCTATAATTCTTAAATTGGAAGTAAAATAGAACCATCATAATAATCATGGTTCTCTTCGGCCATGTTTACCAACCCACTGCTCCCCATATTTTGATACCATAAGAGAATTTTCAAATAAACTGCCTCTATGTTTTTTAAACGATTATTTTATTCTGTGTCCTGTTTTTGCCCCCTTGCCTCCTCTACCATTTGAATAGATGCTGACTTCTTCCTTCTGCTGGGAATTATTGTTTCACAGGCCATCAACCCAGCAGCTGCTCTGTTAGCTAGTGACCATCTGTCTGGGATGGCCACTTGGGTATGTAGCTTATGGAAGCCATGTCTCTTGTTTTCTGGAGTGATGGTAGGGAGGTGGAGTAGATAGAGACTTCAGTCCCAGGCAGGCTTTGTGTTCTGCAGTGTCCTTAACTTATGCTATTTGTTGTCTTCGTTTTGCACAACTTCAAGCCTCTAAGAAACAATTCTGCCTTTCAAGTTTTTTCTTTTTCTTTTTAATTTTCTTTTATTCTTAAATTGAAAATAAATTCTTCTCTCATACAATACATCTTGACCAAAGCTTCCCTTTCCTCAATTTTTCTCTTTCCAAGTGTGCTGGCTAGTTTTATATCAACTTAATTCAAGCTAAGATCATTGAAGAGGAGGGAGACTCAATTGAGGAAATGCTTCCATAAGATTTGTCATGTGGGGCATTTTCTTAATTAATGCTTGCCCAGGTGGTGCCCTCCCTGAGCTGGTGGTCCTGGGTTCTATAAGGAAGCAGGCTGAGCAAACTAGGGGGAGGAAGCCAGAAAGTAGCATTCCTCCATGGTCCCTGCACTAGCTTCTGCATCCAGGTTTATGCCCTGACTTCCTTCAGTGGTGGACAACTATGTGGAAATATAAAGCTAATAAACCCTTCCCTCCCCAGTTTGCTTTTGTTTCATGTTGTTTCATCACAGCAATAGTAACTGTAATTATACCAAGAATGAGAATTTTCCCCAACTGATAATATATCAAACCATAAATCCTTCAGGTTCAGGCAACTTTAGTAGGAAAAAATATTGATTTCCCTAAGCTAAACTGAGATAATATAGTCATGAAAGAGAATAAAGCATATAACAATAAATAGTTCAGTAACTCTTCTTATGATCTTAGACAGTTACTCTCCCAACACAGAACATAGCAAAACACACAAGTCTCTGAAGGGTTTTATGGGAATAGCTGTACTACTTATGGTAAGTTAGAAACCAAACACTGAAATGGATCAAAAAAATTGAAAGCTTATTTTCTGAAAAGACTGATGAAATTGGTAAACTTTTTCATGATTGATCAAGAATGAAAAGAAGTGCCAGTGAGACTGCTGATTGAATAAATGCACTTGTCACCAAACCTGATGACCTGGGTTGACCCCAGGGTCTACTTTGTAGTAGGAAAAAACTGATTATTGCAAGTTTTATAAGTTGTTTTCTGACTTCCATACATGTGCCCCTCCCCCACCTTAAAATGAGTGCTCTCACACACAGAAAGAAGACAAGTGGCAACAGTGACAGACAGTATGACTAGAACGGAGGATATAGTCATAAATCTCATAAATGCAAAATATATCCTAAGGTATTCTGAGCAAACTTACCCCAATAAAGTTAAAACTTTAGAATGAATGAAATGGCCCCACAAAACAATGATAATCTGCTCCACCAACATTTTAAACAACCAAAGCACAAGGTCAAAGAATTCAGTCTTTATTTTCAAAATAATCAAGAATTTACAACTTGTTACAAAATAACAACCACAATTAGTACAGCTAGTCCCATAAAACCTTTCAGAGAAAGCATAGGGATAACCATGACCTGAGATGGGGTTGTTTTGCTGTAACATGTAAATCTCAGGGACAATCACTGGAATGGTAGACAAGCCAGGCTTGTCTATATTGTAATTGTATCATGCTTTCTTTTTTCACACCACTGTCCTGTGTAATTGCTTTAAAACTATTGGACATCAAAGAACGGGGAGAAGCAGGTTGCAGAATTGAAGAAAACATTCACAAATCATATACGAAAGGGACACCTAGTGTCCAGAATACACCAAAACAAGTGGCCTGACTATGGGCAAAGACCTTTTTACAGAAGAAAAGTTGCCTGCATGAGCAACAGGAGCCCAGGAAGAGGCTAATGTCGCTAAACATCAGGAAACGGCAAATCAAAATCAAAATGATAGATGAACCCCGCTAAGATGGCCATGATAAACAGAAAGAAAACAAGTGCTGGGTGGGGATATGAAGACAGAGTCCTCATTCATTGCTGCGTAAAAAGACACCCCCCCCCCCAGGCCCTGGTTGTTTTCTGTATGGCTGACCCAGCTGGAGTACCAGGCTGCTCTCTGAGGACTCAGCATACTGCGCGCTCTTACCTTCTCATCCATTCCACTCTCCCCACACATTTTCAGGGTCAGTGAATGACACGTTCCACCATAACGGATCCCCACACCCATGAGTCATTCCATGCTTCCCTTTACCACAAATCTTCAGGTTTCTTTTTATTTTTTTTAACTTTTTTCTTTTCTCTTGGTTTTGATTCTGATCTTTTCTCCTACATTGCTTCTCTCACCCAAACTGCTCCTGCCCACTTTAATCTACTTATTAAATAGTATATCTGAGTCCCTCCTGTACCAAGTACTCTATTAGACACTGGGAGTGGGTTTTGCCAGTTCCTTGAGATACGTTGTGGGCAGGTGAGGGTGTGAAATCATACAGGACAATGGTATAACAAAAGCGAGTGTAATGCACTTACGATACACAATCTTCCCCTGGAGGTTCTCTCCTCAATGGCATATAGCACTCTGGTCCATAAAAGCAGTGTGACGGGCTAGGGGCCTGCTCAATGGGTACTACAGTTGCCATGCAAATGTGAGGACCAGAGTTTGGGTCCCTATCATGTATGTCAATGTCCAGCAGACATGGTGGCTTACCTCTAATCTCAGTACTGGTGAGGTAGAGGGAGAGGGTCTCCAGGGTAAGCTGGCTACAGAGACAAGCCAAATTGGTGAGCTATGCGCTCACCAATCTGTGAAGTGATGCAGGAAGATGCCCAAAAGCAACCTTGGCCTCTGCTTGCACATTAACATGTAAATATGTATTTGCATACAAATACAAAAGGCAGATATATGACATAGGCAAAAGCCAGTTTTTAAAATGGATAATTAAAAAAAAAAAACTCATAACTTGGGTTAGTTGTGAAAATATAAAATCTACAGATAGCTGATTATTAGTTGATGCTTTTTTTTTCTGTATGGTCACATGACTTTAAGCTCTGCCCTCATATCTCTATGGTGTGCACCAAACTGAGGGCCACATGCATACCGGAAACTCATGCTGCCACTGAGTTACAGCCACAACCTTCCTTTCACGTTGTGACAGTCTTGCTAACTTTCTCAGGATGGCCTTGAATGCAAGACCTACAACTTACAATCCTCCATTAGTGTTCCAAGCAATTACAGGCTTGCTTTGTGAAATGCTTTGTGTATTAAGATCATGCCTTTGTAAGATAAGTGGGCTCATCATACCATCCCCACTCTGTGCATCTGATTTCCTAGACACTTAGTCATCCCCAATATACTTACGTTCTTTGGTACAGTTCAGGAATTTGAGAGTGTTTTTTTGCTGGATGCATAGCATTTTCTTCCGGTAAATAACGGTGTATTCGCTGATGCACTTCCCAAGGTTGTATGAGGGAAAGAGCAGCAGCATATTGAGCAGAAAGTCTTGGGTGGACTTAGACACAATGGTTGATATCTCTAAAAGGGCGATAAGAACAGGTATTGTAAAAGGAAATGAAGGTCTCCAGGACACAAGTGCCCTATTAATGGTCAAACCAAGGCCAGGGAATTGAAACCCAGATAATTATGTCTGAACAACAGTTCATTACTTGCTAATGGGTTTTGGCATAGCCAAAAGCTGGAGTTTGTGCTGATGATTACAGAATCCTGAAGTCTTTTTGGTGAAGTAGATCTATGGCTTTTATTTTTTTATGTGAAATAATTTAAACTATGCACTTGATGGTTATAGCATTTTTTTTTCAAGACAGGGTTTCTCTGTGTAGCCCTGGCTGACCTGGAACTCACTCTGTAGACCAGGCTGGCCTCGAACTCAGAAATCCACCCGCCTCTGCCTCCCAAGTACTGGGATTAAAGGCGTGCGCCACCATCGCCCGGTGGTTATAGCAAATTTTACATTTTCTACCTTTTCTGAAATCTTGTTTAGTACGTTGCAACTTGTACAACAAGTTTTCATGTTTGTTGGCCAAGGTTGTCATGTGTATGAGGAGTTTCTCTCTTCTTTTCCTTGTCTTTCCTTTCCTTTCCTTTCCTTTCCTTTCCTTTCCTTTCCTTTCCTTTCCTTTCCTTTCCTTTCCTTTCCTTTCCTTTCCTTTCCTTTCCTTTCCTTTCCTTTCCTTTCCTTGTCTTTTTCCTTTTTCTTTCCTTTTTCCTTTTCCCTTTTCCCTTTCCTTTCCTTTCCTTTCTTTTTCTTTTTCTTTTCCTTTCCTTTCCTTTCCTTTCTTTTTCTTTTTCTTTTCCTTTTCTTCCTTTTCCTTTCCTTTCCTTTCCTTTCCTTTCCTTTCCTTTCCTTTCCTTTCCTTTCCTTTCCTTTCCTTTCCTTTCCTTTCCTTTCCTTTCCTTTTCCTTTCCCTTCCCTTCCCTTTTCCCCCTTTTCCCATTCCCTTTCCTTCTATTTCCTTTTCCTTTCCTTTTCCTTTCCTTATTCCTTCCCTTTCCCTTTTTTCCCTTTCCCCTTTTTCCCTTTCCCTTTTTTCCCTTTTCCTTTTTCCCTTTCCCCTTTCCCCTTTTCCCTTTTTTCCCTTTTCCCTTTTTCCCTTTTCCCTTTCCCCCTTTACCCCTTTTTTCCTTTTCCCCTTTCCCCCCTTTTCTCCCTTTCCCCCTTTTCCCTTTCCCCCTTTTTCCCCTTTCCCCCTTTTTCCTTTCCCCCTTTCCCCCTTTCCCCTTTTCCCTTTCCCCTTCCACCTTTTTTCCTTTTCCTCTTTTTCCCCCTTTCCCCCTTTTTCCCCTTTCCCCCTTTTCCCCTTTCCCCTTTCTCTCTCTCCTATCTTTCTCCCCTTTCTCTCTCTCCCCTTTCTTTTTCCCCTTTCTCTCTCCCCTTTCTCTCCCCCTTTCTCTCTCCCCTTTCTCTCCCCCTTTCTCTCTCCCCTTTCTCTCCCCCTCTTCTCTCTCCCCCTTTCCCCTTTCCCCTTTCCCCTTTCCCCTTTCCCCTTTCCCCTTTCCCCTTTCTCCTTTCCCCTTTCTCTTTCTTCCCCTATCCCCTTTCTCTCTCTTCCCCTTTCCCCTTTTCCCCCTTTCCCCCTTCTTTTTCCCCCTTTCCCCCTTTTTCCCCCTTTCCCCTTTTTTCTCCTTTCCCCCTTTTCCCCTTTCCCTCCTCTTCCCCCTTCCCCCTTCCCCTTCCCTTCCTTTCCTTTCTTTATCTTCATTCCTTTTCATTTGGTCCTTCCTTCCTTCCTTTTAGAATATTTTTAATGGTACAGCAACTGTGTATACACCTGTTTGTTGTTTCCTAAGCTACTTGTCATTTTACTAATTTCTCAAGTTCTTTCAACAGCTGATGGCAGTGTGTGTGTGTGTGTGTGTGTGTGTGTGTGTGTGTGTGTCTGCTATTCAGGTTTTACTCTTTTTTGTCCATAATTATTCTTTATTTGAATGTTAGTTCCATGGAAGTTGTATGACTGTTAAATTTTAGCCTTTGCAACATTAATAATTAGAGTTATGCAGTTTTTCCAAATAGGCAGTTGGCTGCCGAGCACTCACTCTCCAGCTCCCTAAGCAGTTCCCACTGTCCTTGGTGCATGTATCAGTTCTCAGGCCTGTGTTCCTATTCCCATTACCCTTTGCTGCTGATCTGTAATGCCAAAGCATAGTGATGAAGGCATTTCCCTTGTGCATGAGCCCAGACAGAGCATCATCTGCTTGGCTTTTCAGATATTATGAAGCAATGGGCTTTGTTGGGATTGTATAGACACACATACCCACTAACTCACACCTAGTGTATGGTTTGCTCAGTAGGTACTAACTGTCGTCATCTCCTCACTGTCTCATCCATCAGTTCTAAGAAAGGCATATATGATATTGTGTTTCTGCAATTAATTGGAGTAGTTCTGATAATTCTGAGTATGCACACTTCCCGATTAGATTGTCAAGTAACTAAAATTTTAGAATTCTTAGAACTTTGTGCTAAAATGAATCTATTACCACATTGTTATCCTATGTCTCTGATAATTTTAATATTAAAAATAAATTTGATCGTATCAATAGAACGCTTTAAGTTTCAGTTTTCTGTATACACATTTTTGTGATTACTGTACTTTACATATCTTAGTTCCTCAAACAGCACTTTCTGTAGAGAGCGTGAAGGTCAAAGCTGGGCTTGAGGAGTCCATTATGATCACTGTGCCATTTTTCTCATGATCATGTTTTGTCATTTTGTTTTATTACTGGTGTCCAGTATTCATAATGACTTTCATATTACTCCTCTGTTTACTGTTTTCTACTTCTTTCTCTCCTTTCCTCTCCCTCCTTCTAATTGTGTTCTGCCAGTTACACTTTAAAGAGATATTCTATAGGTGACCCTGGACATCTGGACACACGCCTTTCCTGTTCACTCCTGGGCTCTGTTGTAGCTGCAGCTGTGGCTGCTCTGTCCTGCAGTCTTATCTGCTGAAACCAGGTAAGGGAAGTTTCTGAAACTAAAGATTTTTGTCTGTGAACAAGTCTGGAAACTATAAAATCTTCAAACACTAATTATTTGTTTTCAATGATTTCTTCCTAAACTTTAGCCACAAATCCTCCAATAATTTTAAAATTCCATGTTTTGTTGTTTTTATGTCATGAGCTATCTTAGGTATATTTCTTTTGTGTTAGTCTTTAATCTACTACTTCTCACTTTAACTATGGATGGTATTTTAAAACTTTAATCTACAGAAGCTGTTTTAGCTTTATTTTTAATTAAAATTTTTTATGTGGAATTTAACTATGAGATTATCTGGAAGCCAAGAAATTTGTATTTGTATAGGTATATAGTTGGGACCACAGGCAGCTGAAATTATTTAAAACAATCTAACAATGTTTTAGGTTTTGTTCCTCACATGGTTACTATATTTTTAGAGCAAAATGTATGTGAGTACTTACAAATTCTTAAGGGAAATATTTATTTTGTATCTATCTAAGTCAAATAACCCCAAGGTTTCTGAAAGCAGGTGTAAAAGGTCATTGCAGCCGTGTGAGGGTTGAGAAAAATGCTTGTGTATACAGCGAAGAAAAAACAACACAGCATTGTCAACAAATGGTGCTAGGAAAAATGGATGTCTGCACATAAATAAAAGTAGATCTGCATCTCTCACTCTGCACCAAAAATCAATTCCCAAGGATCAAAGATATCAATGTAACATCGAGAACTCTGAAATTACCGCAGAACCATCAAGTCTAAGCTGTAGGAAGTGTGAGAGAGGTCCTGCCAAGGACCCGAAGCTCAGGTTGGGTCTCAGCTTTCTAAAACAAGAGTTCCGAGTGGAGCATACTGAAAGATGATAGTAGAAGCCCAAAGTTATTGACAATTTCTGATACAGATGTTTGCAAAATCCTAGGATTTAACTGTCTACTACTGTTCATCTTTTTGTCCCATTGCTGCTGCTGATATATTTCCTGCCTTCTGTGGGGGAAGGGAACATTTTGTGAAGTTCTCACACTTACTGGCTTCTATTATGATATCTATCAAGAGACCAAAAGTGCCAGAGAGATAATAAAACACCAGAAGTTTGATGTAGGCAGAGGTGCTTTTAGAAAACAGGAAGCTCATCAGGTACGTGAGGGGGATGGCAGACCATCCGAACAGTGTGAGGATCAGCATCGTTTCCAGGATGTGGTAGTCGGTGACATAGATTTCAATTTTATAGTATTTGAACATAACCTGAAACAGAGGGTACATAGACAAAGGTGAAGCTAGGGACTGTCTGTCTGTCTCTGTTGTCTCTGTCTCTGTCTCTGTCTTTGTCTCTGTCTCTCTCTCTCTCTCTCACACACACACACACACACATACACACACACACACTCACACATGCCCTAAGCTAAAACACTCAAAAAAAAGGAAATACCAAGGCTTTCATTTTCTTTAGAAGTTTCTCCACTAATTAATGCACTCTGCCTCCTTAAAATAGGATCTACAACTTAACATGAATTCAAGTCAGGGGCGCATCCTGTTCACTAGAGGACATTCCGTCAAGCAGAATAATAACCATGGTCTTTTCTTATTTTGTTTTTCTCCTTAGAAAGGTTTTTTTTTTAAAGATTCATGCACAGGACAAGTAGAATCTCATACTAACAACAGATATCAGCTTTCCTAGTAAGTAGATGATTTCTTGAAATATTTTTTTCCTCCTATTTCTTCAGTTGTGTCACATTAATATCCATTGCTTTTAAGTTAGGTTTCATGGGTCTGGCCTGCTTCTCTCATTCATTTCAGGAACACCTTCTTATCTACTTATAAATTATGTGGGAAACTAAATAAGGAAGCATAAATCTAGAGAGACCTAAATTAGAATCTTGTTTGACTGAATCTCCTCCAAGGTCCTGGAAACCACTATTCCACACTTTGAGTTTGACTGTTTCATAAGCCTCATAGAAGTAGAATCACACAGTATTTGGCTCTGGGTGGTTGCTGTATTTTAGATAAATATCCACTGCCTTCATCTGCAGTAACAGTAAATTCGAGGAATAACTTCTTTCTAAGGCCAAATGATGTTGCATTGCTTGCAGATGCCATATTCTTTCTCCCACAAACAACTGTTGATGGCCTTTAAGGTGTCCTCCACATTTTGGATATTGTGATTAGCATACAGTGAAAGTAGTAATGATAATATATCTTTTAGACAGGGACTCATGTACCCCAGATGAGGATAATTGTAAACCCCTAATCTCATGCCTCTATCTAAGTACTCTAAGTGCTGAGAGTCCCAGACAGGTACCATCATTCCCAGTGCTAAGGTGTGCTTTATGAGATAATGAGCAAGGTTACTGGCATAGCTAGGTTTGTGAAAACATTAGATAGAGGAGAAATTTTCCCTGTGGAATCACAGAAAAAGCAGCTCTTTTTTTCCAATTAAACTTTTTTATTAAATATATTCTTTTTTATTTATTATTTATTATTTATTTATTTATTTATTTATTTATTATTGGATATATTCCATATTTACAATTCATTTCCCTTTTTCTGGTTCCCCACCCCCCAAAGGTCCCAACATGCCCTTTTCCCTCCCCCTGCTCCCTCATCTACCCCTTCCCACTTCCCTGTTCTTGTATTCCCCCACACTGATGCTTTGATCCTTTCCAGCACCAGTGTCCACTCCTTTCTTCTTGTCAGACATCATTTGGTATGTGAATTGTGTCTTTGGTGTTCCAAGATTCTAGGCTAATATCCACTTATCAGTGAGTGCATACCATGGGTATTCTTTTGAGACTGGGTTACCTCACTTAGTATGATGTTCCCCAGCCCCATCCATTTCTCTAAGAATTTCATGAATTCATTGTTTCTAATGGCTGAATAGTATTCCATTGTGTATATATACCACATTTTTTGTATCCATTCCTCTGTTGAGGGACATCTGGGTTCTTTCCAGCTTCTGGCTATTATATATAAGGCTGCTATGAACATAGTGGAGTATGTATCTTTACTGCATGCTGGAGAATCTTCTGGGTATATTCCCAGGAGTGGTATGGCTGGGTCCTCCAGAAGTATCATGTCCAGTTTTCTGGGGAACCGCCAGACTGATTTCCAGAGTGGTTGTACCAGCTTGCAGTCCCACCAGCAGAAGAGTGTTCCTCTTTCTCCACATCCTCGCCAACACCTGATGTCTTCTGAGTTTTTAATCTTAGCCATTCTGACTGGTGTGAGGTGAAATCTCAGGGTTGTTTTGATTTGCATTTCTCTAATGACTAATAATGTTGAACATTTTTTAAGGTATTTCTCAGCCATCCGAATTTCTTCAGGTGAAAAGTCTTTGTTTAGCTCTGTACCCCATTTTTGGATAGAGGACATTGGCTCAGGGGGAAAATTCCTGAACAGAACACCAATTGCTTATGCTCTAAGAGCAAGAATAGACAAATGGGACCTCATAAAATTACAAAGTTTCTGTAAGGCAAAAGACACTGTCAAAAGGATAAATTGGCAACCAACAAATTGGGAAAAGATCTTCACCAACCCCACATCCGACAGAGGGTAATATCCAATGTATACAAAGAACTCAAGAAGTTAGACCCCAAAAAACCAAATAACCATATCCAAAAATAGGTTACAGAGATATATTCTTTATTTACATTTCAAATGTTGTCCCGTTTCCTGGTCCCCCCACACACACCTCCACTGGAAAATCCCATAACCCATCTACCCTCCCTTTGTTCCCCAATCGACCCTCTCCCACTTCCCTGTCTTGGTATTCCCCTACACTGTGGCATCGAGCCTTTCCAGGACCAAGGGCCTCTCCTCTCTCTGATATCCAACAAGGCCATCCTCTGCTGCCTATGTGTCTGGAGCCATGTGTACTCTTTGGTTGATGGTTTTGTCCCTGGTAGCTTTGGGAGTACTGGGTGGCTCATATTGTTGTTCCTCCTATGGTGCTACAAAACCCTTCAGCTCCCTGGGTCCTTTCTCTAGGTCCTCCATTGGGTACCCTGTGCTCAGTTCAATGGCTGGCTGAGAGTGTCCTCTGTATTTGTCATGCACCAACAGAGCCTGCCAGGTAATAGCTATATCTGGGCTCTGGTTAGCAAGCACTTGTGGGCATTGATAATAGTGTCTGGGTTTTGTAACTGTACATGGGATGGATCCCTAGGTGGGGCAGTCTCTGGATGGTATTTCCCTCAGACTCTTACAGGTTCCACTCTTACACAATCCATCTGACTCAGACAGATACAGACACTCATAGCCAAACAATGGATGGAGCTCAGAAAATCTTGTGGAAGAACAGGAGGAAGGAGTTCAAAGAAAGGGAATGGAACTTCACAGGAAGACCAACCAAGTCAACTTGGACTCTACGGGCTCTCAGAGTCTGAACCATCAACCAAAGATTATACACTGGCTAGACCTAGACCTTCCTACTCATATGTAGTAGATATGTAGCTTGACCTCCATGTGGGTCCTGAGCAACTGGAGCTGGACTATCCCAAAAGCTGTTGCCTGTATATGGGATATGTCCTTCTAGCTGAACTGCCTTGTCTTGCCTCAGTGGGAGAGGAGGTGCCTAGCCTTGAAGAGGCTTGAAGTGCTGGACGCTGGGGGCGCGGGGGGGGGGATCTTCCCAGAGGAGAAGAGGAGGGGCAGAGGGAAGGATTGTGGGAGAAGGTGACTGGGAAGGGAGTAGTGAGTGGGATGTAAGGTGAATAAATAAAAAATAAATTAATTAAAATACAAGGCAATTTCACAACATTGTTTGCACTCACCAATAAGAAGCAGCAAGAAATGAAGAAGATAATGAAATCAAACACCAGAGCTGAAAGCCAGTACACAAGGACGGATACCCCGCTCAGAAACTGCATGTGCTTTGCCCTGGTGAGTCTTTCAGTCACTGTCAGGATGCAAAAGCCACTGACCAAAAGAGCCACACCCAGCTGAATTTTGAAGGCCACAATCCTCCCATCTGTAGTCCTACAGAAGGAACAAAAGGAAGATACAGATTTCTACCAATGGCTATTTTTGTCTCAGAAATATAACTGGTCAAGGTGGGAAGAATGCATTTCAAGTGCAAAAGTAAAACAAACAGCAAAAACAACAAAAACATACCCCGGCGTTTCTTTACCGTGGGGGCGTGGCAGAGGCTTATTGAAAACTGTTATGGAAGCATCAGCACCAGAAAGTGACCTGAAAAGAATGTTGTCTAAAACTGCCAGGGATAGAGATGGTGAATGGTAGGCTTCGTTGTTGAACAGAACCATAAACTTTGCTCTATTTGCAACCACCGTGATAGAAAGTGCGATGATACATAATCGAATGCACTTGTCATTTCCCTCCAAATATTTGAGTAGATCGCCTAGGGTGAAGACACAATACTCGTCAGTAAATCCAACATACAGATCAATCCAAAGTCCGCTATCCAAGGACTAATAACCAAGTCAAGTTTCTAACAACTTGCAATCTTGCTGAGATAATTCTTTCAAACATTTGCTGTTACCCTTGGGATTAGTCCATCATTAATGTCTGGGATTTCTCACTGTATTTACCGCAACCCAAAGTACAATTTTGCTGAGGAAACAGCCTGCTGCACTTCTTCAACTCAACTACCTCTCTTTAACAGATTGGTAAGAAATTTAACTCACATTGCAGAGTTCACTAAACCCCCCTCTGATAAAATGGAAAAACTAGTGTAAAGTTTTTTAAAGTTAGTGTTATTTTTATTCTTTAAAATTGCTTTTTATTTTTTTAGCTTTTTTCTCTTTTTTCCTTATTCTTCTCTCTCATATTACACCCAAACTTCAGTTTTCCCTCCCCCTCTCCTCCTAGTGTGTCTTCTTCATTTCTCTTTACCCCCAGATCCACTCCTCCTCTGTTTCCCCTCAGAAAACAGCAGGCCTCCCAAGGATATCAACCAAATATGGCATAACACGTTTAAGTCTAGGCACAAGCCAGGCAGTGGTGGTGCATGCCTTTAATCCCAGCACTTGGGAGGCAGAGGCAGGTGGATTTCTGAGTTAGAGGCCAGCCTGGTCTACAGAGTGAGTTCCAGGACAGCCGGGGCTACACAGAGAAACCCTGTCTCCAAAAGCAAAGCAAAACAAAACAAAAAGACTAAGCACAAACCCTTATACCAAGGTTGGATGAAGCAACCCGGAAGGAGAAAAAGGATTCCAAAAGCAAGCAGAAGAATCAGGGACAGTGCTGCTGGGGCAGACTCTTGGCTGCTCTGCTCCAGTGAAGACATCACCTCCTGATCCATCCGCTGCACTTAGAGTAGTTGGTAAGAACCCCCTCCCACCTCTGGAGTCCCAGAACTGCTGCTGGGGGCCTGAAGGACCACCACCCATCAAACACCAAAACCCCTGCCCTCCCAAATGCCACTCCCCTTCAGTCTCTTCTGCCAGGAGTGCGGAGAGGCCTGAGAGCACAGATAGGACTACCCCTCCTGCTCAGAGGAATTTGTTCAGAACCCTCAGGCCAGAGCCTTCTGGTTTATATCTCTGAAAAAAGACAGCATTTTAATCAAATGGTGCTGGATCAATTGGAGGTCAGCATGTAGAAAAATGTAAATTAATCCATTCTTATCTCCTTGCACCAAGCTCAAGTCCAAGTAGATCAGGGACCTCCACATAAAACCATATACATTGAAGATTATAGAGGAGAAAGTGGGGAAGAGCCTTGAACACATAGGCACAGGGAAAAATTTCCTGAACAGAACACTAATGGCTTATACTCTAAGAACAAGAACAGACAAATGGGACCTCATAAAACTGGAAAGCTTCTGTAAGGCAAAGGACACTGTCAATAGGACAAAATGGTGACCAACAGATTGAGAAAAGATCTTTACCAATACTGAATCCAATAGAATGCTAGTATCCAAAATATACAAAGAACTCAAGAAGTTAGACTCTAGAGATCCAAGTTACCCTATTAAAAATGGGGTACAGAGCTAAACAGAGAATTCTCAACTGAGGAAACTCGAATGGCTGTGAAGCACCTAAAGAAATGTTCAACATCCTTAGTTATCAGGGAAATTCAAATCAAAACAACCCTGAGATTCCACCCATACCAGTCAGAATGGCTAAGATGAAAAACTCAGGAGACAGCCGATGCTATCGAGGATGCGGAGAAAGAGGAACACTCCTCTATTGCTGGTGGGATTGCAAGCTGGTACAACCACTCTGGAAATCAGTTTGGCTATCCCTTAGAAAATTAGACATAGTACTACTTGAGGTCCCAGCTATACCACTCCTGGAAATATACTCAGAAGATGCTTCAACATTTAATAAGGGCACATGCTTCACTATATTCATAGCAGCTTTATTTATAATAGCCAGAAGCTGGAAAGAACCCAGATGTTCTTCAACAGAGGAATGGATACTGAAAAATGTCATATATTTACAAAATAGAGTACTACTCAGCTATTAAAACAATGAATTCATGAAATTCTTAGGCAACTGGATAGAACTAGAAAGTGTCATCCTGAGTGAGGTAACCCAATCACAAAAGAACACAGATGGTATGTACTCACTGGTAAGTGGATATTAGCCCAAAAGCTCAGAATAAACAAGATACAATACACAGACCCGATGAAGCTCAAGAAGAAGGAAGACCAAAATGTGGATGCTTTGGTTTTTCTGAGAAATTGAACAAAATAGTCACAGGAGCAATTATGGAGACCAACTGTGGGGCAGAGACTGAAGGAAAGCTCACTCAGAGACTGTCCTACCTGGAGATTCATCCTATAAACAGTCACCAAACCCCAACACTATTATGGATGCCAAGAAGTGTTTGCCAATAGGAGCCTGTTATGGCTGTCTCCTGAGGGGCCCTGCCAGAGTCTGACAGATACAGAGGCAGATGCTAGCAGCCAACCATTGGAATAAGCACGGGGCCCTCAATGAAGGAGTTAGAGGGAAGACTGGAGGAGCTGAAGGGGTTTGCAGTCTCATGGGAAGAAAGATGACGTCAGTCAACCAGACCCCCAGAGTTCCCCGGGACTAAGCCATCAACCAAGGCGTACACATGGTTCCAGGTGCAATTGTGGCAGAGGAATGCCTTGTCCGACATTAGTGGGAAGAGAGATCCTTGGTCCTTTGAAGGCTTGATGGATGCCCCAGCATAGGGGAATCAAGGGGGGATAGGTGGGAGTGGATTGGGCAGAGGGGCATCTTCTTGGAGGCAGGGGGAGGGATGATGGATTGGGGGTTTTCTGGGAGGGGGAAACCAGGAAAGGTTATAACATTTATAATGTAAATGAAGAATGTATTCAATTTAAAAAAAGAAAAAAATTAAGAAAAAAAAAAGAAGAAGAATCAGAGACAGCACCACTCCCACTGTTAGGAGTTCCACAAGAACACCAAGCTGTACAGAGAAAACAGACGAAGAGGACCTAGGTCAGACCCACACAGGCTCCCTGGCTGTCAGTCAGTTCAGTCTCTGTGAGCTCCTATAAGCTTTGTTTAGTTGATTCTGTGGGCCATGCTCTTGTGGTGTCCTCAACCCCTCTAGGTCCTACAATCTTTCCTTCCCATTTTCCACAGGATTCCCTTGGGCTTTTTTTGAGACTATTTCAGAGCTCAAAGCACCAACATTTTTTTTTTTGTTGTTGTTGTTCAAGATCCTGAGAGTTATAAAAGCATTGAGAGGAGCCCAATATTTTCTTCCCTTCTGAGTGGTGGGAAACCCCTGTAAGTCTCCAGGATTTCAGTGAAGCCAGAGACCACCATACCCTGCACAGCAGTGAGGAAGAGATGGAGTAAGCCTTATACAAATCCAGCCTCCATCCAACAAGGCTCTACTCAGCTCTGCAGTGGGTTGAATGATGCCCATTTACACGGGTTTCAGCTTGCAAATCATTTCACTGTGTCTACTGATTGCAGCACTTATCTATTCTGGAAATAAACTGACAGGCACACTTGGAAATGTGTTTTTACCAGTTATGGGCTCATTTCTTAACCCAATCAAACTGACATCAAGTTAACCACAAGGTGTGTGTAGACTCATTTGTAATAACACTTCATTATCATTAGTTTTAAATTACTTGTCTTCTATTCCTCAATCTACTTCTTAATCTATTTTACAAGCTAGAATTACTTAACCGTCAAAGAAATGTAAGCATTAACATTTAAAGAATTATGCACCTTGAGAAGTGGAATCTATCTCAAAGATATAAGGCTGGCTCAATATATAAAAATAAATGTTACACATGATGCCAATAGGCTAGCCAAAATCACACACTCAGGTAAATCTATGAAGCAAAAAGTTTAAGGTACAGAAGAACTGGGCCACTTACGTATTGCTGTTGAAAATGTAAAACTGCAGAGTACATGGAAAAGCAGCTAGTTTCTCAAAGAATTATATATGCAATTATGATATAAGAAAGTGAAATGAGGGTGCACATTCACATTTTTAAAAAGCAGCTTTACTTAAGCTGTGCTTACCAGGGAAGCATCAGATACCTTTCAATGAATGAATGGTTACACAAACTGTGGCATACCCATGACATAGAATAGTAGTTAGCAACTAAAGAGACCAACACTGGATACACACAATTATTAGAAAACCACACTAAGTGAAAATGTGCATTCCAAAATGTTACATACTGTGTGATTCCATTTTTATATCACTCTTGGAATTATCAATCTTACAGATACAGAATAGAGACTAGCAGTTTCCAGGTACAAAGATAGAAATAGATAGGAGGTTTGGGTGGTGCTAAAGATAATGGGGGGGGGAAGTTTGGTGGAAATGTTCCATATGTTAACTATTTCATTGGACTGATTCCATTTTCATATTATAGCTTTGTTGGAGGTTACCACCAGCGGTGAGGCCTCTTAATGTTTTATAAACCTACATAAACCACAAAACAATAGAGCCAAATGATACCATTCTGACTTTCCTATACACAAAATGAAAGAATAAAATCTACGTAGTCCACTCAAGATGTATCTTTTGAACATACCCCGTTTTCTCTATCCCTGCTACTCTTGTTCCCTAGCTTAGACTGCCACTGTAATGCTGCAGCTGACTTGACTATGGCCTCTCCCTTTCCAGTATTTTCTCCACCTTTTGTATGAGGTCATGTTGAACTGTATGTTTGTTATGTGACAGGAACTGGCTTAGGGGCTAGACATATAAAGAAGGCTCTCATCTTCCCATTATTTCTGTTGAGAGGCAGATGAATAATGCACAGTTGTAATCTGGTGATGAAGCCCCTAACTGAGGCATGCTTCTAAATAAATGAAGGGAAGGCAGTTTTACTCTGAGAAGGCAGGCAATGCTCCATGTGTTACTGTGGTATAATGAGTGTCAGAAAAAGAATGGAGCAAGTACCATGTTATAGTTATACCTTTCTTTGGGAGTGACCCAAGGAAATCATTGAAGAGACAACTTTTTGTTTCTAAGTTAGCCTTACCTTGTACTTCCTTGAGTTGGTGGTTGCCGGGTTTTAGAATATCCTCAAGGTGTGTTAAGAGTTTTGTTGTCAGATTAGATTTCCCCACGATAGAATAAGGCACAATGGTTTGACCATAGTCGTCCAAATTCATTTGCCTAATTTTCTTATATCTAAGCTCGTGGGACTTGAGGAGTAAGAAAGTAGAAATGACAAGCCCCAGTATCTGCACCGCAAGCACCCTCCAGTTCCGCCAGTTGTACATCAGCCTCTTCATGAACATGGCATGGAACTGCTGCAGGTAGAGGGAACACTAGACAAAGAGGAGAGAGGCACTGTGTCACTGCAGCCTCCAGCATCATTCACACTGAAATGCATTGACATCAGTCTCTAAAATTTTGTGGTGTAAAAGCTTCGTGGAATAAAACACACATACTTTAAGCACATACAGCCTATCTAAGAAAATAAATAAGTTCTTGGAGGAGACCCAGACCCATGATGTGGCACCCAATAATGGTATCACCCATCTGCTAATATAAGGCAAGGTGACAACAAACCACAGCCTTTGGAACAACTCTTTACTAGAATGTGGCCAAACACATTTGTTTCTGTACCTTGTGGCTGCTTCTTGTACAGCAATAATTGAGTGACAGTGACAGAGACCATGTGGTCCATAGAGCCCTCAGCCTTTGTTATCAGTTTACATTGAGTTTCCTGACTTCCGGTATAGCATGCTATGTAAAGTGCTTAAGTTGAATGTTGTATATAATACTAAAAGTGGCAACAGGATGCATTTTCCTGACTCCTGGTAACCACTGTGTCTAGGATGCTTTATAGCTTCAACGGAAAATTGCAAGAGCAATTTCCAAGAAGAAATGCTTGGCAGCCCAGGCAGGCTTTCCATGAAGAGAGCCTCACTGATTTGAAAACAATCTCACATGCAGTTCTCTTGAAAGACTCAGAATACACTTACAAATTGATACTTTGAAAAATCGGGCTCTCTAGTACACTTATGCCAACTTGAAAGAGCAGATAAGTTTCTGGATTTTCAATTCAGAAAACAACAAAACAAAACCCCCAAAAGAATTGCAGAGTGATGATATCAGCAGTAAATAGTGGGTATGTTTTTCAAGAATCTATCTCTCCACATTTAAACATTGATCAGGCTGGGGGCTCAACTTTTCCACACCAGGTTGGTCCTGTAGTGGCTGTGATCTCTATATTCTTTTGGTTTGTGTATTAATACAAGACAAAACTATTGTGTACTGATTGAGAGACGCTCGTTTCTTAGCAAAGGTTCTTACCCCAGTGTTAAACACAGTGGCCAAGTCTTCACTCTGGGTGGGAACGCCTGCTCTCACGTTGCTTTCAACATCCCTATTCTTGTTCCTTTTGCTTCCTACTGTGGGCGACGGGGTAGCTTCGGCATCTGGTTTTGAATCGTCCAAGTTACTGACCCTATAGTGAAAAATAAACAACGTTTGTCATTTCAACCTTATCCCACTATCCCATGCTTTAATATGAGTTGCAACCCCTGACTCCAAAGGCCCCTTGGGTTATTGATTGTTTAGTAGCAGCTGATTTAGTTCCCCAGCACCAACCCCACTCTGAACCTTGTCATGCTTAAATTACTGAAGTGTGGAATCTCAGTTTGGAGAGCTATAAAGTGTCTTTCCCTCCAAGAATCCCCACCCCTTTTCTATGTACTTTTACTTACCTGAGGAAGACTTCTTCCATGGTAGTGATAGACACACCAAAGCTAGAAATGCCAAGTTTTTGTTGGTTCTTTTCCAGATCAGTCAAGAGAGCTTCAAACCTGTAAGTAGGAGAAGATGGCCCTGGACTAAAGGAGATGATTTTCATACTTCTTCTTATTCAAAAGTGATCTCCCCTTACCATCCCATCAATGCTTATAATCTCATGACTCTAAATTCAGAAAAGTGAGATACACAGAGAAAGCAAGACAATAAACTGCTAGAGTGTGTTGTTTCCCATGATACTTTATTCTTGGATATGTATAATTTTGATTTTCTAACAAAACTATTAAGATACTCTGTGAAGAGATTGACAGTTGATGGCTGGTAGCTAAAAGAGAGTCGCCATCCTTTGGAGTCATGGCCACTGTGAGGTTGCCCATTTCACAATGGTTGGCTCTTTGGAGGCATGGCCACTGTGACGTTGCCCATTTCCCAATGGTTGGCTCTTCACTCACGTAATATGGGCAGGACTAACTGGACTCAGTGGGTTATTAAAAAAACAGATATGAAAATGGGAGGGAAATGTGTGGTAGAGGCTGGGGAGAGTTGGAGGGGTCAGAGTAGGGTGCATATGGTAAAGATACATTGTATACTTGTATCAAATTTTTAAAGAATAAAAGTCTAATTTTAAAAGACACTCACTGTTAACTTTAACTAGTTGACAATAATTAGCTTATTTTACTTATATATGTCATGGTTCCTATTAGCAAATAAAAGAAATGGGGGAAACATTTTCAAAAGAGGAGAAAGCACTCAGAGACAGGAAATTGCTTAAGTGCAGACAAAACTTAGAATGGATAACTGTTGTTAAATAACTATGAAAACCTATGAAAGTAAACTACATTAAACCATAATAAAGTAGTCAAGTGCAATGTAGAAAAATCAAGTCCTTTAAATAACATTTTTTTTTTATCTAGGAAGATCTTATAGAACAATATGCTCAAAAATTATCTTTTGGAGAAATGTCCTGGTTTTAGTAGCATCTCTATCATGTTTCCAATGGAGGACAACAGAAACCATCTTCCCATGTGTTCAGTGTCAGGAGAACACAAAATCTCTCTTTGGAAAAACAATATTATATCTTTATCTTCTGTCTGCTTTTCCACACAGTTCTAGATGCACACATTGAGGTTATAGGCAGAGCAGAAACCACCACATCATTTATTCTTGGTGTCCTTTGGGATAATAGCACTCCTAAGGAGATAGTTCAGTGTGGGTTTGATTTGTATTTCCCAACATTGAGTGTTACTGAGTATTTAATCCACTTACGTTCTTGCTGTTTGTATGCCTTCTTTGGGGGAAATATGTAAATGTTTTGAATATTTTGCTTATTTTAAAATGTAGTTTATCTTTTGCAGTTGAGATGTTTGGAACCTTGGAGGCCACATGCAGAAGATGAAATTATATCCCATATCTCTTACCACTTAACCATGAAACTGGCAAAACAGACAACTAGAGGAAATTACTCATGACCTTGGAAGACCAAGGCAAAGACCTTGGTCTTTGTTTGTGGTTTGATTTTTAAACATAAAACCTTAAAAATATGGGCAACAAAAGTAAAACAAGCAATGAGGTTGAATAAAATTAAACTCTCTTATACAAGAATGGAGATAACAGAGTAACAGGAAAATGTATAAAATGGAAAATTCAGGAAAGCATCAGTCAACTTAAACTCACCAGGCTCTCCCAGAACCAATCCCTTTACTGTGCAATGTTGCAACTTTCATTAGAATACACTGTGCATGTCTTCCTTGTAGCTTTTAAGAGTTTCACACAATTATTTTTCCTCTTACTATAGCCCACTGTTGCCTCCGTCCATCTCTGTCTTCCAGACCAAGTGTTTTAAGTCTGTGACAACACCAAGGTGCAGCAGCATCTCATACAAATCTCTACTTAAACTGTTGTGTGCCATTCTGCAGTTGTGTTTTAAAGTTTGACTTCATTCTAACACATCTCAACGCTGTTAGACAACATGATAATGCACCATTTTGAAACTCAAGATTCTCCTGCTGATACAGCTGGTGACCTGGTAACCAGGTATGTGGCAGAGAGATTCTTTGGTTCTCTTCCATGTTCTTTCTTCAGGCAAATGGACAATATCTGGGAAGTGGTGAATGCTCAAGCACTGTCAGCCATAAGAAGTGTTGGTGGAATGAAAATCACTGAGGATTTAACCATCATTTCATTGTTTTCCTAGTATATTCCGAAGGAACTGGATTCACAGTCTATTTATTTTTATTGGGACCTTACTTCTCATTTCTTAGTTTAAATATGTTCCAGAGAAAACAGTCTCTAAGCTCAATAGTTTTATTTTGTTCTGTCAGAGCTTACCATTCAGTATCTGATTTTATGGCTCAGAAATCTACTGTGAGTTACCCACCTCACAGAGATCCCACCATCCACATGAATCATCATCATTGTCTTCCAAGTCCTTCCATGTTAAGGCGTGCTTCTAATCTCTTCTGAGGTTGCCCCTTGTGTCCATGTGACTCAAGACAGGCAGGTAGACTAGAGTGCAATTGACTGTTTTATCTGGGACTCTCTCCTTCAGGAAGATTCTGTAGCTCCAGATGGATCTTAACTGCCACACACAGCTAAGGTGTGAATATGGACTCTGGCCTCCCCTTTAGTAAACTGATTCAGCTGCTAGGTACTGCTAGGGAGACATACCTAGAATTTTATTTCAGATTTTCTGTTATGTTTCATTGTTTTACTCTAATTTCTGACTGGGGCTTTGTTCTGGTCCATTGGTGAATGGCACACTGGTGGATGACATTGGCGGATCACATGCTAATATATCACACACCAACTACCTATTCCTGGTAGGTTTTTATCCTCCTTAATCCAAGAGCCACCATTTAAGCTGTCTTAGTTATTTTTCATTTTATTGTTTGAGACAATGTTTCATTTTATGGCTCATAATGGTTTCAAATTCATAATCCTGTTTCATGTCTTATTCTAGGATTGAAGGTATGCATCACCTTGCCAGGCTATTACTATTGGTAATATGTGTATATGTGTGGTCTGGGGTTGAATTTAGAACCTGTACAAGTTAGGAAAGCACTTCCCTGCTGCCATTTTATTATTTATTTTCTTCACTCCATGTACTAGTGGTCATGTTGACTCCAAATACAACAAAACACCCAATATCACCAATTAATTCTAGCAAACTCTAACAAGCAGAGGCATCTGGCCCTTTTCAGTGCAAGTGGAATCTATGACAGAAGGTTTGTCTTCTTAAAAGAATCCTATTTGCTAAACCAGAAGAGAAATAAGGAAAACAACAGTGATTTCTGGCCATTTAGAAATCAACTGGTTAGCATGCTCTAGATCCATACTTGTGTGTATATACTTTGGGTAGAATAAAAGATAACTCATTTCCAACATTAGTCTCCAGGGTGGCTGTTGGTACATAGGAATGGATCAGGTTTGAAATTTCATCAATGTCACAGTGAGGCTCCTTCACCATGATGAGGTGGCTTCCAACGCCTGAGAAAACACAATTCAGGAGACCAAATTGAATTTCTATGGTTTGGGTATGTTAGAGGAAGATAGAGCATGTCACTGGTTATTCGACTACAATTCTATAGAGCACAGCATTATATAATATAATCATAATTAATGATATGATGACATAGTTCTATAAAGGATCAGTAATGATCTGGATTATAAAACCAGATAGAACAGAGATAACATTAAAAGTTCCCTAACCTCTCTGTTTACTGATGCTGAAATTGGAGAAAACAGGTTAATATATTCATTAAGCAGTTGCTTCCTGGGTCCATGTTATATGCCAGAAACTACATAAATTCAATAAAAGTTCTTTCCTTCAAAGATATGAGACATTTCTGTGAAATATTCTGTTTACTCTCTGTCGTCATCTCGTTTCAGACACACCCTGGACTGCCTCCTCCCTTTTCTCTCTCACTCTTCCACCCCCTCATTCTCCTCTTGTTTCTTTTCCTCCTTCACTGGTATTCCTCACACGAGGTGGGGAATAGGTATAGCACTCCAGGATTTATGCTCCTAGCAATGGCGTTCTGGTGCCTGAGGCTTGGGCTGCAGAACTAAGGGAAATGATTCTTGGGTACCTGGGCCCATCACCTGACAAGTGTCCTTTGAGAAAGGAAGGGAGGGAAGGATGGGAGAAAGGAGGCAGGCAGGCAGAAAGGATGGACAGACAGAAGGAAGGAGGGGAGGGAGGGAGGAAGGAAGGAAGGAAGGAAGGAAGGAAGGAAGGAAGGAAAGAAGGGAGAAGAGATAGTACAAGAGAGCAAGTGATCAGCAAGGTACTGAAGGAATACACAGGGCGGGGGTTGGGGATGGAAATCAAAGAGGGTGCATCAGAGTCGGAAGGCTGGTGCTTACACTACAGCCTAAAGGGAACACCATCTTCCTGTATGTCTGACTCAAGATCTCACATTCTGTTCCCTTCCTAAGACATTTGAAGAGAGCCGTGAGCAGAATTTAAAGCTGTACCATGCTACAGGATTGCCCAAATATAGATTCTACTAGCTTTGTCATGCATACACAGGGCCTGACAAAGATAAGGTATATGCTTCTTTGAGATAAATATTACATACTTTAGTTTCCACTAAAATAAAATATAAATTATTTTTATTTTAATAAAGATATAAATTATTTTATATTTTATTTTAACAATGAAAATATAAATTATGCCAATAAATAAGCAAGGGTATATAATAAACATAATACTATATAGTATAGAAAATTAGAAGCAGAGATGGCTTAGATGTAGAAATTACAGGACAAAAGACTATAGAACAGTCATGACAAATACATTGATCAATCTAGAAATAGAAAAACAAAGAGTCAATCGGAAATTTTGCAGACTGATAATAAAACTATAAATGAAAGCCAGTGGAAACAGCAGGGAATTACAAACTAAGACATTACTGCATAGTCTCAGCAGCAGAAAAAAGGTCATTAAAAGTGATCCTATTAGGAATGCAAAAAAAAAATGAAGTGAAAGGAAACAGGGAGTACCACAAGTAGACAATCACAGTTATCATAAAATAGAAAACAATTGGAAAATTGCACATGTCCTTGTAAAATTACATGCCAAAAACTTTATCAAGATTCTGTCAAAGGAAACTTACAAATCCACTGGATACATTCATAATAAATGATGGTGAGTTTAGCTCATGGCCCTGGTTATATCAGTATATCTTAAAAGAACTGTCACCATGAACATCTGAAAGAAGTGGACAGTAGTACAAGTCCAGCTCCACAGGAGGTGGAAGAGAGGCAGCTGGGAGAGGACAATGAGGTGGGGCATGCAATCGCTACACTTTTGCTTGGAGGTGACTTTTGCATGGAGATGCAGCAAGCAGGGATACCAACAGCTTACAGTGTCACACCTGAATTGGCAAGTTAGAAATCAGAGAGGGAAGGTAAGTCAGATTGAGAGACCAGATCTTTTGGTTCAGACTCCATCTTAAAGAACCTGACTTAAGGTTGAACTCAAGTTAACTAACAAACTGCCACTTAGTACTAGTTTCCAGGTTACTCCCCAACAAATCTGCACTTCTGGATTACAATCCTGCCCCTGGCACTTCACTTCCTGATTACCAAAAATCAGGAGGAAAACAGAAGCTAAGCTTAAGGTTTGGCTCCTAGCACCAGCCAATTATGGTAAAGGCCATAATGCCCCCCCCACCAATTCAAATGTGTGCCATGCTAGAAGCTCCCTTGTTTCTTTGCTTGCCTCTATAAATGCTTGCCTGAAAGTATACTCGGGGCTCCACCTTCCCATTCAGGGTTGTCAGGAAGCCCAAGCTCAAGTTTAAATAGAGACCCTATTGTGATTGTGTCAAAAGCGGCTCTTTGATAGTCTTTTGAGGTTCCCAAACACTTCCTAGCACAGCAAGACTATAGCTACAGGTTGGGTAGATGATTTTTGTGCAGAGCTCAGTAGTAAAGTAACTGTGAAACCAGAGCTGGAGAGATGGCTTGGTGCATAAGGGCCCTTTCTGTTCGAGTGTGAGGACCTGAGTTTGAATCCCTAGCACAAACATGAATATCCAGCATGGCGTGCTGGCCTACAATGCTAGGGTTGGAGGGCATTATAAGACTGGCAGACCCTGGGAGATCATTATGTGCTTCTGTTTTAAGGAGAGACCCTGTCTCAGGGGAATAAGGCAGAGAATAATAGTGGAAGACACCCAATTTCTTCCTCTGGTCTCTATATATGGGCACATGAACATACACACCAACACACACAACTAAAAGTTAAAAGAAATATCCACAGAATCCTCATAATGGCATCTTTTCATCTTTGCTGTGTGACAGGTTATATCCACACCAAGAGACACTATGTGATTGGATTTACCTTTTTAAATAGAAATCCCTTTATCATCTCACAAAAGACTAGAGCTTACATAGCTAAGCCAACGTGGTGAATCAGTGATGATAAGTTAGGAAATGTAATGAAGACTCCATGGGACTCATGCTTTGGCCATAGATCTGAAATAGACCTAGTGAACAGTATCTAGGCCCACATTAGTAAAGGTAAAAAGCAGGTCTTGGTGAACAAAACGCTCCAATCGGATGTTGCAGCTGTTTATATTCTAATGTTAATTGGGCCCCCAAAAAACTGTTTACACCAGAGGGTCAATACACAGCTTCTGGGAACCTACTCCCAATTAATTCTGATTGGTAAATAAAGATGCCAACAGCCAATAGTTGGAGGGGAGAGACATAGGTGGGGTTTTAGGTTTTCTGGGCTTGGGACTTTGAGGAAGGAGGAAGAAGAGAGATGCCATGCCTGAGGAGTGTGGAGGACAGAGAAGCAGAGTCAACACATAACTGGGGCCAAGTGAATGCTCAACTGGTGAAGAGCTGTGAAGGTGGAACATAGAAACTAGTAAGCAATAACTTGTAGTTATTGGTGGGTAGTAATCCCATGCTGGGATTTGTTAAAATACTAATACTACAGGATGTTGTAAGGGGTGCAAAACTCTTGAAAACCATCTCCCCAAGAAGTCTACACATTTGACAACAAAGGGTTCTGGATAGCATCAGATAATAATGTATCATGAAATAATGCTTAGCCAGGGGCAAAGAGCAATAGAAATGGACCCAGAAACAAAGACATACCAGGTAAGTAAAGTGAGTGTTCACAACTCTTTGCATTGAAATAAGAGATGCTTGACAAGAAACAGAAGTGGGGAATGGTCTATAATAATTCAGCAGAATGCATACTCCTCTGTGGTCACAGGACCATGCCCAGTATGAGTCAATACAAATGCTAAAAGATAGACAAACTATCTTCTCAGATAAAAATAGGTTGAAGCTATACATCAGTAACAGAGAAAGGCTGGGAAGTTCAGAATTATGTGTGACTAATCCACATGTGCTTTAAAGAGCCAATGAGTTATACCAAAAACCATCAGGGAAATTAGAAAGGTACCTGGTCCCCCTCTTATCTCTATTTCTATATCTCTGAATATAGCCATCATCTCACTGATGGATAATTGCACTAATCACAATTACCTAGGAATCATGTTAGAGAACAGATAATATGATACAACAAACACAGCACATACAAGTAGGAAATAATTTTGAAGAAAATGGAAACAACTACTCAAAGGACTTGCAGCTGAACATTAGTTGAACACAGCATAGTGAATCATTCAACTTTTGACAATACATACAAAACCAATGGAAATTATGAGTATTATTTAGGCAAAGACATCCCAAGAATAATGAAAGTAAATGGACCATATAGTCTTTTCAGGAATACTGAAGAGCCGCAGCATCGCAAGGTCCCCCTGACCATGATGGCAATGCGATCACCCAGCACATCAGCTTCATCCATGTAGTGGGTGGTCAGCAGGATGGTACGATTCTGTTTAAAAGTCTCGAGGATATCCCAGGTGCTCCTCCTTGAGGCTGGGTCCATGCCAGATGTGGGCTCATCAAGTATCACCACCTAGGGACAGAACAATTCTATGACCAAGTAGACATGCCCTGGCCCCACGGGGGTCCTACCAGTACTAGGCTTGCTCTTGCTTTTCTTTTGAAGTGAAATGTCTGACTGAGCAAAGATAGTAAGTTTAATATAAGACTAGGACTTTTGTACTAAGGCCAAACCCACTGTCATTTTATACCAATGAAGCTGACAATGTGAATTCAATCCAAGGGAGCTGCATTCAAAGTGTTAACGCTGTGTCAGCTTTTAGATTTGTATCACTTGGGCTTTTATACCAGGTGAAGCACATAGCTATGTGCTGTTAGCTTTTGCCCTTTACCTTGGAGCCCCCTATCAGGGCTATAATGATGGCAAGTTTGCGCTTCATGCCTCCACTCAGTGACTGCGAAAATGCATCACGCTTTTCCATCAAGTTAAAAGCTGACAGCATGTTGTTAGTTTCCTCAAGATATGCCTTTTGAGGTACTCCTTTTATCTAGAAGGAGACAAGAGTTTGCATGGCACTTTCAATAGTCTTCTTCTATTGAAAGTCAATAGACGTTTCTTTTAAGAATCATGTTCTAGTTTTGAGGATTGCAAATGTGCATAGCACATATTTTGATCATACCAATCTCCCACTCCTCTTCTGACTCCTCTCAGCACTTGCTACCATGCCTGCCTCCCAACTTCACTCTGGCTTTCAAAAGCCACTGGGTCCAGTCAGTGCTGTCTGTCTGCAGATGCATGGGGGGGCACTCCCTGGAGCACGAGTCTCCTAAGAGCAACTACTTCCCCTATCTCAGCAGCAGTCAGTGCCAAAGCTCCTCATCTCCAGTCTATGCTGGGCTGTTGACTGGCTCAGTCTTGTGCAGGCACCCATAGCTATTATGGGCTCATGAGTACAGCTGTCCCAAAGGTTATGTTTCACTCCACTCCTGACCTTTGATTCTTAGAACTAGCTCACATCAGCTCCTTCTGTACATCAGCCTCTGTGATAATTTATCTTTTCTTTCCACTCCTTAAATTTAGAGGAAAATTCATCTCCAATCATTTCTTGAGCTTTATAATAATAAGGATATTGGGAGTTGGTGATCTACCCCAACAGGGAATCGGGGAGGAGCGGGGGGGGGCGGTTTAGGAGGGATATCTTTGGCTTACTCTGCAGTAGAAATAAAGGTGTTCTGATACTGTCAAGTGATCAAACAACAGGTTCTGCTGAGGACATAAGCCCAAGAATTTTCTGATTTGATCCATATGCTGTGAGATGTCTTCTCCGTGAACATAGGCCTCTCCACTGGTGGGGGGATAGAGACCTAGAATCAGGCAGAAAATGAAATACAACCAGCTCGTGTGGGGAAACATGCTCATTGGTTCCTCTGGCAAAGTCTACACACTGCTCACTGGCACTGTAGATGACTGACAATACCTGTTGCCTCTTCTAGGATCATGTTAGGCATAACTTACTGCATTCCCCCACTTCCCTGTACGCTGTGGCTTCCAATATTCAGTGGAGAAAGGGAAAGTCACTCAGAGTGATAGAAGCATGGTTGTGTAACATAGGGACAGTCCAGAACCACTGCCAGCCACATGTCAACAGTTACCATTTCTAGTACAATCTGGTTTACAATGGACTCGGGTAGACTCTTTTTAAACTGGAAAACCCACACCATAAACCCATTATCCTTGAAGAACTTAAATTCTGGTTGGTGGAAAAAATTATCTAGTCACCTAAAATAATTTCAAAATGGTTCAGATAGTTAGACAGTTCTAGGCAGCTGTAATGAGTGGCTAATTTTAATAAGGAGAAATAGTACTTTAAATGTGGCAATTCAGTAATCATTTTGGAGAAAGGATCTTATGTTGCTCAGACTGGTCTGTTGAACTCTCGGGCTCAAGGGATCCTTCTACCTCAGTTTCCCAAGTAGCTGGGACTACAGACTTGCCAGATTCCCTATTAATTAATTCTGTTAGAAAACAGCTTGAACGACTATGGTCACAAATTGCCTCTGTTGTCCTGCAGTCTGACCCCTTTTCATGATAGGTTTTTATATTAAACAAATTATCCCAATTTTAGTTGTTCTAAAATGAAACTGCCATTTCCTGGCATCTAGATTCTACCACGGACCTTCCACCCTGAGTTTAGTAATTAACAAACATGTTTCTGTTTTATAGTTTTAAAGTTTATTTTTTCTGACACTTGGGTTTCCATGTCAATTTTCTAGCTACTGTTAATGTGCAGGATACATCGTTTTTTTTTTTTTTTTTTTTTACTTCCAATGGATTTACAGCTTAGAACCTGTGTCTCTTAAAGACATTATAGTGTGAAGCATATTTTATCCCATCTGATAATCCTTTTTCATAGAATAATAATCTGAATCTATACATCACATCTATGCATCTCCCTCCAGTTCCTCCAGCATCTTCCTCCATATCCACGGTATTTTGCTATTGTTACATGCACACACACACATGTATATGTCCATGTATGTACATATAACCTACCAAGGCCATTTCACTCTACTCATATGTACGTGTCCAGTGCTGACTACTTGGGATTGGACAATGGATGAACTCTTCTCTCTGTCTCAGTAATTATTAGCCAACTGTAGCTCTTCAGGTAGGAATGGGATCGTGTGGGATTTCCCCTGTGCACATTAACATGTCAACTCATGTTGTCATTATGCTTGTTTGGGTAACCATGTTGTAGGTCATGGGGCATGAACAGCAGCTTTCCTGGGCCTTTGGCTCTAGACTATTTTTCTGCCCCCTCTTCATCAATTATCCCTGAGCCTTAGATGTAGGGGTTGTGGTACAGATTTATCAGTTGGGGTTAGAAACCCCATGGTTATGTATTATCTGAATTTTGTGCATTTGTGGATTTTTCTAATAGTCTCCACCTATTGCAGAAATAATATTCTTTGGTGAGTGGAAAAAGCTATATTTATCTGTAGCCTAAGTAGGATAAGTATAGATACAAATTAAGTTTGTTGAGGAAAATGGCAGTAGCCCTTCTCTTGTAGGGTCTATGGCTTCTCTAGTCATGGGTAATTGCCTAGGTTTATAGTACTGGGCAAGAATTCCTGTTGTGTAGGCCATACATTCAACTAGACAGCAATTGGTTACCCCTAAGATAAAGTGCCACTTGGAATATCTTGTCATGCTGGCCACTCTTGTGGTTCATAGACTTTATAGATGGCTGGGTCTATTGATTGCCTGTCTTAGTCAGGGTTTCTATTCCTGCACAAACATCATGACCAAGAAGCAAGTTGGGGAGGAAAGGGTTTATTGAGCTTACACTTCCACACAGCTGTTCATCACCAAAGGAAGTCAGGATTGGAACTCAAGCAGGTCAGAAGCAGGAGCTGATGCAGAGGCCATGGAGGGATGTTCCTTACTGGCTTGCTTCCCCTGGCTTGCTCAGCCTGCTCTCTTATAGAACCCAAGGATACCAGCCCAGAGATGGCACCACCCACAAGGGGCCCTCCTTCACTTGATCACTAATTGAGAAAATGCCCCACAGCTGGATCTCATAGAGGCACTTCCCCAAGTGAAGCTCCTTTTCCTATGATAACTCCAGCCTGTGTCAAGTTGACACACCAAACTAGCCAGTACATTGCCTTTTCCTTTGGCACCTCACATGGCTCCTTCTGACATTATGAGAGCTAGTCCTTAAGGAAGAGGCTTCTAGGTCAGGTTCAACTCATTGCCTTCAAATGCTATGTCCAATGTGTGGCAACAATATTATACTACATGAGGTAACTCAAACCCAGAAAGGTAAGTGTGAAAATATAACCTATAGTAACCATAAAAAGCAGGGAGTAAAAAGGTACTGGGGGTGTGGAAGAGTAGCAGAATGTGGAAGAGCAGGACACAGGCACTGTAAAGAGGAGGATGAGGGGGAAAGTGGGGTAAAGGGTTTAACAGTAGGGGTAAAGAAAGGGAGGTGGGAAAAAACACTAAGGATGCACTAAAAAGACATAGGAATCATATTATTTTGTATATCTAAAATTGTGTGTGGTATGTGTATATGTGTACATGTATTATTTTATTTTAAATGAAGTTATACCACTTGGGGTAATAATGCTCTTTCACAAGAACCATAGACTATGTAAGAAACCCAGGACCAGGTGTGAGAAACCTTTTCTAGCACTACGAAGGAGTCTAGGAGATCCTTAAACAACACAGGCCATTGCTATTGCCCCTGCATGGCTCCTGGGTTTGGAAGCAAATAATCTACATTTAATATAATTATTGATATTGGTTGGGCTTCTAGCTGCCACCATTTTTTGTTTTCTGTGCTCCTTAATTCTCTGTTCCCTTTGTCACTTTCTTACACATTGTCTTAGGTTTTACTGCTGTGAACAAACACCATGACCAAGGCAACTCTTACAAGGACCACATTTATTTGGGGCTGGCTTACATGTTTAAAGGTTCAGTCCATTATCATCAGTCTGGGAGCATGGCAGCATCCAGGTAGGCATGGTGCAGGAAGAGCTGAGAGTTCTATCTGAAGGGCTCTAGGAGAAGTCTGGCTTACACATGGTTAGGAGGAGGATCTCATTGCCCACCCCTACAGTGACATACTTCCTTGAACAAGGCCACACCTACTCCAACAAGACAACACCTCCTAATAGTGTCACTCCCTGGCCTAAGCATAGTTAAACCACCACATTCTACCTCCTGGCCCCAAAGGCTTGTTCAAACACAAAAGTCTATGGGGGCCATACAAGCCATAACATAATAAAAAATACATTACTTTAACTTCTAAAGTCCCCATAGTCTATAGCAGTCTCAACAATGTTAAAAGTCTAAAATTCAAAGTCTCTTCTGAGATTCATCTAATCACTTAATCTCCAAAAACAAGACAGGAAACCAGCCGGGCAAACTCCAAACTCAGCACCTCCATGTCTGACATCAAAGCTGTCTTCAGATAAGCTACTTCTTCATCTTTGTTGACAGCTATGAGCTGGTTCTACTCCCTGTTAGCAGCTTTTCTCATCAGGTATCTCATGACTTTGGTATCTTGGGGTCTCCAAGCAAAATTCAAGATCCACTTGTGCTCTTCTGGGCTCTTCTAAAGGGCTTGCATGTCACTTCTCCAGCTCTCTCTCTGTAGCTCTCTAGGCTCTGGCTGACTCCACTCCACTGTTGCTGCTGTTCTTGATGGTCATTCCATAGTGCCAGCATCTCCAATACACTGGGATCTTCTGCTATAATGAGGATTCACAAATAACCTCTCATAGGCTTTCTTCATGGTGCCAAACCTCAACTTCTTTGCATGACCCCCTTAGTCTTGGGCTATCAGCTGCAACTGAGGCTGTACCTTTACTGATGGCCTTCTGTGGTTTCTCACAGTGCCAAGACTCAGTTGTTCTTCATGACTCCTTCATGCCTTCAAAACCAATACCACTTGGGTGATTCTTACACAGTACCAATTCAGCTGAAGCATGAGGTCTAACTTTGGCTATCTCTTGTCATACATATTAAAATCACCATACACATTTCTATCAAATGTTCTATCAAATATTTCTATAATAATATTTTTATTCCTTTCCATCTTTCTTCACTATTGTTTGTATGCTTGTTTCTTTGAGATAGGGTATCATGTAACCCTGAATGCCTTGAACTTGCTATGTGGTGAGGATGACCTTCAACTACTTATCTACCTGCTACTACCTCTTAAGTACTGGGATCACAGGCATGCACCCTGACTCCTGACTGCCAATGCTTTTTACTTATCTTTGTAGTTGTTTTGGAGCTGTTACAAATTGATAATTCCAGAGAAGGAGTTATTATAGCATCTGCATAGCTCCACCTCCTTTTTTGATACTATTGATTATGCATGACATTTGTATGTGTTATTAACTATGATGTAGTGGTATATTTTTGTTTATTAAGGAAATGATGAAAATGTATTAGTAAAGATTGTTACATTTCCCTTTTTCTTTAACACTTATTTAACTTTGAATAAGAATGACCCACATAGGCTCATAGATTTGAATGCTTGGTCACCAAGGAGTGGCACTATTAGAAGGTGTGGGTTTGTAGGAGTCGGTGTGGCCTTGTTGGAGGAAGTGTGTCATTGGGGATGAACTTTGAAGTGTCAAATGCTCAAGACAGTTTCTCTCTCTCTCTCTCTCTCTCTCTCTCTCTCTCTCTCTCTCTCTCTCTCTCTTCCTGTTGCCTGCTGATTCAGATTCAGACATGGAACTCTTAGCTCCTTCTCTGGAACCATGACTGCCTGTATGCCACCATGATTCCCACCACGATGGTAAAGAACTAAACCTGTGAACCTATAAGCCAGCCCCAGTTAAATGTTTTCCTTGTCTTGCTTGCTGTGCTCATAGGGTATCTTCACAGCAATAGAAAACAAAACTAAGACAACACTGCTCCTCTCGTCTTCCTATGGATTCATATTACTATCTTGGTAAGACACAACATAACATCTTTTTGACACTCACACTTATTTGGTGGTAACGGTGATGGTAGAGTGTGTGCATTTACATTTCTACCTCGGTCTACTTAGTCTCAGCCTGAAGAGTCCCCTAGTATTTCTAGCAAGGCAGTCTTCTACACATGATCTCTAGGTTTGGCTCATCTTGTGCTATCATTCTTTCATATACATTTCCAAAAAGTGGCCCCAACCCCTTGGCTGTCAGTTACCTCTTTCACCAGTTTAAGGTGTTGCCTCATTCCCATGTGGCCCATGTTGTGTCTGATAAAAAGTCACCTCTTAGTGTCACGTGGGCTCTGTCATACATGATGAGTGACACTCTTGGTGCTTTCAATGCTTTTTGTTTCTGTTTTTGAGAATTTCATATTATGTATTTGGTGTGGACTTAAGTTTATCTAATTAAAGATTTGTTGACTTCGTGAACACATCATCTGATATTTTCAACTTTTATTTCCTAGAATTCTTTTTCTTCTTCTTTCTCCTTTTCCTGACACTGATAATACACATACATTTAGTACACTTAAAGGTGCCTATATTTCTCTGATGCTGTTAATTTCCTTTTTCTGTTACTCACATAGCATCTACCAATGTTTCTTCAAGTTCATTGTTTTTTTCCTTTTAACACCAACTGTTAATTTCTAATAAGGAATGTTTTATTTTGGTTCCTACACTTCTTCTCTAGATCACACTTGGTCCTGCCTCCCCACTTCCTCTCTTCTGCTCTTTCTTCTGCTCCTCTTCCTCCCCTGCTCTTCCTCCTCCTTCTCCTTATGCTCCCTCCACTTCCCTTTTCTTATGCTCCTTCTCCTTTCCCTCTCCCGCTTTGTGCTCCTCCTTATCTCTTTTATAATACTTCTTGGTCTGTGGAGGTGACTCATTTAGTAAAGTGTTTGTTTGCATGCTTGATGTACAAGCACAAAGCCCTGAGTTTAGATTCCCAGAATTCACATAAAAACTAAGTACATTGGTGTGACTTTTAACTGCTGCACTGATGGGTTGTGCTGCTGTTGCTGCTGGTGGTACATGGTAAAATAGGAGTAGGGGGCTGCAGCAGAGATAAAAATCATTCCTAGGCCCTGCAAATCAGCCATAATAGCTGAAAGGGTGAGCTCTGGTTTCACTGAGAAACTGTCTTAAATATATATAAATAAAGTGGAGAAATGATTCAGGGCATTGGCTTCTGGCCTTTGCACAACTGTAGTAACTTTAAATTCTCATTGTCCTTTTATACTAAAAAATGTACTGTCTTTTTCAAGTATTGATATTTAATCATTATGTAATATCTCCCCCAAAGCATGAACTTTAAAATGTTTATATTACTTATGAACTTGAAGACAAAGCAAACTGTTAAACTATATCATGCAAATCTCATTGCTTTATCCCCAGTTTCTGAGTAAGTATCCCTTCTGGACTGTGCTGAACACCTACCTGAGAGGATGGACAGAGTTGTGGACTTTCCTGCCCCATTATGTCCTAGAAGAACAGTGATCTGTCCCTCATATAAGTTCAAAGACAAGTCCTTGATGGCGACCTTGGTGATGTTATTCTCTCGGAATACCTGTTGGGGAAGCCCATAAGTGTGAACTATCAGTCTTCATAATCAGTTTGGAAGAACAGGAACTCACAGCAAGCAACTCTTTATGGACAAAATAAGACTCCATATTAATCTCATGGGGGAAATAGAGTGTAATAAGGAAAAACAGCAAAGAGGAGAAATCTATTTAAAGATATGTGAGTTTTAGAATTACACTGTAGGGGTACAATCCTTCCCTGAACCATCTCATCCATTCTTGCTTTGTCTTAATTACCACCATGAAGCTGGTAATGCGCCAATCTTCTTTAGTTAGTATTTGGGGAATAGAGGAAATTGCTCAGTAGACAAAAGCACTTGTTGTGCAAGGATAAGAATCTTAGTTCTAATCTTCAGAACCCAAATAAAAACTAGACACATCCATGATCCCAGTGCTCCAACAGGGATATTGGATGTGGAAACAGGAAAATTCTTTGAAACTAATGGCCATCTTATCTGGCACGTATAGTCAAAAAAAATACACAACAACAACAAAAACCCAGAGATCCTTTCTCGAAGAAGGTGTGGGGCTAGGACTGACACCCACAGTTTGTCTTTTGACCTCTATGTGTGAGTTGTGGCACATGATTATATTCATGTGGCCATGCATGCACATGTGTGCGCGCGCGCGCACGCGTGTGCGCGCGCGCACACACACACACACACACACACACACAGGCAAACACAGATAACAAATCATATAGAAATACACACAGAAACAGAGTCAGAGGAGAAACAGAGTGGTGTGTGTATGTGTGTGTGTGTGTGTGTGTGTGTGTGTGTGTTTGTGTGTGTGTGTCTTTGAAGGCAGACTAGCTGGAAACCACCCTGACTGCTCACATAAAATGTCTTTCACATAGATGAGCAGTGTTTCTGTTTAGGGTGAAAAAAGCTAGAAAGGGCACCACTTAGAGTCACGCAACAAGTAGAAGCTAAATAATTTCCAAAACCGTAATTTCCCTTCAGATTCATCAGCAACGTGAAACAGCCTGAAGACTGAGGAATGGCAGAGACACCCCCTCCCAGAAAAGACAGTGCAAATGTGCAGTGAATTTGGGTGCCATGCAAACTTTTAAGGAGACTTTGTTTTTTCATTAAACAACAATTGGATTGTAAAGCAATTAAGAAACATAGAACATAACTGTACAACCTGGGAATCAAACCCTTGCATGTAGATAAAGTAGGCATTCTTCCCAATACAAACCTTACAATGAGAATGCTGGTTCAGGCTTCACCAAATGACAGGAAGGGTCTTTTCCCAAGGATTCTCACTACACACAAGCTCCAGGATTTAAAAAGTGCTTTAAGTTCTTGCATCCAAACTAGAGCCCTTGATTTCCCAAAGGCTTAGTTAAAAAGTCACCAATCAGCTAATGAAACAAGTCAATTCTGGGTTGTCCTATAGTCAATTATGGGTTGGTCTACTAATATCCATTTCTTCCAGCCACTTAATCCCTTATCTAACCAATGTTAAAGTCTCTGGAACCAATTTCAAACTGTATATAGTGATGTATAGCTGGACCGAGCCACCCATTTCAAGCAGCTGTTGACATAAGATATCCTGAAGAAACACACTTAATCTGGGCTAAGGTGGGTTTCCTCAACAGAGATGACCATTGGGTAGGGTGGCCATCATCCACAATGGCCAGGCATCTAGAGAAGCTTCCTTGTATTATTTAATGTATTTCTTTTCCCCATTCCACTTTTAAATTGCTATGTTACTATCAGTTTTTATTTCCCTAGTGGTATTAACATACACTATAATTACTTTATTTCTTTAATTGATAAGATACTTTCACTCAGACTAGAATAAAAATTCCTTGAGTGGATTTTTTTCTGAGTTTTTCTTTTGTTCCTTCTTTTCTTTTTTATCTTTCTTTTCTTTTTTTAGTGTTGTATCCCCATGAGCAAGAATAAATTAATGAAAAAGGAAAGAATGAACAGGATACAATACCCTCAGTTCTTCTGAACATTTTCATGATCCTGGATAAGCTAGTGTAGAAGTATGGGGAATGATGAAGCACTCTATATCTGCATTAGAGAAAATTCTTAGTGGCAAAAGGTGGGGAAAGATATACTTACATACATATATGGAATACATTTGTGATATGTATGGGATATATGTATGTATACACACACACTAAGTACAGCTGGGGGAAATGGTCATAGCCCATGTGTTACTTGAGTAAACTGCCTATAGCTCTAACTATATTATAGGTTGCTAACATTCACAAAATTGTTGACAAAAGGCTTGGAGTCTAGAGAAAAGATAAATATTGCATCTAGATTGATAAAGGCAAATGGAGACTTTTTGTAATAAAACAAAACTAGGAAAGGTCTATAAGAGAATAAACACCGCCTACATTCTGGAATATCTTCAAGCTATAGAGTTAGGAACTCCGAGCTCGAGCTTGTGCAGACACTTGAGAGAGAAGGAAATACCGGGGAAACAAATGAATCACCTGAGCTGCATACTTACTGAAAATCCAGCAAAACTGATGGGGCCACGTGTCAATGCTGCCCTCCCCAATAACCACCCAGGCAAAGGAGAAAGCAGCAGATGTGGAAAACATTATCAAATGAAGATTAATGTGTACCCATTCAAGGTTACAAAGCTCCATTAGATGCTACACTTTAAAAAGGGCAGCACTTATAGACTGTACAGCACAAGTCACATGGATCAGATTATCTTCTAGTAAAAGATAAAAATGTATTTATTAAGTACTGAAAGGTAACATTTTTATTTTTCTCCAGAGAAGTAAATGCAGTGGCTATGACCTCCTATTAACATAAATAAATAACAATTTTGAATATTTGGGTATTTCTCACATCAAAACTTTACAGTGAATACAAATTAAATCCCAGCCTCATTAGGAAGAGAGTCATGGAAGAATACCTTGTGGAGGTGTTTGATCTGAATGCCTGCTGTCAAATCAACTGGTTCTGCTTCAAAATACTTGCTTTGAACTCTCTCACAAAATTGGGTGATTTCAGGATTTTGTTGAGGTGTTTCTCCAAACCAGTAAGAGTGCTAATTAAGGGAATAAAAATAATATAACTGCTGGCATGTAACAAAGAATCTGCTAGGAAACTCTTTAACCTAATACTGTTTGTACTGAGATAGGCTGCATACAATTTTGGAGAAACTAGCTATAAATTTAATTCAAATGGCTCAGAATATACTATCTTATTAAAATCATAAATATTTGAGATGGACTCCATACCCAGACTCCCCATGTCCTTCTATAGAATGTAGTCTACAAACTCATGCCTTGCTCTAGGACTAGCTTGGTCAGTACCCATGCAAACAGATTCTCATTTTTCTTTTACCCTCCAGGCCTCTTTCAGGACTCACAGCAAGTGCTCAGTCTTAGTCTGGCCACCCATACCTGTGCAGCTCGAACACCAAGGCTCCCAAGGCTCCTACACCGCCTAGCACTGATTAGTTCAACATCTCCTGGGCTGCAGTCAACCTCTAGGTTTCTACTAGGACCAAGTCTGGAGAGTACCTCAACTTCCTCATCCACACCTTAACCTCAACCTACCGATTTAGCCTGCTTCTCACAACCTGTGCACCAGCTTAGCCTAGCCTTTCCATTGCTTCACTGCAAATCAGCTTAGGTTTGAGCCAGAATCCTCACCACCTATTCATAAAACTACAAGACTCTCTCATTACATATGACCTTTCCACCCAGACTTATCTATCCCCACACTTTGGCTTAGAGCAGGAAATATAACCTGTACATCGGGACAGTCCCCTCTGTCCATCTGATTCCATCCAAGACATTCCCAAACTCTCGTACCAACCAACCCCACATCCTCTCCTCTCCATCAACCTGTTTTGTCTTTAACAAATTCAGAACTAAAAGGAAAGCCTCTATGAGCTAAGTAGAAGATAGAACATTGGCTCTCAAAGATAAAATAGAGGATCAAGACCAAATAACCAAGGAACAAAAAATATTTTAAAAATACATGTAGCTGGACTTTTGGCTATTTTATGGGCTCCTTTTTCTAATGCTCTTCTCCACCCCTATCCCACCCTTCCAACTCCCCAAATACTAGGTAAGAGAGAGAAAAGGATAGAGGGGAAAGGGGATGTCTATATCATTAGATTTCTTCCTGCTGATTAGGAATCTTGAGTTCCTTGGGGCAAGTTTGATATTTACCATCAGGATATCAATTTCAGCCACTTGACAAACTGCATTCAACCACTAGCTGGCCAAATAGCTCCCTTTGTCAGGAATCCAGCTGTATGTGTGTGTGTGTGTGTGTGTGTGTGTGTGTGTGTGTGTGTGTTGTGTGTGTGTGTGTGTGTGTGTGTGTTTATTATCTGAAAAGTCCCCAGAAATCCAAAAATCATGCCCCTGGTAGAGCATAAGGCAAATCATAGCCAGCTGCCAGCTGCTGTGGAAGAGTCTGAATCAGCCCTATATCCCACACCTGGGATTAAAACAAAAACATATTCTTATTATAAAGAAAACAAAATTCTCACTATACATATGAAAGTAAATACATGGGAAATGTAGGACACAATGAAAAGGCCAAACTTTCAAATAATAGGGACAGATGAAGAAGATTTCAAGTCAACAGCATAGCCCAGATTCTACAAGATCATAGAAAAAGACTTTCCAAACTAAGGAAAGACATATCTATACAAAAATTAGAAGCACACAGAATACCAAAGAGACAACAAAATTCCCATGGTACATCATAGTTAAAATACTAACTATATATAACAAAGAAAAAACATTGAAACTTGCAAGAGAATAATATTCCAATCACATATAGAGTTATACCTATCAGAATAACAATTGATTTCTCAGTGAAAACTTTGAAAGCCAGAAAACCCCAGCAAAATCCATTCTAAGTTGTAAAAGGCTATGACAGACAACATAAAATAATATACACATCAAAACTAACTGCCACATTTGAAAGAGAAAGAAAAAAATTTCACAGCATAAGCAAACCTGGAGAACTAATTATCTCCAAAAGTCAAAACTAAGGAAAATATAGGAAGCCATATTTTGGGTTGAAGAGAAAATGAGCGTAGCAGTGAGACTGTGGAAAGACAAATGAAGCTATAATTATTAAAATGTGAAAGCCCAATAAAATACAAAGAAAACCAAAAAACAGCAGCATAATGACTACAATTAATACACACATTTCAATAATAACTTTAAATATCAATGACCTCAATTCCTCAATCAAAAAACACAGATTGATCAAGAACAAAACCCAGCTATCTGCTGCCTACAAGAAACATCTTAAGACTAAGATTGGGGTGCACAGACCACCAGGAGAGAGTGATCTCCCAGCAGCATTTTCACTTCTGAGCGAGGAGGTGAGATCTCCACTTTCTCTCCAATATTTCTCTGGAGGGAAACAGCTAGGAGCACACAAGGATAAGATCAGTGGAGCAGCTGGAACAGGAGCCTTACAGGCGCCATCTGCACCCAGAAGCTAACAGCTCCACACCCATCTGTGCACAGACTCTACCAGAAGAGAGCTGGTCTCCCAGGAGTATGGACACAGGCTTATAGGCTCACGGAAGGGACAAGCTCCAGCCAGAGACAGCAAGGTCAGCTAACACCAGAGATAACCAGATGGTGAAAGGAAAGCACAAGAACCATACCAACAGAAACCAAGGCTACCTGGCAGCATTAGAACCCAGTTCTCCCACTACAGCAAGTCCTGGACACCCCAACACATTGGAAAAGCAAGTTAGATTTAAAATCACATTTCATGATGATGATAGAGGACTTTAAGAAGAACATGAATAACTCTTTTAAAGAAAGACAGGTAAACATGTAGAAGCCCTTAAAGAATTACAGGTAAACACAAACAAACAGGTGAGGGAACTGAACAAAACCATCCAGTGTCTAAAAATGGAAGTTGAAACAATAAAGGAATCACAAAATGAGACAACATTGGAGATAGAAAACCTAGGAAAGAAATCAGGAGTTATAGATGCAAGCATCAACAACAGAATACAAGAGATAGAAGAGAGAATCTCAGGTACATTCCATAGAAAGATAGCATAGAATACATTGACACAACAGTCAAAGAAAATGCAAAATGATAAAAGCACCTGACCGAAAACATCCAGGAAATCCAGGACACAATGAAAAGACCAAACCTAAGGGTAATAGGGATAGAAGAGAGCAGACTCCCAACTTAAAGGGCCAGTAAGTATCTTGAACAAAATTATAGAAGATAACTTCCGTAACCTAAAGAAAGAGATACCAATGGGCATACAAGAAACCTACAGAATTTCAAATATATTGGACCAGAAAAGAAATTCCTCCCATCACATAATAATTAAAACACCAAATGCACAAAACAAAGAAAGAATACTAAAAGCAGAAAGGGGAAAAATTCAAGTAACATAAAGGAAGACCTATCAGAATTACATCAGATTTCTCACCAGTCTATGAAAGGTAAAAGGTCCTGGACAGATGTCATACAGACCCTAAGGGAACACAAATGTCAGCCCAGGCTACTATAGCCAGCAAAACTCTCAATTAACATAGATGGAGAAACCAAGATATTCCATGACAAAATCAAATTTACACAGTATCTTTCCACAAATCCAGCCCTTCAAAGGATAATAAATGGAAAAACCCCAACACAAACGGAAACCACCAACACAACGAGGGAAACTTCACCCTAGAAAAAACAAGAAAGTAATCATCCATTAACAAATCAATAAGAAGACAGCCACAATCACTTTTTCTTAATATCTCCTAATATCAATGGACTCAATTCCCCAATAAAAATATATAGGCTAACAGACTGGATACATAAACAGGACCCAACATATTGCTGCATACAAGAAACCCAACCAAGTGAAAAAGACAGACTCTACCTTAAAGTAAAAGGCAGGAGAACAATTTTCCAAATAAATGGTCCTAAGAAACAAGCTGGACTAGCCATTCTAATATCGAATAAAATCTACTTTCTTTTTTAATTTTTTTATTTTCTATATTCTTTGTTTACATTCCAAAGGCTTTCCCCTTTTCCAGTTCCCCCCCCCCACCATATGTCCCATAAGTCCTGTTCCCTCCGCCCATTCCCCAATCACCCCTCCCCCCATTTCTCTGTTCTGATATTCTCCTACAAAACTGGATCAAATCTTTTCAGGACCAGGGTCCTCTCCTTCCTTCTTCTTGGGAATCTTTTGATTTGCTAATTGTGCCTTGAGTATTCAGAGCACCCTTCAGGGTGCACAGATGGTGGATGCTGCTGGGACCTTATCCAAGTGCTGAAAGCTTTGCAGGGCAGATGACCCCCCAACTGGGTTGGTGCATGACTGGGTTGGCATACAAATGCCCCGCCGAGCCTCCCGGGCCCTGGCTACAGGCAAAAAGCCTGGCAGGTTTCCACCTGAGCGATGGTAGTCTCGGATTAGGTCTGCATACCTGGGCCTGCCTGATGGTTCTCTACAGCTGACCTGGCTGCAAGATGGAGACCACAGCTGTGAGTGCTGGGAGGACCACAGGGCAGGCGGCTCCCAACCGAGTTGGTTTAAAATCTACTTTCAACCTAAAGTTATTAAAAAAAGATAAGGAAGGACACTTCATACACACTAAAGGAAAAATATACCTAGATGAACTCTCAATCCCGGATATCTATGCTCCAAAGGCAAGGGAACCCACATTCATAAAAGAAAATTGACTGAAGCTCAAAGTACCCATCACACCTCATACAATAATAGTAGGAGACTTCAACACCCCACTCTCACCAATGGACAGATCATGGAAACAGAAACTAAACAGAGAAACAGTGAAACTAACAAAAGCTATGAAACAAATGGATTTAACAGATATCTATAGAACAATTTATCCTAAAATATTGAATATACCTTCTTCTCAGCGCCTCATGGTACTTTCTCCAAAACTGACAATATAATTGCTCACAAAACAGGCCTCACCTGATACAAGAAGATTGAAATAATCCCATGCATCCTATCAGATCATCACAGATAAAGGCTGATGATGTTCAATAGCATTAAAAAAAAAACCAATAGAAAGCCCACATACACGTGGAAGCCGAATAACACTCTACTCAATAATAACTTGGTCAAGGAAGAAATAAAGAAAGAAATTAAAGACCTTCTAGAATTTAATGAAAATGAAGCCACAACATACCCAAACCTGTTGGACACAAAGAAAGATGTCCTAAGAGGAAAACTCATAGCTCTGAGTACCTGCAAAAATAAACTGTAAAGAGCATACATGAACAGCTTAATAGCATATAAAAGCTCTAGAACAAAAAGAAGCAAATACACCCAAGAGGAGTAGACAGCAGAAATAATCAAACACAGGACTGAAATCAACCAAGTAGAAACAAAAAGAACTATACATAGAATCATCAAAACCAGGAGCTGGTTCTTTGAGAAAATCATCAAGATAGGTAATTCTTTGGCTAGACTAACCAGGGGGCAAAAAGACAGTATCCAAATTAACAAAATCAGGAATGAAAAGGGAAACATAAAAATAGAAATGGAGGAAATCCTAAAAATCATCAGATCCTACTACAAAAGCCTTTATTCAACAAAACTGGAAAACCTGGATGAAATGGAAAATTTCTTCGACAGATACCAGGTACCAAAGTTAAATCAGGATCAGATAAATGATCTAAACAGTCCCATAACCCCTAATGAAATAGAAGCAATTATCAATAGTCTCCCAACCAAGAAAAGCCAAGGACTGGGAGGTTTAGTGCTGAGTTCTATCAGATATCCAAAGAAGACCTAATACCAATACTGTCCAAACTATTCCACAAAATAGAAACAGAAAGAACACTACCCAATTCATTCTATGAAGCCACAATTACTCTGATACCTAAACCCCACAATCCTACTCCTCTACTGGATGTCCCTCATATCCTGTCTGGCAATAATCTAATAAAATGTAATTCAATAAAACAGCCATGTTCATTACGGTTCTGTTCACATTAGATAGGAAATAGAAACAACCTAAATGACCTTCAACTGGTTAATGAGTAATAAAAATGCGTGGCAAACACACTGTAGAATGCTACTCATCTTTAACAATTAAATTATCAACTTTGCAGGTAAATGAATGGACCTAGAAAGGATCATATTAAGTGACGTAAACCAGACCCCAAAATCCCATGTTCTCCCTCATTGGGCTCTGAGTGCCAAATTTTCAGATGTAAATACATAACATAGCTTATAGTAACTACAGAAACCAGAAAGGTAAAATAGAACTGTTGCCAACATTGGGGAGCAATGGAGAGGGAAAAGGCAGCATGTAAATGATCTGATCAGGGAAATGGGGAAAAAGTGGGCTTCTTAGGAAGGGAGAGGGAGGTAATTACAGAAAAAGGTGGGAAGAGCATAAAGGGAAAAACCAGAGACAAGTGATCTAACAGGAGAATAAGGACAGACACTTGATGGAAGCGGAAGGGAAGTAAATGCAGAAGAAGGATGGAGTTGGGCTAATTATAAAAAATTAATTAATAAAAATTTAATTTTATTAATTAATGAAAATCTGAACAAACCATAGATTTATATTATTAATTATTTATCAAAATCCCCACACACGTAGCCCCATGTATAATCCCATAATACACAAAACTCCTTATATAAAAAATATACAATGTAGAGTTTTAGTAAATTTTTCTTATCTGGGCCACTTTTTCTCTCTCCAAGAGTGAAAGAACATTTATTTTAAAAAAAGCACCCCAATATCAGACACGAGAACCCATCTTTTGAGTTATTACTCAAGGCTGTCCAAGAGACTCCCAAAACATGCAGCCTATTGATGTTACCCTTCATTACCTTTCCCCTCAGAGGTGAAAAGTAAATATCTATTGCTAGAGACACCGTGCACTTTAGATACAGGGCCAAGAATCCCCTGTGCTGGAACTGACCTGTCTGCCTCCTCTCTGAGGACTAGCTTTCATGGTACAGGAGAGCACCATGCAAGCTTCCAAAGGAGGAAGGCAACCAATAGCTCTATCCAGCCTATAAGCAAATTTAATGACCAGTCTGGCATGATAACCCTAAAGATGTAATAGTGGCATACATACCTTGGTGGTAACCAACAGCTCTCTTGAACTGGCTCAAGAAGAAAGAAATTATGTCTAGTTCTGGAAACTCAGCCAACTACTCATTGTTAGTGAGGCCATAGTTACTGGGGGAGAGAACCTACAGCCAGTACCTAATTAAACAAGCATAATTGCTAACAACAATCTATAACCATTTTTCTTTCAACCCACAGATAAGTGGAGTTTTCACCCCTCATCAAGGAAACTTTTATTTGCAAAAATGGAGACCATAACAGAAAAGCACAACAAATCAAAAATTCAGAGTTCTGGAGCCCAGTCCCAGTGGATATATCTACAAAATGCTCTCACACTTAAGGCTCAGAGAGCATTATGGAAGAGGGCCTGAGAAGAGTCTAAGAGAATTAGGGGATGTTCTATGAGATTAACTCTCCTAGTATGATCAGAAGCTATACTCATAGAGTCTCACCAACACAACCACCCAAATGGGAGCTGAGCAAGGAACATGCCAAACTAGAGAGAGACGATCTGATAAGTCCTCAACTACACAGAACCTATAGGCAACAGAGGAACTCTGGAAGCAAGAGTTGGCCTTCCCATGGGGGAAAAGCACAGCCATTGGTTGTTCAGTTTTAAGTGGTTAGTTCTGAAACTTACATAGAGGTAGGATTAGTGTACTGAATAGACTATGTGTAAGAATATATAACTACACATACACACGCAATAAGAATTAGTTTTTTAAAAAAGAGACCATGGATTTGTAGGAGAATAGGGAGAGGTACATAGAATAGTATGGAAAGAGAAAAAGAAGGGGGAAATATAACTAAAATTATATCAAAAAATAAAGACTCCTGCCCCCCCCAAGTAAATGTTTGAGAAGGATAGAGAAAAACTAGTACAAACTGGTATCACAGAGAGAGTCTTATGTCAGATCTCTTCTGAGCTACATATAGGCCCTAGATTTTCATACTATTTCCTGTAGCTCTGACTGTAAGAAATACAGACAAAAGACAGTGATGAGGATACAAATGTGATTTAATTTCTCTGTGTTAATGTCCAGAGTTGCAGTGTTGCTAAGTTCTTTAAAAACACATAGTCTTTCTGTAACACCGTCCTGCAAGTGCTGTGGATTGATTACTCACAGTTTGTACAGTTTGGTTAGTTTCCAACTCTTAGTCATGGATTATGTTTCCTCACATATAATTATAGATATCTGCAATAATAAATTTAGACTCTAAGATCTTACCTCTATCATATATATGAGGGCTCAGACTGTCTTAGGACAACAGTAATAAATTAATATAGCAATAACACAGGCAAGAATGGCTCTCTTATCTCTCTACTACCTCAGTAATAGATAGTATAAAACTGACTGATTTTCTTTTAAGATGTTTTAGAACAAAATCACAAGAATTCATCCAAAAATAAGAGGCACCAAGACTCACCAACATGAAAAAGTTCCACGGCTTAGGCACACCGTACTCTCCTGGAAAGACAGCTTCTATATACCAGGCCACAAGGCCATATATGAAAGCATCAACTAAAAGCATTCCTAGCACATAGGCAAATAAAAAGCTGTCTGAATCCATTGGTAAGAATATGTTACTCCATTTCATTCCAGTTTCTAAGACAAAGCATGAGACATTCAATTAGTGGGACTGAGATAGCTCTACATATGTATCATAATTGAATTGCTTGTGGGTTCTTTCTAGAAGTTTCTATGAGAGTCTACTACCTTCTGATAACCTTAGAATTTAGTATTCCAAGAGGATACCTGAATAAAACCTGACACTGTCTCTCACTATATGCAAACAGAGAAGCAATTGAACATGAATGGGGTAGAAATGAACTACACAAAATTTATGAAAATAGATCTTAATGAAAATAAGCAGAACTATATCAGCACAATGGTTCACCTCCTCACCACAGTGTATGCTAACATCTCACTGGAATGCATAAGTTTGGAGAAATGTTGTCACTGAAGTGTAGGGATAGATACCTACTCCAGCAGAAACAGGAAAGAAACTTCTGGACTCCCAGGGAGATTGTGAAGTCACTCATACCTTAATATACTTGTATAAAGTAGAAGAAAAAAATGGAGGACTGTTTAGCATTTAAAATTAAATTAATCAAAATGAAACTATGAATAACCAGTAAGATATCAACTATGTATCTACTAGAACACGGGAAAATTTACAAGGTCACTACTCACTCTTTGCTTCTGCGTTGACTAGGAATCTAAATCCAAATGCCATCCCAACATTAAAGTCAAAGGACCAGAATAGCTTCTGCTTGAAAGGCATGTGCTCAAAGCTTTGATGCATTGTAATAGTCGGGAAGTAGGTGAGGAAAAATAAGATACTTCCCAAGCTCACGGCAAAACTGACTGCAAACACAAAGGGAAGGGTGGTCAGTTTAAGCAATTTTGAAAAGCGTAACATATAAATTTGGTTTTTTTCAAGTGTACACTGAGATAGGCATTACAAATAATGAAAATGTATCATCTACCACTCTTTTCCGCAGGACATAAATGTGATGCCTGGAATGAAATGTGTGCACAGGATATTTCTGAAAAAAGGGCTATGATCAAACACATAAGGAGCTCACTTTTTTCTGAAATCATTCGTTCTGTATGCAATCATTATGAGCATCATACCAGTTATTAGAAATTTATAATTTTATTTATTACCAACCAACCTAAGAAATTATAACTATTGGAATAATCAAAATATTTCTCCAGGCATTGTGAGATTCTATCCATGTAACGGTAATGGATGAAAAGAAGCATCCTTAGATAAATCAAGAAACTATGGTTTAGTGTTTAAAACAACAACAACAACAACAACAACAACAACAAAAAAAAAAAACCCAAATAGATGGGTCTTAGAGTATTTAGGAGTCCCAAATGAGATTCATTTTCAACAAATATAGGAAATTTAAAAAAACACTGTTATGATAACACCATATCTTCAATAAATTGTGCTTGAGAAACTGAACATCAACATGTAGGAAAAAATAGTTGAAAATTGCTGTGTTTGGCAAAGAATTATGAAGCGTGCAAACAAAATGGTATGAGCTATTCAAATACAAAAAGAGAAAGAAAACAAATAACAATACAAAGAAAACACTTGCCCCTGAGAAAGTCAGATACTGGTGTTATTAAACAAAAACTGTAGACCATCTGTCTTAAATATGCTCAGTTTCTGAAAAGAGAGGGGGCCAGGTAGGAAAAAGATGTCTACTTATAAAGACTATCAATGAAGTGATGGAAATTATGAAAATGAACTAAACAGATGCTCACACTGCAGACAAAATGAGGAACTTACATATCTAGGGAGACAATTGAAAGAAATCAACAGTTAAAATAGTACAATGAACATTACACAATCTTAAGGAGCAAAAAGAAAAAAAAAACAAAGAAAAAAACCAAAGGCTTGGCAGAGCCCAAGAGATCTGAGAATCACTGTGAAGTCACCTCCATGTGCAAACAGCAGTCACAGAAGAAGAAAGCAAGCATTTGATTGGAAGAACTGTGGTTGAAAATCACTACATTTACAATTTAAAAAAGCATACGCCTCATCTAGAAACAGCAACAATAAAAGAAACAACCCACAACTTCAATCAGGGAAGTCAAAGAAATGCACACAGATACACATCCAGCATAAAGACATCCAAGCTTAAAAGGCAGAGAGTTGGCCAAATAAAGTGCTGGTGCATTGCTCAGTGGTAGTGTGCCTGAGTTACACTGGAAGCATTAGAAAACAGAACAAAAAGCGATAGAGCATGAAGGGAGGGAATTGTCAAGTACAAGCATACTTCCCTCTGAAAGACTAGAGGTTGGAAGTCATGGGGTGACTTTGTATAAACAAAGCAAAGACCTGTCAACCAAGAACTCTGTGTGAAGGTCTGAGGGCGTGGAGAAGAGGATTCCCCTGCATACATAAAAGACACATGCTCCACTATGTTCATAGCAGTCTTGTTTATAATAACCAGAAGTTGGAAGGAGCCCAGATATCCCTCAAAGGAGGAATGGATACAGAAAATGTGGTATATATATATACAATGGAATACTACTCAGCAATTAAAAATAATGAATTCATGCAATTTGTAGGCAAATGGTTAGATCTGGAAAATATCATCCTAAGCGAGTTAACCCAATCACAAAAGAATACACATGAAATGCAATCACTGATAAGTGGATATTAATGAGCCCAGAAGCCCTAACTACTCAAGGCACAATTAGCAAGTCAAATGATTCCCAAGAAGAAGAAAGGAGAGGACCTTGGGCCTGAAAAGATTGGATCCAGTTTTGTAGGAGAGTACCAGAAAAGAGAAATGGTAGGGGGGTGATTGGGGAATAGTTGGGGGGAGAGGACTTATGGGACATATGGTGGGGAGGGGGGAACTGGGAAAGGGGAAAGCCTTTGGAATGTAAACAAAGAATATAGAATTAAAAAAAAGAAAAAAAAAGAACTCTGTGTGAGACAAAGCCAGCTTTCAATAATGAGTGAGAGGCTTTCTGGTTCCAGGAGCAAACTTCAGGAGCTTGGCGTCCTCAATAATTTTTTTTGTTATTTTATTATATTATTCACTACTAATAACTAAAAAGCTGGGAAAACATCCTCACTCCAGCTATCTTTCTAAGAGGAGAGGACATAACATTAATATTTGCTAAAGCTCTACAGAAGTATTTTTTTTTATCATTGATGCTTAAGTCATAAATTGCTCACAAAATGGCATCGATTATAATTTTAAAAAGAAAAATAATCAGAAGTGATATAGAAGAGGAAGTGAGATGAGAATCAACGTGGAAGATACAAGGAAGCAACGGATGAGGCATATAAAATAGATGGCTGAGTGTCAGACTCAACTCCTTCCTGACCAGTAATTACCTTACTTGATTACATGGATTTAGTGCAACAGCCTGAGTTTAACTCATGCTGGAGCAGCAAAGGAGGCAGAAGGTATTGGAAGTACAAAGATACTTAGTGAGTCTAGAAAAAAATTCATTCATGCCAACACCCAGAGAGAGTGAAATGGCTAAATTATCAGTCAAAATGCCATATTTCAATAAAAAAGGAGAGGTAAAGCCTTGCTGTGTAGCCCTGCAGGCCTGGAACTCACTTTGAGGACAAGGCTGCAATCATTCCAACTTTTAGTACTCTTCCTGCCTCAGCCTCTGGAGTGCTGGGATCATAGGTGTGAGCTACCACACCTACCCAGTACAGTCACATTTTCCAGAGGAGAAAACATATCTGACTCATTAGACACACTTAAGCTTTGTTAGAAACTGATAAAATGCAAATTCACTATTAATTTCTCTTTTGTGGTGCTGATAACTGGCAAGAACATAGATAACAGGAATTCTTACCTTCAAACAGGACTGTAACATCACATACCTACCTACCTACCTACCTACATACATACATACATACATACATACATACATACATAGAGACACAGAGACACACAGAGACACAGAGACATACAGACACAGACACACAACACACACACACACACACACACACACACACACACACACACACAAAGGATGTGAATCCTTAAAGGGTGAGAAAGAAAGCTTTATTTGTCTCTGCTGATAGAGATGACTCTAAGCACAAAGTATGTAACCCAAAGAAAGAATGTATGAGTGAATGATTTAAGGATGAAGGAGTAAATATCTACATTCATTGATTTTTCTATTTTCATCTTTTAATCATTTAAAAATCTTTCAAAACCTACCTGCTACGTAATTCCATTTTTACTTGTGATGCTGTGACCTATGACTTTTGTGTATGCTGTGATTTAGTAATTTTCATTGCTCTGTGTGTGTCCTTTGCTAGTGATGAGTTTCCCATACCACCATTAATGTTCTGTGGGTTACTCAGAGTAAACATTATTTCTGGGTGCCTCCAGTTGAGATCTGCATTTGAATCTGTGGACTTACAAACCTATCTGGTTGCTTTGCCTTATATGAGCAGACATTGCCCTACCCTGAGAAGCTGGAAGGAACAAAAATATGGAGAGAAAAAGAATTCTCTTTTTCTTCCCGACTGCCCTCATAGTCAGTACATCAGTCTTGTCTTGTCCTGGAACTAGACTAACACCATTGGCTCCCCTCATTCTGGGGAGTTAGGACACATACTGAAATTTATCACTGGCTTTCCTGCCTGTCCACTCACAGATTTCAGATGGTGGGACCTTTTGGCCTCCATAAACAAACAAACCAATTCAACATGATACCCTTTGCTTTCCATTGTTTCTGCTCTTTTAGAAAACTCTAAAATAATTTTTGTGCATGTGATTGATAATCATACACAAACTGTCAATGCCAGCTCTGTGTGGGTAATCACTGAATTTCAAATACACAACAGACCAACAGCAAGTGCTTAAGTGCAAGGAACAATTCTGTTTTTTTCCTTGTTTCTCTGGTCACCTGATATGTGCAGTTACTGCTCCCTTTAAATCAGAAGACATTTTCATCTCAGTAATGTGCAGTTGAATGGCTAGATGGATACTATACAAAAGATAGTCCAAGACTAGAAAGAATTCCCAACTATGATCAAATATGATCATACCACCACACGAATGCTGCGCTTATCAATTTTCATTCTCACCCACTGTAGTCCATTATTACTATTTCTTCTTCTTCTTCTTCTTCTTCTTCTTCTTCTTCTTCTTCTTCTTCTTCTTCTTCTTCTTCTTCTTCTTCTTCTTCTTTTCTTCTTCTTCTTCTCCTCCTCCTCCTTCTCCTCCTTCTTCTCTTCTTTTCATCATCATCTTTTTCTTCTGCTTCTACCCCCTCCTCTTTCTTCTCTTTCTCCTCCTCCTCTTCTCCCTCCCTACTGCCCTCCCACCCCTCCTCCTCTCCCTCCTCCTCCTTCCCCTCCTCCTCCTCCTCCTCCTCCTCCTTCTTTTTCCTGACAAAATCTCATATAGTCTATGCTGGCTTCAAACTTACTATGTTGTTGAGGATGCCCATAAACTGGCCCTCCAACTTCTGCTTCACAAGTACTAGCATTGCATTGTGAGCTATCAGTGAACATTCCCTCCACTTCAAGTCATTACAAGGCTATAGGACATCTTAGTTAGAGCACCGAGACTGTGGTGGTCCTTAACATTTAGAAGGAGCTTTCTAATGTGGCATGTGGTTTGGATTGTTGCTCTGGCTCTTTCCCAGGAGGAGTCATCCACTCACCTCTATTAAACAATGTGCTAATCATAAAAGTGAAGAATATTGAGGAGATGGCATAACATAACAAAAGGACGAAGACAAGGGTTGGGTCATTGAAGTGAAAGATTGGTGCAGGTTCAATCTAGTAAAAACAATTAGAAATCCAGTTTAGTCAGGTACAATTGTTATCATGACAAGGCATAAGAATAGAAATATCTTTAAATATTGTATTACTCCTATTCAACACTAGTGACACTCTCATGTACATGAAGAATTAGTACTTTTGGGTTTTACAGAGCCCAGACTGGCCTTGAACTCTCTATGTAGCTGATGATGACCTTCGTCTCCCTGCTAGGATTACAGGTATACAGGTTTACTCCCCACGTATGCAAAGATTTGCATATGTCAGGCAAGTATTTTTAAAGCCACATTTCCAGCACCAAACAACTTATTTCTTTTTTTTTCTTTCTATATCCTTTGTCTACATTCCAAAGGCTTTCCCCTTTCGCAGTTCCCCCCTCACCATATGTCCGATATGTCCTCCCCCTCCCCCCCAGCCTATTCCCCAATAACCACCCCACCATTTCTCTGCTCTGTTCTGGTACTCTCCTACAAAACTGGATCCAGTCCTTTCAGGACCAGGGCCCTCTCCTTCCTTCTTCTTGGGAATCTTTTGACTTGCTAATTTTGCCTTGAGTATTCAGAGCTTCTGGGCTCATTAATATCCACTTATCAGTGATTGCATTTCATGTGTATTCCTTTGTGATTGGGTTAACTCACTTAGGATGATATTTTCCAGATCCAAACATTTGCCTACAAATTTCATGAATTCATTATATTTAATTGCTGAGTAGTATTCCATTGTATAAATATACCACATTTTCTGTATCCATTCTTCCTTTGAGGAATATCTGGACTCCTTCAAACTTGTGGCTATTATAAATAAGGCTGCTATGAACATAGTGAAGCATGTGTCTTTATTGTATGTGGGGGAATCCTCTGGGTATATGCTCAGGAGTGGTATGACAGGGTCCTCTGGAAGTGTCATGCCCAATTTTCTGAGGAACTGCCAGACTGATTTCCAGAGCAGTTGTACCATCTTGCACTCCCACCAACAGTGTAGGAGTGTTCCCCTTTCTCCACATCCTCGCCAGCACCTGTTGTCTCTTGAGTTTTTAATCTTAGCCATTCTGACTGGTGTGAAGTGGAATCTCAGGGTTGTTTTGATTTGCATTTCTCTGATGACTAATGATGTTGAACATCTCTTAAGGTGTTTCTCGGCCATCTGAATGTCTTCTAGTGAAAATTCTTTGTTTAGCTCTGTACCCCATTTTTTGATAGGGTTATTTGGTTCTTTGGGGTCTAACTTCTTGAGTTCTTTGTATATATTGGATATTAGCCCTCTGTCGGATGTGGGGTTGGTGAAGATCTTTTCCCACTTTGTTGATGGCTGTTTTGTCCTTCTGACTGTGTCCTTTGCCTTACAGAAACTTTGTAATTTTATGAGGTCCCATGTGTCAATTCTTGATCTTAGAGCATAAGCTATTGGTGTTCTGTTCAGAAACTTTCCCCCTGTGCCCATGTCCTCCAAGGTCTTCCCCAGTTTCCTTTCTATTAGGTTCAGTGTGTCTGGTTTTATGTGGAGGTCCTTGATCCACTTGGAGTTGATCTTAGTACAAGGAGATAAGAGTGGGTCAATTCACATTCTTCTGCATGTTGACCTCCATTTGAACCAGCACCATTTGTTGAAAAGGCTCTTTTTTCCACTGGATGGTTGTGGCTCCTTTATCAAAGATCAAGTGACCATAAGTCTGTGGGTTCATTTCTGGGTCTTCATTTCTATTCCACTGATCTACTTGCCTGTCACTGTACCAATACCATGCAGTTTTTAACACATGTAGTACTGCTTGAGGTCAGGGATATTGATTCCCCCAGAAGTCCTTTTATTGTTGAGAATAGTTTTAGCTATCCTGGGTTTTTTGTTATTCCAGATGAATTTGAGAATTGCTCTTTCTAGATCTATGAAGAATTGAAAGGGGGTTTAGATGGGGATTACATTGAATCTGTAGATTTCTTTTGGCAAGATGGCTATTTTTACTATATTGATCCTCCCAATCCAAGAGCATGAAATATTTTTCCATCTTCTGAGGTCATCTTCGATTTCTTTCTTCAAGGACTTGGAGTTCCTGTCATACAGAGCTTTCACTTGTTTGGTTAGAGTCACGCCAAGATACTTTATATTGTTTGTGGCTATTGTGAAGGGTGTTATTTCCCTAACTTCTTTCTCAGCCTGCTTGTCCTTTGAGTACAGGAAGGCTACTGATTTGCTTGAGTTGATTTTATAACCAGCTATTTTGCTGAAGTTGTTTATCAGCTGTAGGAATGCTCTGGTGGAGTTTTTTTGGGTCACTTACATATACTATCATATCATCTGCAAATAGTGATAGTTTGACTTCTTCCTTTCCAATTTGTATCCCTTTTACTTCCTTATGTTGTCTAATTGCTCTCGCTAGAACTTCAAGTACTATATTGAAAAGATATGGAGTGAGAGGGCAGCCTTGTCTAGTCCCTGATTTTAGTGGGATTGCTTCAAGTTTCTCTCCATTTACTTTGATGTTGACTACTGGTTTGCTGTATATTGCTTTTACTATATTTAGGTACAGGCCTTGAATTCCTGTTCTTTCCAAGACTTTTAGCATGAAAGGATGTTGAATTTTGTAAAATGCTTTTTCAGCATCTAATGAGATGACCATGTGATTTTTTTCTTTTAGTGTTTATGTAGTGGATTTCATTAATGGATTTCTGCATATTGAACCATCCCTGCATCCCTGGGATGAAGCCTACTTGATCATGGTAAATGATCGTTTTGATGTGTTCTTGGATTCGGTTGGCAAGAATTTTATTGAGTATTTTTGCATCTATATTCATAAGGGAAATTGGCCTGTAGTTCTCTTTCTTTGTAGGATCTTTGTGTAGTTTTGGTATCAGAGTAATTGTGGCTTCATAGAACGAGTTGAGCAGTGTTCCTTCTGTTTCTATTTTGTGGAATAGTTTGAAAAGTATTGGTGTTACGTCTTCTTTGAAGGTCTGATAGAATTCTGCACTAAAACCATCTGGTCCCATACTTTTTTTGGTTGGGAGACTTTCTATAACTCCTTCTATTTCTCTAGGGGTTATGGGACTATTTAGCTGATCTAACTGATCCTGATTTAATTTTGGTATTTGGTATCTGTCTAGGAAATCGTCCATTTCCTCCAGATTCTCCAGTTGTGTTGAGTATAGGCTTTTGTAGTAGGTTCTGATGATTTTTTTTATTGTATATATTCTATATTTACAATTCATTTCCCTTTTTCTGGTTCCCCACCCCAAAGGTCCCACATGTCCTTTTCCTTCCCCCTGCTCCCGCATCCACCCCTCCCACTTTACTGTTCTTGTACTCTCCCACAATGATGTTTTGGTCCATTCTAGCACCAGTGTCCACTCCTTTCTTCTTGTGAGACATCACTTGATATGTGATTTGTGTCTTTGGTGTTCCAAGCTTCTAGGCTAATATCCACTTATCAGTGACTGTATACCATGGGTATTCTTTTGAGACTGGGTCACCTCACTTAGTATGACATTCTCCAGCTCCATCCATTTCTCTAAGAATTTCATGAATTCATTGTTTCTAATGGCTGAATAGTACTCCATTGTGTATATATACCACATTTTTTTGTATCCATTCCTCTGTTGAGGGACATCTGGGTTCTTTCCAGCTTCTGGCTATTATATATAAGGCTGCTATGAACATAGTGGAGCATGTATCCTTATTGCATGCTGGTGAATCTTCTGGGTATATTCCCAGGAGTGGTATGGCTGGGTCCTCTGGAAGTATCACGCCCAGTTTTCTGAGGAACCGCCATACTGATTTCCAGAGTGGTTGTACCAGCTTGCATTCCCACCAGCAGTGGAGGAGTGTTCCTCTTTCTCCACATCCTCGCCAACACCTGATGTCTTCTGAGTTTTTAATCTTAGCCATTCTGACTGGTGTGAGGTGAAATCTCAGGGTTGTTTTAATTTGCATTTCCCTAATGACTAGTGATGTTGAACATTTTTTAAGGTGTTTCTCAGCCATCCGAATTTCTTCAGATGAAAAGTCTCTGTTTAGCTCTGTACCCCATTTTTGGATAGGGTTATTTGGTTTTCTGGGGTCTAACCTCTTGAGTTCTTTGTATACATTGGAGATTAGCCCTCTGTCGGATGTGGGGTTGGTGAAGATTTTTTCCCAATTTGTTGGTTGCCGATTTATCCTTTTGACAGTGTCTTTTGCCTTACAGAAACTTTGTAGTTTTATGAGGTCCCATTTGTCTATTCTTGTTCTTAGAGTATAAGCAATTGGTGTTCTGTTCAGGAATTTTTCCCCTGAGCCGATGTCTTCAAGGGTCTTCCCCAGTTTCTTTTCTATTAGTTTTAGTGTGTCTGGTTTTATGTGGAGATCCTTGATCCACTTGGAGTTGAGTTTAGTGCAAGGAGATAAGAGTGGATCAATTCTCATTCTTCTGCATGTTGACTTCCAGTTGAACCAGCACCATCTGTTGAAAAGGCTATCTTTTTTCCACTGGATGTTTTCAGCTCAAAGACCCAGAATTGAACCCACACATCTATGGTCAATTGATCTCTGATGATTTTTTTAATTTCCTCAGTTTCTGTTGTTATATCCCCCTTTTCGTTTCTAATTTTGTTAATTTGGATACTGTCTCTGTGCCCTTTGGTTAGTCTGGCTAAGGGTTTATCTATCTTGTTGATTTTCTCAAAGAACCAGCTCTTGGTTTTGTTGATTCTTTGTATGGTTCTCTTCGTTTCTACTTGATTGATTTTGGCCCTTAGTTTGATGATTTCATGTCTTCTACTCCTCCTGGATGAATTAGCTTCTTTTTGTTCCAGGGCTTTCAGGAACAGCTGTTAAGCTGTTAAGCTGCTAGTGTATGCTCTCTCCAGTTTCTTTTTAGAGGCACTCAGGGCTATGAGTTTTCCTCTTAGCACTGCTTTCATTGTGTCCCATAGATTTGGGTATGTTGTACCTTCATTTTCATTAAATTCTAATAAGTCTTTGATTTCTTTCTTTATGTCTTCCTTGACTAAGGTGTCGTTGAGTAGAGTATCGTTCAGTTTCCATGTGTATGTAGGCTTTCTGTCATTTTTGTTGCTGTTGAAAACCACTCTTACTCCATAGTGATCTGATAGGAGGCATGGGAGTAGTTCAATCTTCTTGTATTCGTTGACATCTGTCTTGTGACCAATTATATGATCGATTTTGGAGAAGGTACCATGCGGTGCTGAGAAAAACATATATTCTTTTGCTTTAGGATGAAATGTTCTATATATATATATATCTGTTAAGTTCAATTGGTTCAAAGTTTCAATTAGTTTCACTGTGTCCCTATTTAGTTTCTGCTTCCCTGATTGGTCCATTGAGGAGAGTGGAGTGTTGTAGTTGCCCATAATTATTGTATTAGGTGCAATGTGTGCTTTAAGCTTTAGTAAATTTTCTTTTACGAATGAGGGTGCCCTTGCATTTGGAGCATAGATGTTCAGTATTGTGAGTTCTTCTTGGTGGATTTTCCCTTTGACCAGCAAGAAGTGACTTTCCAGGTCTCTTTTGATGATTTTAGGTTGAAAGTCAATTTTATATGATATTAGAATGGCTAGTTCGGCTTGTTTCCTGAGACCATTTGCTTGTAAAATTGTCTTCCAGCCTTTTACTCTAAGGTAATATTTGTCTTTGACATTGAGATGTGTTTCCTGTATGTGGAAAAATGTAGGGTCCTGTTTCCGTATCCAGTCTGTTAGTCTATGTCTTTTTATTGGGGCATTGAGTCCATTGATGTTAAGAGATATTAAGGAATAGTAATTATTTCCTCCCGACATTTTTGAAATTAATTTTATATTTGAGAGGTTATCTTCTTTTGGATTTGATGAGAGGAGGTTTCTATCTTGCTTCTTCCTGGGTGTAATTTCCCTCCTTGTGTTGGTGTTTTCCCTCTATTATCCTTTGTAGAGCTGGGTTTGTGGAAAGATATCGTGCAAATTTGGTTTTGTCATGTAATACCTTGGTTTCTCCATCTATGGCGATTGAGAGTTTTTCTGGGTATAGTAGTTTTGGCTGAAATTTTTATTCTCTTAGAGTCTGCATGATATCTGCCCAGGATCTTCTAGCTTTCATGGTCTCAGGTGAGAAGTCTGGTGTAATTCTAATAGGTCTTCCTTTATATGTTACTTGGCCTTTTTCTCTTACTGCCCTTAATATTCTTTCTTTGTTTAGTACATTTGGGGTTTTGATTACTATGTGACGGGATGTATTTCTGTTCTGATCCAGTCTGTTTGGAGTTCTGTAGGCTTCTTGTATATTCATGGGCATCTCTCTCTTTAGGTTGGGGAAGTTTTCTTCCATAATTTTGTAGAAGATATTTGCTGGCCCTTTAAATTGCAAATCTTCACTCTCATCTATACCTATAATCCTTAGGTTTTGTCTTCTCATTGTGTCTTGGATTTCCTGGATGTTTTGGGGTACAAGATTTTTGCATTTAGCATTTTCTTTGACTGTTGAATCAATGGTTCCTATGGTATCTTCGGCATCTGAGATTCTTTCTTCTATCTCTTGTATTCTCTTGTTGATATTTGCATCTATGGCCCCTGATTTCTTCCCAAAATTTTCTATCTCCAAATTTGTTTCCCTTTGTGATTTCGTAGTTGTTTCTACTTCTGTCTTTAGATCCTGGATGGTTTTGCTCAGATCTTTCGTTTGCTTGTTTGTGTTTTAATGTAATTCTTTAAGGGATTTTTGTGTTTCCTCTTTTATAACTTCTACTTTTTGACCCATGTTTTTTTGTGTTTCTTTAAGTGATTTTTGTGGTTCCTCCTTATTGGCTTCCATTTTTTGATCCATATTCTCCTGAATTTCTTTAAGTGTTTTTTGCATTTGTCTTGTAAGGGCCTCTACCTTTTGATCCATTTTCTCCTGTATTTCTTTAAGGGATTTATCCATGTATTCAGCTATCAGCATCCTGACCAGTGATTTTACATCCAAACCTTCTTTTTCTGGTGTGTTGGGGTATCCAGGACTTCTTGTTGTCGGCGAACTGGGTTCGGATGCTGGCATGCTGCCTTGATTTCTGTTAGCAACGTTCCTACGTTTGCCTTTTGCCACCTCTTATCTCTGGCGTTAGTTGACCTTGTCACTGGCTGGTGTTTGAACCTCCAGTGAGGCTGGGCCTGCCTGTTGGTTCTCTACTGATGACCAGGTGGCAAGATGGAGATGGCTGCTGAGAGTGCTAAGAGGACCTCAGAGTAGTCGGTTCCCAACCGAGTTGGTACAAAGGCCCGGTGGCCGTGGAGATGTCCCGCTGTGCCGCCCAGGCTCTGGCCACTGGCTAGAGCCTGGCAGAATTCCACCCGAGTGATGGTAGTAACAAATTAAGTCTGTGTCTCTAGCCCTCTCTACTAGTGACCTAGCGACAAGATGGAGATTTTCATTGTAGGGGCCTGGGAGAACTGTGGGGCAAGCAGCTCCCAGCCACATCATGGAGATGATCTACCGATCTGCCCTGATTCTGGCTACTGGCCCAAGCCTGGCGGTTTCCCGCCCGAGTGATGGCAGGCCCTGATTAGGTCTGGATACCTGCAACTCTCTGCCAGTGACCCTGCCGCAAGATGGAGACCTTCAGTGTAGGGACCTGGGAGAACCGCGCGCGGGGCACGCAGCTCCCAGCCGCGCCGTGGAGGTGTTCCGCCGATCTGCCCCGAGTCTGGCTCCTGGCCCAAGCCTGGCGGTTTCCTGCCCAAGTGATGGCAGGCCCCGATTAGGTCTGGATACCTGCACTTCTCTGCTGTTGACTCGGGCGCAAGATGGAGACCTTTGGTGTATGGGCCTGGGAGAACCTCGGGCAACAACTTATTTCTTGAAGCTCCTCCCACCTTGTCCTGAACTGAAGGCAATGGAGGGACTAAGCAGCCTGTGAGATTCTACAACTAAGTCCACAAAGGCCAAGCTTCTCTTTCCTAGCAACCCTAGAGGTGTTGGGTTGATCCTGCATTCCTGATTTCCCTTTTAATATTTAGCCACTGTATACTAGAATAAAAAAAGACACTTACCTTGACAAATAAAACCATGCACATGAATACAATGTTAATAAGATACAAAGAGAAGAAGGTGAAGAAATAGGCAACCCAGAACATCCAGTTTCTCAGTCCTATCATGAGCTGGTATTCCTGCAGGAGAATTATCACAAATTAAGTATCATGAAAACACAACACACAGAGAGACAGAGAGACAAACAGAGAGACAGGCAGACAGACAGACACACACACACCCACACACACCAATGTCTTAAGAGTTTTCAAAATGTACTGACATGTTAATCTAATTTCATATTTATGTCCTATATCTCCAAGTTACAGAGGATAAGACTAAAGACCAGAATTTCATGTTAATTTCATTAATTGCAAGTGAAACTGAATTATCCATCGATTTTGAATATGAAGAAGTAATTCAACTTTCCACATAAGTTTATGCCACACTTTCAAATTTTTCAGTGATAATGGTGTCTATCCCAGCCGTTTACTGTTGTTGGTACATTTACACAATGGAGTATTACTCAGCTATTAAAAACAATGAATTCATGAAATTCTTAGGCAAATGGATGGAACAAGAAAATATCATACTAAGTGAGGTAACCCAATCACAAAAGAACACACATGGTATATACTCACTGATAAGTAGATATTAGCCCAGAAGCTAGGAATACCCAAGATAAAATTCACAGAGCACATGAAGCTCAAGAAGAAGGAAAACCAGAGTGTGGCTACTTCGGTCCTTCTTAGAAGAGGGAAGAAAATACCAATGGGAGGAGATTCAGAGACAAAGTGTGGAGCAGAAACTGAAGGAAAGACCATCCAGAGACCGCCCCACCTGGGGATCTATCCCATATACAGTCACCAAACCCAGACACTATTGCAGATGCCAAGAAGTGCCTGCTAACAGCATCTTGATATAGCTGTCTCCTGAAAGGCTCTGCCAGTACCTGACAAATACAGAGGGGGATGCTCTCAGCCAATGACTGGACTGAGCACAGGATCCCTAATGGAGGGGCTAGAGAAAGGACCCAAGGAACCGAAGGGATTTGCAGCCCTCATAGGAGGAGCAACAATATGAATCAACTAGTACCCTTAGAGCTCTCCGGGACTAAATCACCAACCAAAGAGTACACATAGAGGGACCCTTGGCTCCAGCTGCATATGAAGCATAGGATGGCCTTGTCAGACATCAATGACAAGAGAGGCCCTTGGTCCTGTGAAGGCTCATTGCCCCAGGGTAGGGAAAACCAGGACAGGGAAGTGGGAGTGGGTGGGTTAGTGAGCAGGGGGGGGGGGGAGATGGGAAGGGGATTTTCGGAGGGGAAATGAGGAAAAGGAATAACATTTAAAATGTAAATAAATAAAATATCTAATAAAGTTTTTTTTAAAAAAGAAAGAAAGAGAGAAAGAAAGAAAGAAAGAAAGAAAGATAGAAAGAAAGAAAGAAAGAAAGAAAGAAAGAAAGAAAGAAAGAAAGAAAGAAAGAAAGAAAGGAGGCTTGCAGCTATGCCGCCATCTTCCCCTGGGTCACTGCGGATTGCTGGCTGCTGGGTTCAGGTGCGTGGACAGAGACCTAGCCTAGCAACAACTACCCGGACAGGCTCTTGCTCCCGCCCAGAGCCAGAGCAGGTCGGCGGGAGATCTGTGCACCTACAGCTCTGAGGCTGTCTCTGACCGCTGGGGACTGGCTCACAGGCTTGCAGCCAGGCCGCCATCTTCCCTCGGGTCACTGTGGACTGCCTGCCGGCGGCTGGGTTCAGGTGCGTGGACAGAGAGACCTAGCCTAGCATTGACTACCCGGTCAAGCAGGTCAGGCTCTTGCTTGCTCCCAGAGCCAGAGCAGGTTGGCAGGAGGTCTGTGCACCAACAGCACGGCAGTGCACCCAGAGCCAGATAAGCTCGGTGGGTGGTCTCTGCGCCAACACACATGGGCACCAACCGGCTAGTGGGTCTGTACAGGAGTATAGCCAGGGGCCGACATCTTGCCTCAGGACACCACAGACAGCTAACAAGACAGAGCACTGTGGACTGAGAGCACCACAATCTAGGTCCTAGCAGCCCAACCAGGGAACCTCCAGTCCTGCAGGGAATCCTGTGGTTAGACAGACCTGTTCAGGCCACCTCTTGGAGCTGGTGGCCTGAACAGGTCACCATAGAGAACCAACAGAGGAGCCCAGGTCACCATAAAGATCTAACAGACGAGCCCAGATTGGTGGAGAAAAAAAAAAGATCTGATTCTTAAGAGATGACAACTAGGCAGGCCAGGAGGAGACGGCGGGAGGCCAATTGCAGGTCCAGCAGTGAGCCTGGGGAAGACTTGGGTCTGGCCCGGCAGAGCTGAGGAGGTAATTTGGAGCCCAGTAACTGAAACCTCTCGGTCTCCACCTCAGAAGCTTGGATGCCCTCTACAACAGCAGTGCCAATTGCCAGGCTCACAGGAGCTTCAAACACCAACCAGTAACAACAAGACCAACTAACTCCAGAGATAAACAGATGGCAAAAGGCAAACGTAGAAACATTACTAACAGAAACCAAGGCAATTTGGCAGCATCTGAACCCAATTCGCCAACCACAGCAAGTCCTGGATATCCCAACACACCAGAAAAACAAGAGTTGAATTTAAAAGCACTGGTCATGATGCTACTAGAGGAACACAAAAGGGACATAAACAAATCTCTTAAAGAAATGCAGGGGAACATCAATAGGTTAGAAGCCCTTACAATGCAAACACAAAAATCACTTAAAGAATTTCAGGAGAATATGGACCAACAGACAGAAGCCAATAAAGAGGAAATGAGAAAAATCACTTAAAGAAATGCAGGAGAAATTGAATCAACAGGCAGAAGTCATGAAAGAGGAAACACAAAAATCTCTTAAAGAATTGTAAGAAAACACAAACAAACAAATGAAGGAACTGAGCAAAACCATCCAAGATCTGAACACAGAGGTAGAAACGAATAAGAAATCACAAAAGGAGACAACTTTGGACATAGAAAACCTTGGGAAGAAATCAGGGGTTGTAGATGCAAATATCAACAACAGAATACAAGAGATAGAGGTAAGAATCTCAGATGCTGAAGAAACCATAGTAACCATTGACTCCACAATCAAAGAAAATGCAAAATGCAAAAGGCTTGTAACCCAAAACATCCAGGAAATCCAGGACACAATGAGATGACAAAACCTAAGGATTATAGGGATAGATGAGAGTGAAGATCTACAATTTAAAGGGCCAGCAAATATCTTCAACAAAATTATAGAAGAAAACTTCCCTAACCTAAAGAGAGAGATGCCCATGAATATAAAAGAAGCCTACAGAACTCCAAACAGATTGGACCAGAAGAGAAATACCTCCCGCCATATAATAATCAAAACCCCAAACAAACTAAACAAAGAAAGAATATTAAAGGCAGTAAGAGAAAAAGGCCAAGTAACATATAAAGGAAGACCCATCAGAAGCACACCAGACTTCTCTCCAGAGACCATGAAAGCTGGAAGATCCTGGGCCGATCTCATGCAGACTCTAAGAAAACACAAATGTCAGCCAAGACTACTATACCAAGCAAAACTCTCAATCAAAGTAGATGGAGAAATCAAAATATGCCATGACAGGACCAAATTTACACAATATCTTTCCACAAACCCAGCTCTACAAAGGATAATAGGAGGAAAACTCCAATACAAGGAGGGAAACTGCACCTAAGAAAACGCAAGATAGTAACCTTCTTCCATCAAACTCAAAAGAAGATAACCACTAAAAAACAAAATTAACACCAAAAATGACAGGAAGAAATAATCACTATTCCTTAATATCTCTTAACATCTCAATTCCCCAATAAAAAGACATAGACTAACAGACTGGATATGGAAACAGGACCCTACATTTTGCTGCATACAGGAAACACACCTCAGAGTCAAAGACAAACACTACCTTAGAGTAAAAGGCTAGAAGACAATTTTGTAAGCAAATGGTCATAGGAAGCAAGCTGGAATAGTCATTCTAATATCAGATAAAATTGATTTTCAACCCAAAGTCATCAAAAGAGACACAGAAGGTCACTTCGTGCTAGTCAAAGGAAGAATCCACCAAGAAGAACTCACAATTCTAAACATCTGTGCTCCAAATGCAAGGGCACCCTCATTCGTAAAAGAAACTTTACTAAAGCTCAAAGCACACATTGCACCTAACACAATAATAGTGGGGGACCTCAACACTCCATTATCCTCAATGTACCGATCAGGAAAACAGAAACTAAACAGGGACACAGGGAAACTCATTGAAACATTGGACCAATTGGATTTAACAGATATATATAGAACATTTCACCCTAAAGCAAAAGACTATAACTTTTTCTAGGCACATCATGGTACCTTCTTCAAAATCGACCATATAATTGGTCACAAGACAGACCTCAAAAAATATAAAAAGATCGAAGTAATCCCATGCCTTCTATCAGATCACCATGGAGTAAGAATGGTCTTCAATAGCAACAAAAACAACAGAAAATCCTCATACACGTGGAAGCTGAACAATATTCTACTCAATGATACTTTAGTCAAGGAAGAAAGAAAGAAAGAAAGAAAGAAAGAAAGAAAGAAAGAAAGAAAGAAAGAAATCAAAGACTTTTTAGAATTTAATGAAAATGAAGGTACAACCTACCCAAATCTATGGGACACAATGAAAGCAGTGCTAAGAGGAAAACTCATAGCCCTGAGTACCTCCAAAAAGAAACTGGAGAGAGCATACACTAGCAGCTTAACAGCACACCTGAAAGCCCTGGAACAAAAAGAAGCTAATTCACCCAGGAGGAGTAGAAGACAGGAAATCATCAAACTGAGGGCTGAAATTAATCAAGTTGATACAAAGAGAACCATACAAAGAATCAACAATACCAGGAGCTGGTTCTTTGAGAAAATGAACAAGATAGATAAACCCTTAGCCAGACTTACCAAAGGGCACAGAGGCAGTATCCAAATTAACAAAATTAGAAATAAAAAAGGGAGATATAACCACAGAAACTGAGGAAATTCAAAAAATCATCAGAACCTACTACAAAAGCCTATACTCAACACAACTGGAGAATCTGGAGTAAATGGACGATTTCCTAGACAGATACCAAATACCAAAATTAAATCAGGATCAAATAGATAGATCGTCTAAACAGACCCATAACCCCGAAAGAAATAGTAGGGGTCATAGAAAGTCTTCCAACTAAAAAAAAAGCACAGGATCAGATGGTCTTAGTGAAGAATTCTATCAGATCTTCAAAGAAGATCTAATACCAATACTCTTCAAACGATTCCACAAAATGGAAACAGAAGGAACACTACCCAACTCATTCTACAAAGCCACAATTACCCTGATACCAAAACCACACAAAGATCCAACTAAGAAAGAGAACTTCAGACCAATCTCCCTTATGAACATCGATGCAAAAATACTCAATAAAATTCTTGCCAACTGAATCCAAGAACACATCAAAACGATCATTCACCATGATCAAGTTGGCTTCATCCTAGGGATGCAGGGATGGTCCAATATACAGAAATCCATCAACGCAATCCGTTCCATAAACAAACTCAAAGAAAAAAACCACATGGTCATCTCATTAGTTGCTGAAAAAGCATTTGACAAAATTCAGCATCCTTTCATGTTAAAAGTCTTGGAAAGAACAGGAATTCAAGGCCCTTACCTAAACATAGTAAAAGCAATCTACAGCAGACTGGTAGCCAACATCAAAGTAAATGGAGAGAAACTTGAAGCAATCCCACTAAAATCAGGGACTAGACAAGGCTTCCCCCTCTCACCATATCTCTTCAATATAGTACTTGAGGTACTAGCTAAAGCAATTCGACAACATAAGGAAGTCAAAGGGATACAAATTGGAAAGGAAGAAGTCAAACTATCACTATTTGCAGATGATATGATAGTATACTTAAGTGACCCAAAAAACTCCACCAGAGAACTTCTACAGCTGATAAACAACTTCAGCAAAGTGGCTAGTTATAAAATCAACTCAAGCAAATCAGTAGCCTTCCCAAACTCAAAAGATAAGCAGGCTGAGAAAGAAATTAGGGAAATGACAACCTTCACAATAGCCACAAACAATATAAAGTATCTTGGTGTGACTCTAACCAAACAAGTGAAAGATTTATATGACAAAAACTTCAGGTCTCTGAAGAAGGAAATGGAAGAAGACCTCAGAAAATGGAAAAATCTTCCATGCTCGTGGGTTGGCAGGATTAATATAGTTAAAATGGCAATCTTGCCAAAAGCAATATACAGATTCAATGCAATCCCCATCAAAATCCCAACTCAGTTCTTCATAGAGTTAGAAAGAGCAATTCTCAAATTCATCTGGAATAACAAAAAACCCAGGATAGCTAAAACTATCATCAACAGTAAAAGAACTTCTGGGAGAATCAGTATCCCAGACCTCAAGCAATACTACAGAGCAGTAGTGTTAAAACTGCATGATATTGGTACAGTGACAGGGAGGTGGATCAATGGAACAGGACTGAAGACTCAGAATTGAACCCACACATCTATGGCTAATTGATCTTCGACAAAGGAGCTGAAAACATCCAGTGGAAAAAAGACAGCCTTTTCAACAAATGGTGCTGGCTCAACTGGAGGTCAACATGCAGAAGAATGAGAATTGATCTACTCTTATCTCCTTGTACTAAGCTCAACTTCAAGTGGATCAAAGACCTCCATATAAAACCAGGCACACTAAAATTAATAAAAAAGAAATTGGGGAAGACCCTTGAGGACATTGGTTCAGGGGGAAAGTTCCTGAACAGAACACCAATTGCTTATGCTCTAAGATCAAGAATAGACAAATGGGACCTCATAAAATTACAAAGTTTCTGTAAGGCAAAAGACACTGTCAAAGGACAAATCGGCAACCAACAAATTGGGAAAAGATCTTCACCAACCCTACATCTGATAGAGGGCTAATATGCAGTGTATACAAAGAACTCAAGAAGTTAGACCCCGGAAAACCAAATAATCCTATCAAAAATGGGGTACAGATCTAAACAAAGACTTTATACCTGAAGAAATTCGGATGGCTGAGAAACACCTTAAAAAATGTTCAACATCATTAGTCATTAGAGAAATGCAAATCAAAACAACCCTGAGATTTCAGCTCACAACAGTCAGAATGGCTAAGATTAAAAACTCAGGAAACAGCAGGTGTTGGCCAGGATGTGGAGAAAGAGGAACACTCCTCCACTGCTGGTGGGAATGCAAGCTGGTACAACCACTCTGGAAATCAGTCTGGCAGTTTCTCAGAAAACTGGGCGTGATACTTCCAGAGGACCCAGCCATACCACTCCTGGGCATATACCCAGAAGATTCCCCAGCATGCAATAAGGATACATGTTCCACTATGTTCATAGAAGCCTTATATATAATAGCCAGAAGCTGGAAAGAACCCAGATGTCCCTCATCAGAGGAATGGATACAAAAAATGTGGTATATATACACAATGGAGTACTATTCAGCCATTAGAAACAATGAATTCATGAAATTCTTAGAGAAATGGATGGGGCTGGAGAACATCATACTAAGTGAGGTAACCCAGTCTCAACAGAATACCCATGGTATTCACTCACTGATAAGTGGATATTAGCCTAGAATCTTGGGACACCAAAGTCACAATTCACATACCAAATGATGTCTGACAAGAAGAAAGAAGTGGACACTGTTGCTGGAAAGGATCAAAGCATCAGTGTAGGGGAATATCAGAACAGGGAAGTAGGAAGGGTTGGATGAGGGAGCAGGGGGAGGGAAAAGGGAATGTGGGACCTTTGGGGCGTGGGGAACTAGAAAAAGGGAAATGAAATGTAAATATAGAATATATCCAATAAAAAACAAAGAAAGAAAGAAAGAAAGAAAGAAAGAAAGAAAGAAAGGAAGGAAGGAAGGAAGGAAGGAAGGAAGGAAGAGAAAATGGTGTCTACAAGAAAAATAGAGTTACCTTTAATCGGTTTTCCTTTTCCCACACAATGGACCGAACTAAGACAAGATGATTCAAAAAGAAGGTACATGCTACTGTTAGAGGGACAAAAATATTGGCAAATACATAGAAGTAGTCATGATAATATGCTGGGTATGGAAATCTCTGCAGGAAAATGCTCATGTCTTTGAAGAGTGCTGTTGCAGCGGCTCCACTATGGTATAGCATGATGGCCTTGTCTAGGGCATGTTGCACAGCCAAGAATCCTTCAGTGATGTACCCTAAAGGAGAAAATAAAGATTGCTAAGTAAAATGACTTACAGCAGCCCAACTGAACAAAGCAAAAACCAAACCCATGTACAGCCATGCATTGTGTAGGAATATTCTGACAATGAAGGTGATCTCAGAATTTTGTGACTAAGGCACAATGCAGCCACCTTAGTTTGTGTGAACTCACTGGGATGTTCACATGATGAAATGGGAGACGTCTAGCAATGTCCTTCTGAGACCCTGCACCCCTGTTTCGTGATGCATGGACTATATGTCAGTAGAAAAGAGCAAAGCCAATTTTAGCCAGGCTCTTTTCTAGGTCTAAGATCCTGAAAAGTTCCTCCTCCTCTCCCTGTTTCTCCACATAAACACAGAACGAGTCCTTCTGCTGTGTATAAAGATGGTGTAGCTCTTTCTTTCTCAAGTGTTAATGACTTTCTACTTTCTCTTCCTGTTATAGATAGGAGCTTAGAGTAATTTGCTACAATTGGTGAGAGCAAATATCTTTATTTTGTTCCTAAAATGGGGGGGGGGTGTTCACAATGTTGAATTACTAAGCTATTCACTTTCCACAGATGTGCATTATTGGAATGTGTGTGTGTGTGTATGTGTGTGTGTGTGTGTGTGTGTGTGTGTACATGTGTGCATGCATGCGCGTGTGTGTGCACATGCACGCACCTCTGTGTGTGTGTATATGTGTGTGTATAGACACACACACACACACATATATATGTGCATACACACACACACACACACACACACACACACACACGTATATATATTATTGGTGTTAGGGAGTTTTGAGTTAGTTTTTAAGAATGCTTTCATGTTGGAAAAATTAATATCATGGAAAATTACAAAAGCAGTATAGAGGGTTATTGTATGACATGCATCTTCAATAGGAGGCCGGATTACTCCAGGCAATCCTGCAAAACCAGAAATAACTCTGTGACACTGGAATTTCCTGAGAGGGAAGGGTTAGGTTTTTAAAAGTCTCAAAGGGCTCTTAGAAAGGCAATACTGAAAAGACTGAGAAAGACTGCTGTCCACCCTGAGTCATGCTCTCTTGGCTTCTTGTGCTGTGTTATCACAACACATATCTTAGAACAAAGAACTCCACACTGGCATGGTGCCATTCATACTACATTAACTCAATGTGTATTTCACCACTGTTGCATTTTCTCAATATTCCCTTTCTATTTAAGCTTCCTGTGCAAACTGGAGTACTGCATGAGGAAACTTCTTATGATTTATTTTTCCCTTTTTGTGAATAGTAGATTTTTTTCCCTCACAGAATATACCATGATAACTGTTTCCCCTCCCTCTGCTTATTCTAGTTGCTCTCATCTCCCTTCCAATTTAAATCTACGCCCTTCCTGTCACTAACTAGAAAACTGATAGGCTTCTAAGGGATAATAATAAAATATAAGAAGATAAAACAAAAGCTAACACATTTGGAATAGAACAAAACACACAGAAGGGAAAGAGTCCAAGAGAAGGCACAAGAACCAGAGACCCATTCATTTGCACACTCAAGAATCCCATAAAAACAGTAAATTGGAAGCCATAATATATGTAAACAAAAACATTCCATGGAGTCCCTTGAGCCCTGCAGTGAGGAATTTGATGGCGGCATCCCATTTAGGGCTGAGTGTCCTAAGGTCTTTACTCTATGCATAATTTCTGCTTGTGTGTCTCTGTGTTTGTTCTATCTGCTGCAAGAGGAAGCTTCTCTGATGATGGCGGAGCAGAGCACTGATCTATGAGTATAGCAGAATGTCATTAGGACTCATTTTATTGCTCTCTATACATATTTTTCAGAATAATGATATTTGGTTTTTATCATATGTCCCTGGTTATCTTGTCACCTGGTCACCCAGGTTCTTAGTGACCAAAGCAGTGTCAGGTATGGGTTCCATCTTGCAGAGTGGGCCTTAAGTCAAATTAGATAGCGGTTGGTTACTCCCACAAGCTTTGTGCCACCATTCCACTAGCATATCTTGCAGACAGGACACCATTGTAGATCCAATGGTTTGTGGCTGGTTTGGAGTTTACATTTCCGCTTTGGTAGAGGCAGTGCACCTTCCTGTACCAAAGTTGCTAGCACATAGGGAGAAGACTCTATTGTGGGCATCAGCTTGACTTCTCCATGTTCAGTGAGTTGTATAGGTGTTGTCTTCAGCAATGGGGCTTGCTGTAAGTTTGTGGGGAGTTACCTATAGCCTTAACAACAGCCTTGAGAGTTTAGAGGTTCCCATAAAACCCCTTTGGCTAACATCTCAAATAAATGTGACCAAATCCTGGTACTAGACGCTTCATTTGATGACAAGAGATGCCTGATTAGGGCTCAGTCTCTACATTATTTGGTAAATTTATGTAGAAGTCAGTAATATATATGTATATATACATATATATTATATTTTTCTACTCTATTGGGTTTCCATACTACTCCACAATGGCCATTACTTTTTAGCTGTCTCTTCCTATGTTCCCTCCCTTGCCCCTCTTTTGTTACCCATTTTCCACTTGATCCTTCTGTTCCAGTCCCACCCCCATGCATCCATAGATATCTATTCTATTTACCTTTCCTAGAGATCTCACTCTCTACCTCCAGAATTTCTTACTCTGTTTACTAACTTCTGTGGGTCTATGCGTTGTAGCTTATTTATCATTGATTTAACAGCTAATATTCATATATATATGTATATATATATATATATATATATATATATAATTTGCTTTTCTGGGTCTGGGTTACATCTCTCAAGATGATTGTTTTCTAGTTCCATACATTTACTTGTAAATTTTATGATTTTATTTTTTTAATATCAGAAAATATCCCATTGGGTAGGTACACCTCATTTTTGTAATCCATTCACATATTGGGAAATTTCTGGGTTGTTTCCAATTTCTGATTATTATGAACATAGCAGCAATGAATTTGGTTGAGCAAGTGTCTCTGTGGTAGTATGAAACATCCTTTGGGCATATACCAAAGAGAGTTGGATCATGAGATACATCTATCCTAGCTTCTTGAGGAGTGGCCAAACCGATTTACATAATGGCTGCATAAGTCTGTATTCTCACCAGTAGCAGATGAATATTATCCTTATTCCACATCTTCACCAGCATGAGCTGTCACTTGTCATAGAATTTCATTTGGCCATTCTGATGAGTGTAAGGTGTAATCTCAAAGTAGTTTTGATTTTCATTTCCCTGATGACTAAGAATGTTGAACTTTTTTTTAAGTGTTTCTCATCCATTTGAGTCTCCATTGAGAATTCTCTATTTAGATGCAAACTCTTTGATCCACTTGGACTTGACTTTTCTGCAGATTGGTAAGTATGGCTGTGTTTGCCTTCTATGTGCAGCCATCCAGTTTGACCAGTGCCATTTGTTGAAGATGCTTTCTTTTTCCAGTGTGTGTTTCTGGCTTCTCTATCAAAAGCCACATGCCCATAGGTGTGTGTATTTTATGCCAGCGCCTTCAGTTTGATGCATCTGATCAACATGGCAGTTTTTGTGCCAATACCACATGGTTTTTACAACTACAGCTCTGTAGTACAACTTGAAATCTGGAATGATAACAACTCTAGAAGTTCTTTTATTATTCGAGATTGTTTTAGCTATCCTTGATTTTTGTGTTTCACATAAAAATGAAAGTTGTCCTTTAGAAATTTGCGAAATTTGTGAGGATTTGTGTTGGGGATTTTGATGAGGATTGCATTCAATCTAGTAGATTGCTTCACATGAGATGTCTGGTTTACTATATTAATTCTTCAGATCCATAAGAATGGGAAATCTTCCCACCTTCTGGTAATTCAATTTCTTTCTTCAGTGTCTTACAGGGTTTTTTCATGCAAATCTTTCACTTGCTTGGTTAGAAATACTTCAAAATATTTTACTATTTGAGGCTATTGTGAAAGGTGCCATTTCCCAGATTTCTTTCTGAGGCCATTTGTTGTTTGACAATATGAGGGCTACTGATTTATGTGTGTTAATTTTGTATCTAGCTACATTGCTAAAAACTTTTATTGGTTGTAGTAGTTTGGCAGTGGAATGTTTAGGGTCACTTTATGTATATTATTATCTGCAAAGAAATATACTTTTACTTCTTTCTTGCCATTTTTCCCTTTGATCTTCTTCCGTTGTCTTATCACTCTAGCCAAGACTTCAAGTACTGCATTAAATAGTGTGAAAAGAAAAATTTTGTCTTGCTCCTTATTTTAGTAGAATTGCTTTGAATTTCTCTCCATTTAAATTGATGTTGGCTATGAGCTTGCTGTAAACTATGTCTACAATGTTGATATATGTCCCTTGTATCCCTAATCTCTCCAAGACTTTCATGATGAGGGGTGTTGGATTTTGTCAAAAGTATTTTCTATATCTTATGAGATGACCATGTGGTTTTTGTCCTTCAGTCTGTTTATATGGTTTGTGTTACATTTATTAATTTGTTTAGGTTGAATACACATCCCTGCATCTCCAGAATAAAGTCTACTTGATTATGGTGGATGATTTTTTTTAAGATGTGTTCTTGGATTCAGTTTTCAAATATTTTATTGAGAAATTTTGCATCTAAGTTCATAAGGGAAACTGATTTGTGATTCTCCTTCTTTGTTGGATCTTTATGTAATTTGAGTATCTGGGTAACTATGGCTTCATAGAATGAATTGGGTAATGTTCCTTCTGTTTCTATTTTGTGGAATAGCTTGAGTTTTGGCATTAACTGTTCTTTGAAAGTTTGCTAAAATTCTACACTAAAACCATCAGCTCCTGGGTTCTTTCATTTTAGTTGGAAGACTTTTACTGACTGCTTCTACTTCACTAGGAGTTATAGGTTTGTTGGAGTTGTTTCCCTGATCTTTCTTTAACTTTTGTAAGTGGTGTCTGTCTTAGTCAGGGTTTCTATTCCTGCACAAACATCATGACCAAGAAGCAAGTTGGGGAGGAAAGGGTTTATTGAGCTTACACTTCCACAAAGCTGTTCATCACTAAAGGAAGTCAGGACTGGAACTCAAGCAGGTCAGAAGCAGGAGCTGATGCAGAGGCCATGGAGGGATGTTCCTTACTGGCTTGCTTCCCCTGGCTTGCTCAGCCTGCTCTCTTATAGAACCCAAGAATACCAGCCCAGAGATGGCACCACCCACAAAGGGGCCCTCCTTCACTTGATCACTAATTGAGAAAATGCCCCACAGCTGGATCTCATGGAGGCACTTCCCCAAGTGAAGCTCCTTTTCCTATGATAACTCCAGCCTGTGTCAAGTTGACACACCAAACTAGCCAGTACAGTGTCTATTGAAAGAATTGTCCATTTCTTTCAGATTTCCAAATTTTGTGGAGGACAGGTTTTTAAGGTATGACTCATGGTTCTGTAGTTTTCCTCATTGTCTGTTGTTATGACCCCCTTTTGTTTTTGGTTTTGTTAATTTGTATATCCTCTCTCCCTTTCAGCTAGTAGTTTGGATAAGGGTTTGTCTATATTGTTGATTTTCTCAAAGAACCAATTCTTTGTTTCACTGATTCTTTGTATTGTTCTCTTTGTTTCTATTTTATTGATTTCAGCCCTGAGTTTGATTATTTCTTGCTATCTGCTCCTTTTGGATTTTCCTATTTTTTCTAGAGCTCTTTGCTCTGCTGTCAAGTTGTTAGTATGCAATCTCACCAGCTTTTTAATGTAGGCACTTATTTCTGTGAATTTGCTCCTTAGAACTATCATCATTGTGTTTCATACATAAGTTTAGATATGCTGCATATTCATTTTTATTCAATTCTAGGAAGTCTTTAATTTATTTCTGTCTTGACCCATTTTTCATTCAGTAAATAGTGTTCCATTTCTGCATATTTGTTAGCTTTCCATTGTTGAAGTCCAGTTTTAATCTATTGTGATCTGATAGGATGTAGGGAGTTGTTTCAATTTTCTTGTGTATTTTGAGACTGATCAACTTTGGAGAAAGTCTCATTGGGTGCAGAGGAGAAGGTATATTCTCTTGTGTTTGGGTAAAATATTTTGTAAATATCTGCTAGATTCATTTATAATGTTTGTTAACTCCATCATTTCTCTGTTCAGTTTTTGTCTTGATGACCTGTCTATTTGTGAGTGTGGATACTGTAGTCTCCCACTATCAGTATGTGAGGATCAATATATGATTTAAACCGCAGTAGTGTTTCTTTTACAAACTTGGATATCCTTGTGTTTTGGACATAGATATTAAGAATTGAAATGTCATCCTGTTATCTTTCCCAATTTCTTCTGATTATTTTTTATTTAAAGTTTATTTTGTTAGATATTAAAATGGCTATACTAGCTTGCTTCTTTCTATCTACCTACTTTTCTTTCTTTCTATCTATCTATCTATCTATCTATCTATCTAAAACAATACTAATCAAAGAAAAGGAAGCTATCAATTTGCGATGAAGGTGATAGGAGCGGTTGGGGAGCTTATCTGGAAGTGGGGGAGAGGAAAACAGGGAAGGGGGAAAGTGATGTAATTTTATTTTATTTTGAAATATATTAAAAATAAATTAATTAAATAAACACTTTGTAGCACAGGTCTGAAAATATATTAATCTATTCACCCTTCAACACAACAGGCTAATAAGATAAGTAGGTTAAAGGTCTGCTCACCAGGACTGCCTCCGTCTGTTTCACGTGGGTTTCTGGGTCCCACAAGACGCAAAGATGGAAAGAGAAATCTTGTAAACCAGGTACGTTCTTGATAATATGCCCCAGCGTATATGTTCTTCTTAAGTTCACTAAGTCGCAGGTAGTATTTTACCTAGGAGTAGCAATAAGAAACAAATTATATATATATATATATATATATATATATATATATATATATATATATATATCAAAAAAAGAAAGGAAGGAAGGAAGGAAACAAACAAAGAAAAACATGGCAAGAATCAGACACGAAATGACTTTTAAAGTGTATCAGGAGTATGAAATTCTGAGAGTGTAATGATAAGTATCTTAGTAGATTCTGGACTTCAGAAAGTGACAGCAAGCCTACCATGTGAGATATTTTGAAGTATAAAGTATTCAACAACAGTTGAATTCTTGCTGTGGGTTTATAGTGAGCAAGGATACATAGCAGGAACTTGTGAGTATCGTGAATGTATTTTCCCTAGACAGACATCTGATATGCATCCTGAAATAACCTATTCCAAAAGGGAGTATTAACTCATATTCCCTTCATGTTAGCCAACTATTTCTAAAGGAAAACCTCATCCTTTCTTAAAAATGATAGAGGAGGATAGAGAAGGAATGTGTTAAGATACCAATGGGAAAAGTTGCATAATTACTGAAAGAAAAGATCACTAATTTTTTTTGTTTTGTTTTTTCGAGACAGGGTTTCTCTGTTTAGCCCTTGCTGTCCTGGAACTCACTCTGTAGACCAGGCTGGCCTCGAACTCAGAAATCTGCCTACCTCTGCCTTTGCCTCCCAGAGTGCTGGGATTACAGGCATGTGCCACCACCGCCTGGCTAGATCACTAATTTTTCAGAACTGAATAAACTTCAAGCTACATTTTGTTAGGTCTTAAAACTGAGATAATCAATAATCAAGCAAGCAAGCAAACAAACAAACAAACAAAAAACAAAACACATACTTGCCAGAGTCAGACTAGAGAAATTGGTTAGATTAACAGGGCTAAGCAGGTGTAAGTGATTAGCTATATATGAAAGTTTTAATATGAGTGTTTGAAGGATTAGTCCACATTTAAGGACAGCTATTCCTCCTTGGGGAGCTCATGTCCTAGTCAAAGATATATTTACTCATGTTAAGTTTAAATTGGATGATAAAGGTGTGTTTAGAATAGTTATGGAAAGGTGGAAGAGCAGAGAGCTTGTGTCGTTAGGAGACAATATGGAGGCCAAGCAAACTTGTAAAGCACAGGCAGAAAAGCAGGCAGATGGGCAGGACACATGAGACTCTGAAATAAAAGCAGAAGATGGGAGGTTTGAAACTGTGCCAAATGCATTTCTCTACACTGATGAGCCAACATTAGCTCTCAAGAGCCAGTAACTTGGGGTATGTGACTTGTAAACACCAAGGAGACCAACTAGAGTCCCACTTTACCTCCCCTTGAAAGCTGCTTGTACCTTGAACACAGAATTTTGGCTCCATACATATCTACATTCCATTCTTGGTTCATTTGCCTCAATACCTGGGGCACTAAATTCAAAGCATTATCTTTGTCTGTCCTTGGGTGCAGTTATGAGAATCACCCCCAGTAGTTATAGATGTCCCTGATTCTGATTCAGTGTGGTTTGGTGAATACACGTGTTCCCAATTAGAATTTAATTTCTTGAGGAACAGGATCTGTCCTTGACCATGTAATTTCTTAAACTTGTCTCAAAACTCTACTTGAATATTCCCTTATTACTATGCATCTGCCTGTGAGCTTCACCCACTGGAAAGGGACATCCTCAGAGTGTGTGAAGATGCACTCACTTTGTTATAGCAAACTTTTTGACCTAAGAAACATGTACATACTTCTTCAACATTAGCAAGGTATGCACAGCTGGACATAACAACAAAAGTAATATCCTTAGCTTTCTGTATTTCCCAAGATCCCAATTTGTGGAAAAGGCTTGGCAGGCAGTGAATACAACTCTTTCCTCTTTAGCACAGCAATAGACACTGGAATTAGTTAGGTTTGGACCCAAGTTATTTTCATCACTATTAAAGGCAATAATGAAATATCTGATTCATTAACTCTATACAAATTGAAAGTACAGACATGAGGTATCTCTTTTAAAACTATTTATTTTATTTTTAATTACATATATTTGTATGTTTTTGTGGGTGAATATGCACACAAGTTCTTAGATCTCCTGAAGCTGGAATTACAGGTGGTTATGAGCTGCCCAGTGTGGGTGTCAAGAACTAAACTAAGGTTCTCTGGAAGAGCAATATATGTTCTTCACTGAACCACCTTTCCAGCCCTGAGCTATGAAATGTCTATGGAGAACTCTCTCACCTTTTTTGGCAGAGGATCACTGCTGTTTGCGAAGTTGTGGCCAAACACAATAGCAGCCATAATATTTCTAGAGTTGTCAGGTGACCTAGCATAATCTTCAAAATCACTTTCTGAAGGAAACCCTATAACTGTAGAGAGAGTAAAAGTTTGTAAAAGCAGAGTATATGGCAGTGCCTCAAATTTCCAGTCAAAGAAGAAATTAGAAACCAAAGTGTTATGCCATGATTCTGTCATACTCAAATCTGAATTAAAAGTATGCAGAAACTGGGAAATGAAGCCACTTCATGATTTTACTATTTGAGGTAAGTATATTTCAATCATTGAGATTTTTCCACCAGTGAATTTAACTTTGAAACTCAACCTGATCAACCTTAGAAAGGTGTAATTTGTATTTTTTCTAAGAAAAAAATTATTTAATATACAGTACATTTGTATAGAGTACACTGGATACTCTAAAGATTCAGAATCTTTAGAATTCTGATCCTAGAATCAGAAGCATGGTTGATGTAAATAGAACGTCAATGACTTAACAGCTGCTGAGGTGAAATTTGAGTCCCATGCAGTTCTGTCGCTTACAGTGATACAGCTTTATTCTTCCAGCAAATCCCTGATTCCCAGAGACACACAAGAGAGGCTCCACTGTCCTCACTGCTGATTGTACCACATCCTCACCAGAGAAGATCCCCCTCCTCCTCCCTCCCTCCCTCCTTCCCTCCCTCCTTCATTCCCTCCCTCCCTCTCCCTCTCTCTCTCCCTTCCCCCTCCCTCAGAGTTCCCACTCTCCAGGCACATTCTCCTCCATACCTGTCACCTGTGCTCCCTCCCAGGTGTCACTGATTCTGCATCTCGACAGCACTATTGGGAATCCAGTTCATTCAGCTACTTCATATCACTCATTTTTGTAAACAAATCCATTTACAACAAAAATGGTCCATTCTAAAGAATTCTCCATCATTTTAGCCTGTTTTGTTTTGTTTTGTTTTTCTATCTAGCAAACATAGGGAACCTTGGTTGGGTGCATCCTTTGAAAGATCTGCACTCAAGTGACTTATGGTAAGCATTGCCTTATATTTGCATACAAATGAATCATGGCTGTGCAGGTTGGAAAACAAAGGTATAGCCGCCCTCTTAGAAGGTAGGAAGGATGAGGTTATAGATTTAGAAGCTGATGTTGATTCTGATGCTCCTGGGATAGAAGAGTTAGATTGTGTACTTATTTAAGAAGAGGACAGTATTAGAGGGAGGGCTATAGAGATTCTAATGGCATTTGCCTCCATGAGAAAAGGAGAGAAACTGATTTGAAAATGTGAAGGTAAGTGAGGAACTGGAAACTCTTGAAATAATTCTACATAGCTTCTCTAAATATACATGCTGTGGTCTGGATCTGCATTGAGCATGTCTCCCAAAGGCTTGTGAGCTTATATCTCAATTGTCAGTGCCACAACTCAGAGAGGGCAGACCCTTTAAGAGGTAGATTTGGAAAATAATTAAGTCCTAGGAGGGACTGCTCTGGGAATTGGCTATAAAAGCTTTTGTGTTAGTTCCTGTAAGTGAGGATGATTAGAATAGAACTGGCTTGGGTCTGCTCTAGATCGCTTATAGCTTCCTGTCTCTCTATGTGATCCCTATCAAATGTACTTCCATTACAATGCCTTTGACTACATTGTTATATGGCCAAGATGGTCCCTACCAGGTTGGGGCTAAACAGATGGTGATCCCCAATCTTGTTCTCTTACCCTCCAAAACCATGTGTTAAGTAAACTTCTTTTCTTTATACACCACCTACCCAAGGTACTTTCTTTACATAAAATATTAGATAAAATCATCTATGTATTTTGCAATATTTTTTTAATAATTGATGACTTATTTCAGAATAAAGGCATGCTTATCCTGTGACTATGTGTATGTCCTGTGCATAGCAATTCTCCTTATGCTATTCTTGCGCAGACTTTAAAAACTCCTTCAGAAGCAATGGGGACATAGCATCACAGAGCTGGATAATAACTTAGAAAACCATCAATTGTACAGCTAATGCTAAAATATTACTTTTTTGTTTTATAGAGAAAATTTATATGAACTTAATTTTCAAGTTTAATCAGTTTTATAGTAGTAAACTTAGAAATTAACCCTTGGTTATGAGGATGTCCTATAGTGTTTTGTGTAGAAGATAATCGCCCAGTTAAAAAGCTGAGTTCTTTTTTTTTTTTTTGCTAAAATTGTTGAATAATATGCTTTTATTCAAATCTTAACTAACCTTTCATGTGGACGTTCAAATCCTTTTTCACATTTTCAACAATATTCTCTACCACCACGATGTTGGAAGGTACATAAGCCAGCTCCCAAGGACGAGAACTGGTGGCAGAGACTTGGAAGAAGTAAAGAGCGGAGCTGATATGTTCATCAGGAAAATGCATAGGTTCCATCTTCTTTATACTAAAAAGGTTGCGTGTTGTCAAAAGCACAATACTGAATACAAGCATCAGGACTATCTCAGTAATTAAAGCCCCAAACTTCCGCCTCTAAAAGAATTAAAAAAACAATAATAGTATGTTAGTTTTTCCTTGGTTGTTGATTTAGTGAATGGCTATTTGTGTATATTAAGGTGATAAGATACTTCACTCATTCAGGTGACCAATAAGCACAGCTTTACTCTATGACAGACAAAAATTTAAAGGCTGTCATATTTCTCTCTCCTATACAACACTTTGCTATTACCTCACTCTGTGTAGATTTTGTTAGGAAGAGAATGACCTAGCCCTGGAACTGAGAAAAGTACAGTAGTATAAACTAAAAGGCAGTCATTAGAATGTGAGAATTACCCTCTGACCATCTCTGAGCTGTTGCAACAATACTATGCATAGTTCAACTTACCTTTAAAGTAAAGTTCTTCCACAGAAGAAGTAAAAGTTTTTTTGACTCTGGTGAAGCCATTCCTTTGAACAGAGTTCAACTCTGAAGGAATTAAAATGAAATTATCTTAAAAAGGAATATACAAAGCCCCTACCAGATTTCAGAAGCTAACAAAAGTTCCAGTGCTAAGAATGGGTTAACACTTTTGCTGCTATTGGTTGGTCTGTGTGGTCTCATAGACCTCCTCCTAAACATTAAAGGCTATTGCCAATTGCCAATACTATTGGCATACTCCAGAACTTGGCTATAAGACCCTACTGTTGGAGACACTGTACACTTAAGTCAGAGAATATGAAAAAATATCAAGTTGGTTCTCACCCAAAAGCTTCATTCCTAACTGCCTAGCTTTCACAATGTTGCAAGATGCTATTGGTCCTAACAGATGAGAAAAGTTATCATCAGTTGTCCCCAGCTATAAACTTCATGAACTATCAAGATTCGCCCACTGGTGCAACCACAAAGGGAGCAACCAATGATTGATTTGATTTAAGTCTTTCACCAAAAGATGAAATCTATACCTGTCACAATTAACAGGTCAAGGAGTCAATGGTTAGGCAGGACCTGCAGGGAAAACCCACTACTATTCTTTTCCTAGATGGACATAGAATTAATAGATTATTAATTCATCTCGTAATCTTTGTCAGACAAGCATCTCCTTCAGTAAATAGTGATTAACATAGAGACCTAGAAATGATGGAAATACAGAGAATAGGAGACTGCTGATGCTTAGCCCAAAATGAGACATCTATATCCTACACGCAACCCCCCCCCCAAATGGTCAGGGATCACTGTGGAAAAGGAGTGAAAAAGTGTAAGAACCAGAGGCAGAGCACAACTCCAAGTAAACAGCATCTTCTGGACACATAGGGCATCTGCACACATGGACTCACAGTGGTTATGACAACAAGCACAAGACCTGGGACATGGAAAGAGGAAGCCCCAGTCCCACCCCTATCCAGCTAGGCATTGGTAACTGATACATTCCGAGAGAGGAAGTGTGGCCCCTGGTACATCAATAATGTTCCAGTGGAAGACCACCACCACACAGCCAAGAATATAAGGACAGCATAAACTGCTCAATAAATAAGAAACAAACAAAAACAAAGAACAAAACCAAAAACAAAATCCTTAAGTCAGGACAAAGCTGGGTAAGAGGGGAATGGGATGGGGAATGGGAGGGGGAGTAGAGATGGGAGGAGTTGGTGGAGTGGAAGCTGTGATCTGAACGCATTACTCAAGATTCTCAAAAAACAAATAAAAAACTTTTAAACCAAAAAGAAAGAAAGAAAAAGAAAAAGAGAGAAAGAAAGAAAGAAAGAAAGAAAGAAAGAAACCATGTGACTTTTAGACAAGTAAACTACTTAGGTTGTATTAAATTTAATTTTCTAATACATCTTTAAAATAAGCATTGAAATACAGCAGTAGTCATTTATCCCTATATTTTAAATGTGTTCAGCATCTGTGGCGATTCTAATATCTAAAACATGTCACACGCAGAGCAAAGATTAGTTTGTTATTCAAGTTTTCAGGTTTGGGAGTAGCTACCGCCAATAACAGTGTTAAGGGGAAAGGCTGTGATGAGTATTTGTATTATGTGAACATTTGTGTGTATGTCTCTATCAAACGCATATGTTAAATCCTAACAGCCATGATGATGTTATTTAGAAATGGGGACTTTAAGTGGGGATTTAAACGGGGTTGATGCCTGCATACAAAGCCCCAGAGACAGGCTCTCATCTCATCCCTTCTGTCATGTGAATACATATTAGAGATACCCACGAGCCAGGAAAGGGGTGTCACATGACCGTAAATCCTCCAGCCTCCAAAATCTCACCAAAACACTCCTGCGGTTTATAAGCCATATAGCCTATGGTTTTTGTTATAGCAACCAGAATGAACTATGAGGAAATTTAATGAATATGAATATTATATCTATTATATGTTTATACTTGGTACACATGTATAATTGGGAAGGAAAGAAATCCAGTCCTCACGCCACGGATGGCATGGCAGGTATTGACATTAAGACCACAGCTCTCATCTTATCAGGAAGAAAGGATAATTTATTCTGGAGCCCTTATGAGTGACTGTGGCCCCGGAACACAGATTGGGGTTCCCCAAATTTCATGTTTGCATGTGGAAGCTGTTTCACAGGATTTTATAGCTTTACAGAACAATGAAAGTCATTAATGCATTGGTGGGTACATCAGAGAGATGGGTCCAACAAGGTGGGGAGAATCATTTTATAAGCACAAGATGCTTCCTGATTACACCTTAACTCCTGGATTGTTAGAAGCTAGTGAGCTGCTACATTAATAGCTTCTAAGAGTTTTTTATTTATTATCATGAAGTATTAGTTCAGATAGGAGCATGGCTCTGCTTGAAGCTAAAACTAGCCCAAGATAAAGTAACTAGCTTCTGAGCCTACACAGTTCTGGCCTCTCCACAGTACTTAAGTCCCAGCTGGTCCATCAGTCTCTGCAAACACAGACTTCTGGGAGAATTCGTTGGTGTTGTTTACAGCCAGGCTCAGCTTCTTTTCAGGAATTTTCATTCACATGGGTATTTACTCCCCTCCCCCATTTGAAATCAAGCTGTTTAGATCCAGATCCCTACCACTGACAGTGGCACCTCTACCAGTGTCCTTGCACAACTGACAGAAATGTGGGAGAAGGGAAGAGCTGGAGCATGGGCCATAAAGGAGAGTCAACAGACTAAGAAGCATTATTTAATCTTAAAATGAGGATGAATCTGAAGGTGATGAGTAGTTTCAGGGACTACAATCCACACACACACACACACACACACACACACATTCTCTAGAAAAATGATGCTTTAGTAGACTTTATAACATTTTGGAAAACAACAGCAAAATGAAATGTAACTGCAATATTACTAGAAAAATATCTACTACTGTCTTTAAATTTGTTGTTATTGTTGTGTGCATGCATCACATGGCCATCAATAAAAATAAAATGTAAAATAAAATTAAAGATACATCCCAAGCTAATGGGAGAACAAAAGAGTACAGAAGTAGCTGCGTTAGTTAAAACAGATACAAAGCCAGGCTTGGTGACACATGCTTATAATTTTAACTACTCAAGAGCAAGACGGGTGCTCCTGGAGGCTGAGGCAGGTGCTCCTGGATCCTGAACCCGTACTATGCATCCTTTTCTGATCATGGTGTTATAAAAATGTGATACAAATAACAGGAAGCATTTTTAGAAATTCACAGATATATGGAAATTAGACACCATGCTTCTTGTGAGTAAAAGCGTTCAATGAAGACTTTTTTTTTTTTTCAGAAAGAAACCAATATCTTGAGACAATTGGAAATGGAAACAGCATACTAAACTTACAAGATGTAGCAAAAAAATCACTCTACAAGGAAAGCTTACAGGGTTGAAATTTACATCCCAGACTTTCAGAGAAACAACTAGAGACAGTACATCAGGGAACTAAAATAACAAGATTAAAACCAAGTGAGCGCAAGCGCGATGCTCAGGAGCCATTGTGACCAAATCCTCCACCGCCCGGACATCTCATGACTCTGTGTTCTGGGTAAAGGAAAAAATGTGGGGCTAATCCCCGCCCCCCCTTTTAAGGCAGGGTCTTGTTGTGTAGATCTGGCTGATCCACAACTCAAGGGGCAATGAAGGGGCACCCAGCCTTTTTGGCTTAACCTCCTGTGACCTTACACCCTGAGCCGTGCTTCTGGCATTATCCTCCTTCCTTAAATAGGAAATGGCAAATGGCGAGAGAGACAGAGAAAGGGAAATTGAGCTCCCAGAGTATCTGAAAGCAGTGTGAGAGCAGGGAACACGCGAGGGAGAGGGAGGACTCACCACTCCTGCTCCAGTTTAGCAACCTTAAACCACTAGTGCCTTATCCACTCAAGAGCATCACCCTGCCCGGTTCTGGAAGCTCTTCCTGCACACAAGCAAGGCCTTAGCTAACCGTCCTGCAGGGCAGTGCTCTTTCGTCCAAGGTCGTGGCCCCGGATCTCGTGCAAGGAATTAAAAGTACAGTCGTGGGCGAACCAGAGGCACGTGCCAAGTGCGGTGAACCGTTGAGGAGAGTCAGGTGCAAGAGAAAAGCCAGAGGCACGTGCTGGGGGAGGAAGAGGGGGTGGGCTGGGAGTAGGGGGAACCAACAAAACAGAAGGAAGGGTCACGGAGCACATGCCAAAACCATGTATTTCTCCTCTTCTCCCAAATGCTTCAGTTCAGAGGGAAAGAGCACGTGGGAGGGCGTGGGGAGCACGCACTATAGCTAGGAGATAAGTCGGTACTGGAGCTAGCAAGCCCAGCCTGGAGCCAGAGAGCCCGGGCACAGAGCCCAGCCCAGATTCTGGCTTGTTCCAAATCCTTCTTATCAACACCTATCATTCAGCCCACCATGTACCATTATTCCTTTCCACATGTGGAACTGTCTGTCCACAACCCCAGTAGTATAGTGTTTCACCCTCCCCTCTCTCCTTTCTCCCTCCCTCTTGTCCATCTCTCCACTTCTCTGTCTCTATGCCGCTCCCCAGTCTGGGATATCTGTCCCTTCTTCTCAGTCCTTCCAAGTCCTCACTGACTCAATCATGAACCCACGCGGGCAGGAGCTGCCTGAGCCCTTTGCCCTCAGCTCTCCCCACCTGCTTCGTCTGGGTTCATCGACTGGCCTGTCAATCACTCAGTGGACTCCACCTCTAAAGCAGACATCTCGGTGATATACAGGTCCATGAATGCCCACTCCTCTTGGCTCAACCCTATCCTGATACCCTCTTTCAGTGTAGCTTCATGTTAGAGTCACAGGTTCTCAGTTCTGACAGGCACCGCAAGTTCTCTATCCTTGATGTGTGTGATAGGGATTTATTATTGATTTTGGCACCAAAAGGAGCGGCAACTAATGTGACATTACACCTTGACAGGACAGGGCGCTGGAAGAACATCATAGAAGCTTCTCTCCCTGGTTGTCTTTTTTTTTTTTTTTTTTTTTTTTTTTTTAAATTGGCTCTGGCCTGGCAACTTGCCAGCAGCAGCTTGGACCGCATAGCTCCCCCCGCCCCCTCACCCACCCCTACCCCCATTCCCCACACTTACAGTCCAGGACCATCAGGGTCACCATTGTGTGGTTCTCAGCGAGAAGCTGCCGACAACCCAGCCCCAACAGCTGTTTCCACCAGACTCGGCGCTCAGGCACTCAGGAGAGAAGCTGCTTGAAGAACCCTGGCAGCTGCCAAGTGGTCCAGGGCTCCAGAGCTCCCGACCTTCCCCACCACCCTGGGAAACGGACACCGGTGCTCTGTGCTTGTTCCTTGGATGTTTTCATTCATCAGTGATAGTGTCTGGCATTCATTTAAATATTGTCAATAAACTTTCCCTGTGCAAATAGTAGTTTGGCATCTTGTCTCTAGAGAGAAACAGGGACCTGCCTACCAGTGGCCTTGGTCAAACCTTTGGGCAGTTGCCAGTCTCCCAATGACAAAAATTAAGTAGCAAGACCTACTTTCCTCAGACCCGAGACGACTCAAGACGGAGAGTTGAGTCTCTTGTGGAGACTCCTGAGACGGAGGGTGGACCGTAGAAGCCTCCACACACCTATTAGTTTTCTAACAGGGAGCAAACCCCAAGGAAAGCTGCTAAAGCAAAGAAACATAGATGGCTTCTGGAGATCATTTTGTTGCCAGTTAGGGAGGTGAGGTCCAGGGTTTACAGGTTCTTTTTGTTTTTTTTTTTTTTCTATTTTTTCTTTATTTATTGGATATATTCTATATTTACAATTCATTTCCCTTTTTCTGGTTCCCCACCCCCAAAGGTCCCACATGCCCTTTTCCCTCCCCCTGCTCCCTCATCCCACCCCCTCCCACCTCACTGTTCTTGTATTCCCCCACAATGATGTTTTGGTCCATTCTAGCACCAGTGTCCACTCCTTTCTTCTTGTGAGACATCACTTGATATGTGATTTATGTCTTTGGTGTTCCAAGCTTCTAGGCTAATATCCACTTATCAGTGACTGTATACCATGGGTATTCTTTTGAGACTGGGTCACCTCACTTAGTATGACATTCTCCAGCTCCATCCATTTCTCTAAGAATTTCATGAATTCATTGTTTCTAATGGCTGAATAGTACTCCATTGTGTATTTATACCACATTTTTTTGTATCCATTCCTCTGTTGAGGGACATCTGGGTTCTTTCCAGCTTCTGGCTATTATATATAAGGCTGCTATGAACATAGTGGAGCATGTATCCTTATTGCATGCTGGGGAATCTTCTGGGTATATTCCCAGGAGTGGTATGGCTGGGTCCTCCGGAAGTATCATGTCCAGTTTTCTGAGAAACCGCCATACTGATTTCCAGAGTGGTTGTACCAGCTTGCATTCCCACCAGCAGTGGAGGAGTGTTCCTCTTTCTCCACATCCTCGCCAACACCTGATGTCTTCTGAGTTTTTAATCTTAGCCATTCTGACTGGAGTGAGGTGAAATCTCAGGGTTGTTTTAATTTGCATTTCCCTAATGACTAATGATCTTGAACATTTTTTAAGGTGTTTCTCAGCCATCCGAATTTCTTCAGGTGAAAAGTCTCTGTTTAGCTCTGTACCCCATTTTTGGATAGGGTTATTTGGTTTTCTGGGGTCTAACCTCTTGAGTTCTTTGTATACATTGTAAATTAGCCCTCTGTCGGATGTGGGGTTGGTGAAGATTTTTTTCCCAATTTGTTGGTTGCCGATTTATCCTTTTGATAGTGTCTTTTGCCTTACAGAAACTTTGTAATTTTATGAGGTCCCATTTGTCTATTCTTGCTCTTAGAGCATAAGCAATTGGTGTTCTGTTCAGGAATTTTTCCCCTGAGCCAATGTCCTCAAGGGTCTTCCCCAGTTTCTTTTCTATTAGTTTTAGTGTGTCTGGTTTTATGTGAAGGTCCTTGATCCACTTGGAGTTGAGCTTAGTGCAAGGAGATAAGAGTGGATCAATTCTCATTCTTCTACATGTTGACCTCCAGTTGAGCCAGCACCATCTGTGAAAAGGCTATCTTTTTTCCACTGGATGTTTTCAGCTCCTTTGTCGAAGATCAATTGGCCATAGATGTGTGGGTTCAATTCTGGGTCTTCGATCCTATTCCATTGATCCGCCTCCCTGTCACTGAACCAATACCATGCAGTTTTTAATACTACTGCTCTGTAATATTGCTTGAGGTCCGGGACATTGATTCCCCAAGAAGTTCTTTTGCTGTTGATGATAGTTTTAGCTATCCTGGGTTTTTTGTTATTCCAGATGAATTTGAGAATTGCTCTTTCTAACTCTATGAAGAACTGAGTTGGGATTTTGATGGGGATTGCGTTGAATCTGTATATTGCTTTGGGCAAGATTGCCATTTTGACTATATTAGTCCTGCCAACCCACGAGCATGGAAGATTTTCCCATTTTCTGATGTCTTCTTCAATTTCCCTCTTCAGAGACCTGAAGTTTTTGTCATATAAATCTGTCACATGTTTGGTTAGCGTCACTCCAAGATACTTTATATCGTTTGTGGCTATTGTGAAGGGTGTCATTTCCCTAATTTCTTTCTCGGCCTGCTTATCCTTCGTGTATAGGAAGGCTACTGATTTGCTTGAGTTGATTTTATAGTGTTTCAGCAAAAAACACTTTGCTGAAGTTGTTTATCAGTTGCAGGAGTTCTCTGGTGGAGGTTTTTGGGTCACTTAAGTATACTATCATATCATCTGCGATCTATTTTTTTTTAATTTTCTATATTCTTTGTTTACATTCCAAAGGCTTTCCCCTTTCCCAGTTCCCCCCTCACCATATGTCCCATAAGTCCTCTTCCCCCTGCCCGTTCCCCAGTCAACCCCTAACCCTTTCTCTGTTCTGGTACTCTCCTACAAAACTGGATCCAGCCATTTTGGGACCAGTGTCCTCTCCTTCCTTCTTCTTGGGAATCTCTTGATTTGCTAATTGTGCCTTGAGTATTCAGAGCTTCTGGGCTCATAATACTTGAAGTTCTAGCGAGAGCAATTAGACAACATAAGGAAGTCAAAGGGATACAAATTGGAAAGGAAGAAGTCAAACCATCATTATTTGCAGATGATATGATAGTATACTTAAGCGACCCAAAAAACTCCACCAGAGAACTCCTACAGCTGATAAACAACTTCAGCAAAGTGGCTGGTTATAAAATCAACTCAAGCAAATCAGTAGCCTTCCCAAACTCAAAGGACAAGCAGGCTGAGAAAGAAGTTAGGGAAATAACACACTTCACAATAGTCACAAACAATATAAAGTATCTTGGCATGACTCTAACCAAACAAGTGGAAGCTCTGTATGACAAGAACTTCAAGTCTTTGAAGAAAGAAATTGGAAGAAGACCTCAGAAGATGGAAAAATATTTCATGCTCTTGGTTTACAGGTTCTTAGCCTCCTATCCAAACAATTAAAAACAAGGAGTCACATAGATCTGTGAAAGTACCAAGATGACCATAATGCATGCCCAATTGTGAATAGGCATAAGATGTGACTTAGGGGATTCTCTGTAAAAGTTCACTTCAGGGAATTTGCATTGCTGGGCATGCAGCCAAAACTAGTTCAGGCCACATCAGCCTCTACACTCTTGTTACAAGGATATGTCAGAATATTCTTAGATAGTAACCACCTAAGTGCCATTTTTGCTGGAGGCAGAGAAATTAATAGTATGGTTCACAGAGAGCCCAATCAACACAGGTGGGGGCTAGTGGGTTCTGAGGTTCCATAGTGTGCATTGTGCACAGACCGCGTGTGTGCACAGTCCATGCAGACAAAGGAGTGGGCATAGGCAAAACCAAATAGGGTCCCAGGGCACTAATCTGTCTCCTGTGCTTGCCTGCTTCATTTAACAAAAATGAATGTTGACAGTATCAACTGAGGATAGAAAAGCCGTGACCAAGCCACCCCATAGCACTGCAGCCCCAGACTGTTTGCTGGGTGAGTTGCCCATCCTACGTGTCTGTTTCTCACATGTCTGTGAGTGCTAGAGGGAGGATTCCATTCTCATGGTGCTCACCGTTTGCTCTCCTTGCCTAGATAGTAGGAAGGCATCCCACCTTCTTTCCATTTAGAGCTGGGTCACAGTAGGGAAGAAGACGCAGGATTCTCCTTTGCTGTTATTTTGTTTCTGAGACAAAGACTCATCTCATGTAGTCTCATAGCTGCTCGGTAGCTGGTGCTGGCCTAAACTACTGGTCTCCATGCTTCCACCTCCTTAATGACAGGATTCCAGGTGTATGGGGCTCAAAACACACTATTAAAAACAATGTTTCCTTTCTGTTCTTGGACTTTCATGTTCTTAGTGCAAAGACTCTTGATTTGACTTGGGGAAGTTACTATTCAGCTGACCTTTTAATCTTTGACATTGACTGTGTGTTTACATGGTTGTATGTGTGTCCTGGGAAAGGTGATTCGCCTGGGACCTTATCCTCCTCCGGTGCACAGCCAGCTGCTACGATGTTCTTTATGTGGTCCCATCTATACCACCATTCTTTCTGAATGTTTCTATTCTGAAAAAAAAACCTTGTCTCCACCCTGGTAAATGCTGTTTCTTTCATGTTTCTAGGAGGGAGAACAGGGTATTTCATAAATCTAGCATGTAGATCTCTACATGCTAGGTACACAAGTGACTCATCTAAGTCCGTAATGAAGAAGATAAATTTTTATTATGTAAATATATTTACACAAAGTTATATATACATACACACATGTCCCTCTCTGAACCCAAGTGCATTTGAATAAAGATGTCATAATCACTGGTTGGAACTGAGTCTCAAGGCACTGCTTTCCCATAATCACTCTCTGTGTTATCTGGGTTGGCAAAGGTCAGGAAGACTTGCTCCAGGGTGATCTGACTGATGGAATAGTCTTCTAAGTTGTAGTCCTCCTTTGCTTTCTCCAGAATGCCAAACACCTTCAACAAACAGCGACAGAAAGCATGCAGTCACCACTGAAACGTCCCCTCCAGTCCCCAACCCAGGAGACTCTCTCCTTCTTTTCCCCAGTGTCCATTGGATTCACAGTAGAGGACAAAAGGCTCCAGGAGGGTGAGAAGGGAAAGCCACAGGAGAAACAGGTAATTGAGAAACTAAGGGCAGGCAGGTCTCTGTCCCAGTTCTCTTGAGGGACACAGACCAATAATAGGATGTAGGGGCAGAAACAGAAAGCAATTAAATTCTAATGTATTTGAAAAGTAACATGAATGTGCTAGTGCACCCACAGTGCCAGGCATGATCCCACCCCCTGGATCCCCAGGACATCATTAGTGTGCTCCTAGCATTAGAGCACAGAAGTGCATGGTTTCAGGCCGTCACCTTTCCCCAGCTGTTGTCCTTGCTGGGAATGTAGTAATTAAGGACCCCTTGATTCTCTTGCTTTAAGTCACTGCCTAAGACAAGAAAATAAGACAGGTGAGTAATCTTAAAAGAAGTCATTTAAAACTGCCTTAAAATAATGTGACATCAGCATCATATAATATACAGGGGAGAAACTAATGGGTCAATAAGTGGATAGGTAAGTGGATAGGACCGAGTGTTTAAGAACATGAACCTTACGGGACCTTCTCATTCAAGTTACTACATTCAGCATGGCTACCGTACTTACAAGATTTATTCCTGATGAAATTGTATTATTATATGGAGTACATCACAGTTACCGAGTGTACTGGTTTCAACTCACACGTCTAATGTTAGATGCCGATCTTCCTAAAACTAACATTAGGAGCCTTTATTGCTAAGCCAGTTCTGAGAACGTGGTCTAGGGAAGCTCATTCCAGATCCTTCCTGCCCTTTCCTATGCCAGCTTTAGAGGCAAGCAGGAAAGGCACAGCCTCAGTGTTCTCAGGATCATGCCATCTCCCTGCCACTGGGAAGGCTACAGCATACAGGCCACCAAAGTCTGTCCATTTGCTAGCTTGCTTTACAACTGTAAAGCAAGGTATATGTGTGTGTGTGTGTGTGTGTGTGTGTGTGTGTGTGTGTATACCTTGTATAATATACATATGTATATATGTTAGTCTCCACTTAAAACCACTTTTCATCTTACGTTACTAAAACCCTCATCAATGATGTGCTTTTTGACCAGACAGACCCCATTCATTTAAAGCAGTGGCTCTCAACCTTCCTAACGCTGTGACCCTTTAAAATGGTTCCTCATATTGTAATGACCCCAATCATAAAATTATTTTCATTGCTACTTCATAACTGTAATCTTGCTACTGTTATGAATTGTGATATAACTATCTGTTTTCTGATGGTCTAAGGTGGCCCCTATGAAAGGGTCATTCAGCCCCACAAGGGATGAGTGGTTGAGAACCACCAATTTAGCCTTTTGTTTTGTTTTTGTGTTGAGGGAGATTCCCAGATGGGTCTAGAATTCTTAATCCTCCTGCCTCAGGCTCCTCGGCATTGGTGTTCAATCAGAAATGTATCACCAAATGAACCCAGCCTAATACTCACTGGTAGCTCTTATACAGAAGCTTCTTCAACAATATTCCCAATTGATCTGAAAATTTTTATTTGCATATTCTTCTGAAAAGACTTATGGGAACAATAATGCTTGGATGTTTCTATGCTGGTGTGTGTGTGTGTGTGTGTGTGTGTGTGTGTGTGTGTGTGTCTGGTAACATATTTTGCCTGCATTTTTTCTTCACTAACTTTCTTAAATATATTATACACTGTCATCTTAAAACATTCTTGTCAGAGACTGGGGAGATGACTCAGTTGGTAAAAATGCTTTCGGCATTGGCATGAAGATCTACTTTTCAACCCCAGAATCCACATACAAAATCTGGGTCTGGTGACATGCTCTTTTATTCCTTGCACTGGGAAAGTAGAAAAAGGTAGATCTCTGGGGCTCACTGACTGGCTGCCTAGTCTACTTGGTGAGGTCTAGATCACTGAAAGACTATGACTCAACAACACAACAACAATACAACAATAACACGCCATACCATGGGTGGGTAGATGGCTCAGTCAGGAAAGTGTGTGCTGCAGAAGCTTGAGGACCTGGGTTCAGATCCCCAGCGTCTACATAAAAGCTGGGAGTAGTAGCATTCATTGTAAGCCCAATAATCAGGCAGAGACAAGTGACTGCCCAGAGCCAGTCTTGCCAAATTGGGAAGCTTCAGAATCAGTGAAAGACAGTGCCTCAAAAATATACAACGCAAGTGAGGAAAACACCCCCATTGACCTCTGTCCTCAACAAACATATGCACACATATACTTGCATGTATAGGTGCACATGCCCACAAGAACAGAAATATACACTACACACATATACATGTAGATCTGGTGGGTAGCTCCTGAGAAATGATAGCGGAGGTTTTCTTTTGTCTTCTACATGCATGTGAACACATAGGCAGACAGACAGGTGGACAGACAAGCAGGCAGACAGGCAGACAGGCAGACAGACACATGCATGTGCACACAGAAAGAGGGGGAGGATGGGAGGGAGAAGGAGAGGGGAGAGGGACAGGGGAGGGGGGAGAGGAAAAGGGGAGGAGAGGGAGAGGGGAGAAGGAGAAGGAGAGGGGAGAAGGAGAAGGAGAAGGAGAGGGAGAGAGACTTTCATCCTGATTTTCTTCTGCTACTAACTGACTTGCTTTTTGGTCTGCAGACCAGCTATGTCCCCTGTACACCATGATTAAGGGCAGTGGTTACTTTAGAATATGTCTTGTTTCTGGTGATAGATGGTCAGTTTTTCCAAGTATCTGGCTGACCTCACCCTCCTTTGTGGCTGGCTTCCACTGGACCCTCGTTGCCTTTCTTTACTTTCTCACAAATGCATTTGTGCATTTGTCTATTTTCCCCTTTTGTTCTCTTTGGCAATTTCTATTTTCTTTGCACATTGCATGTTGTTTGTTCTTTAGTTATATAGTTATGAAAATTGGCTGAGGAAATCCTCCCCAGGGCCATTGGCCATCCTGTAGATCCTTCCATTGTTTCGCCAGCCAGCTTCTCAGTTACTCTCATGATATCTTTCCCATTTGTGGCTTGTTGGGATCACATTTTCTGTTTTATAGCCTCATAAGTGCTCCCATCATGCTAGGGTTTCTGCTTTCACTAGCAAGGTTTTTCTGCAGAGATTGATCACAATCTTTTCTGTTCTTTGCACTTATGGGAGATGAACTGCCTTATAGTTTTAAAATGTAAGAAATGGAGTAGGACAAAGTCATGTTTGTAGATTCACGGTAGCTCTGCCATATACTCTTCTGCATCTCCTTTCACTCCGAGTCTTGCTAAGGGATGCTTTCCTCCAGAGCAGAGCTGGGCTTGCTTCTGCTGGGAGTCAGAGGATGCTGTTGAGCACCGAGCGGGCTCACTCTGAAGGTCCTGCCTTTATGTGCTTCTTTCAGCATACTCTCCTCTGAGACAGCCCAGGGCATCGCCTCAGAACCTGAGCTGACCCTGGTCAGCTTATATTTTCAAGGATTTATATTTTAATTATGGCTTATGTTCTTGTTTTGTTTCTCTTATATTTTCCTCCCTTTTTATTAATTTCTTTTAATCTTTGGGGCTAAGAGGGAATATTATATTTTTATTTTTGAATTTATAGTGCATTAAAAATTGATTGTTATTTAAGAAGATTCTAGTTCAATTTTACTGGCAATGCTCTTCAGAGATAAAATCTATAATGCAGCCGGGCAGTGGTGGCGCACGCCTGTAATCCCAGCACTTGGGAGGCAAAGGCAGGCGGATTTCTGAGTTCGAGGCCAGCCTGGTCTACAGAGTGAGTTCCAGGACAGCCAGGGCTACACAGAGAAACCCTGTTTTGAAAAAAAAACAAAAAAAAATCTATATTGCAGAAACAGAATCACCTTATTTGTGACTTTTTTTATAAATAAAATGAAATATGGGCATTTAAATTTTCTTGAGATTACATAAAATGTATATGCTAAGAATCTCTGCTTTCTTATAGGAAGAACCTGTTCTTTTAGAATTGATGATGCCCACTGCCCTTTGGCTAGTAATGTTTATTTTTTTCTTTTTAAGGGTTAATATTTATGCATGCATGCATGCAATGTCATTTCCCTTCTTTGCTGTCATATATAATAGCTATTTGCTCAAGAATAATACAGGGAATGATTGGGCAATGACACCTTACGCTTTGGACCTTTCTCAACCCCACATTCCAGAAGGTGTATCTGTCCACAGTCTTAATAAGGGATGGTATTTGGTGTTCCTCCTTCAAGTACAGCAAATGCGCAGAGTAGTAACAATAAACTAATTTCTCAGATCACAAGGCACCATGCAAAATGGATGTATAATTGCATATTTAACCTTTCGGACATAGGCACTGGCATTTCCATACCACATTGTGGTCACCATGACCACTGCTTAGGTAATGATTTTCTCACACATTTATTCTCCACTTCTGCTCTATTTTTCATTTGCGTGGTGATCCCAATTTCTCCTGGGTAATCAATCATGTTACTTTCCATTGTTTAGACTATAAAATTCCAAATTCTTAGCTTTACTCACAAGAGCAATTTCTGTTGTTTTGCTCAGTCTGATGAGGCAGAAATGAAGAGAGGATCCCACAAATAGCAATAGTGCTCACTAGGACTGTGCTCTTAAGGTTGGGAGAGTATGGGGAGAGAAAGAAGATGAGCCAGCTTGGACTGCAGTGTACATGGAGCCGGCAGACAGGTGCTTACTGGGTTTAACATTCAGGAGCAGAACTCTTTTTCTTTAATATTTTTTAATCAAATGAATGCTTTATTAGACTCCTAACCATTATAAATTTCTTGCCATCATTGAGTTACCGGATTTTTAAGACCAACCAACACCAGCAACAGTATTCTGGAGAAACCACGTTCATTTGCCTTTCCAAACCATATCCTGGCTGAGATGGCAAAAGGTCAGAGTTACAATTTTTTTGTACAAGATGAAAACTCTTAATGTTTTTCATAGATTATGTTATGGACTGAATTTTTATTGCATACCTTGAAGTTCTAATTTCCTAGGAAACTTTGGAGATAGGCCCTTTACCAAGGTAATTGAGTTTAAATGGGGCTGTAGGTGTGACTTCCCTACTCCATGGTGACTGGTGTCCTTTTACGGAAAAAAAAAAAAAAAAAAAAAGGAGATGCCAGGGCTCATATACAGAGGACAACCCTCAGAACTAAGGTAGAAACGACAGTGTTTGCAATGCAAGCCAAGGAGCAAGGCCACAGAAGAAACCAGCCCTGCTGGCAGCTTGATCTTGGCCCTCTCTCAGTCAAAACTGTGAGAAAGTAAATGCCGTGTAAGCCACCCATTCTGTAGTAGTTTGCTATGGGAGTCAGTTCTAGCAGATTGATACAGGTTTTCTTTTTAAAACATGGGATTTTGCTAAAATTAAAAAAAAAATACAAAACCAAAAACTGAGACCTTCAAACTTGAAATTCTATGGCTTCAGATCATATGCCAGCTCATGTGGCTAACTATCCGACCCAGTCACACGGGAGAGTGACAAACATTTGCCACTTTCTTGAAAGCTTTGCATAAACAGACACTGTTACAGATGCAACCATTTCCCCAAAGAACTCCTTAGTGGATGTCAGACATACCAAAAACTCACGGGAACCTGCTGTGAGACACACAGTATACAGCCGGTGAGACCACAGGCACGACTTACCGCTTGCCAAGTTAATCTGACCACACTTACCTGGGAAAGTCTCGGCAATAAAATCTTTTAAACCCTGTACCACACTGTCATCAGTGTCACTTTTGAACTTGATGGTCATGGTGTAAATATTGCCAAATTTGTTCTTGAGATGCTGAGGGCTACCCAGGCACACCAACTTGCCCTGCACCATGATGGCTAGCCTGGTACAGAGAGCTTCACACTCCTCCATGCTAGAAAACAAAACAAAACAAAACAAAACAAAACAAAATGCCAGAATAACATAAGGCAAAATTATCACCATTGGAGTATATCTGTATACCCAATATTGTGTGATCCCCTTTGAAGAGATAATGTTCATTTGTTTATTATCAGGGCCATAGAGAATGAAGCCTTATTAAAATTCAAAGTAGTTGAGGGCCAAATCTTCGAAATTTCTGTACACTATTCCCAGCCCAGATATTTCTCTCTCAGTCATAGAATTTCTCCAAACCTCCAGCCCCCACCCCATGAGCCACACCTGCAAGTCACACCTGTGAGCCACACCTATGAGCCACACCTGCAAGCCACACCTGTGAGCCACACCTGTGAGAGGTTATGATGATGACCTTGCCACTCTCTCGAGTCTTTATCACTGAATTCCAGAGCATGCGCCGGGCTAGTGGGTCCATGCCAGTGGATGGCTCATCTAGGAAGACAACTGAAGACTTTCCCATTATGGCAATTGCAGTGCTCAGCCTACGTTTGTTTCCTCCACTTCAAGGTCAAGGGAGAGAAGAGGAGAATATAGCTTTACATTGCAGTAAGTTAATAGGTAACACACCTAATTATTACTCAGATTTTTATTTATAGGAAAAAGTTACCAAAATTTCAAAAGGGCTGTGTATCTGAAAACAGTTGCTTAAAAAACATTAGAAAGTCTCGAAAAACCAAAAAAAAAAAAAAAAAGAAAAGAAAAGAAAAGAAGAAGAAGAAGAAGAAAGTGCTAATTATATGTGATTATACTAAGACACAAAATTTACATCTAATAGTAGACAGTAGTTCACTTTCATTTGGAATGGAAAAGATGACTTTCGGTTTATCTAATTAAATTTTAACCATACTATCAGTTAAATTTAGATTCTTATTCTTGTAGTTCCTTGAGATTCCCTGACCTATAAGCTATATGGTGGCTGGCCAGGACAATACACAGAATCCTATCTTTGTCCTTTATGAGGAGACTAAGAACCACAGCAAAACTGGAAGAGAGATGCACATTTTCTAGTTCCTTAGCCAAAATTCAAATTTAATCAGATTTGAGAGTCTATCTCTGAAAAGAAAAGGTGTGATGCTCCTAGGGTCTGCCTCATTGCAGAAGAACACTTGAGTGCTTCAGGCATTGCCTGTTTGTTATGGAGCCTGGGTTAGACTCTTAGCAATTCGTTCCAAACAAGGAAGAAGTCAGACTACTTCCTCGATGGGAGCACCAGCATGTGATCTCACCTCAAAGTGTAAATAAACTTCTCAGCCTGTGGTTTCAGATACAACATTTTCAACAAGTTGTCCACATAGTGTTCAATATTGTCCTCTGGAATCCCCCACACCCTGGCATACATTGTCAATATCTCCTGAGAGGTCATGAAATCCAGTAAGGCATCAAACTGTGGGCAATAGCCAATTTTTGACCTTACCTAAAATAAGAACATTAAGAGAGATAAGACAGCTCACTGAGCCTCATACAGTAAGTATGGATAATATAAAAAACTTGAAGTTCTCTGGCCTATGCCCCTGGGACAAACTGATCCATCCCAGAGTCTAGCAAAGAATTTTGTATCTTCCAATGGGTCACAGACTCACTATGGCTAGGGGTGGCTGCATGGATTAGAACACATGAAGAACTTGGTGCGTGAAGATGAATATGCCCAGGATCACTTTGATAAATGACAGTAGGGTGGTCCAAGTATTTGCAGACGAATATTTGCGTGGAGCAGCCTACTCTAGCATTGCTGCACCTGTCATGATGTAAGTCCAGTAAGCAATGTGACATCTACCCTCAACAACTAAACGAATGTTTTTGAAACTTGAAACTTTTTCCTTAAGTCTTCAGTCATTCTGTCTCGAGGGACACCAGGATATCAAGAGTGAAGCCTGCTACAGAGATGAGAGGGTGATCAGTAATCTCTAGGATAAGTTTAGTGAAATCTTGACTTCTTAGCTGTGATGAGTGGACAAGCGGAGTCCTTAGTCTTTCTGTTCTGTGTGATACGGCTTCTTGAGCATTTTCTATGGTACAAGTAAGTGTAGTTGGGATCCTAGCTCTTGTTTTACATACATTAGTCATAAACTAACATACTATATGCTACAGAAAATAGATTACCTGAAGACAAAAACACCCATTATGCAATTAAAAATCAACAGGAAAATGATGTCTATATAAGACAAGACATGTTAATGAAACAAAATGAAAAATTGGAAGTTTTAGTGTATATTTAGAAAATTATGACTTTAGGAATGGCAAAATGTAGCCCGTGTGCGGCATGGTTGAACAAGGGCTAAGAGCTGGCTGTCGTTGGACATGCCGATAGGGTGTGCTGAAGAGGCAGAAGCAGGAGGATCAAGAAGGAAAACTGATGATTAAATAAGGTAACTACAGGTTCATAAATATGAGTAGCAAGCACAGCACCTGTTTTCAGATCTAGGTTTGTGAAAAACACACAAAGAAAGCAGGGCTACTAAAAGGTGTGTGGTGGCACACCTTTTAATCCCCAGAATTTGGGGGAGCGGGGACAGAGGCAGGCAGATCTATGAGTTCAGGACCAGCTTGGTCTACATAGTGAGCTCCAGGCCAGTCAGGGCCACACAGGGAGTGCCTGTCTCAAAACACCAAAACAGTAAACAGAATTCATAAAAACACTTTGAAATTTTTTCTATTCGATATATTCTTTATTTACATTTCAAATGATTTCCCCTTTCCTGGCTCCCCATTCCCCAAAAGTCCCATAAGCCCTTTTCCCTCCCTGTATTCCCGCAATCCACCCCTTCCCACTTCCCTGTTCTGGTATTCTCCTACACTGATGCACTGAGCCTTTCCAGAACTAGGGGCCACCCTTCTTTCTTGTTGGACATCATTTGATATGTGGATTGTGTCTTGGGTATTCCAAGATTCTAGGCTAATATCCACTTATCAGAGAGTGCATACCATGAGTGTTCTTTTGAGAATGGGTTACCTCACTTAGTATGATGTTCTCCAGCTCCATCCATTTGTCTAAGAATTTCATAAATTCATTGTTTCTAATGGCTGAATAGTACTCCATTGTGTATATATACCACATTTTTTATATCCATTCCACATTTTGAATCCATTAGAAACAATGAATTCATGATAATTTTTAAAACATGGAAGAGTGGGAAAGGAAACCAACAGATCAAAAATTTTTAAGGAGATCAAGAATACTAAAAAATAATAGTAATGTCAAAGCCATGTTCTCTCATTTAAAGATCTGGAAAAAATTTTTAGAATGGATACACATTATAAAAAAAGATAGCCGGGCGTGGTGGAGCACGCCTGTAATCCCAGCACTTGGGAGGCAGAGTCAGGTGGCTTTCTGAGTTCGAGGCCAGCCTGGTCTACAGAGTGAGTTCCAGGACAGCCAGAACTATACAGAGAAACCCTGTCTCGAAAAACCAAAAAAAAAAAAAAAAAAAAAAAAAAAAAAAAGTCCACCAATCCTTTAGCTGGGCCGTGGTGGCGCACGCCTGTAATCCCAGCACTTGGGAGGCAGAGGCAGGAGGATTTCTGAGTTCGAGGCCAGCCTGGTCTACAAAGTGAGTTCCAGGATAGCCAGGGCTACACAGAGAAACCCTGTCTCCAAAAAACCAAAAACAACAACAACAACAACAACAAAAAAAAAAAAAAACAAAAAAAAACCCAAAAAAACAAAAAAAGATTAAGTATTTGAAAAATGTAGACTCTTTCACTTGCTTGGTTAGAATTACACCAAGATATTTTATATTATTTGTGGCTATTGTGAAGGGTGTTGTTTCCCTAATTTTTTTCACAGATCATTTATCATGTATATAAAGGAGAGCTACTGATTTCTTTGAATTAATTTTATATCCAGCCACTTTGCTGAAATTTATTAGCTGTAGGAGTTCTCTGGTAGAATTTTGGGGGTCGCTTATTTATACTATTATATCGTCCACAAATAGTGTACCTTGACTTCTTCTTTTCCAAAAATATCATCCTGAGTGATGTAACCCAGATCCAAAAGGACCATGCAAGCAAGGTATGTGCTCACTGATAAGTGGATATCAGCCAAAAAGAACAGAATACCCATGACACATCCCACAGATCCTAAGAAATTAAACAAGAAGGAAGGCCCAAGTGAGGATGCTTAAATCCTACTTAGAAGGGGGAACAAAATAATCATGGGAGACAAAGGGAGAGAAGAACCTGGGAAGAAGCTACCAGGTTGGGGAGAGGACAGGATTCGGTATTGAGATAGACAGGGGAGAGGCCCAGAGGGCCAGGAGGTTGAATGCAGCTGCCATGGATGGGGTGCAGGGAAACTCTAGAACGTCCCAGAGACCTGGGATGGGAGGCCCCCAAGGACTCAATGTGGGTAGCCTTAGCCAAAATGCCCAACAGTGGGGACATGGAACCTGAAGAGACCACCTCCAGTAGTCAGATAGGACCCCCATTGGAGGGATGGGGAACCAACCCACTAAACAAAACTTGTCTATCTAAATGAAATTCAGGGACAAAAATCGAGCAGAGACTGAACAAATGGCAAACTAGTGACTGGCCCAGCTTGGGATTCATCCCATGGGCAGGCACAAAACCCTGACACTATTACTGATGCTATGTTGAACTTACAGACATGAGTTTGGCATGGCTGTCCTCTGACTGAGACAAAGGCAGACACTTACAGACAAGCAGTGGACTGAGACTGAGGAGCCATGTAGAAGAGTTAGGGGAAGGATTGAAGGAACTGAAGGGGTGGCAACCCCATAGGAAGACCAACAGTGTCAACAAACCTGGACTCCTGGGAGCTCTGGAGACTGAGCCACCAAGCAAAGAGCAGGTCCAAGGCTCCCAGCACAGATGCAGCAGAGGACTGCCTTGTCTGGCCTCAGTGGAAGAGCATGTGCCTAATCCTGTAAGGACTTGGGGCCCCAGGATGGGGGCATACCCAGAAGGGGCAACCTCTCAGAGGCAAAGGGCAGGGGCCATAAGGGGAAGAACTCTGCAAGGGAGGACTGGGAAGGGACCAACATTTGGAAAATAATTAAGTTAAATAATTAATTAATAAAAATATTTTCAACAAATCCTAAAATTAGGAGCAAGGCAAGGATGTTATTCTCTCCAGTTACATTCAATACGGTGTTTGAAGTTGCAGCTTTGTCAGTTAGCATCGTTAAGTAGGAGCTTCTCAACTGTTCCTTCTCCTCCTAGATAGAACTAACAGCTGGAGAGTGTTAGACTGGGCATTTACTTCAGGAATTTCAGAATCTGGTTACATAATGTCTATGTTCAGACTTTTCAAGGACAGGATGCTCTGTGGATTGTTTCCTGTTTCCTTTCTCCTACAGGCTGTTCAAGGGGATTTTCACTGAGGATCTGGTTGAGTCCCAGGAGATAAAATTCAGTGAGTACCAGTCAGATGGCCAGCTCCCCATTAGACTTTTTTCTTGCTTGCTGAAGAGTTTTAAGATTTGTTCTGCCTGAACTTTGAACAATTCATCACTAAGCATTCAGTTCTTCCTGCTCTCCTATTGGATCCCTTCAGAGTTTCTACTTTAAAGTTGAGTTTTGCTCTCTCTCTCTCTCTCTCTCTCTCTCTCTCTCTCTCTCTCTCTCTCTCTCTGTGTGTGTGTGTGTGTGTGTGTGTGTGTGTGTGTGTGTGTATCTGTGTACTCACATGCATAGGAGTATGAGAATTCATACAGAGGTCAAAGGACAGCTGTTACCTTATTTGAGGTTGGCTCTCTGTATATTTACCATCATGTACACTCAACTAGCTGACATTCTCCTTCCTCTGCTATCTTGCTGTCGGAATGCTGGGATTACTTATGCATGTCCTACGGCATCTGGCTTTTATGTGGGCTCTGGGTGTCCAAACTCAGATCATTGGGCCTGTGCAGCAGCACTTGAACCACAACCATGTCCTTGATCCTGCTCTGCAGTTTTGTGCTAGATAAGGGGCGAGTCTTTTTTTCCTTTCTCAGGGTCTTAATTTGGGGTGTCAGTTTGGTGAAGCTGCCTTTCTTACCCTCCTGTGTTCCCTTATGTTTTCTGTCTTTCCAGAAGCTACTGGCAGATATACAGAATCTCCCACTGTTCTCCTAGGTCATCAGGCTGTCTACTAGCATACCTTTAGGATATTTCTGGTGATGCTGTAGCCTTCAATGAACACATCCCCAGAGGTAGCTATCTCTTCTCCAGTCAGAATTTTAAAGGTAGTAGTTTTCCCAGCTCCATTTAACCCGAGCAGTCCAAAGCACTCCTCCTTTTGAATGGTGACAGAGATATTTCTCACAGCCAGAGTGGGTGGAATTTTAAAATAGATCTTGAAAACAAAGAAAACACAAAATACGTGGAAAACGTGTATTTGGATGGTTCAAACACAAAGTTGCAAACCTTTCCAGACAGCAATGCTTCAAACAGGCTTACAAAGAACTCTGCCTCCCATACTTTGGGATCTGCTAGCTATAGATCCACAGGTCCGCCATAAGCTCTCAGTAGAGAATGAAGCCATGTGCTGTACACTGAGGGACTACATTCACCTTTATAAGCTCTTTAATGAGCACAGTAGAATTCAGTGAGTGCCAAGAATGGCTCAGGATAGTCTCTCTTTCATTTTGTACATCTTCCTCTTCTGAGTCTCCGGATAGCTCCTCAGACATTCTAGCCTGAATTGGGAAAGCAAAAATGGGTGTTACATACTGAGTATCTTCCAAGGCTGGATGAATTCATGAAGCCTGACCAAGAGGATTCAAAAAGAAGTCAAGAGACTTCATGCACATAACAACGGCTCTTTTCCAGAGCTTAAAAACTAGACTTTAGGTCATGAACAAATAAAGATTGTGATGCCAACACAGACATCACAAAAATTATGGTCACAGCAAATATTATTGATTATGGGAAAAATATTTGGTAATAATAAAGTATAGATGGTTCTTAGTGTTCTTTTGCTCTGTGTGTCTTTCTCTTCCCACCACCCCCCAACACCTGTGGTTGATCAAGATGCAAATTATTGGCTGTTCCTTTGCTCTGCCATAATTTCAGAACTCTAATCTTCTGAAACCATGCACCGAATTAAATATTTTCTTTTAATTTAGTCTTATCCCAGAGATAGGAGAAATTGTGGAGAATTCAGTGTATGAAACAGCTGAGGCAAAATACATAAATTGAAGTGCATCAGGAGATTTATAGCAGGGACCCGAGAGGATTAGAAGGGCACTTGACAGAGGACAGGGCCAAAGAGAGTTCCAAGAGCCAGCCCATATATGTGCTTCATTTCAAGTGATACAGGCTTTTTTATTTTGAGGCACACTGGACTTACTGGCTGTACTCTAAGCAGCTTCTCTAAGGGTAATGCCTTGTATAACTATGGTCAAATGTAAGAAGTTACCCTCAGTTTTATTTTCTTTGCTCTGCAGCCTCCTTGGTGCCATTTTTATCACCAACTACTAAAGCTTAACATAATCCAGACAGAGAAATAAGTCACAACCTACCACTTAATGGATTTCCACAAAGTATGACAATGCTTTTCATTCTCTGTTCTCTCTATTATCCATTAGTTTCACTTAGTTTTGGATGTTGCATATGCTTTTTTGTGTCTAGTTTCTTTTGGGTCATATCATATATGAGTAAGTTACAGGATGTCCCTTCTCATCACTACATTCGATCTTAAGATAGACATTTCTGTCCCCTATATGGCTCACAGTAATGAAGCTTTTGTCCTGTTCTCCTATGAATGCAGCATGAGCATTCTCTCACATATTTTGTACATATTTTACAAGTGCATATATTATACACAGATTCAGAGAACAAGTATATGCATTTCTATCATGTATATGTGGGTCCCTGAGTGCATATATAAACCTACCTTCCGATGTAGTGGCATCCCTCAGTGACTTTATATACATTTGCCTTATGATGGAAACATAGTATGCCTCCATATGTGTTTACTGGATCTGTGTACCTTGTATGTGGTCAGTGTCTAAATCTTAACTATTTTTAAATCTAGCTATGTCTGCCATTTCCTTACTGGTTTTTATTTCAGAAATATCCACTGGGACCTGCCTATTTACTCATGCCATGATTAATATCTTTTGCTATCATGAGGGATTTTTTTCCTTTGGTTTATAGTTGTTACTGTTGCTATAAACTTTTGTTAAATTTTACTGTGGGGCCTCTAGTAGAGTTATAAACCTATAACTTATCTATAAGGAGCAAAGGCAGAGTCAAAGTTCATTATTTTCACATACTTATCCAACAGGAGTATCATTTATTGAGAACTGCCCTTCCCCACTGTGCCATGTGCCAACTTTGCTGCAGGTCATAGTACTACATAGTTGTGCCCCCATCTCTAGACATGCTATTACAATTGTTCTCAAACTGTAGCACGTACTGGGCCTACACAGGTGGTTCATGAATACATAGTACGTGTGCTGGAGAGATGGGGAAGCTATTAAGAGTACTTGTTGCTGTCACAGATGGCCCAGGTTCAGTTCCTAGCTCACATGTCAGACATCTCACAAATGCCTAGAACTCTAGTAACAGGTGATCCAACCCATTCTTTTGTCCTCCACAGGTATCTGCACACATGTGGTGATGCACATACAAACACTCAGGCACAAAAATACACATAGAATAAAATAAGTAAATCTATGGCAAAAAAAACCCCACACAGAATTCTGGTTTCTATCAATAAAGCTTCTGATTTACTGGGTTGTATTTCTAGGTAACCTCTAGCTGATGATGATGGCCACACATAATAAGTCTGGCTCCTTCCTGGTACACTATTCTTTCTAGATGTGTTGTTATGACTAGCTTCATCCTTAGAGGTTTTATGTATTATCATTGTGTGTGGGTAAGTGCATGCAGGGGGAGGTGGCATGTGGCACTGGATGCATGTGGGTCATGGAACAAGTTTGTGAAGTTCCTTCTTTCACAGGTACATAGGTTCCATAGGATCACCAGACATATGAGGCAAGTGCTGAGCCATTTTGTTAACCCCTTAGAGCAACAATTTTCAACCTTAATGCTGCAACCCTCCTGTTGTAGTGACACCCAGCCATACAATTATTTTTGTTGCTACTTCATTACTGTAGTTTTGCTATTTTTATGAATCATAGTATAAGTTTATGATATGCAGGATGTATTTTCATTGTTACAAATTGACCCTAAGGAGTCATGACCCTCAAGTTGAGAACCAGTGTCATAGAGTTTGTTTTAATGATATGCAGATCTGAATAATACCCTCCTTTTTTTCTGTCTCAGGATGTCCCTAGTCATTTCTGGTTCTTTACTTTTCCCACACTTGCAAAATTTAGAGTATTCTGATTCAGCAACTCCCCAGGACTTAAACCCCCATGCATGTAGCTGGGATACTGACTGAGATTACATCATCCATTTCAATCAACCTAGAGAGAAATAGTCATCATACCATCAAGTTTCCTAGCATGAACATGGGATGTTGCTACCTTTATGTAACTCTCCTTTAGTCTTCCAAATTGCTTGAAACTTTGTGTCAAAGTTTTCCATATTATTTTTTGCCTTTCTTCTTATTTTAGCTTTCTTTTACATATGTTTAAATGGTATTCTTTTTCTATTTTACTTTTTATGGATAGTATCTCAATACATAACTGATTCATTTATACTGATTTCCCTTTAGTAATAGTAATGCTAATACTTGTCTATAGATTTCATTAAATCACATACAATCCTGTGATCTGTAATGAATTTTAAATCTCTTTTTTCCAAACTATGCTTATGGTTTCTTTTCCCTATCTTATCACATTAGCTGTGATCGGCAGAAAATAGTTGCATTAAAATAAGTGAAAGCAGGACCAGCTCTCTGAGCAGACTAGCAGCGAGGGGCCACCTGGCCGCCTCGGGGCACAGCTCGGAACTCTAGCAGCTGCAGTCAGGGGCCTGGACTCAGAGCGAGCATAGTCCAGCACAGACAACGCAGCCAGAAGGGATCAGCAGAGCCGGGTACCAGCAGCTCAGCCAAGATCACGCAGTGCCTTCAGCTGGGGCAGCCATCTGGCCCCAGACCCCCGCGCGCAAACAGCGGGCACACTGGATGCAGTGAGCGGCTGGAATCAGGTGCGTGGCCAGAATTATACCTTAGCTTAGCTCTGCAGGAGATCCGGGCACAGAAAGCTCAGTTACAGGTGCAGACTACCGGCCGGGACCAGCTCTCTGAGCTGACTAGCAGCAAGGGGCCACCTTGCCGCCTCGGGGCACAGCTAAGAACTCTAGCAGCTGGAGTCAGGGGCCTGGACTCAGAGCGAGCATAGTCCAGCACAGACAAGCTGCCAGAAGGGATCTGTCTCCTGGGGACAGGCGTGCTGTGCTTTCAGCAGGGCGCCATCTACAATAAGACCAACTAACGCCAGAGATAAAGAGATGGCAAAAGGCAAACGTAGGAACGTTATTAACAGAAATCAAGGCAATATGGCACCATCTGAACCCAATTCGCCAACCACAGCAAGTCCAGGATACCCCAGCACACCAGAAAAACAAGAGTTAGATATAAAAGCACAGGTCATGAAGCTCCTAGAAGAACACAAAAAAGACATAAACAAATCTCTTAAAGAAATGCAGGGGAACATCAATAGGGTAGAAGCTCTTACAATCCAAACACAAAAAACACTTAAAGAACTCCATGAGAATATGGGCCATCAGACAGAAACCAATAAAGAGGAAATGAGAAAATCAGTTAAAGAAATGCAGGAGAACTTGAAACAACAGGCAGAAGTCATGAAATAGGGAGCACAAAAATATATTAAAGAATTACATGAAAACACAAACAAACAAATGATGGAACTGAGCAAAACCATACAAGATCTGAACACAGAGGTAGAAACAACTAAGAAATCACAAAAGGAGGCAACCTTGGAGATAGAAAACCTTGGGAAGAAATCAGGGGTCGTAGATGCAAACATAAACAACAGAATACAAGAGATAGAAATAAGAATCTCTGATGCTGAAGATAACATAGTAACCATAGTAACCATCCACAGTCAAAGAAAACACAAAATCCAAAAGGCTTGTAACCCAAAACATCCAGGAAATCCAGGACACAATGAGAAGACCAAACCTAAGGATTATAGGGATAGATGAGAGTGAAGATCTACAACTTAAAGGGCCAGCAAATATCTTTAACAAAATTATGGAAGAAAACTTTCCTAACTTAAAGAGAGAGATGCCCATGAATATACAAGAAGCCTACAGAACTCCAAACAGACTGGACCAAAACAGAAACACCTCCTGTCACATAATAATCAAAACCCCAAATGTATTAAACAAAGAAAGAATATTAAAGGCAGTAAGAGAAAAGGGCCAAGTAACATATAAAGGAAGACCTATCAGAATCACACCAGACTTCTCTCCAGAAACCATGAAAGCTAGAAGACCCTGGGCAGAACTCATGCAGACCCTAAGAGAAAACAAATGTCAGCCAAGACTACTACCCAGCAAAACTCTCAATCAACATAGATGGAGAAATCAAAATATTCCATGACAGGACCAAATTTACACAATATCTTTCCACTAACCCAGCTCTACAAAGGATAATAGGAGGAAAACTCCAACACAAGGAAGGGAATGGCACCCAAGAAAAAGCAAGACAGTAAACTTCTTCCATCAAACTCAAAGGAAGATAACTACTCAAAAACAAAAATAACATCAAAAATGTCAGGAAGTAATAATCTCTATTCCTTAATATCTCTTAACATCAATGGACTCAACTCCCCAATAAAAAGACATAGACTAACAGACTGGATACGGAAACAGGACCCTACATTTTGCTGCTTACAGGAAACACACCTCAGAGTCAAAGACAAACACTACCTTAGAGTAAAAGGATGGAAGACAATTTTGCAAGCAAATGGTCACAGGAAGCAAGCTGGAGTAGCCATTTTAATATCAGATAAAATTGACTTTCAACCCAAAGTCATCAAAAGAGACACAGAAGGTCACTTCCTGCTAGTCAAAGGAAGAATCCACCAAGAAGAACTCACAATTCTAAACATCTACGCTCCAAATGTAAGGGCACCCTCATTTGTAAAAGAAACCTTACTAAAGCTCAAAGCACATATTGCACCTAACACAATGATTGTGGGGGACCTCAATACCCCACTATCCACAGTGGACCGACCAGGAAAACAGAAACTAAACAGAGACATGGAGAAACTCATCAAAACTTTGGAGCAATTGGATTTAACAGATATATATAGAACATTTCACCCTAAAGCAAAAGACTATACCTTTTTCTCAGCCCCTCATGGTACCTTCTCCAAAATCGACCATATAATTGGACGCAAGACAGATCTCAACAAACATAAAAAGATCGAACTAATCCCATGCCTCTTATCAGATCACCATGGAGTAAGAGTGTTCTTCAATAGCAACAAAAACAACAGAAAATCCCCATACGCTTGGAGGCTGAACAATATTCTACTCAATGATACCTTAGTCCAGGAAGAAATAAAGAAAGAAATCAAAGAATTCTTAGAACTTCATGAAAATGAAGGCACAACATACCCAAATCTATGGGACACAATGAAAGCAGTGCTTAGAGGAAAACTCATAGCCCTGAGTGTCTCCAAAAAGAAACAGGAGAGAGCATATACTAGCAACTTAATGGCGCACTTGAAAGTTCTGGAACAAAAAGAAGCAATTTCACCCAGGAGGAGTAGAAGACAGGAAATCATTAAACTCAGGGCTGAAATCAATCAAGTTGAAACAAAGAGAACCATACAAAGAATCAACAAAACCAGGAGCTGGTTCTTTGAGAAGATCAACAAGATAGATAAACCTCTAGCCAGACTTACTAAAGGGCACAGAGACAGTATTCAAATTAACAAAATTAGAAATGAAAAGGGAGATATAACAACAGAAACTGAGGAAATTCAAAAAATCATCAGATCCTACTACAAAAACCTATACTCAACACAACTGGAGAATCTGGAGGAAATGGACAATTTCCTCAACAGTTACCAAATACCAAAATTAAACCAGGATCAAATAGATTGTCTAAACAGACCCATAACCCCCAAAGAAATAGAAGGGGTCATAGACAGTCTTCCAACCAAAAAGAGCACAGGACCAGACGGTTTTAGTGCAGAATTCTATCAGACCTTCAAAGAAGTCCTGATACCAATACTCTTCAAATTATTCCACAAAATAGAAACAGAAGGAACACTACCCAACTCATTCTATGAAGCCACAATTACCCTGATATCAAAACCACACAAAGATCCAACTAAGAAAGAGAACTACAGGCCAATTTCTCTTATGAATATTGATGCAAAAATACTAAACAAAATACTTGCCAACTGAATCCAAGAACACATCAAAACAATCATTCACCATGATCAAGTTGGCTTCATCCCAGGGATGCAGGGATGGTTCAATATACGGAAATCCATCAACGTAATCCACTACATAAACAAACTCAAAGAAAAAAACCACATGGTCATCTCATTGGATGCTGAAAAAGCATTTGACAAAGTTCAGCATCCTTTCATGCTAAAGGTCCTAGAAAGAACAGGAATTCAAGGCCCATATCTAAACATAGTAAAAGCAATATACAGCAGACCAGTAGCCAACATCAAGGTAAACGGAGAAAAACTTGAAGCAATCCCTCTAAAATCAGGGACTAGACAAGGCTGTCCCCTCTCGCCATATCTCTTCAATATAGTACTTGAGGTACTAGCTAGAGCAATTCGACAACAGAGGGAAGTCAAAGGGATACTATTTGCAGATGATATGATAGTTTACTTAAGTGACCCAAAAACCTCTACCAGAGAACTCCTGCAACTGATAAACAACTTCAGCAAAGTGGCTGTCTATAAAATCAACTCAAGTAAATCAGTAGCCTTCCTATATGTGAAGGATAAGCAGGCCGAGAAAGAAATTAGGGAAATGACACCCTTCACAATAGCCACAAACCATATAAAGTATCTTGGAGTGACGCTAACCAAACATGTGAAAGATTTATACGACAAAAACTTCAGGTCTCTGAAGAGGGAAATTGAAGAAGACATCAGAAAATGGGAAAATCTTCCATGCTCGTGGGTTGGCAGGACTAATATAGTCAAAATGGCAATCTTGCCCAAAGCAATATACAGATTCAATGCAATCCCCATCAAAATCCCAACTCAGTTCTTCATAGAGCTAGAAAGAGCAATTCTCAAATTCATCTGGAATAACAAAAAACCCAGGATCATCAACAGCAAAAGAACATCTGGGGGAATCAATATCCTGGACCTCAAGCAATATTACAGAGCAGTGGTATTAAAAACTGCATGGTATTGGTTCAGTGACAGGGAAGTGGATCAATGGAATAGGATTGAAGACCCAGAATTGAACCCACACATCTATGGCCAATTGATCTTCGACAAAGGAGCTGAAAACATCCAGTGGAAAAAAGATAGCCTTTTCAACAGATGGTGCTGGCTCAACTGGAGGTCAACATGCAGAAGAATGAGAATTGATCCACTCTTATCTCCTTGCACTAAACTCAACTCCAAGTGGATCAAGGATCTCCACATAAAACCAGACACACTAAAACTAATAGAAAAGAAACTGGGGAAGACCCTTGAAGACATCCGCTCAGGGGAAAAAATTCCTGAACAGAACACCAATTGCTTATACTCTAAGAACAAGAATAGACAAATGGGACCTCATAAAACTACAAAGTTTCTGTAAGGCAAAAGACACTGTCAAAAGGATAAATTGGAAACCAACAAATTGGGAAAAAATCTTCACCAACCCCACATCCAACAGAGGGCTAATCTCCAATGTATACAAAGAACTCAAGAGGTTAGACCCCAGAAAACCAAATAACCCTATCCAAAAATGGGGTACAGAGCTAAACAGAGACTTTTCACCTGAAGAAATTCGGATGGCTGAGAAACACCTTAAAAAATGTTCAACATCACTAGTCATTAGGGAAATGCAAATTAAAACAACCCTGAGATTTCACCTCACACCAGTCAGAATGGCTAAGATTAAAAACTCAGAAGACATCAGGTGTTGGCGAGGATGTGGAGAAAGAGGAACACTCCTCCACTGCTGGTGGGAATGCAAGCTGGTACAACCACTCTGGAAATCAGTATGGCGGTTCCTCAGAAAACTGGGCGTGATACTTCCAGAGGACCCAGCCATACCACTCCTGGGAATATACCCAGAAGATTCACCAGCATGCAATAAGGATACATGCTCCACTATGTTCATAGAAGCCTTATATATAATAGCCAGAAGCTGGAAAGAACCCAGATGTCCCTCAACAGAGGAATGGATACAAAAAATGTGGTATATGTACACAATGGAGTACTATTCAGCCATTAGAAACAATGAATTCATGAAATTCTTAGAGAAATGGATGGAGCTGGAGAATGTCATACTAAGTGAGGTGACCCAGTCTCAAAGGAATACCCATGGTATACAGTCACTGATAAGTGGATATTAGCCTAGAAGCTTGGAACACCAAAGACACAAATCACATATCAAGTGATGTCTCACAAGAAGAAAGAAGTGGACACTGGTGCTAGAATGGACCAAAACATCATTGTGGGAGAGTACAAGAACAGTAAAGTGGGAGGGGGTAGATGCGGGAGCATGGGGAGGGAAAAGGACATGTGGGACATTTGGGGGTGGGGAACCAGAAAAAGGGAAATGAATTGTAAATATAGAATATATACAATAAAAAAAAAAGAAAAAAAATTTAAAAAAAAAAAAGAAAGCAGGCATTTGCATTCTTTTGATATAAGAGGGAAACTTTCAAGAGTCTATCAAGATATTTGTGGTGCATTTTTTATATTCGTAATCTCTCACACACACTCTTTCTATCTTCCCCCTCCCTCTCTCTCTTCCTCTCTGTCTGTTTTTGTTGTTGTTGTTGTTGTTTGAGACAGGGTTTCTCTCTACAGTCCTGGCTGTCTTCAGTTTAAGGCTGGCCTTGAACTTTTGAAGATCAGGCTGCCTCTGCCTCTACTGGGATCAAAGGGATCAAAGTTATGTGCTGTCACTGCCTGGTGTAACTGCTCTTTTATCATATTATAAAACTTCTTTTTTCTTTCTATTTCTAATTTGTATTGTGCATTTACAAAATGATTTTTCTGTTAATGTCGGTTTAAAGTTCTGAGCTCACCATCATAAATCCTTTCATTCCAACCATGGGATAACAGACAGTTTTCATACGATGACAAAATACCCAAGAAAAGAGTCAGGAGGGAAAACGAGTTGGGCCCAAACCTTCTGTAATCTGTCTTCCCCATGGAAGACTTGAGGCTGGACTGGAGCATCATAATGGAATATCATGCTAAATGGAAGTAGCTTAACTCATATGTGCCAGAGACTGGGGGCACACAAAGAGAAGTTGTAAGTAAAACAGATCCATTTCCTATGCCTTGATCCACCTTCCACAGTTCCTGCTACTTCTCTGTAGGCCTCAGAGTACATTTCTTTTTTTTTTCTTTTATTAATTGGATATATTCTTTATTTCTAATTCAAACTACTACATATTGCTTCTTGCCATACTCACTGTCAGGCTCAAAATAAATATTAATATCTTTGCTATGTAAAAAAATGATTTTTCAGAACTTGTCAATAATTTTTTCTTATTTTCTAATTTTGCCAATGTGCCGATTTGATTTTAGATGATTACAGTCTTTATGTTTCTGGAATATACCTGACAAAGTAATGAATTTGAGCTGCTAACACTTTTGTCAAGGTATAAAAGTACCTTTTAGTCACTTGACATAATTGTCACTTCTGAGGCTTACTGCCTCAGTCTGCTTACTTAGGCCTAGCTCTGGAAGCTTCTAGCCTCTGTACAATCCAATCTATGCCTAGAATGTGTTCAGCTCTGAGATTTACTGCCAAATAAATTTGCCCTTTCTAGCTCTTTCTGAACTCTGGCTGGCTAGTTATTTCAGTTGTTCTGGCTCAAAACTCTTCTCCACACTAACTGATTTAAAGTAGCTTCTTTCAGTTTCTGACTGAATTGTTCTGCTTGGCCTTGTACTAACTTTGACAATATATTCTAATCTTCTGGCTCAATATTCTCTGGCTTGTTCTGTCTATACCTGTATCTAGCTTGTTTTCTCTCTGCAACCTATCTTTGTACAACTATCCTGGTAAAATTACCCTCTCTCCTTTTCTTTCTCTGAACTGTTCTTCCTTAAGTAGCTTCCCCTCCCCCTCCTAATGAGAGTTGGGCATATCCTATTCTGTCAAATCTTTCTCTGAATCATCACTTTGTCTGCCACTCATTCTCAAACATAGCTGCGTTCTTCTACAAACTAACTTTACCTTCATTGTTTAGGATTAAAGCTGTGTACTAAAGGTGTGTCTGTGTTCTAGCATGGGGGATTAAGGTATGGGTATCCCTTATGAGGAATAAGCTAAGGGCTGAGCTATACCACAACTAGGAACAGGTTTTTCCAGTAAACAACACAATCTTGGGGTTCATAGTGTAATCAAATATCCTGTAACATCAAGGATTTTTCATCTATATCATGGCTTATTTTCAATCTTCCTTTTTTAAAAATTCATTTTATGCATTAGTCTCCAAGTACATTGTTATGGCCTCATAAGATAATGGATCAGAAACACAGAAGGTAGGAAGGGAGATTAGTGAAATGGGGTAAAACATGTAAAAGAGTGAAAAATTTCTAATATGGTACTTTAAAGGAACTAACAAGCTAGTGGCACCCAGTCAGGCTAATTAAGTCAACTAAAACAGTACAAATGAATGTATGTGGGAGGGACAACAAAATCTAACAAACATCAAATACACAAAAATAAAATGTCAGTGTGTGTATTATTCTTCTTCTGATTATGAATTCTTCTCCTGATCATTCCCTAACAGATCAGGATAGTCCAGTATACTTCTGGCACTTCTGAGGGGTTCCCTGACTGGACTTGCCATCATTGACAGCTACCTGCATTTGAGTCTTATCCTGTAGAATCCTTGTGTAGCTGTTTAATAGTCACTGCTTCATTTTGCATGAGCCCCATTCCACCTCCATGCCTTGAATTAACTCACTCAAGTATATACCATTGCCAGAATTTTGTTTGGCTCCTAGTAGATAGTTTCAGCCTTTTACATTTCCGTTGATTAAAAATCTTATCCCCATGACTGGTACTTGTCTAATCTCTGATTTCGTTCCCATCCTGGGTCCTTTTCTATGGAATGCCTTCTCTTTTGACTTCTCTTTTCAACTCTCCTCCGAGACCTGAGATCTTCATGTTCCTCCTAGACATCTAAGGAATCTGAGTCCAGCATCTGCTGTTACTAAGCAGCAGTAGATACTTGAAGGATATCTTTGAAATGCATTATAACCCCAGAATTGAATATAAGGGTTTATTTCTACAGAGCAATATTTCTGGTGCTGGCCAGCTATTTGCTGATTTGGTCTGATTCTCTAGTCCTGAGGCTATGCCCTGCCATTAGGGTAATTCTTACTCCATTCTGTAGATGAGTCTTTTAACTGAATAGGAAACTCTCCTTAGCTCTGGACACCAGTCTTCTTCTAGTGGCAAAGTCTGTGTTTTGGTGTCTGCTTGCCTGACCTGTAGAATAGCTTGGAAACTCCCACCCTCTATGCCTCGATCTCAGTAGACATTTCTGTGAGTAGCAGCAGAATCACCAGGTTATATGTTATATACACAAATTTTCAAAATGTACCCTAAATTTACTATATCAGAAACACAGTGCAGACCAGCAATTTATAGTTTAACAAACCCTATGCATCAGTCTGGTACATGCTGCAAGATGAACATACCTGTTATACAGCCTTACTTTAGAATGTGTGTTCTGTGGATTGGTGACCCTGTAATCACCTGGGAGCTTTTACAATAGCCAGAGTCAAATTGGGACAAATGGACAGACTGGGGAGGGAGTGTACCCCCTGATATAGGAGTTATTCAAAGGAAAAATTTCAATACTAATCAGTGTATGAAAATTACTAAATTCACAAAATTCACATTTTATCTAGAACTCTGATTTTTGTAGATGTCAGTCAGCATGTATTGATTTCCTTGTTCCACTGTTATGATGTGAGTATGAAATGTCCTCCATAGTTTTGGTCTCCAGGGGGGTAGCACTATTTGGGAACCCAGAGGTAGGACTGAATGGGCAGAAGTAGGAGTATCTTGTCCCTGGCCCACTTTGTTGTCACACTCTGTGCTTCCTTACATCATGGGCTGAAAATCTCCTGTTGCCAGGATACTCTGCCCAAGCACATGACTTAAGTTGTTCCATCAGGGGTTTTAGTCGTAGTGATGATAAAGCCCATATATTCAGTAGTAGAGTTAAACGTGTACTTATGTACTTTTCAGTTTAAGAGTTATCTCTAACCCATAACTGGTTCGTGTGCAGAGTGAGAGATTTTGAAACCATTCCTAAATGTGATGTCAACAAGAAACTCCTCCCCTAAGGTCTCAGGGAGTATAGGGGTTTGAATAGGAATGTTCCCCATCCTTTCATGTCTTTCAACGCTTAGTCATCATAGAGTGGCCCTACTTGAGAAAGATTAAAAGGTGTAGGCTTGCTGGGGTAAGTGTAGACCTATTAGAGAAAATTTGTCACTAGGGTTGAGCTTTGAGGTTTGAAAAGCCCAAGCCAGTTGCAGTGTCTCTGTCTTCCTGCAACCTACAGATCCAAATAACTCTCAGCTGTTTCACCAGTGCCATGTCTGCCTGCATGACACCATGCTCCTCACTGTGATGACAATGAACTAAACCTCCTTACTGTAAGCCAACCAAAATTAAATGCTTTCCTTTATAAGAGCTGCTGTGGTAATGGTGTCTTTATATAATAACAGAACACTAAGACAGGAGGTTATGTGGAAGAGGAGATAGGAAGCTTGTCAGAGGTGGAGGGGATGGATGACACCAAGAAAACAAGGTATCCTGGACACAACAGGCTGGACACACATATAAACTCATGGAGGCTGATCTCAGGCCCAGGGCCCACACCGTTCTAAGTCAGATAGCATGCCAGCACTGAGAGGGGAAATGGATATTATCTCTTATCCCTAACCAAGACCATCTCCAACTGATATCCACTTGAAAAGGAAAAATTAGTTTTCTTCAGTGGCATCTCACTAGGTATATAAACCGTACTTAAGGGTGGGCCCCATGCCCTGCAATAGATGTCCTACACAAAGTGAACACAATGATATTTTTTGTACATTTTTTTTATCTCATATTGCTTTGTTTTGGCATATTTCGACTTACTGGCCTTTTGTTTGCATAATATAGTTACTGATTTTGTGATTATGTGTGTGTGTGTGTTGTGTTATGTATCTGTATTTGTGTTTTTTTCTATTCTGGTTTGTTTGGCTGTTTGTTTTTCTAAAGAGAAAGAAAAAGAAAGGACATGGAGTACGGTGGGTGGGGAGGATGAGAGGAGTTGGGAGAGAAAATGATCAGAATATATTGTATGAAATTATTTTAATAAAAATAAAAATAAAAATAAAAAATTAAAACTGGGTTGTCTCTAAGGCCTGTATTCTGCTACCTACCTTATAAAATATCCTGTAGATACCAAACAAAACATATCGATTTATGAAGACCTTTAGATTCCATGAAGTAGTCTCCAGAAGGATAATGAGGAGTAAGTATATCAGCCCTGTGGCAGCCATGGCAGTCACATGCTTTCCAATTGCTTTTTGATCCATACTGTATATACGAATGTCACTAACTGATGAGAAGAACAACAGAAAGATGTTACCAGAATGGGATGTCAGCCAGGCATGTGAGGAGGGTCCCTATCTTCACTCCCCTCTGCAGATACATCAACAGAAATGTTTTTGATACACACACACACACACACACACACACACACACACACACATTTGTGTGCTCTGTGGACACAAATAAAAATCCATATTGATAGATTATGAGAAATGCATTTCTGTGGAATGTATCTCAATCCCCTTTCTAAGAGGTGGCATATCAGAACACAGAAGCAACACCATCAGGGCAAAGAGACTGTGCAGAGCAGATGCCCAGTATCCTTTTAGTAAATTTGAAGCTTTTGAGTAAATTTGAACTCTTTCTCAATTACTGGGGACTCTAGCATGAAAAGTGAAGGTAGAGCCACACAAAGAGTCAAATAAAAAGAAAGTAAGCAGGGCCAAAAGGAACCCAGAGAACCATCTTATTGAAAGAGAAACCCATCACCAATAGCAGTACACTACCAGCCAACATGGTTTACCAGCTTAGCTGTTTTCCATCTGCCCCGCAGCAGAGTGGGGGAAGTGCTTACCTGGATTGATTTCCAAAAAGGCTATCTTTCTGGTATTTCACTACTCCATCTCCTCCCATGTGACTTAAGCATCACTTTCAGTTCCTACCCCAGGAGGAATCTATTACAGTATGAAAAAAATTCCTTGGTCCAGTCAGATCAGTGGTGTTTTATGCTAATTATAGTCTATATCAAGTGATCTCGCTAGATACAGGAACAAGCCAGTGATAAGCTTAAATTCAGAACACAAACATTAACCAAGAGACCCAAAGAGCAGAAAAGGAAGGCCTACCAGCTGAGAGAAATTACTGGCTGGCCCCACCAGAATTATAGGCTACTATAAAAAGTGGAAGCATGTCACTCCCAGAGAGCATTAATTGGTTCTTTAAAAGGTGGTGGCCTCAGAAAGTGTGTGAAGGGTTCACGAATATTTACACAAGAGTGACAAGAAATCCAAACTGAGACTTCTAATAATGGGCATAAAGATGAATATTGGTAAGAGAATGACCAAGAGAGATTTGGCAGTTAAGAGCATGTTCTGCTCTTACAGAAGACCTAGGTTCAGTTCCCAGCACTCATGTGGAAGCTCATAATCTTCTATAACTAAACAGATTTTAACAGCAGTCTTGACCAAACTAAAGAAAGAATCAGTGACTCAAAGATAGAATATTTGAAGCCTCCTAGTCAAAGGAAGAAATTTGAAAGGTAAGAAAAAGAGGGATGACTGACTGGAGAAGTCTCATCATCAAGAGATTAAACTTACATGCATTACATTTTTAAAAAGGTAAAAGGGGAGAAAGGAGACTCAGAAGCATACCTAAAGACCCATACCTAGGTCATGGGTGAAGATTCCCATGACCTAGGAAAACAGCCAACAACCTAATCTCTGGAAGCATGGGAGTCACTAATCAAATGCAAACCAGGAGCTTACCAAAATACCTGATGATAAAACTACCAAACTTGAAGACAGAAAAAAGTATGAGCAGCAAGAAATATATTTCCAGGCTAGAGAGTTGGCTCAGTGGTAAAGAGTACTGGCTGCTCTTCCTGTAAACTGGAGTTTACTTTTCTGGATCCACATTGGGTGATTCACAAACACTGTGACTCTGGCTCCATGGGGTCTGAGGCCTTCTTCTGGCCACCATGAGCACCTGCACTCATGTGTACATACACATACACAGACTTAAAAATAAAATAAAATATTAAAAAATACATCACATATGAGATCTTAACAGAAAACCCAGCAGACTTCTCACCAGACACCCTGCAAGCCAAGAGCACATGGGGTGAGATGGTACATTTAAAGTACTAAGAGAACAAACAAATAAACCTGCCCACAGATAATAGCACCAGGAAGACTCCTTTAGAAATAGGGAGACAGGAAAAAACACATTCTAAGACACGTAATGTTGAATTCATGACCATCTGACCAGTGCTGTAATGCTTGAGAGAAAGGTCTTTAAGTGGACACCAAAGAGCTTCAATGTGTCACAATAGGCACATAAACATCTGATAATAGAAAAGCTGCAAGTAAAACTAAGCAGCCAAGCAAAAATTTAAAAAGCTACAATGCCCTAATTGTGAGAAGATAGAAACACTTATTTTTAAATAGGAGGGTTAAAAAAAAACAAGTAAAAGACAGAACGCAATAGTAACAGAGCTTTGGAAAGTTGCATGGAAGAACGCTGAGTGAGCCATCCAGGCTACAAAATGTGCCAGGTGGGGAGCAGGGAGCAGGGGGCAGCGGAACACAGTTAAAACAGAAAATTTTCTCTCTCTTTTTTGCCTTCACTGTGATCAACACTAATAATCACTAGTAATATGCAGCTCGAAACCACAACAGACTCACCTTATTCCTCAAGATCAAAAAGGTGAAAATAACAAAGGGCTAATGAGGACGTGGAGGGAAAGGAAGGGTCACTTTTGGTTGGATGTAAATTAACAAAGAAAGTGAAAACATGCATGGAAGGTCCTCAAAAAATTAGGTGCGAAATGGCCACAACCAAGGAGCAGCAGTCCTGTGTTCATATCCAAAGGAAAAGGAATCAAAGAGACATCTGTGTTTCTGTCTACTGCAATACTCCTCACAGCAACCAGGAAATAGAAAATATATTGTCTGTCACTGGAGGAACAGGAAAAGCATAGTGCCTATGACATACAAACATGGATACTACTAATCCATATAAAAGGATAGAGCCCTGTCATTTGTGATGACCTGAATGGAACTGGGGGACATTAAATAATGTAAATCAGGCACAGAAAGACAAATATTGTGTGTGGAATCTAAAATAAGGTGGGCTCCATGGAGTTGAGGCTAGAATAGTGGTTCCTAAAGGCAATTGATTTTGTGTTTGTACTTTTTTTTTATTGAAAAGGGAAGTAAAAACACTTTATGATAAAATTAAAGATTTACATGGAAAATATTTCAGATAAACATGTTAAAATTGGCAATTTTCACAGAAAATTAAAGACTAAAGTGGTAGACCTGTAAAACACTGCTAAATTAATTGAAATATGGGATAGAAACATTTTATGATAGAATTGAAGGTTTACATGGAAAATATTTCTGATAAAGTTATAGAAAAATGTAGAAAAACATGTTAGAATTGAAGATTATCATGGAATATTTTATATAGATATAATAATGGTAGGCATAAAAGTATTTCTAAGTTGATTGAAAGTGAAATATAAACATTTTCTGATAAACTTGAAGATTTACATGGAAAATATTTCTTTTTTTGAAATTTTTTTCTTTTTTATTGAAAAGGGAAGTAAAAATAATTTATGATAAAATTAAACATTTACATGGAAAGTATTTCAGATAAAATAGAAGAGATACATAGAAAAATACATTAAAATTGATAATTTTCATGGAAAACTAAAGAGTAAAGTAGTACACATAAAAACATTGCTAAATTAGTTGAAATATGCAATAGAAACATCTTATAGAATTGAAGATTTATGTGGAAAACATTTTTGATAAAATTGCAGAAAAATATAGAAAAACATGTTAGAATTGAAGATTATCATGGAAAATTTTATATAGATATAATAATGGTAGGCATAAAAGTATTTCTAAATTGATTGAAAGTGGAATTATAAACATTTTCTGATAAACTTGAAGCTTTACATGGAAAAAATTCTGATAAAATTGAAGAAATATATAGAAAAACATGTTAAAATTAAAGATAATTATGGAAATTATATAGATAAAATGATAGGCATAAAGAATTTTAAGTTGATTGAAGGTGGAATTATAAACATTTTCAGATAAAATTGAAGATTTACATGGAAAATATTCCTGGTAAAATTCAAGAACTATAGAGCCAAACATATTAAAATTGACCATTTCATGGAAAATTTACATATAAAATGGTAGATATAAAAAGTCTTTCTAAATTAATTGAAGGTAGAATTAGAGATATTTGTGATAAAAAAGATTTACATTGAAAACATTTCTGATAAAATAAAGGAAATATATAGAAAGACATATTAAAATTGAAAATTATTATGAAAAATAATGCAGATAAAATGGTAGACATAAAACATTACTAAATTAATTAAAGGGGAATTATAAACATTTTCTGATAAAATTGAAGATTTACATGAGAAACATTTTGTTAGTCTATGTCTTTTTATTGGAGAGTTGAATCTGTTGTTATTAAGAGATATTAAGGAATAGTGATTGTTGTTTCCTGTTATTTTTATGTTTGTGTGGGTATCTTCTTTTGGGTTTGCTGTAAGAAGATTTTCTTGCTTTTTCTAGGGTGTAGTTTCCCTCCTTGTGTTGGCGTTTTCCATCAATTATCCTTTGTAGGGCTGGATTTGTGGACAGATATTGTGTAAATTTGGTTTTATCATGGAAGATCTTGGTTTCTCCATCTATGATGATTGAGAGTTTTTCTGGGTATAGTAGCCTGGGCTGGAATTTGTGTTCTCTTAGGGTCTGTATGAGGTCTGCCCAGGATCTTCTAGCTTTCATGGTCTCTGGTGAGAAGTGTAATTCTGATAGGTCTGCCTTTATAAGTTACTTGCCCTTTTTCCCTTACTGCTTTTAATATTCTCTCTTTGTTTAGTGAATTTGGTGTTTTGATTATTATGTGACGGGAGATATTTCTGCTCTGGTCCAATCTGTTTGGAGTTCTGAAGGCTTCTTGTATGTTCATGGGTATCTCTTTCTCTAGGTTAGGGAGGTTTTCCTCTACAATTTTTTGAAGATATTTACTGGGCCTTTAAGATGTAGATCCTTGCTCTCATCTATACCTATAATCCTTGGGTTTGGTCTTCTCATTGTGTCCTGGATTTCCTGGATGCTTTGGGTTACCAGCTTTATGCATTTTGCATTTTCTTTGACTGTTGAGTTAATGTTTTCTATGGTATCTTGAACACCTGAAGTTCTTTATTCTATCTCTTGTATTCTGTTGTTGATGCTTGCATCTATGACTCCTGGATTCTTTTCAAGGTTTTTTATCTCCAGAGATGTCTCCTTTTGTGAATTCTTTATTGTTTCTACTTCCACTTTTAGATCCTGGATGGTTTTGTTTAGTTCCTTTACTTGATTGTTTGTGTTTTCCTATAATTCTTTAAGGGATTTTTGTGTTTCTTCTTTAAGGGCTTCTGCCTGTTGACCCATGATCTCCTGTATTTCTTTAAGGGATTTTTGTGTTTCCTCTTTAAGGGCTTTTACCTGTTGACTGATGTTCTCCTGTATTTCTTTAAGGGAGTTGTTTAAGTCTTTCTTGAAGCTCTCTATCAACATCATGAGATATGATTTTAAATCCAGCTCTTGCTTTTCCAGTGTGTTGGGGTATCCAGGATTTGCTGTGGTGGGAGATCTGGGTTCTAATGTTGCCAAGTGGTCTTGGTTTCTGTTGGTAGGGTTCTTGTGCTTGCCTTTCTGGTGCTAGTTGGTATTGTCTCTGTCTGGAGTTTATTCCTCCTGTGGGCCTGTAAGCCTGTGTCCTTACTCTTCTGAACTCAAAAGTGAAAGCACTGCTGGGAGATCTCTCTCTTCTGGCAGGCTATGCACAGAAGGCTGTGGAGTTTCCCAGCTCCCTGGTGCAAATGACGGTGGGAAGATTTTTGTCCCAGTTGTTCCACTGATCTTAGGCCCTGTGTGCTCCTGGATGGTCCCCTCCAGAGAGAAGGGGGAGATCTCACCTCTGAGCTCTGAAGTGAAAGCACTGCTGGGAGATCACTGGCAATTAATGTTTTTAAAATAATTTGTCCTTTCCACTTTTGTAGAGAGATTTATTGTCAACACCCTCTTGTTATTTTTTGATGTCTATAGAGTTATATTAACTATTACTTTTTAAAATTACAAATGATGGCAACCTTTACTTTTTCTATTTTAACTGTAGAGTATAAAGTTGTATAAATTATTTTGTTTTCTTTAAAGAGATAGCCCCTTTTTTCAGTTGCTTTCATTTTATGTATTTATTCCATGACACTTTTTGTTTTAATATTTTTTCTAGTTTTTAGGTATAGAAACCATGTTATTCAATATATACACATGCGTATATAAAAGTTTGCTGGATATGCATGTGACTTGTTAATATAATGAATTACTTATGAGACAGAACTCCTAACACGTTTTGTTTGCATCCTATGAGTTTTGATGTTTGATTTTATGTTCATGTACTTTAAAATATTTTATAGTACCCTCTGGTCTGTTTTCAGCCAGTATGCTATTTTGTATTAAATTATGATGTGTCATTTCCTACCATTTGAAGATGGTCCAAGTTATTTGTCATTAATTAAGCTAGTAACTTAGTTAATAATCATTTGATCATTTTCCAGAGACCTGTTATAAACTAAGCTAAAATCTAGGTTAATAACATATCTGAAGACAATCCAAATAGTTACACACACACACACACACACACACACACACACAGAGAGAGAGAGAGAGAGAGAGAGAGAGAGAGAGAGAGAGAGAGGAATGCACACATACTCCCAGTAGCTTTCACATGCATTAAAGAGAACTGTTCTGTGCTCTGCATTGCTAAGCACTCTATGCATAAACATGTAAGCCACACATTCTGCTACTATTGAATTACTCTGTAGAAAAAGATCAACTTGTGCATCTGGTAGCTAGACATGCTTGAATCCTATGTGTCTCTACTGATCTCCAGACTTCTTGTTCTATTAATTCTTTTCAAAGAGGAAGAAGCTTGAGACATCACTGTGAACTTCTTTTTCCATTCCTGCTCTTAGATTTGACTTTAAATTCCTCAGCTGTTCTGAATTGACAAATGATCTGACTTCTTTGCTGCACACACAATCTATTCTGTAAGAACGTGTCTATTATGTGTTTTATTTGTTGGGCAAGGCATTGGAAATGAGTCTTTTTAATTTTTTTATATATTCTTTGTTTACATTCCAAAGGCTTTCCTCTTTCCCAGTTCTGCCCTCACCATATTTCCCATAAGTCCTCTCCCACCCCGCCCACACATCCCCTAATGACTCCCCCACCATTTCTCTGTTCTGGTACTCTCCTACAAAACTGGATCCAGTCTTTTCAGGACCAGAGTCCTCTCCTTCCTTCTTCTTCGGAATCTTTTGACTTGCTAATTGTGCCTTGAGTATTCAGAGCTTCTGTGCTCATTAATATCCACTTATCAGTGATTGCATTTCATGTGTATTCTTTTGTGATTGGGTTAACTCACATAGCATGATATTTTCCAGATCCAAACATTTGCCTACAAATTGCATGAATTCATTATTTTTAATTGCTGAGTAGTATTCCATTGCATAAATATACCACATTGTCTGTATCCTATCCTCTGTTGAGGGACATCTGGGCTCCTTCCAAAGGCTGCTATGAAGATAGTGAAGCATGTGTCTTTATTGTATGCAGGGAAATCCTCTGGGTATATGCCCAGGAGTAGTATGACAGGGTCCTCTGGAAGTGTCATGCCCAATTTTCTGAAGGACCACCAGACTAATTTCCAGAATGGTTGTACCAGCTTGCAATCCCACCACCAGTGGAGGAGTGTTCCTCTCTCTCCACATCCTCTCCAACACCTGCTGTCTCCTGAGTTTTTAATCTTAGCCATTCTGACTGGTGTGAGGTGGAATCTCAGGGTTGTTTTGATTTGCATTTCCCTGATGAATAATGATCTCTTAAGGTGCTTCTCAGCCATCCGAATTTCTTCAGGTGAAAATTCTTTGTTTAGCTCTGTACCCCACTTTTAAAGAAGGTTATTTGGTTCTTTGTGGTCTAACTTCTTGAGTTCTTTGTATATATTGGATATTAGCCCTCTGTCGGATGTGGGGTTGGTAAAGACCTTTTCCCAATTTGTTGGTTGCCATTTTGTCCTTCTGACAGTGTCCTTTGCCTTACAGAATCTTTGTAATTTTATGAGAAACCATTTGTCAATTCTTTTTTTAATTTTTATTTTCTATATTCTATGCTTACATTCCAAAGGCTTTCCCCTTTCCCAGTTCCCCCCACCATATGTCCCATAATTCCTCTCCCCCCCCAACTATTCCCCAATCATTCCCCCTCCCCCCACAGTTTCTCTACAAAATTGGATCCAATCTTTACAGGCCCAGCGTCCTCTCCTTTCTTCTTCTTGGGAATCATTTGACTTGCTAATTGTGCCTTGAAGAGTTAGGGCTTCTGGGCTCATTAATATCCACTTATCAGTGATTGCATTTCATGTGTATTCTTTTGTGATTGGGTTAACTCACTCAGGATGATATTTTCCAGGTCTAACCATTTACCTACAAATTGCATGAATTCATTATTTTTAATTGCTGAGTAGTATTCCATTGTATAAATATACCACATTTTCTGTATCCATTCCTCCTTTGAGGGATATTTGGGCTCCTTCCAATTTCTGGCTATTATAAACAAGGCTGCTATAAACATAGTGGAGCATGTGTCTTTATTGTATGCAGGGGAATCCTCTGGGTATATGCCCAGGAGTGGTATGCCAGGGTCCTCTGGAAGTGACATGCCCAATTTTCTGAGGAACCGCCACACTGATTTCCAGAGCGGTTTTACCATTTTGCAATCCCACCAACAGTGGAGGAGTGTTCCTCTTTCTCCACATCCTCGCCAGCACTTGTTGTCTCTTGAGTTTTTAATCTTAGCCATTCTGACTGGTGTGAGGTGGAATCTCAGGGTTGTTTTGATTTGCATTTCCCTGATGACTAATGATGTTGAACATCTCTTAAGGTGTTTCTCAGCCATCTGAATTTCTCCTGGTGAAAATTCTTTGTTTAGCTCTGTACCCCATTTTTTGATAGGGTTATTTGGTTCTTTGTGGTCTAACTTCTTGAGTTCTTTGTATATATTGGATATTAGCCCTCTGTCAAATGTGGGGTTGGTGAAATTCTTTTCCCAATTTGTTGCTTGCCATTTTGTCCTTCTCACAGTGTCCTTTGCCTTACAGAAACTTTGTAATTTTATGAGGTCCCATTTGTAAATTCTTGATCTTAGAGCATAAGCTATTGGTGTTCTGTTCAGGAACTTTCCCCCTGTGCCCATGTCCTCCAGGGTCTTCCCAAGTTTCCTTTCTATTAGGTTCAGTGTGTCTGGTTTTATGTGGAGGTCCTTGATCCACTTGGAGTTGATCTTAGTACAAGGAGATAAGAGTGGGTCAATTCGCATTCTTCTGCATGTTGACCTCCAGTTGAACCAGCACCATTTGTTGAAAAGGCTATCTTTTTTCCACTGGATGGTTGTAGCTCCTTTATCAAAGATCAAGTGACCATAACTCTATGGGTTCATTTCTGAGTCTTCAATTCTATTCCATTGATCTACTTGCCTGTTGCTGTACCAATACCATGCAGTTTTTAACACAATTGCTCTGTAGTACAGCTTGAGGTCAGGGATATTGATTCGCCCAGAAGTCCTTTTATTGTTGAGAATAGTTTTAGATATCCTGGGTTTTTTGTTGCTCCAGATGAATTTGAGAATTGCTCTTTCTAGATCTATGAAGAATTGATTTGGGATTTTGATGGGGATTGCATTGAATCTGTAGATTGCTTTTGGCAAGATGGCCATTTTTACTATATTGATCCTGCCAATCCAAGAGCAAGAAATATTTTTCCATCTTTTGAGGTCTTCTTCGATTTCTTTCTTCAAGGACTTGAAGTTCCTGTCATACAGATCTTCGACTTGTTTGGTTAGAGTCACGCCAAGGTACTTTATGTTGTTTGTGGCTATTGTGAAGGGTGTTATTTCCCTAACTTCTTTCTCAGCCTGCTTGTCCTTTGAGTACAAGAAGGCTAGTGATTTGCTTGAGTTAATTTTATAACCAGCCACTTTGCTGAAGTTGTTTATCAGCTGTAGAAGTTCTCTGGTGGAGTTTTTTGGATCGCTTAAGTAGACTATCATATCATCTGCAAATAATGATACTTTGACTTCTTCCTTTCCAATTTGTATCCCTTTGACTTCCTTATGTTGTCTAATTGCTCTTGCTAGAACTTCAAGTACTATATTGAAAAGATATGGAGAGAGAGGGCAGTCTTGTCTAGTCCCTGATTTTAGTGGGATTGCTTCAAGTTTCTCTCCATTTATTTTGATGTTGGCTACTGGTTTGCTGTAGATTGCTTTTACTATGTTTACGTATGGGCCTTGAATTCCTGTTCTTTCCAAGACTTTTAGCATGAAAGGATGCTGAATTTTGTCGAATGCTTTTTCAGCATCTAGTGAGATGACCATGTGGTTTTTTTCTTTTAGTTTGTTTATGTAGTGGATTACTTTGATGGATTTTCATATATTGAACCATCCCTGCATCCCTGGGATGAAGCCTACTTGATCATGGTGAATGATCATTTTGATGTGCTCTTGGATTCTGTTGGCAAGAATTTTATTTAGTATTTTTGCATCAATATTCATAAGGGAAATTGGCCTGTAGTTCTCTTTCTTTGTACGATCTTTCTGTGGTTTTGGTATCAGCGTAATTGTGGTTTCGTAGAACGAGTTGGGCAGTGTTCCTTTAATTTCTATTTTGTGGAATAGTTTGAAGAGTATTGATGTTAGGTCTTCTTTGAAGGTCTGTAGAATTCTGCACTAAAACCATCTGGTCTCATACTTTTTTGGTTGGAAGACTTTCTATAGCCCCGTCTATTTCTCTAGGGGTTATGGGACTGTGTAGCTGATCTAATTGATCCTGATTTAATTTTGGTATTTGGTATCTGTCTAGGAAATTGTCCATTTCCTCCAGATTCTCCAGTTGTGTTGAGTATAGGCTTTTGTAGTAGGATCTGATGATCTTTTGAATTTCCTCAGTTTCTGTTGTTCTATCCCCCTTTTCATTTCTTATTTTGTTAATTTGGATTCTGTCTCTGTGCCCATTGGTTAGTCTGGCTAAGGGTTGATCTATTTTGTTGGTTTTCTCAAAGAACCAGCTCCTGGTTTTGTTGATTCTTTGTATGGTTCTCTTTGTTTCTACTTGATTGATTTCAGCCCTTAGTTTAATGATTTCCTGTGTTCTAGTCCTCCTGGGTGAATTAGCTTCTTTTTGTTCCAGGGCTTTTAGGTGTGCTGTTAAGCTGCTAGTGTATGCTCTCTCCAGTTCCTTTTTGGAGGCATTCAGGGCTATGAGATTTCCTCTTAGCACTGCTTTCATTGTGTCCCATAGATTTGGGTAGATTTGGGTAGGTTGTACCTTCATTTTCATTAAATTCTAAAAAGTCTTTCTTTATTTCTTCCTTGACCAAGGTGTCATTGAGTAGAGTATTGTCCAGTTTCCATGTGTATGTGGGATTTCTGTTGTTTCTGTTCCTATTGAAGACCACTCTTACTCCATAGTGATCTGATAGGAGGCATGGGATTCGTTTGTTCTTTTATTTGTTGACATTTGTCTTATGACCAATTATATGATTGATTTTGGAGAAGGTACCATGCAGTGCTGAGAAAAAGGTAGATTCTTTTGCTTTAGGATGAAATGTTCTTTATATATCTGTTAAATCCAATTGGTCCAAAGCTTCAATTAGTTTCACTGTGTCCCTGTTTAGTTTTTGCTTTCCTGATCAGTCCATTGAGGAGAGTGGAGTGTTGAAGTCACCCACAATTATTGTGTTAGGTGCAATGTGTGCTTTAAGCTTTAGTAAAGTTTCTTTTATGAATGAGGGTGCCCTTGCATTTGGAGCATAGATGTTTAGTATTGAGAGTTCTTCTTGGTGGATTTTCCCTTTGACCAGCAAGAAGTGACCTTCTGTGTCTCTTTTGATGACTTTAGGTTGAAAGTCAATTTTATCTGATATTAGAATGGCTACTCTGGCTTGTTTCCTGAGACCATTTGCTTGTAAAATTTTCTTCCAGCCTTTTACTCTAAGGTAATGTTTGTCTTTGACTCTGAGATGTGTTTCCTGTATGCAGCAAAATGTAGGGTCCTGTTTCTGTATCCAGTCTGTTAGTCTATATCTTTTTATTAAGGAATTGAGTCCACTGATGTTAAGAGACATTAAGGAATAGTAATTATTACCTCCTGACATTTTTGAAATTATTTTTTATATTTGAGATGTTATCTCTTTTGGTTTTGATGAGAGGCGGTTTCTATCTTGCTTCTAGTTTCTCTCCTAGTGTTGGTGTTTTCCCCCTATTATCCTTTGTAGGACTGGTTTATGGAAAGATATCATGCAAATTTGGTTTTGTCAAGGAATACCTTGGTTTCTCCATCTATGACGATTGAGAGTTTTTCTGGGTATAGTAGTTTTGGCTGAAATTTGTGTTCTCTTAGTCTGCATGATATCTTCCCAGGATCTTCTAGCTTTCATGGTCTCATGTGAGAAGTCTGGTGTAATTCTGATAGGTCTTCCTTTATATGTTACTTGGCCTTTTTCTCTTATTTCCTTTAATATTCTTTCTTTGTTTATTACATTTGGGGTTTTTAATTATTATGTGACGGGAGGTATTTCTGTTCTGGTACAGTCTGTTTGGAGTTCTGTAGGCTTCCCTTTAGGTTGGGGAAGTTTTCTTCCATAATTTGTGGAAGATATTTGCTGGCCCCTTAAATTGTAAATCTTCACTCTTATCTATACCTATAATCCTTAGGTTTGCTCTTCTCATTGTGTCCTGGACTTCCTGGATGTTTTGGGTTACAAGCTTTTTGCATCCAGCATTTTCTTTGACTGTTGAATTAATGGTTCCTATGGTATCTTCGGCATCTGAGATTCTTTCTTCTATCTCTTGTATTCTATTGTTGATATTTGCATCTATGGTCCCTGATTTCTTCCCAAGGGTTTCTATCTCCAAAGTTGTCTCCATTTGTGATTTTTTAGTTGTTTCTACTTCTGTTTTTAGATCCTGGATGGATTTGCTCAGATCTTTCTCTTGCTTGTTTGTGTTTTCATGTAATTCTTTAAGAGATTATTGTGTTTCCTCTTTCATAGCTTCTACTTGTTGACCCACGTTCTTCTGTATTTCTTTAAGTGATCTTTGTGTTTCCTCCTTATTGGCTTCTGTTTTTTGATCCATATTCTCCTGAATTACTTTAAGTGATTTTTGTGTTTTCCTTGTAAGGGCTTCTAACTTTTCATCCATTTTCTCCTGTATTTCTTTAAGAGATTTATCTATGTGTCCCGCTATCAGCATCCTGACCAGTGATCCAAATCTTGTTTTTCTGGTGTGTTGGTTTATCCAGGACTTCCTGTTGTCGGCAAACTGGTTTTGGATGCTGCCATGCTGCCCTCATTTCTGTTAGTAATGTTCCTACATTTGCCTTTTGCCATCTGGTTATCTCTGGTGTTAGTTGGCCTTGTTGTCACTGGCTGGTGTTTGAACCTTCCGTGAGGCTGGGCCCACCTGTTGATTCTCTACTGATGATCAGGCAGCAAGATGGAGACTGCCTCTGAGAGTGCTGAAAGGACCTCAGGGTAGGCAGTTCCCAACCAAGTTGGTGCAAGGCCCAGTGGCTGTGGAGATGTCCTGCCAAGCCGCCCTGGCACTGGCTAGTGCCGAGAGCCTGGCAGGTTTCCACCCAAGTGATGGTAGTGACAGATTAAGTCTGCATACCTGGGCCTTTCTACAGGTGACCTGGTGGTAAGATGGAGACTGACTGCCACTGCAAGGGCTTGGGGGGACTGCATGGCAGGCAGCTCCCAGCCATGTTGGTGCACGGCCAATGGCCATGGAGATGTCCCACTGAGCCACCGCCCTGACACTGGCTAGTGGCGAGAGCCTGGCAGGTTTCCACCCAAGCGATGGTAGTCACAGATTAAGTCTGCATACCTGGGCCTCTCTACCAGTGGCCCGGTGGCAAGATGGAGACCCACCACCACTGCAAGGGCTTGGGGGTGGCCGTGGAGATGTCGGAAATGAGTCTTGCAATGTTACCTGATGTGTCTTTCACCAGCCTTTACACAGACTCCCTCCCTCACTTTCCCTCTGGCTCCATCTTTTGAATGTTCTTGGCACCACTGGAATTTTGCAAACAGCTGCTTCTATTTTCTACTGTCCTCTAATCTCATGTCTATGTAACTTCTGGAATCTAGCTTATAGTTTCCATATCCACTTGCTTTCCATCTTACCATCTCTCCAGCATTGTGAAGATGCTTAGGGTGTATATGGTGGGGGTATATCCTTAGATGTCTGAAGTCGGGGTAAGTGCTTATCCTGCCTCTTCTAAGCTTGCATCCTTTCTTGCACCACTGAAGTAACTCTTTCCAACCTTTAATTAATTACTCATCCACAAATACTTAAGTGTCTATCATGTACCCAGCCCCATAGTAGATAAGAAGTAATGTAACATTAATTTGGCACCTTCCCTTCAAATACCAGTGTGTAGAAGAAACAGGAAATGAAAATCCAATGTAAAATGAAACTGACTCCCCTCTGTGGAGGCCTTTCTCACCAGAGGGAGCACATACAAGTTTGAATCTCAGCTAAGACTGTGTTTTTATGACAGTGCAGGCTACTTTCTCAAGCAGAGGACAGTAACAATAACTTGAGTTGTGCAGATACACAGGTATACCAAACGTCACTCACACTTGCCTAATGCTTCTTTCTGACACTGATGGGTCTTGGAGAACCTCAGATACTTACGCATACTTTTGCAACCTGGAAAGGTACTATATTCCAAAGAACATAATTTCCTTATCTCCTGGATGTTATAGTATTTGTAGATACTCATCCCAAAGTTATAAATGGGTAACAGCAGCAAGGCGTTAAGTATGAAGTTCTTAGTACTGGTTTTAATATCTGTGATTTAAAAGATGACATTAACATGCTTTATATCAAATAAACACTGTGAAAAACACCTCATGTTGACCAAGTTAAACTAAGAGAATTACAAGGCATGGTATTATTTTCAAAGAATTACAATTTCTTGGCACTAGCTGATCTACTGTTGATGTCCCAAAACACAATTTATTTCAATGATTATAGCTTTGGAAAAGTCTTTAGGAAAGGTTGATATGTATATAATCTGTCATCTGAAAACAAAAGAATAGCAATGTTCCTTACTTCTTGCACTTCCTTTCTTATGTGTCTCATGAAGAAGCAAAGTTGCATCAGGCATGATGGTATGTACTTTTAACCCTAGAACTTGGGTGCTAAGGCAGGAAGATCAGGAGCTTGAGAGCAAGCAGCTTGAGCTACATAGTGATTGTTCTAGGCCAGCATGCACCACAACACTAGACTCTGTCTTAAAAAATTACTTAACTGATTAAAGTAAATTTAGACTATGACTCAACGGTGAAGAATGGATAAGAAGTGACTGATCAGTTGAAAGGAAATTTATCTTTGTTTTGTTTTGTTTTTTATGTAATCTTTTTTTCTGTTTTTTTATTGGATATATTCTATATTTACATTACATTTCCCTTTTTTGGTTCCCCACCCCCCAAAGGTCCCACATGCCCTTTTCCCTCCCCCTGCTCCCTCATCCACCCCTTCCCACTTCCCTGTTCTGGTATTCCCCTACACTGATGCTTTGATCCTTTCCAGCACCAGTGTCCACTCCTTACTTCTTGTCAGACATCATTTGGTATGTGATTTATGTCTTTGGTGTTCCAAGATTCTAGGCTAATATCCACTTATCAGTGACTGCATACCATGGGTATTCTTTTGAGACTGGGTTACCTCACTTAGGATGATGTTCTCCAGCTCCATCCATTTCTCTAAGAATTTCATGAATTCATTGTTTCTAATGGCTGAATAGTATTCCATTGTGTATATATACCACATTTTTTGTATCCATTCCTCCGTTGAGGGACATCTGGGTTCTTTCCAGCTTCTGGCTATTATAAATAAGGCTGCTATGAACATAGTGGAGCATGTATTCTTATTGCATGCTGGGGAATCTTCTGGGTATATTCCCAGGAGTGGTATGGCTGGGTCATCCGGAAGTATCATGTCCAGTTTTCTGAGGAAACGCCAGACTGATTTCCTGAGTGGTTGTACCAGCTTGTAGACCCACCAGTAGTGGAGGAGTGTTCCTCTTTCTCCACATCCTCGCCAATACCTGATGTCTTCTGAGTTTTTGATCTTAGCCATTCTGACTGGTATGAGGTGAAATCTCAGGGTTGTTTTGATTTGCATTTCTCATGACTAATGATCTTGAACATTTTTTAAGGTGTTTCTGCTCTGTAGTATTGCTTGAGTTCTGGGATATTGATTCCCCCAGAAGTTTGTTTACTGTTGATGATAGTTTTAGCTATCCTGAGTTTTTTGTTATTCCAGATGAATTTGAGAATTTCTCTAACTCTATGAAGAACTGAGTTGGAATTTTGATGGGAATTGCGTTGAATCTGTATATTGCTTTTGGCAAGATTGCCATTTTAACTATATTAATCCTGCCAACCCATGAGCATGGAAGATTTTTCTTCAACTTCCTTCTTAAGAGACCTGAAGTTCTTGTCATACAGATCTTTCACTTGTTTGGTTAGAGTCACACCAAGATACTTTATATTGTTTGTGGCTATTGTGAAGGGTGTCATTTCCCTAATTTCTTTCTCGGCCTGCTTATCCTTTGCGTATAGGAAGGCTACTGATTTGCTTGAGTTGATTTGGAAATTTATTTATCTTTAAAGGAACAAATTTAAAGCTGAGATTTCCCTAAAGTAACAGAGTATAACAGCTAGTGAGTGCATGTAGAAGGACATAGGAAACACATAAAGGGCTAATATTCTGAAGTCACACGTTTGGACTTAAAGAACAAGTTTAGATTGCTGGTTATAAAAATAAAGTTCATTCTGGGAAAATACATATTAATTACACAAAAGAATGTTTTATTATGGCATTTTATTCTGATGCATTATAACTATATATAACTTATACATTTATCTTTACATATTTATACAAACAAAAGTGGCTGCTCATTGGAAGTGTAAGTGGCAGAGGATGAGGGAAGTCCTTTTAAAATGCACTGCTTTTTCAGTGGTTGACCTCATGACAAGCCTATTATAAAGAAGCCCATAATTGCAGTTAGTATATATAGACTTGAAGCCAAAATTAAGTTGGGACATTGACTGCTCACTTTGGGAGATTCCAAAGTTTACAGGATAATGTTAAAGGTTACTCATTTGGCGTCTGTCATGGTGTATGTAAATGTTGTCTTCTAAGGAATAAAGGGACTCCCTGGAAATCATTCCACTTCCTAATCTTCAGGGATGCTGAACATCCTCTCATGTAATTGTCACTTGTATATCTTCCCCCAGGAAATGTCTCTTTGAAGCCTTTCACACATTTTACTGGAGGATATATGTCTTTTTCACTGCTGATGGGTAAGAAGCCATTGTATTTTTTTATAGACTAGATTATGATGGGTCATTATCAAATGTATACTTTGGAGATATTTGCTCTGATATGGTTTGCTGTCCTTTTTACCTTATGCCATTCGGTACACAAAGGATTTCATTTGGTGATGGTCAGTTCACATATTTTTTCATAGCTTGTACTTTTGGTATCACAGTGTCATGCCTAAGAATCCTTGGCCAAATTCACAGATATCTAGTCCTGACTGCTTCCACCGGCTTTACATTTCAGCTCTGACATGTAGACAACCTGGCTCCCTTCTGCCCATTGTGTAATGCAAGGCTCAACTTTACCTTTCAGGATGTAGATACTCATTTTTCTTGATAAAATTTATCAAAGACTCTCTATTCCTAGTTGGGTGATCTTGGAGTCTTGTTGAAAATCAAGAAGCCCCAAAAGTGAGGAGGTTTCTTATCTGGGCTTTTTAATGCATTCATTACATTATCCATACACAATATGGACTTTGATCATCACACCAGTGCCATGCTATTTTAAGTTCTATGTATCCACAGTAAGTTTGGACATCAGAACCTGTGAGAGGTCCACCTTTATTCTCCATGAGTCTGAAGTATGTTTTTCTCAAGTCTGTGAAAATCAATGCAGTCAGAATCTTTCTAAGGCTCCCGCTGGGTGTGTCTGTTAGTTTGTGTAGGATCTTAGCACTGTTGGCTTATGGGATATGTAAAGTGGGCATCTTGTGATTCTCTGTTCTTGATGCTGTTTCTCGGTTTTTAGCGCACAAGTCTTTTGCCTCCTCAGAGTTTTCTGAAATATTTTCTTTAAATCCTATAGTAAGTTAAATTTCTTTGAGCTCATTTTAGGCTGTTTGTGGCAGATGACAAGAAATTAGCTGCTGCATTAGTCTTTTAGTCTGAAATTGCACTGAGCTTTCTCTTGAGATGTAGTAGCTTCCTTGGGGACTCTATGTGGTTTTCTCCATATATGATTCTGTTTTATTAATTATACAAAAAAAATAGGTTTCAGTATTTTTTTTTTGTTTTCTTCGAGACAGGGTTTCTCTGTATAGCCCTGGCTGTCCTGGAACTCACTCTGTAGACCAGGCTGGCCTTGAACTCAGAAATCTGCCTGACTCTGCCTCCCAGAGTGCTGGGATTACAGGCGTGCACCACCACTGCCCGGCCTTCAGTATATTTTATACATGTATATAATGTACTTTGGTCACGCACACACTTCCCTCTTCCCACTCCCACTTATCCTCTTACTTTTCCAATATGTCTCCCAATCAGTTCCATATCTTTAAAAGGGCTATTAATATATCCTGTGTATGATGTAAATTGCACCATATATATGAATACTTTTGGATGCTTTAATTTCCCTGTTTGGTGGTTTGTTGTTGTTTCTGGCCTTAGGCAGTCAGTTGGTTTTTTTTTTTTTTTTAATCTTAGCTGTAATTTCATCTTCCACACATCGAAGAGTCATTTCACCAGCTACAGTCCTTCTGAGCCATATACTGTTTCTTATACTAGCTGATTGTGAGCAAGGTAAATCACAGACTGTCCTCCAAGCAACCCCTAGTCAGAGCAGAACAGATCAATACACAAATTGTGAGGAAAGCCTGATTCATTTCTATTACAGCCAAAGATCAGGGTTCCACACTGGTAGCATGAACTCCAAGATTTCAAAACCTAAGCTGGCAAGGGGTTAGGCAAGACACATAGCCATGCCACTAATCTTTCTTGTTATCTTATATTGCTCCTAGACTGATCCAATAATTGCTTATTTTCATAAATGTTTGACACTTCCTGGAACCCAGCCAGAGTCAGTTCTGATGGCTTCTGTTTCATTTTCTTGACGATTCTATGAGAATGAGATGGCTATTTTTCCAATAAATAAACTTCTGAGCTAAATTTTCCTATACTTTTCATTACCTCCATTTTATGGTGGTTTTCAAAGCATAAAAAGGTAAATACAATTTCTAACAAATCCTTCTATGGAATCATTTAGATATTCCTATGACTCTTCCTTTCATTTTTAATTATTTGAAAATTCTGTACAGTGTATTTTATCATATTCATACCCCCATTTCTCCCAGATCGATCTCTCCTTTCCAACTCATTCAAGTTCGTGCTCACTTGCTTACTTGGTCTCTCTCTCTCTCTCTCTCTCTCTCTCTCTCTCTCTCTCTCTCTGTCTCTCTCTCTCTCTCTCTCTCTCAATTTAGCCCTTTAAGCAGTTTGTACTGCCTATATACTCTAAGTTGTTGGCTTTCACTAGAATACAGTCAATCCACTAGGGGGTCATACCTTTAAAGAAAACTGACTCTTCCTTTCCCTATCAACTTCCAATAGAGTTTTATCTGTCTTGACAAGCTGTTTCAATTGCTGTGAAACTGCCCCATGTGTCCAGAAAACCATTTTCTTGTAATCAGCCATGGCCTCTGGCTCTTACAGTCTTTCTCCCTACTCTTCTGGCATGATCCCTAAGCCTTGGAGAAGGAAGCAAAATACAGACATCTTGCATCTCACTTAAACGGACCATTAGGAAGTCATTCTCTGTACTTTGATTGGTTCTTTTATTTGTATGTGGAACTTCTGAAAATCTCTAAAGACTCACAATAAGAGATGTTACATGTGCATCTAAATGATAACTTTATGGTGACTGAAGAATATTTTGCATTTTTGCTGCTTTTCCAATTACGTAGATGGTTCTTATCTCTAAGGCTACTGCTTAGCACACCCGTAAAGTTCAAATGACGAGCAGCAATGATTTTCCTAATAAAGAAGAATAGAAGCCATCTCAAATCAATGTCTTGAATGGCTTCTTGAACCCCTGACATGTTTTATAGGGCATGTAACTGCCCCGGGGACCAGAAGGAAGTTGACAGGGTTCATAAGGAGTTGGTGAGAGAGGAAGGAGTCAGGCAGAGCATTCAGGGGATCTTGAAGCCCTGAATGACTATTAATCAGATGGCTTCTTTATTTTTACAGGTTTCAAAAAACAAAGACAGACTAATAATTACCCAAGAAGTACAGATTATATCCTTGTGTCTCTGGACTTGCGTTTGATTATTTATTACAAATGTCCAGGTGGTACAAGTTCAATCACAATTAGAAAATACATATAGAACAGATTTTATTTTTATCATCAGCTCTATAACTTCATTTCAAAGGATCTAAAGAATGTCTCTGCCAATAAAACACATTTATTATATGACAACCTGCTTTTAGGCTGCCAGTATTCACAGTTTTAAAGTGCTCCAGATAAACAGAAATGTCTGAACCTGGCTTTTTATGAAAAGCAAATATTGATACCTATCTCTTTTTTACTTATATCCTTTCATTATCTATACTATTAATAGGAAAAGGCTATGTTAATCAATCTATCTTATTTGATGAGTTCTATCCCTCCAGGGGCATATCCTGTAAGACTCCCACCCCTACCTTTATGTTTTCAGAGGGCTCTAAGTGTAATGTAAAAAGAGGCCTTGAATCTGTAACCTATTCTCTGGCCAGTCAGAATTTTTCAGTTATCTCTGTTTACCCTGTACCAGTTATACTCTGGAGTCTGCTTAGGGGCAGATACCCTAAAAAGATTCCTAGAATCATAGCCTTATAAAGAAATTTCCAGCATCTTAGAAATCGTGTGCTCATCACAATCTCCAGGGCATAAGGATCACTTCCAAATAGGCCCAGATAAAGTTGTTTCCCTAAAAGCAGAAGGGAAGTCAGTCTAAGACTTTCCTTAAAAGGCTCAGACATAATTTTCCCAGGAAAGGACATAAAAAGAATCATAATGAAGAAAGTCCCAAGAATGCAGCAGGCAGAGACCAAAACCACAAAGTGAGTGACAAAATGACAGCAACCACCGTGACCGCAGTGTTCGGTTCAATTTTGCTGGAACTGTGTCAGAGAGCTGTGCTGGCTTCATGACTTTCACTGTTTCCAGTGGGTGTGGCTGTGCCACATAACAAGTACTCATGTTTTATTTGGGGACTCTTAGGTATTCTAGGTGGTTTTTTAAATTGATACAAATTATACATTAGAGATAATTTATTACACCAGAAATAGAAATAGGAAATAAAACAGATGCTAATTGATAGCAATGTGATTAATTTGGAGAATGAGACTGAGGAATAACTTCTGCAAATTAGAGAAAAACTTCTTTCATCTGGCTTATTAGTAGCCCTTGAAAAATTACATAAGTGTTAAACTAGTCTCAGATAACCAAAAACTCTAGTGGTAAGATAAAACTTGATGTCGGTGAGTCTATTAGAAGCCTCATCCTCCTGGTTTCTGAAACACACATAGCTGAATAACTTAAAACAATATTTTTTAAACTTTATATATGATTTTATAATGTATTATACATACTAAAAATGGAAATGTCCTCCTGTGTTTTGAAAGAGAAGTACCAAGCTTTCCTTTCGCACCTGGTCTGCAGGTTCCTTCCCTGGCTCTGGTTGTGCCAGCACAAGACAGCACAAAAGTAACAGTTTTCCATCCTTTCTTAGGAGTTCACATAGGAATGAGGCTGTGACTGTTGTTTTGTTTTCCGTATGATGCTGAGAATTGTTCTTTCAAGATCTATAAAAACTTGTGTTGGAATTTTGATGGGAATTGTGTTGAATCTGTAGATTTTTTTTCATTCTTTTTTATTTTTTATTTTCTATATTCTTTGTTTACATTTCAAATGCTTTCCCCCTTCCCGGTTACCCCATCACCATATGTCCCATAAGTCCTCTTCCCTCTGCCAATTCCCCAATCATCCCCTCCCATCTCTCTGTTCTGGTATTCCCCTACAATACTGGATCACGTCTTTTCAGCACCAGGGCCCTCTCCTTCCTTCTACTTGGGAATCATATGATTTACTAATTGTGTCTTGAGTATTCAGAGCTTCTGGGCTAATTAATATCCACTTATCAGTGATTGCATTTCATGTGTATTCTCTTGTGATTGGGTTACCTCACTTAGGATGATATTTTCCAGTTCCAACCATTTGCCTACAAATTTCATGAATTCATTGTTTTTAATTGCTGAGTAGTATTCCATTGTAGAAATATACCACATTTTCTGTATCAATTCCTCCATTGAGGGACATCTGGGTTCTTTCCAGCTTCTGGCTATTATAAATAAGGCTGCTATGAACATAGTGGAGCATGTGTCCTTGATGCATGCAGGGAAATCCTCTGGGTATATGCCCAGGAGTGGTATGACAGGGTCCTCTGGAAGTGTCATGCCCAATTTTCTGAGAAAGCGCCAGACTGATTTCCAGGGTGGTTGTACCAGCTTGCAATCCCACCAGCAGTGGAGGAGTGTTCCTCTCTCTCCACATCCTCACCAACACCTGCTGTCTCCTGAGTTTTTAATCTTAGCCATTCTGACTGGTGTGAGGTGAAATCTCAGGGTTGTTTTGATTTGCATTTCTCTAATGACTAATGATGTTGAACATCCCTTAAGGTGCTTCTCAGCCATCCGAATTTCTTCAGGTGAAAATTCTTGGTTTAGCTCTGTACCCCATTTTTAATAGGGTTATTTGGTTCTCTGGGGTCTAACTTCTTGAGTTCTTTGTATATATTGGATATTAGCCCTCTGTTGGATGTAGGGTTGGTGACGATCTTTTCCCAGTTAGTTGGTTGCTGTTTTCTCCTGATGGTGTCCTTTGCCTTACAGAAACTGTAATTTTATGAGGTCCCATTTGTCAATTCTTGATCTTAGAGCATAAGCTATTAAAGCAATGTTTACAGTGTGCTTTGGTGAAGGAGTGGCAGCAGTCCTCAGTCTCAGGTGTTCCTATCTGTGACCGCCACTGCTCCAATCAGTTCTCCTGGAATGCCATGATCACAGGAGGAAGCCCAAGAAAACAAGGTCTTTTTCCCGTTTTTTAAAAATTGGTTATTTTATTTATTTACATTTCAAATGTTATCCCCCTTCCCAGTTTCCCCTCCACAAACCCCCATCCCTTCCCTCCTCCTCCGCCTCTATGAGGGTGTGCCTCCCACCCTGCCCACTCACTCCTGCCTCAGCTCCCTAGGATTCCTCTACCCTGGGAATCTCCACAGGTCCAAGGGGCTCCCCTTCCAGTGATGTCCAACAAGGCAATCCTCTGCTATATATCCAGGGGGAGCCATGTGTTCTCTACCCCATGTGTACTCTTTGGTGGATTAGTCCCTGGGAACTTTGTGTGTGTGTGTGGGGGGTGTCTGGTTGGTTGATATTGTTGTTCTTCCTATGGGGTTGCAAACCCCTTAAGCTCCTTTATTCCTTGCCCTAACTTCTCCATTGGGGTCCCCATGTTCGGTCTGCTGTTTGGCTGTGTGCTTCTACATCTGTATTGGGTAGGTTCTGGCAGAACCTCTCAGGGGACAGCTTTATCAGGCTCCTGTCAGCAAGTGTTTCTTGGCAGAAAACAAGGCCTTAAGAGAATGATTGGTTTAGTGGTATTAGTGGCTCAGTGTGTTCTTCATTGCACTCAATATAATGTTACATTTTAAAGGCACTCAATAAAGTTTGTTAAGTAATGCTTTCCCCTCAAGGTCATCTTTATTTACAGGAAGCTCTTGAAAGGAAGAAATTTTGTAAATCCCTTACCTGGTATGATTTGTACCACAGCATCCACAATTATACTCATAAACCCTAAACAGTGGTTGAAGACGAAGATCTTGATGTAGGCATTGGTGCTATTGTTGTACCAGAAGCTTTGCAGGTAGATGAAGGGGATGACAGACCAGCCAAACAACATGAGGATAAACATTGTGTCCAGGAAGTGGTATTTCTCCAACAATATATCCACTTCAGAGTATAGGAACACTAGCTGAGAGGGGCATGGAAACAAAGCAACAGTGTCTATCAGCCACTTTCTATATTGCCGGCTTTCACAACACTGACATCTTGCAGAAAGTTTAGGTAGAGGTGTCTTGTCTCTTGGCTGATGAGGAGGCAAGGGACTGCTGTAAGTAAGGGCTGAGCTGACAATGGTAACAATTTGCCCCAAGTGACCCATTTTGGCTAACTAGACCCCACCTCCTAAAGATTCCACAGCCTCCAAATAGTTATACCAACAAATGAACGGTGTCTTTGTGTGGTGGTTCAGGTTCTGACCGCACAGTATGCAATATCTATCCTGAAAGCCAGAAAATTTAGTGAAGGAAAGAAAAGGTCTCTTTGGTGGAGCTGATTCTTCACCAACCAAATCATTCTTGTGGATGAGCAACTTCCTGACCATCAGCTATGGCCACTGCACTGGCCTTCCTGTTCTCATCTTGATTTAGAATATTTTCATTCCATTCTCCATGGAATCAATTTATCAAATTGTATTCTTTCTTTTACTCCAAATTCCAAGTGTACCTACTCTCAATCTCTGTATTTTTATAAATCAGTTCACTTTATGGAAGAACTTCCTTTTTTTCTAAGAGATCTACCATTCAACATTATTAAAATAGTTCCACACTTACATTGGTTAAGTTAACTATGTTAGGTTAAATTTTATTATCATTATCAGGTTTTAAAAATAAATCAATGTTAAGCTTGCTTCAAAAAACAATCTAGAGAGCCGGGCGTTGGTGGCGCATGCCTGTAATCCCAGCACTTGGGAGGCAGAGGCAGGTAGATTTCTGAGTTCGAGGCCAGCCTGGTCTACAGAGTGAGTTCCAGGACAGCCAGGGCTACACAGAGAAACCCTGTCTCGAAAAACCAAAAAAAAAAAAATCTAGAATGATTTCCACCAGTCTCTTGTAGATGTTGGTTTATAATTGATAGTACTTCCCCACTGAACATTTGATGGATTTTGTAAATAAAGCAATTCATCTTGGAGTTTTCCCTTTTAAAAAAAATTGCAATTACAGATCCCAGTAGAGAATTAGAAGGGATGCCAACAGATCAAATGGCCAAAACCTGGGAGAAAGATGTAAAACTAGAAAACTCCAATACTTTAAGGAATGAAGGTTTTGTTTGTTTGCTTGTTTGTTTAAATCCTCAAATCTCAGGCTGGAGAGATGGCTCAGTGGTTGAGAGCACTGACTGCTCTTTAGAAGGTCCTGAGTTCAAATCCCAGCAACCACATGATGGCTCACAACCATCTGTAAGGAGATCTGACTCCCTCTGTGGAGTGTCAGAAGACAGCTACAGCATACTTACATATAATAAATAAATTATTTTTTTGAAAAAATCCTCAAATCTCAGAATTAGTAAGACTATTTACATTTTCTACCTTAGCATTTGGGGTTTTGCTAGATTTTTTTTAACATTTTGATTTCTATGAATATGGTAAGATATTTAAATAACTTTCCTACTACTTCCTATTTTCAATCCTTAGAAATGTTTTTATGCAATAGAGTTGATGAAGAATTGGAAGGAAAACAGAGAATCTGAGGGGCAGTTTTCCAATGTACTTGCTGGGGAAGGAAGAAAAGGGCAGCCCTTGCCATGACTGAGGATCACAGAGGCTGTAACACAGTCTCTGTAAGCAAAATTTCGGATTGAATGAGGGAGACTGCCCTATGTGTTATCATCTACCAGAGGAATTGCTTAAGACTCTGAAAGACAAAAAGTCATGAAGATTCTTTGGTAATTCCATTTCATTGTGTGACTCAATAGAGAATTAGAAGGAATGCCAAAAGATCCGAATGGCCAACACATCAGAGAAAGATGTAAAATTAGAAACATATACTCACTCAAAGTGATCCAGATGTAATTTTTCCATAACAAACTTGTATAAACACTTGCACTTGACATAGCTATTTTGATTATAAATATGGCTAAGTAGAAAAGGGGGGGTGCAAGCGACTACCGTAATGAATGAACTTTGTTAGGTATTTCAGAAATAGCTAGCTGAGAGGAGTTAGAATGAACCCAACACAAACCACTGCTAAAGGGGTGACAGGTGTGCTGACCACACCTTGTTGACCTTTGCCCACTGTGTTCACTTTCAAGATAACAAGCTCTACCCCTGAGCAGTCACAGCTATGACGTGTAAATTTACACAGATAATAACAGAGAGAGCATCTGCTGACAGATGAAGGGTTTCAAAAATAATTTACATTTCAAAAAACAACTAGAAATTTCGTACCCAAAGAACAGACATGTAAACCTGAGCTACTAAGAAGACACAACATAAAACAAGATCATAAAACAGAGGAGCTGCCATGGCAACAGATCCACGCATCAGGTCCAAGTGAAAACTGATTGGCTGTCCACTGGTAATCTCTTATGAAAAGTAAGTGTGAGAAATTAAAATGCTTAACCACAGCAGAACAACACACTGAAGGGACTTGACTGGTGTACTAGGGTTCTCAGGCCTTGCAACTGTAAGATAAATGGAACAGCAATAGTTCACATGGTCATATTCATCTTTAGGACAGATGGGTAAATAAGGTTTAACACATACTGAGTGGGAAACAAAATAAAATGGGAGGAACATAGAACAGTATGATAATATTAACCCAACCCTATAGATACTTAATGACTCTAGTTGTAAGGCTAAGTTTGTCAGCCTGAAAAAACAAATTAATGCCAAGATTATACTATTTATGAATGACATTCTAAATATGACAACCGAAGTCTCATCAGTCACACCTGTGCAGTTCCCAGCCCACAGGCTTGGCCCTGGTCTAGTCTGATCAGCCCAGCTGAACCATAGCCTGTCCATACACATCTAACCTCCAGGCCTTGCTCAGGTTACACATCCCATAATGAGTCTTTCAAGTTCTCTGAACCCTCACCTACCTACATCCTCTCCAATATTCATACCTAGCCCAGGTTATACCTCTTGCCTGGCTGCTCAGTCAGATTAGTTCTGTCACTCTCAATCACAAGGCTTGGTTATGCTCACAAGTTCCCCACACCAGTCTCATCTGGTGAGTCACCAGGACCCCAGACTGCTTGTGCCACACTTCATGTCTAGGCCTAGCCCAGCCAGCCAACAATTCTCTGAAGCCTTGCCCACCCTCAGGTCTCCCCTTGGATATTCAGCCTGTATGTCAGACCTGTCTGAGGAAGCTTAGACTCTCACACCAGACATTCTTTCTCATTGAAAAAACACAAAACTATCCTGAGATTTCACCTCACCAGTCAGAATGGCTAAGATTAAAAACTCAGGAAACAACAGGTGTTGGTGAGGATGTGGAGAAAGAGAAACACTCCTCCACTGCTGGTGGGAATGCAAGCTGGTACAACCACTCTGGAAATCAGTATGGTGGTTCCTCAGAAAACTGGACATGATACTTCCAGAGGACCCTGCCATACCACTCCTGGGCATATACCCAGAAGACTCCCCAGCATGCAATAAGGATACATGCTCCACTATGTTCATAGCAGCCTTATTTATAATAGCCAGAAGCTGGAAAGAATCCAGATGTCCCTCAACGGAGGAATGGATACAAAAAATGTGGTATATATACACAATGGAGTACTATTCAGCTATTAGAAACAATGAATTCATGAAATTCTTAGACAAATGGATGGAGCTGGAGAACATCATCCTAAGTGAGGTAACCCAGTCTCAAAAGAATACCCATGGTATACACTCACTGATAAGTGGATATTAGCCTAGAATCTTGGGACACCAAAGACAATCCACATACCAAATTATGTCTGAGAAGAAGGAAGGCATGGACCCTGGATCTGGAAATGCCAATGCATCAGTATAGGAGAATACCAGAATAGGGAAGTGGGAAGGGGAGGATGGGAGAACAGGGGGAGGGAAAAGGGCATATGGGACCTTTGGAGGGTGGGGAACCAGGAAAAGGGAAATGAAATATAATTAAAGAATATATCCAATTAAAAAATACCTAAGAAAACACAACATATGACTACACAAAATGATGAGAACTATCCATGGTTTGAACACTGAATTCAGTAAAGAGATGAGAATATGGAGATAAGCTGAAATAAAATGAATTGAAAACCTCAATAACCCAAATACAAACCTCAGGGGGAAGCCTTACAGGTAGAATGGACAAAGTGCGGGGGTGAGGGGAGCAGAAAATATCATGCCTAGAAGATAAAGAAGCAAATTAGACCATATATACTAAGAATATAAAAAATTAGGTAGACACCCAAAAGGAATATACAGGAATTGGGGGGAGCATGAAAATACAAAATCTTCAATAGATGGAGCAGAATCCCATTTCAACTGCATAGACCAGATCTTTAACAAGTTTATAGAAAAAAACTTCCCCAAATTAAGGAAAGAGATACAAGAAACATATATAACACCAAATAGACAGGATACCAAATACCCAAGGCACATTATAGTTCAATCACTATACAGAGAAATGGAATTTTTTAACTTTGACTATAGAGCTCAGTTATCCTTTAAAGGAAACATAAATGTGGCTGTGGAGAGAGCACCAGGTAAGGAAAAGCAAGAGAAAGTGACAAATGTAAACAGACCAATTTTTTATCCTGGTCTTGCTTATTGAAAACTATGTATTCAAACTCTATTTGGTATCTATTCTATTACCTGTGGTCTTCAATGCAAAAGGATTACACCTATACAAGTACATATACACACCAACACACACAGAGACACATATCAACACACACAAAAAAATAAATGGCCCATAACATAATTTAGAAATTTCTAGATAAAGGATTCAAAAGCTGAGTACGAGTTTTTGTTTTATTTTTTGTTTTGTTTTGCTTTGCTTTGTTTTTCATAACACAGCATTACAATACCCGGGAAAATGGGGAAGTAGTGGGAAGAGGAAAGTTGCTGTAGTGTTTGTTGGTATACCACTAGTCTGTTGTAACACATCCTTCCATACAGAACAAAGCTTTGAGGACAGTACATATTGCTGGCCAAGTATGTCAGAAGTTAGCTGTCTTAGCAGAGAACATTTTGGTTAAAAGAAATATAAGGAAAGGGGGTTGTTTTGTTTTGTTTTTTACTTTGAGAAATACTCCACAATAGATTTTCTGACTTGATTAGTTAAACCATTTTTATCTTTTCTGGAAAGACATAGATTTTAGTAAATGTCAGACAAGTAGAAAATATCCATGATGTATGACAGGCAGGCTTTAAGACAATACATGTAACTCACCAGCAGCAGGACGCAGGCAACGAAGTAGATGATGAGATCCCACAGCAAAGCAGAGAGCCAAAAAATCAAGGTGTAGACACCGCTCACAAATTGGATGTGCTTCGCTTTACTAACTCTCTCAGTCACTGCCATAAGGCAAAAGCCACTGGTGAAAATACTCATCCCAAAAAGCAAGTTAAAGACTATCTGGATTCCTGATGAGCTTCTATATAAGAATTAATGAAGAACACACAGTTGTGTGAAGACAACACTAATTGCTAAGAGCAGCATTTTGTTACAAATGTAGTGAGACAGGAAGAGAGGATCAATTTAAAGTATTCCATTTAAAAACAACATACCTTTCATCAGATTTGCCTTTGGTGACACGTGGAGGCTGAGGCTTGTTGGAGACAGTAATGGTGGCATCAGGGCCAGAGAGATACTTAAAAATAATGTTGTCTAATATCGATAAAGATAATGGTGATGAATGGTATGCCTCATTGTTAAACCAAAAGGTAAATGTCTTTTCTTTTGTGGTAACATCAAGGGAAAAGGCAACGATGCACGAGTAAATGCAGTCTTTATTTGCCAGCAAGTAGTCCTGTACATCACCTGGAACAAGGGCACAAGAGCAGTCCTGTTGTCATGAAGAACACTGACTACACACTTTGAAGAGAAATAACATGGTAGTTTTACTTGTCTGATATATTTTCACTCTCGGATGCTTCAAAGTCTCAGTGTATCTTTGCTATTCACCTCAAGATCTCTATCACTTACCCATACAGAGTTTATGATTTTCAGCTCAATTTCTCTAAGAGAAAAAATACAGGCTAGTGACATTAACACTCTCAAATTTCTTTCTCACTTTCAAAACCTTCTATTTCTACACACACACACACACACACACACACACACACAAATGTTCATAAGAACTCCTACTTCTGGCTTTCACAAATTAACTCAAAAAACTCAAACCAGTGCTCATAGAATATGAAGACTAAATAAAAACATGAAATAAGTCTACATGAAAAAACAGTTACTTGGAATTACAAATATTTAAGAGGAGAAAAATTGGAGTTAAGTTCAACAATCTCTACTACTCTTCTTGTCCTATCTTTGTAGAAAGATAAAGCAGAACAGATCAGAATAGTAACAATTATAACAAATTATTAAACAAAAGCTATGAACTTGTAAGAACTTAAAGAAAAACCATGAATCCAAGAAGACACAAATTAAGAATTACAAATCTGCCCAAGCAGACACAAAATATAAAAGAAAAGTTCCTACAAATAAGTTTTATATTCATATAAGACTTGTAAAACTGTTGCCTGGAGCTCTTAGCTATGACCCCAAAAACTAATAATAAGTTTTAGATTCTTAGGAGAAAAGGAAAAGGAAGAAGAGGAGAAGGGGGAGGAGGGAGAATCATTACCCAGAATTATCTGAACAAAAGAGAAAGACAAAAATACTAAACTTAGAAATGAAAAGGAGACATTCCAATGGATACAAATAAATTCAGAAAATCAGATGGACTTAGCTTAAAAGCTCATGTTCTACATAAAATTTTGAAAAAAAAACTAAAGGAATTTTCATATATATAAAATCTGCCAAACTTAAATCAAGATGAAATAAACACTTTAAACATACTTATAACCAACAATGAGATAGAAATAGTAATTAAAACTCTTCTGTGCAAAAAAAAAAAAATATCAAAACCATAACAACGTAATGCAGAACTCTATTACATTTGCAGAGAGCTACTACCAATATTCCTCAAACTATCCCATTACATAGAAAAGGAAACAATGCTTGCAAACTTTTTTTATGAATCCACTGTTACCTTGACAGGAAAACCAAATAAAGACACAAGAAAAAGAAATAAAATTATAGATCAAGCTCCCTGGTAAACATAGTTGCAAATATGTTCTCAACAAAATACTGCCAAGCTGTATTCAAGACTGCATTGGTAGCATTATTCATCATAATCAAGCTGCCTTGATCTATACATACGAAATCAAATTCATCATGGACACAACTACAGAAATCATGATTATATCAATAGATGCAGAAATTTACAAAATCCAACATAATTTCATAAATCATGGAAATAGATGAAGGAAGCATAGTGAATATAATGAGGAATATATGTAACAACATGTAGCCAATGTATTTAACAACATGTAGCCAATAGAGTGCTAGACAGAGAAAACCTCAAAGAATTCCCATTAAGGTCAAGAACAAAAATGGCTGCCTACTTTCTCCAGTTCTAGTCATTACAGAGCTTTAGTTTTAGCTAAAAGATAAGAGAAACAAATAAAAGAAATAAAAGTTGGAAAATGTCAAAGTATCCCTATTTGAGTATAGAATGATTCTGTATATTTGAGGTTATAAAAAGTCTATCAAATATTTATGAGCTAATAAATACTTTAAAGTGGCAAAATAGAAAATAATTCTCATTAGTCTTGCTATATGTCAATGACAACAACTAAACAACAACAATGAAAACCCTGAAAAGATATCACAGAGTCTCATTTACAATAGTCATGTAAAAAAATGCATAGGAATAAACCTAACCAAGAAAATGAAGGATCTCAACAATTCCAACTCTAAGAAATAGAAGAAATAAAGAAGACATTAGAAAACGGGAAGATCTGAAGATCTCCCATATTCATGAATCAGAAGAATTAATATTGTGAAAATGGAAAATCTACCAAAAGCAATCTACAGTCTCAATGTAATCCCAATACAAATTCCAGGGTCAATCTTCACAGATATAGAAAAAATAGTCTTAAGCTTTCTGTGGAAATACAAAAGACCAAGGATAACCAAAGCAATCCTGAACAAAAAGAATATTATGTTAAGCATCACCACACCTCATTTCAAATTATACTACAGAACCATAGTAGCAAAAACAGCATAGTAATGAAGAAAATAAGATACATACATCAATTGAATGGAATAGCAAGCCAGATAACAGTTCCCACATTTGAGTTTTGACAAAGAAGCTAAAAGTATATACTAAAGAAAAATCAGCATCTTCAGCAAATGAAACTTGGGTGTCAACATACAGGAAAAGGAGATAATATACTTATCTTTCACCTTGCACAAAGTTCAATCCTAATGAACTAAGGACCTCATAAGACCAAATTCTCCAAAACTGCTAGAGAATAAAGCAACAGGTGCCTTGAACATACAGGCACAGGGGTAGAGGCTTTCTAAGCTGGACTCCAGGAGTTCAAGAGATAAGACTATTGGTCAAAAAGTAGGATTGCGAGTTTAAAAGCATTTGTTGAGTTAGTACCATTCTGCTGCAATTACCTTAAATCAAGAAGACCATACAATAGGGTTTTTATGAACAAACTAAAAATGGGGGGGAAATTAGGATAAACTATAAGTTGCTAACCAAAGACATGAAGAGATCTGTGAAGCAGAGTCTTGGGGAGAACCTTATATACAGAGATATTGACTGACAGATAGGGAAGATACCTTGAGGCATCATGGCTTTGGAGCAGGTGATATCTAAAGACACTGGTTTAAATCCTAATGCCAAAGTGTGGCAAGAAATTCCTTCTGGAAATCCGGATGGCACTCCTGTAAGCGAAACCTCTTGGAATGAAATTGCAGCCACATCTGAATCTCACCCTGAGGGCAATACAGAGCTTTCAGACGATATGTGTAAGGAATATGAAGTAATGTACTCTCCATCTTGTGAAACCACAAGAAATACTGCAGACACTGAAGAGTCAGCTGGAATACTCTTAGGTCCAGAAGACCTGAGTTACCAACTATATGATGTTTCTAGAGAAAGCAGTTCAACAATTTCTACAGAAGATTTAAAAGAATGTCTGAAGAAACAATTGGAATTCTGTTTCTCATGAGAAAATTTATCAAAGGACCTTTACTTGATATCTCAAATGGATAGTGATCAGTTCGTCCCAATATGGACAGTTGCTAACATGGAAGAAATAAAAAAAAAAATGACTACAGATCCAGATTTAATTCTTGAAGTATTGAGATCTTCCCCTGTGGTACAAGTTGATGAGAAGGGAGAAAAGGTGAGACGAAGTCATAAGTGTTGTATTGTCATTCTCGGAGAAATTACTGAGACAACACCTGTAGAGGAAGTGAAAGCTTTGTTTAAAAATGAAAACTACCCCAAAGTGATACATTTTGAGTATGCACACAACAGCAACTGGTATATCACTTCCCAGTCAGACACAGACGCATAGCAGGCTTTTCAATACTTAAGAGAAAAGTTAAGACATTTCAGGGCAAGCCAATCATGGCAAGGATAAAAGCCACCAATACATTTTTTGCTAAGAATGGTTATAGATTAATGGATTCTAGTATGTATACTCAACCTCTTCAGACGTCAACCCAATATCCCTCACCAGTCTTCATGCAGCCAGTGTATAATCCTCATCAGCAGTACTCAGTGTATAGTACTGTGCCTCAGTCATGGTCTCCAAGTCCTGCACCTTACTTTGAAACACCTCTGACTCCCTTTCCCAATGGTAGTTTTGTGAATGGCTTTAGTTCATCTGGATCTTATAAAACAAATGCTGCTGCTATGACTATGGGCCCACCATTCAAAAAACAATATGTGAAGCCTCATTTTAGGTCATCCAGTGGTTCAGAACACTCAACAGAGGGATCAGTGTCATTAGGGGATGGACCACTGATTAGATTTAGTTCAAGGATCTTTCTGAATGGCATAACCAGACAATAACAGGGCATCAGGAACAAACACCAAAGTTTGACTTACTTGCTACAAATTTTCCTCCTTTACCTGGAAGTTCGTCAAGAATGCCAGACGAACTTGCTTTGGAGAATAGAATTTCTGATGTTGTTAAAGGTGTCTACAAAGAAAAGCACAACTCAGCAAGAGGAGGATCAAACGGAGGAGTCCATTGTTCCAAAGGACGTTCTCAATCCAATGACTGTACCAGTGTCTTCTCCAACTACTACGAAGCTATCAAGTGCAAACACTGCTTCACCTTGCAATAGTAACATAAATGCACCTATGGCTGTGGCCCTACAGGAACCTCGAAAGTTAAGCTATGCTGAAGTGTGCCAGAAGCCTCCTAAAGAGCCATCTCCAGTTCTTGTCCATCCACTGCAGGAACAGTCTAATGAAGTATCTCCCACCAGAAATGAAGAGAACGGAGCTCCTGAGAAGCCTGTGGAAAAGCCACATGAGAAACCAGAAACAAGGGCTAGTAAGGATTATCCCAGCCTCTGAGGCAACACCATTCCCAGGGAAACAGCTGGAAAAATCAGGGAACAGAGACGCCATAGGAGTGGCTGAATGTAATGGGAAAGAGCAATATGTGCCACCCAGATCACCAAAGTAAAAACAAAACCGTACAAAAACTACTCAGAAGCTTCTCTCCCACTAAACTTGAGCCTCTGTTAAACTGATCTGGAGGGAGAAAATAGCCAGGAAAGAATGGGAAGTATGTACTAAATATTATGGATTTTTGGAATTGTGAGTAGGAAGAGCCCAAATTCATCTCTAAATGATTTTTCAAATGCTGGAGGATTCCTATCAGTACGTACGTACATACATACATACATATATACATACATACATACATGTAATTTTTCTATATTTGTTTTTTATTTTAATTTGCAGGGATTTTCTGCCTTGTGGTACCTTCTCCAAAACTGACCATACAATTGGTCACAAAATAGACCTCAACAAATATGAGAAGACTGAAATAATCCCATGCCTCCTATCAGATCACTACAGATTAAGACTGGTCTTCAATAGCAACAAAACCAACAGAAAGTCCTCATACACATGGAAGCTGAACAATGCTCTACTCAATGATACCTTCTTGGTCAAGGAAAACCTAAGGAAAGAAATCAAAGACTTTTTAGAATTCAGTGAAATGAAGGTACAACATAACCCAAACTTATGGGACACAATGAAAGCAGGGATAAGAGGAAAACTCATAGCTCTGAGTGACTCCAAAAAGAAGCCAGAGCAAGCATACACCGAGCAGCTTAACAGCACACCTGAAATCTCTAGAACAAAAAGAAGCAAATATACCCAAGAGGAGTAGACAGCAGGAAATTATCAAACTCAGAGCTGAAACCAACCAAGTAGAAACAAAAAGAACCATACAAAGAATCAATAAAACCAGGAGCTGGTTTTTGTTGTTGTTGTTGTTGTTTGTTTGTTTTTTGTTTTTAGAAAATCAACTAGATAAACCCTTAGCCAGACTAACCAAAGGGCACAGAGACAGTATCCAAATTAACAAAATTAGAAATGAAAGGGGAGATATAACAACAGAAACTGAGGAAATTCAAAAAATCATCAGATCCTACTAGAGAAGCCTATACTTAAAACAACTGGGAAATATGGATGAAATGTACAATTTCCTAAACAGATACCAAAGACAAAAGTTAAATCAGGATCAGATAGACCATGTAAACAGTCCCATAACCCCCTAAAGAAATAGAAGCAGTTGTTGAAAGCCTCCTAACCCAAAAAAGCACAGGACCAGATGGTTTTAGTGCAGAATTCTATAAGACCTTCAAAGAAGACCTAACACCAATACTCTTCAAATTATTCCACAAAATAGAAAGAGAAGAAAAACTGCCCAACTCATTCTATGAAGTCACAATTACACTGATACCAAAACCACACAAAGATCCAACAAAGAGAGAGAACTTCAGACCAATTTCCCATATGAATATTCATGCAAAAACATACTCAATAAAATTCTTGCCAACAAAATCCAAGAACACATCAAAATGATCATTCACCATGATCAAGTAGGCTTCATCCCAGGGATTCAGGGATGGTTCAATATACGGAAATCCATTAATGTAATCCACTACATAAACAAACTCAAAGAAAAAAAACACATGGTCATTTCCTTAGATACTGAAAAGGCGTTTGACAAAATTCACCATCCTTTCATGTTAAAGTCTTGGAAAGATCAAAGCCCATACCTAAACATAGTAAGAGCAATATACAGCAAGCCAGTAGCCAACATCAAACTAAATGGAGAGAAACTTGAAGCAATCCCACTAAAATCAAGGACTAGAGAAGGTTGCCCTCTCCCTCCATATCTATTCAATATAGTACTTGAAGTTCTAGCTAGAGCAATTAGACAACCAAAGGAGGTCAAAGGGATACAAATTGGAAAGGAAGAACTCAAACTATCACTATTTGCAGATGATATGATAGTATACTTAAGCAAACCCCAAAACTCCACCAGAGGACTCCTACAGCTGATAAACAACTTCAGCAAAATACCCATATATAAAATTAACTCAAAACAAATCAGTAGCCTTCCTATACTCAAAGGATAAACAGGATGAGAAAGAAATTAGGGAAATGACATCCTTCACAACAGTCACAAACAACATAAAGTATCTTGGAGTGACTAACCAAACAAATGATAGATCTGTATGACAAGAACTTCAAATCCTTGAAGAAAGAAATCAAAGAAAACCTCAGAAAATGGAAAGATCTCCCATGCTCATGGATTAGCAGAATTAATAAAGTAAAAATGGCCATCTTGCCAAAAACAATCTACAGATTCAATGCAATATCCAGCAAACTTCCAACTCAATTCTTCATAGAATTTGAAAGAGCAATTCTCAAATTCATCTGGAATAACAAGAAACCCAGGATAGCTAAAACTATTCTCAACAGTAAAAGAACTTCTGGGAGAATCTGTATGCTGGACTTCAAGCAGTACTACAGAGCAATAGTGATTTAAAAAACTGCATGGTATTTGTACAGTGACAGGCAGGTAGAACAATGGAATAGAATTGAAAACCCAGAAATGAACCCACACACCTATCATCACTTGATCTTTGACAAAGGAGCTAAAACCATTCAGTGGAAAATAGTCTTTTCAACAAATGGTGCTGTTTCAACTGGCGGCTATCATGCAGAAGAATGCAAATTGATCTCTTCTTTTCTCCTTGTACAAAGCTCAAGTCCAAGTGGATCAAGGACCTCCACACAAAACCAGACACACTGAAACTAATAGAAAAGAAACTAGGGAAGAGTCTTGAGCACATGTTCACAGGGGAAATTTTCCTAAACAGAATACCAATAGTTTATGCTCTAAGATCAAGAATTGACAAATGGGACCTCATAAAATTACAGTTTCTGTAAGGCAAAGGACACTGTCAATAGGACAAAATGACAACCAACAAATTGGGAAAAGATCTTTACCAACCCTGCATATGACAGAGGGCTAATATGCAACATATACAAAGAACTCAAGAAGTTAGACTCCAGAGAACCAAATAACCCTATTAAAAATGGGGTACAGAGCCAAACAAAAAATTTTTAACCAAGGACTATCAAATGGCTGAGAAGCACCTAAAGAAATGTTCAACATCTTTAGTCATCAGGGAAATGCAAATCAAAACAACCCTGAGATTTCACTTCACACCAGTCAGAATGGCTAAGATCAAAAACTCAGAAGACAGCAGGTGCTGGTGAGGATGTGGAGAAAGAGGAACACTCCTCCACTGCTGGTGGGATTGCAAGTTGGTACAACCACTCTGGAAATCTGTTTGACGGTTCCTCAGAAAATTGGGCATAACTACTGGAGAACCCCATTATACCACTCCTGGGAATATAACCAGAGGATTCTCCAGCATGTAATAAGGAGACATGCTCCACTATGTTCACAGCAGCTTTATTTATAATAGTCAGAAGCTGGAAAGAACTCAGATGTCCCTCCACAGAGAAATGGATACAGAAAATGTGGTACATTTACACAATGGAATACTACTCAGCAATTAAAAACAATAAATTCATGAAATGCTTAAGCAAATGGATGGAACTAGAAAATATCATCCTGAATGAAGTAACCCAATCACAAAAGAACACACATGGTATGCACTCACTGATAAGTGGATATTAGCGCAGATGCTTGGAATACCAAAGACAATTCACAGACCAAATGAAGCTCAAGAAGAAGGACAAAGTATGGATACTCTAGTCCTTCTTAGAAGGGAGAACAAAATACCCAGAAGAGGTAATATAGAGACAAAGTGTGGAGCAGAGACTGAGGGAAAGACCATCCAGAGACTGCCCTCTTACGGATCCATCCCATATACAGCTACAAAACCCAGACACTTTTTGTGGATGCCAACAAGTGCTTGCTGACAGGAGCCTGATATAGCTGTTGCCTGGGAGGCTTTGCCAGTGCCTGACAAATACAGAGGGGACACTCTCAGCCAACCATTGAACTGAGCACAGGGTCCCCAATGGAGGAGCTAGAGAAAGGTCCCAAGGAGCTGAAGGGTTGTAGCCCCATAGGAGGAACAACAATATGAGCCACCCAGTACCCCCAGAATTCCCAGGGACTAAACCACCAACCAAAGAGTACACATGGAGGGACCCATGGCTCTAGATGCATATGCAGCTGTGGATGGCATTGTTGGACATCAAAGGGAGGAGAGGCCCTTGGTCCTGAGAAGGCTGGATACCCAAGTATAGGAGAATGCCAGGACAGGGAAGCTGGAGTGGGTGGACAGGGGAAGGGGGATGGCTTAGGGGATATTCGGGGTCGGGGGACCAGGAAAGGGACAACATTTGAAATGTAGATAAAGAATATATCTAATTAAAAAAAATAAAAAAATAAAACACTATAACAACAGAATAGAACACAGTAAGGACAGAGACTGTGAGGGAGTGGTGGGAGGGTAAAAGAACAGATATATTCAGTTAAAGACATGTGTTATCACTTGGAGACCATGAAAAGATCAAATCTACAAATTGTGAACACAGAAAAAGAACTTCATATCTAAAGAATAGAAAACATTTTCAATACAATTATAGCAGAAAATTTGCTAAATCAAGAGAAGTAGAAATCCCTTCAAGTTAAAACACTAAATATACATAAAGTATATTGGAAATTGCAAGACATAATCAATTGAGTCCCTCTTCCCAGATTACTCTATCTTGTGTCACGTTGAGAAGAAAAGCTAATCCAGGCAAACAGACACGTTGCCTCATATTGTCAACATTATATAAGGAAAACCTCAAAGTATTTTTGCTAAAATCAAGGACAAGACCAGTGTGTTAATGTTCTTCATTCTTGTTAAATCCTGGAAGTCTTAGCTAGAACAGTAAGAGAGATAAAAGGAAAACAGGTAGAAAATGAATAAGTCAGTGTCATATGATTTTATGAAAGATAATAACTTTGACAGAAAATTGTAGGTGGGGTGGGGGTGGAGGTGGAAGGTGGGGGAGTGGGGGTAGGGGAGGGAGGTTCCCTAATTGCCTTTTGATTGGGTCAATAAAGACAGGCAAAGGGTAAGGCGGGACTTCCAGGCGGGAGCAGGCTGTGGAGCAGGTTGGAAGCTGCAGACAGGTCACTTGATAGTTTGTAGCCTCTGCAGTGGGCTATGGAAGTTAAGGAGGATGGGGCAGGATACACTTCGCCCAGTCTTTGAGTTATCTGGTCAGTTTTAAAATATAAAAGTCTCTAGTGTTTTCCTTCCTCGGGGCTAAAGGGAGCTGGGTGGGACTGCCATTGCTGGCACCAGGCAAGGAGGAAGGAGCAGCACTCTTGGCAATATGGGCAGCGGCTGTTCTTGGAGCATAGCCCGGATCTCGGGAAAGTGTTCGCTAACTATGGGGGCTGACTAGAAGGCAGGTGAGCGGCTGCTAGTCCCAGAGCCTCGCCAGAGCAAGCGTGCATTTTTAAAATTACATGCGTCAGAAAAATATTAGAGCTGATCAGCACTTAGCAAAGTGGGAAAATAAAAAATTAGCATTGAACAAAAAAGAAGCAAAACCATAATCTTCTTCAATGCCAATTGTAAACACACCCAGAAAGAGAACTGGGAAATAATCCCCTCACAACTGCCTACAGAATAGTGTGTCATTAATTAACCAAGGAAATGAAAGACCTATACAAGGAAAACTAAAATACTCAACAGAAAACACTATGGGATAGAAACACACCTGCCTTGCGTATTCCTTGCTGCTGTGACAAAGAACCTGAGAAAAGTAACTTAAGGGGGAATAGGTTTATTCAGGCTCATGGTTCCAGGGCAGTCCACCATAGAGGGGAGGGCAAAGTGGACACAGCTGGTGACATCACAACCAAGCGAGCGTGAGGAGTGCTTACCCACCTCCTTTCACTGCCCTTGCGCACACGCCCAGGAAATGCTGTCAAGTACTTTTAGAATGACTGTCTCTACCTCAGTTAACACAACCCCTCAGGCTAAATAATCTCTCTCAGGGGTGCCTGGGTGCTCATCTCTGAAGTGATTTCAGGTTCTACTCAAATAAAAATTAATATTAACTATCTCTTCCTTGCCCACGGGTTAGAACAACCAACGCTGTGAAAAATGTCTCTTACCAAAGCAATCTAGAGAGTCCCTGAAGTTCTCACCCAAATTTCTGTCACTCTTCTGAGAAACATACCGCGAATCATTTGGAAGCCTTTGAAAGCCAAAGCAATATTAAGCAAAAAGAAAAAACAATAATCTGGAGGTGTCACCATTGCTGATTTCATGGTGCAATACAGAGCTATAGTAACAAAACTAAAGGCACAGTACTGGCACAGACACAAACAGGCAAATCAGTGTGCCACAGGTTCTACATATAAATCCACGCAGCTGCAGCCACCCAACTTTCACAAAAGTTCTCCAAACAGTAGAGAGAAGAAAGCCTCTTTAGCAAATGGTGTTAGAGAAGCGGCATAGCCACATGTAGAAGGAAGCTAAATCCTGATTTTCACCCTGCATAAAAATTAGCTCTAAACTTGACTTAAATCCTAAAACAGGAAAGAGTGGGAGAAAACTCCTTCGAGGTGTGCGTATAGGCAATGATTTCCTGGCTAGGACTGCAGTTGCTCAGAATATAGAGCCGACGTTTGGCAGGTGGGATCTTATAGAACTAGACTTCTGAGCTGCAAAAGGGTTGTTGACTGAGTGGAGACACTCCTGCAGAGCAGGAGAACGTCTCTGCCGACCATTCACCTGGCAAATAAGTAATATCTAGGATACACAAAGAATAAAAACAACAAAACCAAACACCAAGCAAACAACTTAGTATTAGCATATTCCTTTATTAGCTCTAACAAGTGTCTGTGCACATGCAGGTGTGTGTGTGTGTGTGTGTGTGTGTGTGTGTGCATGCAGGTGTATGCTGTTGATGAGTTTCTGCATCTAAGATCATGTCTGAGCAGAGATAGTTTTTCTTCTTTATCCTCCAACGGGGTGTCTTTCTATTTCTATTTCTTGCCTAAATTTCTTGGTAGTATATACAGCTTTATATGAATAGAGGTCAGAAGACCTGCCGTCTCTGCCTTATTCCTAATGTGAGGAGAAGCTTCCAGCCTTTCTCATGATGGAAGATGTTTAACTCCAAGAATGAAGTGTAATTCTGCTAAATGTGCCTCTGAGTTGTTTGCTTGTGTTACGTTAGGAATTTTTGCACCAGTACTCATTGGGGACATCAGTCCACAGTTTTATTTTCTTGTAACATACATCTTTGCCTAGCTTGAGTATTGAAGAAATTCTGGCCTCATGGAATTTGTTTTATTCCCTCATTTTCAAATGTTTTTGGATATTTTGAGAAAGGTTGGTCTTTTTTTGTGTGTGTGTGGATGTTTTGGATTTGGTTAAGATAGATTTATTTATTTATTTATTTAGTTAGTTAGTTAGTTAGTTAGTTAGTTAATGTATACAATGTTCTGCTTTGCATGGCCATAAGAGGGCACCAGATCTCATTACAGATGGTTGTGAGCAACCATGTAGTTGCTGGGAACTGAACTCAGGACTAGTGGAAGAGTCGCCAGTGCTCTTATCCTCTGAGCTATCTCTCCAGCCCTTGGATTGCTTTTTAATAGGCAGATACTTGTTGCAGGCTTAATCTTATCAGCCTTTTTATATTTTTATGGTGGAATCTTTACAGCATGTGAATTACTGCATGAATGCTTATTTCATTTAGGATGTCTTACTTTGTATTCAGGTAACTATAGACCCTCTTTGTAATCTTTCTATGAAATGAAGACTAGTACCCTTTCCTTAACTTCTCATTTAGCTATGGAGCCTTTATAATTTTTTTTCCTTTTCAACATATCTAAAAATGTCCCAAATTGTTTTTTTTTTTTTTTTTTTTTTTTTTTTTTTTTTTTTATTTTATAAGAAGCAGGCTCTGGGTTGGTGGACCTTTCCTGTTCTGTCTCTCTTTGCTCAGTCTTCCCTTTGACAGCAGAGGCTCATTGTATTTATCTGGTTACTTAAAATGTAAGGTTAGGGGAAATGTTTTTAAATGTAAGGCTAGGCTTATCAATAGCTTTTTCCCTCTCCGTTAAATTTTTTCTCTCAGCCGGGCAGTGGTGGAGCACGCCTGTAATCCCAGCAATCTGGGAAGCAGAGGCAGGTGGATTTCTGAGTTCGAGGCCAGCCTGGTCTACAGAGTGAGTTCCAGGACAACTAGGGCTATACAGAGAAACCCTGTCTCAAAAAAAAAATACAAAAAAAATTCTCTCAGCAGTTTTTTTTTTTACTATGATAAATTTTGATGTATTATTACTTTATTTTTATTTGGATCTTTTATTTCCTTTACAGTTCTTTGGCCCAATAGTACCTTAAGAGTATGTAATTTATTCCAGAGGACCCTGGCATACCACTCCTGAGCATATACCCAGAGGATTCCCCTGCATACAATAAAGACACATGCTCCACTATGTTCATAGCAGCCTTGTTTATAATAGCCAGAAATTGGAAGGAGCCCAGATATCCCTCAAAGGAGGAATGGATACAGAAAATGTGGTATATTTATACAATGGAATACTACTCAGCAATTAAAAATAATGAATTCATGCAATTTGTAGGTAAATGGAAAATATCATCCTAAGCGAGTTAACCCAATCACAAAAGAATACACATGAAATGCAATCACTGATAAGTGGATATTAATGAGCCCAGAAGCCCTAAATACTCAAGGCACAACTAGCAATTCAAATGATTCACAAGAAGAAGAAAGGAGAGACTCTTGGGCCTGAAAAGATTGGAGCCAGTTTTGTAGATCCAGAACAGAGAAATGGTGTGTGGGGGGAGATGATTGGGGAATAGTTGGGGAGGGAGAGGACTTATGGGACATATGGTGTGGGGGGGGATCTGGGAAAGGGGAAAGCCTTTGGAATGTAAACAAAAAATATAGAAAAGAAAAAAAAGAGTATGTAATTTATACTATATGCATGAATTTCATGATTTTTTTGCTGTTACTGATTTCCAGTTTTATTCTATCAAGATCTTAAAAGATATTTCAATTTTTAAATTGTATTAAGACTTTTGAACTATATAATATATAATATATTATCTTGAATAATGCTCCTTGTATACTTGACAAAAATATAAATTATATTGTACTTGACTGGACAATTTCATGTAGGTGTGGTAGGCTCACTAAGTGGTTAATTACACCATTTAGTGTTGAAATGCCATCCACTGATAGGTCCATTGTTGAAAATAACATTTTAAAATCCCCCACTATTACTGTGGAGTCATTTATTTTCTCCCTCATTCTGTCTATGTTTAGTTTACATATTCAGGAATGTGAATCTTTTGATGAAACATAGTTGTTCTCTCGCTTTTGTGGATTGCATCTAAGCAAAGAAATAATCTCTAGCATTAGAAGAGCATGTGACTTAAAGCCTTCCTTAGATATTCCCTTTTCTAGATTCCTGATATGTGCCTGCTTCTAAATGTCTTCCTTTCCCTAAACATCTCATCATTGCTCATATCACCATGACCCTCCTCCCTTCAGAGTATCCCAATAATAATATACTTCAGAGTATCACCAATAATAATAATAATGGCCTTGAAGGACAGTTCTTTTCTCAGACTGTCTGACTTTGTAAAATTGATTACAAAATAAAAGAAAGTGGGAAGAAAAGGCAGGAGAGGAGAGGAAAGGAGAAGAAAGGGGAGAGGGGAGAGGGGAGGGGAGGGGAGGGGAGGAGAGAAACAAAGAGCTGAACTTTACACTTGAGACCTTCTGTTCAAATTGATATAAGTGGGTCTTCATCTCTAGGCACTATTTCTCTGTTTGTAAGAGACTTACCTTGCACTTCATGAAGTTTTTGTTTTTTAGCCTTCAACATGATCTCAAAATTTTTGGTGAGAATTCGGGTCAAATGAGGATCTCCAGAAACTGAGAAAGGGACAGTGGTCTCGCCATACTGCTCCAAATCCATCACCCTGGGAGGCTGCGTAGGTACTGAGAAGCTTATTCCTTTCATCAAAAGATACATGAGACCCAGAAGTGCCAGCAGCTGCAACAGCAGCAGTTTCCAGTTGCGCCAAGAGAACATTACCCTTTTGATGAACATGGCTCGGAACTGCTGCATGTAAAGAGACCACTGCAAGAGGAGAGAAGGCAGTGTTACAGTGGTCACACACCTTGATGGAAGTCGCCAGCACACATGTCTTCAGCTGTGATGAGGGAGGAGCAGAAGGAAGAACCCAGCTGGCAGACCAGGTAGGTACATTGTGATCTCTGAATGCATTACAGCTTGGCACCTAACTTCAGTATTATGAAAATCCCCAAAGGGCAATTGTCATTGGCATGGTCATTATGCCCCTTGGCAGAACACCACATCCATTCTCTTATATTAAATGCCATCCTTCAACATAACAGTTCACATCAAATTTCTATGGCCAGGTCTCAGCGATCTACAGGATTATAGGGTGTCAGGGAACAGAAGACTTTAGTTTAAAACTGCAATGCGCCCAATATATTTTCTCTTGACCTATTGAGAAGTGTACATGAATATACAATTTTGTCTAGTTTTTCAAACTTGGAGGGGCAGTTTCCAGTTGACTGTGTTTTGTTTTTCAGTTAATTAATGGAACCCTTAACTTTAGACGTACACATCTTTAGAAAAGGTGTCTGAGAGCCAAAGGAGAGCATGTTAAGCATATTGCAATTTTAAAATACATTTATTTTATTCTCCCAACCCTTTTACATCCCATTATTCAGAGTAAGAAAATATCCCTAATCAACCAGTATTCCTTAATAAAGGAAACCATATTGGTACTGTCTTTAACTAGAAATAAGGTAAATTTGGAGGGCGAACCATTCCTTCCCACCATGCTCGTGACAAGAAGAAGACAGCTCTGCTTTTTAGGAGACTGGTTCTTACATATATTTCTTCAATGACAAATTAAGGAGTGTTTTAGCCCAGTGATCACCTTTTCCAGACTGACCCACCCGCTCTGACCTCGAGCTCTAAAATGAAAGGAAAGCCGAACAACAGAAATGCCCCACAGTTTGTCTTATGTTTACACTCAAGGAAGAGGCTAGGAAGAGTATGGAGAGGAGGTGACAAGGTGAGGCCCCTCCCACTTGACACAGGATGCACTTGAGTATGTTCAGCCTCCTGAAATAGCATTATATGTGATAGCTCTGCCTGACCAAAGACAGCCATCCAGTTATGGACAGTGGGAAATCACGATTCCAACTCAAAATTCTAGACACTCATAGACAATACTCTGCTTCACAAGCTCCCAAGTCCCGTGGGAAAGTGTAAGAAGTGCTTCTAAGAGACTTGGATAAATATACCCATGGTCAAAGAATCTCTGCTGCACACATATGCAAAAGTTTGTACGGAAGATAAATCAGGAGAGCAACAACACAAACCTTAGGCTATGCGGTAGCAACCCCAGGTAGACTATGACTAAGGGAGTCTGTGGCTCAGCCACATCCAGGTTGAAATGTCCTTTGTGCATGTGAGTAGTGACTGTAATCATTTGAACCAGCACTCTTCTTCAGCTCAGAATGAACTGACAGTTCTGAAAACTAAAATCAATCCCATGAGGAAGACCAAGTGTGAAAGTAAAGTCTGGGCTGGCAAGATGACTTAGTGGGTCAACATGCACGCAGCAAAACCAAGTGACCTGAGTTGGATCTCCAGAGCCCACACGGTGGGTGGAAGGAGAGAATTTATTCTTCAAGGTTGTTCTCTGATATATATTGCATAATAAAGAAAGTAAATGTAATCAAGTAATTAAAATTGACCTTTTTTTAACCTTCACTATTTTATGACCAAGTTAGAAAATTAAGGGAATTTCCTTACAAATGTTTCCCTGTGTGAATGGGCTTGCTCTAAGAACCTCGAAACTCTTCTGAATTAAGCTCATAAACTTAAAAGAGTGTCTTCTTTCACTCTTTCCAAATATGCTAGCATTATATTTTTGGGAAAGGTGCTCACCCCAGCATTGAATGAAGAATCCAAGTGTCTTTTTGAGTAACTTGATCGCTCAAAATTTCTGGGCACATTCATGTTCTGGTTGTCTTCACTTTGGCTTAGGTTCACTGTGGAAGCTGACTGAGTAATCTCGGTGTTCAACTTCAAATCTTCCAGATTACTGACCCTATACACACAGACACACACAGATACACACCCCCACACACAGAGAGACAATGTATCTCTTGTTTTTAGGATAAAATGGTTATTAAATGTCCTACATTTAACAAAAACTTTAGTGGTAATTGCAGTCTTATTTTTATAGTACTCCTAATTCTATAGAAGTCTAATATGTTTTTCTAAATTTTCTACACTAAATAAATAGATTACTTAACAAAGCAAATGAATACATGGTTAATTTGTCCTCCTTGGTTCATGATTCTATGTGAGAAGTGTGTGTGTGTGTGTGTGTGTATGTGTGCGCGTGTGAATATAACATAGAAATGGTATACAGAAAAACAGAAACCACAGTATAAGAAGATGTAATGGGCTTCTGGGGCAGTGTGGTGCTTTAGAAGCTGCGCCATGTGGCATGATGAGCAAGAAGACTTGTGAAAACGAAGACTAGTCTAAAGACAGGATACTGGAAATCAGAGCATACATGAAGTCAACTGACTCAGGGTTTCATTTCTAATGCTCTAAGGTTGCTGCTTGTCTCTTGTGTAGCCTGAGATGAATAAGAATTGCTTTCAAAGTGAAGTGTAGCCATGGGGAGTTTGAAGGGTTTCTCTGACCTTATTTGTGCATTGTTACTCACTTGAAGAAAACCTCATCCATGGTAGTCATGGAGACACCAAAGCCAGAGATTCCCAGCTCTTCTTGTCTTTCTTCTAGGTCTGTGAAAAGTTCTGCAAACCTGAAAGATAGTGGAAATATTATCTGTACAAACATACATGTGTTTTTCTGTTCTTGGCTGATTTCCTTAAGCAGTGCAATTCATGTGGCATGGAAATTCTTGTAATGTTGGTGGTTTTCATGGGACCTGACAAATTATGAATGTGGGATGCCAGAAGGATGATACACCAGCAAGTTGCTACAGCAAACTGCTTCCTGGTTTTCTAATAAAATCATGGTTAACTCTCCACATATATTGGTTTTCTGCTTTCCCTGCTACTTTAGATTTAATTTACTCACTACATATTGTAGCTCCTGTAAAGAAACACAAGTAATGAAGTTCTAGCGAGAGCAATTAGACAACATAAGGAAGTTAAAGGGATACAAATTGGAAAGGAAGAAGTCAAACCATCATTATTTGCAGACGATATGATAGTATACTTAAGCGACCCAAAAAACTCCACCAGAGAACTCCTACAGCTGATAAACACTTCAGCAAAGTGGCTGGTTATAAAATTAACTCAAGCAAATCAGTAGCCTTCTTGTACTCAAAGGACAAGCAGGCTGAGAAAGAAGTTAGGGAAATAACACCCTTCACAATAGCCACAAACAACATAAAGTACCTTGGCGTAACTCTAACCAAACAAGCGAAAGATCTGTATGGCAGGAACTTCAAGTCCTTGAAGAAAGAAATCGAAGAAGACCTCAGAAGATGGAAAAATATTTCTTGCTCCTGGATTGGCAGGATCAATATAGTAAAAATGGCCATCTTGCCAAAAGCAATCTACAGATTCAATGCAATCCCCATCAAAATCCCAAATCAATTCTTCATAGATCTAGAAAGAGCAATTCTCAAATTCATTTGGAGCAACAAAAAACCCAGGATAGCTAAAACTATTCTCAACAATAAAAGGACTTCTGGGGGAATCAATATCCCTGACCTCAAGCAGTATTACAGAGCAATTGTGTTAAAAACTGCATGGTATTGGTACAGCAACAGGCAAGTAGATCAATGGAATAGGTTTGAAAACCCAGAAATGAACCCACAGACTTATGGTCACTTGATCTTTGATAAAGGAGCCACAACCATCCAGTGGAAAAAAGATAGCCTGTTCAACAAATGGTACTGGTTCAACTGGAGGTCAACATGCAGAAGAATGCGAATTGACCCACCCTTATCTCCTTGTACTAAGATCAACTCCAAGTGGATCAAGGACCTCCACATAAAACCAGACACACTGAAACTATTAGAAAAGAAACTTGGGAAGACCCTGGAGGACATGGGCACAGGGGGAAAGTTCCTGAACAGAACACCAATAGCTTATGCTCTAAGATCAAGAATTGACAAATGGGACCTCATAAAATTACAAAGTTTCTGTAAGGCAAAAGACACTGTCAGAAGGACAAAACGGCAACCAACAAAATGGAAAAAGATCTTCACCAACCCCACATCCGACAGAGGGCTAATATCCAATATGTACAAAGAACTCAAGAACCAAATAACCCTATCAAAAAATGGAGTACAGAGCTAAACAAAGAATTTTCACCAGAAGAAATTCAGATGGCTGAGAAACACCTTAAGAGATGTTCAACATCATTAGTCATCAGGGAAATGCAAATCAAAACAACCCTGAGATTCCACCTCACACCAGTCAGAATGGCTAAGATTAAAAACTCAAGAGACAACAAGTGCTGGCGAGGATGTGGAGAAAGAGGAACATTCCTCCACTGTTGGTGGGATTGCAAAATGGTAAAACCGCTCTGGAAATCAGTTTGGCGGTTCCTCAGAAAATTGGGCATGTCACTTCCAGAGGACCCTGGCATACCACTCCTGGGCATATACCCAGAGGATTCCCCTGCATACAATAAAGACACATGCTCCACTATGTTTATAGCAGCCTTGTTTATAATAGCCAGAAATTGGAAGGAGCCCAGATATCCCTCAAAGGAGGAATGGATACAGAAAATGTGGTATATTTATACAATGGAATGCTACTCAGCAATTAAAAATAATGAATTCATGCAATTTGTAGGTAAATGGTTAGATCTGGAAAATATCATCCTAAGTGAGTTAACCCAATCACAAAAGAATACACATGAAATGCAATCACTGATGAGTAGATATTAATGAGCCCAGAAGCCCTAAATATTCAAGGCACAACTAGCAATTCAAATGATTCCCAAGAAGAAGAAAGGAGAGGACCCTGGGCCTGTAAAGATTGGATCCAGTTTTATAGACCAAGAACAGAGAAATCGTGGGGGGGGGAATGATTGGGGAATAGTTGGGGGGAGAGGAATTATGGGACATATGGTGGAGGGGAACTGGGAAAGGGGAAAGCCTTTGGAATGTAAACATAGAATATAGAAAATAAAAATGAAAAAAATTCCAGAAAAAAAAGAAACACAAGTAAACAGAATAAATACTTATAAACTAATAAGAAGTATAAGACACCCAAGCAGAAAAATGAAAAAATATCACAGAAGTTAGAGACTGGATGGAAACTGTTCATCCCCAAACCAGAGGAGTCTTGAGCCTGAGCAATCTTGAGCAAATGCTGGTGGTGGAGTATGAATCCCCACTTAGCAGGAGCACTGGACTTCACCGTCCCTAGCACAGAATGGGTATATAAATCTGATGTATTATATACTTCTTTTTTTTGGCAAAATTAGCACATGAAGTGATGCATTTATTAATTACTTAATTTGATCACTCTGTAACAAGCACTTAGCTATTAAGGCATCACAATATACTAGATATGTATATACATATATACTAATATATATTAAAATTGAGAGAACATTAAAAACCCTCTTTATGCAACAAAATAAATCCATCTGTCTACTCACCAAGAAGGAAAAAAATGTATCAATATAGTGCCCTATATAGTATCTTATCAATAATCAATGCGAGTTTTCAGTATACTGATGTGAAGATCTTATGGTCGCTACCTTTTGTGGCATCCTTCAGTACAATTACTGAAATCTTAGCAAATGCTCTGACTCGAGTGTCTCAAAAGACAAGTGGCAAGGATCTGTTTGCCAAGCCTGAAGAAACCTGGAACGGTCATAGTGGTTTCTGGTGACCCAACACCATTGTGTAGCATGTTTGGATCCTTGCCTGTGTGTGTGCTCCTTGGGCAGGATAAATGACAACTCAGCCGCAACATTGGTCTCCATCTCGGCAGTCGGTATGTAATCCTTAATCAGCTGGGAGATTTTTTTATCATCGCTGTCAGGAGTCTTCACTATGACTAGGTGATACCCCACACCTGAAAAGATCCATTGAGGTCAAATGAAGCCACTCAATATTCTCAGCTAAAGCATGCTTAATCTTCACTGTTCAGGTCTATTAGCTACATGTGATAAGGCACTTCCACATTCTTTAATAAAAAGACACATGTGCATGCTGTACTATCAAACAGTTGCACATGTCACTAAGAATTTAGCATCCAGAGCTGTTGATGCTTAGCTTATTCTGAGTGATCCCCTGTTCCCAGGCTCTGATACTCCTGGTGAAGTACAAGGTTGAAACCAAAGGAACTAAACTTACATGGCCAAACCCACATATCCAGAGAGGGGGGAGAAGAAGGGGGGCTGGTAATATTTCAGTGATATCCTGAGTTCACTTGATCAGGATGGCAGGGCATCTCAGGACTGACTGTTATAATGCCCCAAGCTACCCCTTCTGTGTAACCTGATAGCTAGAGATAAGATGTTAGACAAATTTTGAGGCTATTTAATTTGCCATGTTCTCAGATAAGTTATTGACTGAATAAATATTTACAAGATTTAAATCCCAGCAATGAAATGATCAGTGACTTCTGCAAATGTCAGGTAGCAGGGGGTTCTGATATTCTGGTTACACACAGAGAATAAGGTGTAGTGTGCTTACAGGTCTAAGGAAGAAAGTGTATTCATGTGTGTGTGTGTGTGTGTGTGTGTGTGTGTGTGTGTGTGTGTTTGTGTTGTATGGGATTGAACCCATGGCCATGAGCATGTGAGGCAAGTTATCTTCCACTGAGCTGTTTAACCCCCAACCTTTTAAGGAATATATTACAATAGCTACCACCTGCTGCTCTCAGAGTCCAGAGTGAAGAGCAATGTAAGTTACAGATCAGATTTGGGGAACTACAGAAGACATTCTCTATAAGTACTCTCCTGCTAAAATGGCAAGCAGTAGCTTAGAGAATAAAGATACATTTTATTTGATGATTTAATGCATACTAACTGAGGACCTATTATATGCCAGGCATGATTTAGAGCCTAAGGATAGTTTGAGATAGGCCAAAGATGTAAAAGCCCTAGTGGCCTGTATCTCTGTGAAGAAATATAGCTGAATTGGATTAGTGAGAAAATTGTACATGTGCTAAACAATATAAGTGCAAAGGGGAGAAACATCAATTGTTCATGGATGGGCAATCCAAAATGATGTGTCAATAAAGTCATTAAACTTGAGCAGGATCAGCAAAGGCTGACCAAAGAAGCCACAGTGGAATGTGTCTGAATGGGTAAAACAGGTGTTAGGACTTATTCTGGATTTTGCAAGTACAGAAAATTATCCACAATTGAGAAACACAGTCATTAGAGTCCAGTGGAAATGTATCTTGCATAGCTGTCCCTGGCCGTGGGAACAAATGGCAAAACTTGGGCCCTAGAGCAGAAGCGACACCAAGAGACGCTGTGGCTTGGTCACCCCCTCTTCTCAGGTTAGACAGCATTTTGAAAAAGTTTTCAGGCAAGGGAAACTGAGCCCCAACATACCAAGTGACTTAGTAATTGGTGAGTGTTGAGAGCCATGACCTGTGTAGTCTGCCTACACAATGCTCAACAACAAAAAAATTTTTGTTTAAATTTTCTTCAAATTTGACAGATGGTCATTCAATTTTCCTCTTCCCCAAGATTGGAATCTTTTAATAATCCATTTCTTCACACAGAGACCAGACAACTCTGAATCAACATATTATATATTTACATCATAAAACAAAATGCAATGCCATTTGGACACCTAAAGAGCTGGCTGAAGACAGTGAGACTCATGTGCTGCCCTGACCAGGGAGATTCAGATACAACATACAAGCATTGCTCTTCATGAACACATGCCAATGCATATGAAATGCTGACACACACTGTATGCTGATAGAAACTTCTCTAGCTCTACCTCAGTACAATGATGGAGTTTTAATAACTTTTTTCTGATTACTCCACTCAAATATGCCTCTCGTTTGCCAAAATGTTTAAATTCAGTCTGCCCAATTTATCTTTTTTTTTTTGTGGTGCTGGACATAGAACGGCCCCACCCCACCCCCCATGCCTTGCCCTCTTAGTTTTAACATTAGCTCCTTTAGCTGGATTGCTGCTTCATCCTCTGCTAGGGCTTCTAAATTCTGCAGTGTGATGGATATCAGACAAAAACATTATTGTTTGTAATTCCCTTTCATTTTCAACATGGTTTTCAAACAATTTGTCATTACCCAAACAAAAAGAATCCTTTCTGATTCAGGCTTACCTTTATGTTGTTGAGCATGGGGGAGACAATTTTTATTTTCATATTTTTCTTTTATTATGTACTATTTCACTGTCCTAAAAACCTATTTTCCATTGCTCTTTTTTGTATGTGTATGGTGTGTGTATGAATGTACATGTGTTGTTATGTGTGCAAGTGCATATGTACATATGTGTATATGTGTGTACATGGGTGTATACATTTTCGTTGATGTAAGACAGAGGTTGACATTAGTTCCTTTCCTTCGACACTGTCTTCCTTATACATTGAAGCAGGATCTCTTACTTAAGCTCAGAGCTCAGAGACTTGTCTAGCTAGCCAGTTAGTCAGGGGGATTCCCAGTGTTGACCTCCCAGCGGCTGGAATTACAAGTGGGCCACCATGCCCAACCAGAATTACAATATTATATGGGATCCAAACTCAGTCCCCATACACACATGACTTCACCTGCTGACCATGTCCCCAGCCTTCATTGCCCTTGTAAGCTCCTTTTTCAACTGAAAACACTATCAGTAAACAATATAGTCAGGTACTAACTGTGTGTGCCCAGTTGACTTACTGTAGAACATTGGTTTCTATTTACCAATCAAGAGTACAATGGCAGTCAGCAATATTATTTACCCTACTTCTGATGCTGAGAAGATTACTATTAAAACCCACATTCCTCTTTGAAGAAGGGAAAAGAAGAGGTGGTCTATGCCCTTGATGGGTTACTAGCCAACATTAAGTACAGAAAAGTGTGGACTTGGGTATTAGATGTACCCAGGGCCAAATCCCTTCCAATTACCTTTTGGATTTCTCATTACTGAAATATGAGCACCAGCTCTCTTATACATAAGAAGGGAGAGCTTTGCAGATATCATTAAATACTGCATATCAAGAGTGAGATCTAACAGCTCACCCATGGGAGAACTGGTAAAAGTGAGCTGAATGGATTCAAATACTGTAATGACTCCATCTTTAACTACATCCATTGATCTGAATCTTCCAAAGTTTGTATTTCTTACCAGTTTGAGATAAAAATTTCAACATCAATAACTAACAGTTCATCTGAGCTCACCTTTTATATTAGTCCCTATAAGCATCCACTGATTAAGTCTGTGTTCCTATGACAAATTATCAGTTATCATCAGCCACATGAAAGAAATGAATATGATATTCATGTTCATTGAGTCAATAGGGAACATTTTCCAAGTCAGAACATGCTTATTGGGTCAGAATGGGAGGAAAAAACTGGATAGGTTTTGTCTAAATTATAACCAAAACATTCCAGATCTAATGCAATAGAACATGGGAAGGTCTGTGTAGAAAAAACAAGAAAGAATGAAAATGATGTTAGAAAAATATTTTTTGAGACAAGGTCTCTCACTATGTAGAGCCTCTAATTCATCATTCCTACTATCTCAAGCCTACCGAGCATGATAGTTATAGGCATGTGCTAACACGTCTAGCTAAAAAAAGCAAAGACTCAGATAGATAGATAGATAGATAGATAGATAGATAGATAGATAGATGGATGGATAGGTAGGTAGATAGGTAGATAGATAGAGATAGAGAGATAGAGACCATAGAGTTTCTTCAGGAAAAGCGAAGAACCACAGCACTTCAGCATCCCCATGACCAGGATGGCAATCCGGTCCCCCAGCACATCCGCCTCATCCATGTGGTGTGTGGTCAGTAAGATGGTGCGGTCCTTTTTGTAAAGCTGAAGCAGGTCCCAGGTGGCCCTCCTTGAGACTGGATCCATGCCAGATGTTGGCTCATCAAGTATTACCACCTAGAAAGAAACGTAAGTAACCAAGAGTCTATTTACTTCATGTTTGCTACAAATGGGATAATCTACTATACATGGGAGACATATGTAAGCAAAAATACAGACTCTAGTCCACCGTAGGATAAATAACTGCTAAATTGTTAACTGTCAAACTTATGGTTATGTTTATGCCAGCTGCATTAATAATGTGAAGTCTCTCTCCTTACCATTTGGGAGAGTTGTTTGTGCCAGTTTTTGTGTTTGAATCTGGAAGAGTAAAGACCCATTTATTTTATTTTATTTTATTTTATTTCTTACCATGCCTGTACACACATATGTGGATGTCAGGAATTTTTGTCAAATGTCTTCCTCAACCACTCTATATGACTTATCATCTGAGATAGGGTCTCACACTGAACCCAGAACTCATCTCTGGGAATCAATCTATCGCCATATCATCTTTGGTTTGACATTATCGGCACCCACAACCATGCCTGGCACTTTTACCTGGGTGCTTGAGATATTCGTGAAGCCAGGTCTCCATGTGACCCACAGGTACTTTACCACAGAACCATCTGGCCAGTGCCACAAGAACCCGCTTTAACTGTTAGTTACCTTAGTGTCCCCTATTAGAGCTATAATGATTGAGAGCTTGCGCTTCATTCCTCCGCTCAAATCCTTTGACTTGGTATTACTTTTCTGTATCAGACCAAAAGAGGTGAGCATTCCGTGAATTTCTCTCGATCGCTTAGACAAAGGTATTCCTTTGATCTAAAAAGAGGAGCCAGAGTTTATGCAGTGCCCTCAACCCTGTGCTTAGAAAATTCTTACATCAGGGCTTTAACAGAGCTGTGTGCATATGCTCGCCTGCCCTTCTCGTCGCTTCCAACATGAACTCTTGATGAAGGTAAGGTTGCAGGTCCTTGTTCACACTGCCTGGAGGATGTGGGGAGTGCAGAAAGGGAGTGCTCACCACGCAGTAGAAATGAAGGTGCTCTGACACTGTCAGCATTGGGAACAACAGGTCATCCTGGGGACACAAGCCCAAGCTTTTCCTAACTTGAACCATGTCAGATGAGATGTCATATCCACTAATAAAGACCTTTCCTCTGGTGGGAAGATAGAAACCTACAATTAAGCAAAGACATGGCAGAGTTTAGCTTCAGCAAAGACACACATGGCAATGCACTGCTCACTAGGCGCCTTGGCTGCAGAGTCTATGGATCAGGCAAAAGCAAAAGTGCCGTCCACAGAGATACCTAATGCCAGTGGTCATGATCTCACGGCGACGGCCAAAGAAGCGACTTTTCATTTTGTCTAATTTTATGTCTTTATTGAAAGTATTTTGGTTTTGAAATATAAATTACAGCATTTCCCCCTTGCTTCCCTCTAACCCCTCCCATGTACCTACCCTTTTCCTCTCAAATTAGTAGCCTCTTTTAAATATGTGTGTGTGTGTAAATATAGATATAGATTGATATATGATATATATCCAAAATATATAAATGCAACTTTCTCAGTCCATCTACTGCTACTTGTACATATATGAGTTCAGGTATTATACAGTCAGTTAGGAAGTTCTTCTCTGTGGAAGACTATTTTCTCCCTCTTTTGACATCCCTTAGTTGCCTGCTGTTCCTTGTCTATGGTTGGGCTCTGTGAGATTTCCCCTTCCATATTACGATATCTACTGATATCTTTCTTGTTTGGGTCTTCTTCAGGTAGCCATGCTGTTGAGATTTCATGGGTGTAACTTCCCTTATATTTCTAGGAGACACAATCTCAGAGCAGACTTTGTGTGCCTCTGGTGCTTACAATCCTTCTACACTCTCTTTCTCAACACGTCCTGAGCCTTAGGAGTAGGAGTTGTATTGCAGATTTATCCACTGGACTAGACACCACAAACTTGTTTTCTGCATTTTGGTCAGTTGTAATTTTCTGGAATGGTCTCTTTGGCAACAAGAAGTTTCTTTGATGGGTGAAGAAGTCTACATATGTCTGTGGTTAAAACGATAAATACCTAGAATACAGTTAGGGATTATGATGGTCTAGGTAAAGCAGTAGTTGTAGGCTCTCCTCCGAGATCCATGACCTCACTCTCCCTAGGTAGTTGACCAGGCATGTTTTCCCTCCTGTTGAGCAGGTCTTCAGTCCTGTTGGTTACTTCCAAGGGCTGTGTGCCACTACTGTGCTCTTACTGTTATCTTGTCATGCTAGTCATTGCTGTGGTTCATAGGTGTCACCACTGGGTAGGTCTGTTGACTGTGTCCCCCTTTGCAAGGTTGCAAGGGACCTTCTGCTACCATGAAAGCTAGTCCTTAGGTAGGAGACTTTCAGGGAAGATCAGGTTCTGATCATCAGAGTTCTATGTCTGAAGTGCACTGAGTCATCAAGAATAGAGCTGATCTCTAGGAGGAAGACCTATGGAAAGAGCTTATAATGTTTGGGGAGTCTCTTAGATTTCCCAAGGTCAGACCTTGAAAGGGGTTTCTCATGTCTGGAATTGGTGTTTCTGTTACATAGCTTATGGCTCTCGTCGAGCGCACTGTCAGCCCAGGTAGGAAATTTTCATTTAAAATATGTTTGTATACATACAGACTTTTATTTGTTTTGTGTAATTTTAGGTAAATCATATTATGAACACATCACAATAAAGAATAGGATGTTATAAAGAAATAATATATTTTAATAATACTTTATAAAGAAATAATTTGATTTCCTGTGGAGTTTATTTTAGACACCCTTACTGCTATTTTATCCTCCCCCCCTCTCTCCTTCCATATTGATCTCCTTCTAACCTCTATAATTAAAGTCCTCTGCCTGTTATTTCCATTTCTTTCTTCAAATCACTTGTACTCTGATATTCTCTCTCTAGCCACCCAGTCCCTTTTTGCTTTCTCCTTGCCTGCAGCTACTCCAGGGTTGTTGGCTATCCAAGCCAACCAAAGCAGATGGTCCTCAGGGAAAGCTTTCCCTGTGGGGGACTCCCTTTGTAAGCTTTGTAAACCCTCAATGCATGCAAATGGCCAGGCACTGCCTGAGGAGCTCCAGCAGCCAGGCCATAAAAGCTAAAACAGCTGTAACTGCTAGATCCAGCTCCTCAAGATGAACCTTGGCCAGGTCCCACCCCCTAATGGCCCTAGAGTTGATTTCTTTTATTTTTAATTTTTTATTGGATATATTCTATATTTACATTTCATTTCCCTTTTCCTGGTTCCCTGCCCCCCCAAAAAGGTCCCACATGGCCTTTTCCCTCCCCCTGTTCTCCCATCTACCCCTTCTCACTTCCCTGTTCTGGTATTCCCCCCTACACTGATGCTTTGAGCCTTTCCAGAACCAGGGTCCACTCCTTCCTTCTTGTCAGACATCATTTGGTATGTGGATTGTGTCTTTGGTGTCCCAAGATTCTAGGCTAATATCCACTTATCAGTGAGTGCATACCATGGGTATTCTTTTGAGACTGGGTTACCTCACTTAGGATGATGTTCTCCAGCTCCATCCATTTCTCTAAGAATTTCATGAATTCATTGTTTCTAATGGCTGAATAGTACTCCATTGTGTATATATACCACATTTTTTGTATCCATTCCTCCGTTGAGGGACATCTGGGTTCTTTCCAGCTTCTGGCTATTATAAATAAGGCTGCTATGAACATAGTGGAGCATGTATCCTTATTGCATGCTGCGGAATCTTCTGGGTATATGCCCAGGAGTGGTATGGCTGAGTCCTTTGGAAGTATTGTGTCCAGTTTTCTGAGGAACCACCAGACTGATTTCCAGAGTGGTTGCATCAGCTAGCAGTTCCACCAGCAGTGTAGGAGTGTTCCTCTTTCACTACATCCTTGCCAACACCTGCTGTTTCCTGAGTTTTTAATCTTAGCCATTCTGACTGGTGTGAGGTGAAATCTCAGGGTTGTTTTGATTTGCATTTCCCTAATGACTATGATGTTGAACATTTTTTAAGGTGTTTCTCAGCTATCTGAATTTCTTCAGGTGCAAAGTCTTTATTTAGATTTGTACTCCATTTTTTGATAGGGTTATTTGGTTTTCTGGGGTTTAACTTCTTGAGTTCTTTGTATACATTGAATATCAGCCCTCTGTCGGATGTGGGGTTGGTGAAGATCTTTTCCCAATTTGTTGGTTACTGATTTGTCCTTTTGACAGTCTTTTGCCTTAAAGAAACGTTGTAATTTTATAAGGTCCCATTTGTCTATTCTTGATCTTAGAGCATAAGCTATTGGTGTTTTGTTCAGGAACTTTCCCCCTGAGCCAATGTCCTCAAGGGTCTTCCCCAGTTTCTTTGCTATTAGTTTTAGTGTGTCTGGTTTTATGTGGAGGTCCTTGATCCACTTGGAGTTGAGCTTAGTACAAGGAGATAAGAGTGGGTCAATTTGTATTCTTCTGCATGCTGACCTCCAGTTGAACCAGCACAATTTGTAGAAAAGGCTATCTTTTTTCCACTGGATGTTTTCAGCTCCTTTGTCGAAGTACAATTGGCCATAGATGTGTGAGTTCAATTCTGGGTCTTCAATCCTATACCATTGATCCACCTCCCTGTCACTATACCAATACCATGCAGTTTTTAACACTACTGCTCTGTAGTATTGCTTGAGGTCCGGGATACTGATTCCCCCAGAAGTTCTTTTACTGTTGATGATAGTTTTAGCTATCCTGGGTTTTTTGTTATTCCAGATGAATTTGAGAATTGCTCTTTCTAACTCTATGAAGAACTGAGTTGGGATTTTGATGGGGATTGCATTGAATCTGTATATTGCTTTTGGCAAGATTGCCATTTTAACTATATTAATCCTGCCAACCCACGAGCATGGAAGATTTTTCCATTTTCTGAGGGCTTCTTCCATTTCCTTCTTTAGAGACCTGAAGTTTTTGTCATACAAATCTTTCACTTGTTTGGTTAGAGTCACACCAAGATATTTTATATTGTTTGTGGCTATTGTGAAGAGTGTCATTTCCCTAATTTCTTTCTCAGCCTGCTTATCCTTTGAGTATAGGAAGGCTACTGATTTGCTTGAGTTGATTTTATAACCAGCCACTTTGCTGAAGTTGTTTATCAGCTGTAGGAGTTCTCTGGTGGAGTTTTTGGGCCACTTAAGTATACTATCATATCATCTGTGAATAGTGATAGTTTGACTTCTTCCTTTCCAATTTGTATCCCTTTGACTTCCTTATGTTGTCGAATTGCTCTAGCTAGTACCTCAAGTAATGTATTGAAGAGATACGGTGAGAGGGGGCAGCCTTGTCTAGTCCCTGATTTTAGTGGGATTGCTTCAAGTTTCTCTCCATTTACTTTGATGTTGGCTACTGGTCTGCTGTAAATTGCTTTTACTATGTTTAGGTATGGGCTTTGAATTCCTGTTCTTTCCAAGACTTTTAGCATGAAAGGATGCTGAATTTTGTCAAATGCTTTTTCAGCATCCAATGAGATGACCATGTGGTTTTTTTTTCTTTGAGTTTGTTTATGGAGTGGATTATGTTGATGGATTTCTGTATATTGAACCATCCCTGCATCCCTGGGATGAAGCCAACTTGATCATGGTGAATGATCGTTTTGGTGTGGTCTTGGATTCAGTTGGCAAGAATTTTATTGGCTATTTTTGCATCGATGTTCATAAGGGAAATTCATCTGAAGTTCTCTTTCTTAGTTGGATCTTTATGTGGTTTTGGTATCAGGGTAATTGTGGCTTCATAGAATGAGTAGGGTAGTGTTCCTTCTGTTTCTATTTTGTGGAATAGTTTGAAGAGTATTGGTATTAGGTCTTCTTTGAAGGTCTGATAGAATTCTGCACTAAAACCATCTAGTCCTGTGCTTTTTTTTTTTTTTTTGGTTGGAAGACTTTCTATGACCCCTTCTATTTCTTTGGGGGTTATGAGACTGTTTAGGTGATCTATTTGATCCTGATTTAATTTTGGTATTTGGTATCTGTCTAGGAAATAGTCCATTTCCTCCAGATTCTCCAGTTGTGTTGAGTATAGGCTTTTGTAGTAGGATCTGATGATTTTTTGAATTTCCTCAGTTTCTGTTGTTATATCTCCCTTTTCATTTCTAATTTTGTTAATTTGGATACTGTCTCTGTGCCCTTTGGTAAGTCTGGCTAAGGGTTTATCTATCTTGTTGATTTTCTCAAAGAACCAGCTCCTGGTTTTGTTGATTCTTTGTATGGTTCTCTTTGTTTCAATTTGATTGATTTCAGCCCTGAGTTTGATGATTTCCTGTCTTCTACTCCTCCTGAGTGAAATAGCTTCTTTTTTTCCCAGAGCTTTTGGATGTGCCATTAAGTTGCTAGTATATGCTCTCTCCAGTTTCTTTTTGGAGGCACTCAGGGCTATGAGTTTTCCTCTTAGCACTGCTTTCATTGTGTCCCATAGATTCGGGCATGTTGTGCCTTCATTTTCATTAAATTCTAAAAAGTCTTTGATTTCTTTATTTCTTCCTTGACTAAGGTATCATTGAGTAGAATATTGTTCAGTCTCCATGTATATGTGGATTTTCTGTTGTTTTTGTTCCTATTGAAGACCACTCTTATTCCATGGTGATCTGATAAAAGGCATGGGATTAATTCGATCTTTTTATATTTGTTGAGGTCTGTCTTGTGACCAATTATATGGTCGATTTTGGAGAAGGTACCATGAGGTGCTGAGAAAAAGGTATAGTCTTTTGCTTTAGGATGAAATGTGTTATATATATATATATATATATATATATATATATATATATATATATATACACCCAATTGGTCCAAAGCTTCAATGAGTTTCCCTATGTCCCTGTTTAGTTTCTGTTTTCCTGATCAGTCCATTGAAGATAGTAGTAGACTGTTGCGGTCCCCCACAATTATTGTGTTAGGTGCAATGTGTGCTTTGAGCTTTAGTAAAGTTTCTTTTACTAATGAGTGAGCCCTTGCATTTGGAGCATAGATGTTTAGAATTGTGAGTTCTTCTTGGTGGATTTTTCCTTTGACCAGCAAGAAGTGACCTTCTGTGTTTCTTTTGATGACTTTAGGTTGAAAAGTCAATTTTATCTGATATTAGAATGGCTATTCCAGCTCGCTTCCTGAGACCATTTGCTTGTAAAATTGTCTTCCAGCCTTTTACTCTAAGGTAGTGTTTGTCTTTGGCTCTGAGGTGTGTTTCATGTATGCAGCAAAATGTAGGGTCCTGTTTTTGTATCCAGTCTGTTAGTCTATGTCTTTTTATTGGGGAATTGAGTCCATTGATGTTGAGATATTAAGGAATAGTGATTATTTCTTCCTGTCATTTTTGATGTTATTTTTGTTTTTGAGTGGTTATCTTCTTTTGAGTTTGATGGAAGAAGGTTACTATCTTGCTTTTTCCAGGGTGTAGTTTCCCTCCTTATATTGGAGTTTTACTCCTATTATCCTTTGTAGGGCTGGGTCAGAGGAAAGATATTGTGTAAATTTGGTCTTGTCATGGAATATTTTGATTTCTCCATCTACGTTGATTTAGAGTTTTTCTGGGTTTAGTAGTCTTGGCTGACATTTGTGTTCTCTTAGAGTCTGCATGAGATCTGCCCAGGATCTTCTAGCTTTCATGGTCTCTGGTGAGAAGTCTGGTGTGATTCTGATAGGTCTTCCTTTATATGTTACTTGACCTTTTTCTCTTACTGCCTTTAACATTCTTTGTTTAGTACGTTTGGGGTTTTGATTATTATGTGACGGGAGGTATTTCTGTTCTGGTCCAGTCTGTTTGGAGTTCTGTAGGCTTCTTGTATATTCATGGGCATCTCTCTCTTTAGGTTAGGGAAGTTTTCTTCCATAATTTTGTTGAAGATATTTGCTGGCCCTTTAAATTGTAGATCTTCACTCTCATCTATACTTATAATCCTAAGCTTTGGTCTTCTCATTGTGTCCTGGATTTCCTGGATGTTTTGGGTTACAAGCCTTTTGCATTTTGCATTTTCTTTGTGGAGTCAATGGTTTTGCTCAGTTCCTTCATTTGTTTGTTTGTGTTTTCTTGCAATTCTTTAAGAGATTTTTGTGTTTCCTCTTTTATGACTTCTGCCTGTTGATTCAATTTCTCCTACATTTCTTTAAGTGATTTTCTCATTTCCTCTTTATTGGCTTGTGTCTGTTGATCCATATTCTCCTGGAATTCTTTAAGTGATTTTTGTGTTTGCATTGTAAGGGCTTCTACCCTATTCATGTTCCCCTGCATTTCTTTAAGAGATTTGTTTATGTCTTTTTTGTGTTCCTCTAGCAGCATCATGACCAGTGTTTTTAAATCCAACTCTTGTTTTTCTGGTGTGTCAGAGTATCCAAGACTTGCTGTAGTTGGAGAGTTGGGTTCAGATGCTGCCATATTGCTTTGATTTCTGTTAGTAATGTTCCTACATTTGCCTTTTGCTATCTGTCTCTGGAGTTAGTTGGTCTTGTTGTTACTGGTTGGTGTTTGAAGCTCCTGTGAGCCTGGTGTTTGGCGCTGCTGTCGTAGAGGGCGTCCGTGCTCCCGAGGTGGAGACCAGAAGGTTTCCACTACTGGGCTCCAAATTACCTCCTCAGCTCTGCTGGGCCAGACCCAAGTCTCCTCCTGGCTTGCTGCTGGACGGGCAATTGGCCTCCCGCCGTCTCCTCCTGGCCTGCCTAGTTGCCAGCTCTTAAGAATCAGATCTTTTTTCCACTGATCTGGGCTCTTCTGTTAGATCTTTATGGTGACCTGGGCTCCTCTGTTGGTTCTCTATGGTGACCTGATCAGGTCACCAGCTCCAAGATGGTGGCGGGTCTCAGGGCTCTGTCTAACCTCGGGATTCCCTGCAGAACCGGAGCTTTCCTGGTTGGACTGCTGGAGCCTAGATGGTGGCACTTTCAGTCCACAGGGTTCTGTCTGGTTTGCTGTCTGGGGTGCCCCGAGGCAAGATGTTGGCCTCCGCTCTACTCCAGGCACAGACCCCCGAGCAAGTGGAGCAGACACTGCCGAGCTGATCTGGCTCTGGGTGCAGGCAAGAACCCAATGGTGTAGTCGATGTTAAACTCGGACTCTGTCCACGCACCTGGCCCCAGCTGCCAGCTGTCTGCAGTGACCCAAGGCAAGATGGCAGCCTGCTAGGGTTGTTTTCTAACTGGCTCTAATGGCCATTCCCAGCCCCAAGTTAGGAGAGTGGCCAGGCCCCATCCTTCAAGAACAAAATCACACCAATCTTTGAGCTTGCCCCCAAAATTAGGCCATATAATATCACCAGTCTGGAAAGCACCCCCCATCCTCACCCCAAGAAACCCTGTATAAGCCCTGCCTTTTGCCTAGTTCTCTGCTGCTTCTCACCCCAGCAGAGGCAGCTGCCTTCCGGGATTTTCTCTACTGAGAAATCTCTTGTGTGAGGTTTGTTATGAGGTGGGACTTTGTGATAGTCCTTGGCTCCGGACTACCAGGATCCCTTCCCTAGCAGAGCTGTTTCCCTGGGGAAACCTCTTTAAGCTGAGCATTGGGGAAACTTTCCTGGCAGCTAGAGTAGAACTTCTTAAGGGAAGTCTTTCCCTTCAGAAATGCAACACTTAAAAAAAAAAGGTTATTTACCCACTCGGGAAGATTTGGATCTAGGACCACAGATGAGAGATACCATTCGACATTTGTCTTTTTGGATCTCTGTTGCCTCATTCGATATATTCTTTTCCTAGTTCCATCAGTTTACCTGCAAAGTTCATTATTTCCGTTTTTGTTTTTACAGCGAGTAGTATTCCATAGTGTTTGTAGGCCACATTTTCATTATCTGTTCGTCACTTGAAGGGCATTTAGGGTCTCTCCATTTCCTAGCTCTTGTGACTAGAACGACAATGACCGTGGCAGAGGAAGTATTGTGGAGTCTGTTATTGAGGCCTTGAGGCAAATGCCAAGCAGTGCAACAGCTGGGCCTCACGGTACCTTCATGTTAGGCTTTTGGAGAATTCTCCACTCTGATTTCCCTCGTGGGTGGACTAATTTGCAATCCCACCAATAGTGAATGCTCCATATAAATCTGGATATTAATCTTCTTTCAGATGTTTACCTAGGAGAGACTCTCACTCATTTTTCTTCCTTTGAGGTATAGAAGCGTTTTAGCTTTGTGAGGTCCCACTTGCCAATTGTTGCCATTAATTCCGGGGCAAATGGAGACCTTCCCTAGACTTGAATCATATAGGGTACTTCCCCTGTTTTCTTCTATCCGTTTCAGGTTTCACATGAAAGTTGTTGATCCATTTGGGGTCAGTTTTTGTGCACAGTGATAGATATGGGTCTAATTTTATTCTTCTACATCAAGAACTGGAGCCTCTCAGGCAGGCCAGATTGGACATCTGATTTTCTAAGCACCATTTCTCCTGACCAGTATATGTTTTAGGCAACTTTTCCAAATATCAGGTTATAGCCACCTGTACGTATGTTTGCATCCTCAACTTTGTTCACTTGATTTCATATCTGCTTTTGTGCCAGTACTGTATTGTCTTCATTCCTATGGCTCTGTAATAATCTATGTTAATCAGGGATATTGTCCTATGGCTTTCTTTTTTGTTGTTGTCTTTACCTGATTTAGGTATTACAGTAATATTTGATTCATAGGTTAAGTTTGAAAGTGCTCCTTCTGTTCTTAATTTTTAAGAAAGTTTAAGGAAGATTAGCTGTAAAAGATCTTCTTTGAAAGTCTGAAATGAATTTGCTGTAAATCCACCCTGGACCCTTTTTTTTCCTTTTTAAGCTGGGAGTCTTTTTATTACTATTTTGATCTTATTTGTTGTTTGGGGTCTGTTTAGGTTGTTGATATCTTGGTTTAATTTTGGTGGTTTGACTCAATCTAGAAACTTAATTGTTTTTTGTTTTTGTTTTTTTGCCCCTTAGGTTTTCTAGCTTAATAGAATGCAGGTTATTAAAGTATTCCTTTATGATATTCTGATTTTCTGTGGTGTCTGCTGTAATACTTCTCTGTTCATTTTGGATTCTATTAATTTGAGTCCTTTCATTCTGTTGGTTAAGAGCCAACAGCCTGCCAATGGTGTTTATCTTTTCAAAGAAATAGCTCTTTGTATAGTTTGTTTTGTTTCATTGATTTTAGCTCAGATTTTTACTATTTCATGACATATGGTTAGTTTGGATATGGTATGTTCTTGCTTTTTAACTTTTTGAGTTGCATCATTAAGCCATTTATTTGAAAGAGGTATTTGGTAATGTTGCCTTTCCTGGGACACTTGGGGTATAGGCCAATTGTAGCTATGGAATGCAGAAAGCCATCAGGAACCTGGAGAGTTACATCATTGGGAAATATAAGTTCTACTTAAATTTTTATAGGAAGTGGATTCAAAACATCCTGATCTAGACCAAATAGAAAATAATCTAAGCATCTTGCTTTGCTGGCTCTGTATTTATCCTATCATGTAATTATACAATTAATTTATCTTTTTAAGTTTAATTTTTGACACAAAAAACATAACATTGTCCACATTAGTTATATACCATATGATTCTTCAAGTGCACAAAACAGTGTATAGTGCTGAAGGCTTTCAAAATCTTTTCTTCCAGCTTTTTAAACTATATGGAAACTACTGTGATGTATAGAGATGCTTTCTTACTGGGCAATAAAACACCAGGACTTCTTATTCCTATCTAATAACCTAGTAACCACTAATCTGGCTCCCCATTCATTCTTTCCCATTTCCTATCCTTATTCTCCCATTTCCCTATTCATACCCTTCTCTTTCCCATTCATACCCTCCCATTTCCCCTTCATACCCTCCCTTTTCCCCATTCATACCCACCCATTTCCCATTCATACCCTTCTATTTCCCATTCATACCCTCCCATTTCCCTCCAGACTTATGTAGTCACAACTCTACTCTAAACTTCTATGTTTTCTACTCTACATGTGGAACTTGTCAGTGTTTAACTTGATTTTTCCCCATTCCTGTCTATATTGTCACAAATGATAGACTTTCCATTCTTTTTATGGCTAAATGGTATTCACTTGTGTATATGTATGACATTTTCCTTGTCTATTCATCAACTGATACCTACCTGAGTGGCTTCTTTTCCTTGGCTATATCCACTAAGGCTCTCCTTCAAAGATATCACCCTATAATCAATCACAGAGTGAGCCTCATAGTATTAACCTTCCCTTACAAGAAATTTGACAAGGTTTCCTTGGGAGTAAAATGAAAGGACATGTGACTGTAATTCAAAAGCACACACAAATGGCCACAGATTTACTACTTCATCTATATGAAATGTGTCAGTTAGTCAAGTCCACAGGACATGAAATCAAACTGGTGATGATCGGTAGTTAGAAAGACAGGACATTAAGCAGAAAGTAATGGCTAAGGTTTTCAGGATGGCATGGCTCTTCTTAGATCAAAATCAAGATAATTGCTACCAATTTTGACTTATACCAAATTTGCCTTTAAAAATATTAACACTTAGGAAAATCAATGCTCTCTGGAGGGGACCAGCTAGGAAGAAGCACACAGGGCAAAAGATCAGAGAAACAGCGGGGACAGAAGTCCTCCTGCCACCATTTGCACCAGGGAGCCAGGAGACTCCAAGCCTTCTGTGCACAGCACACCAGGAGAGAGTGATCTCCCAGCAGCACCTTCACTTCTGAGCACAGATGTGAGATCTCCACCTTTTCTCTGGAGGGGACCAGTTAAGAGCACACAGGACCTAAGATCAATGGAGCAGCTGGGACAGAAGTCTTCCCACCACCATTTGCACCAGGGAACTGGGAAACTCCACAGCCTCTATCCATAGTCCACCAGGAGAGAGAGATCTCCCAGCAGGGCTTTCACTTTTGAGCTCAGAGGAGTAAGGACACAGGCTTATAGGCCCACAGGAGGAACAAACTCCAGCCAGAGACAATAATACCAACTAGCACCAGAGATAACCAAATGGCGAAAGGCAAGCACAAGAACCCTACCAACAGAAACCAAGGCCACATGGCAACATCAGATTCCAGTTCTCCCACCACAGCAAGTCCTGGATACCCCAACACACCGGAAAAGCAAGAGTTGGATTTAAAATTATATCTCATGATGCTGATAGAGAGCTTCAAGAAAGACTTAAATAACTCCCTTAAAGAAATACAGGAGAACATCGGTCAACAGTAAAAGCCCTTAAAGAGGAAACACAAAAATCCCATAAAGAAATACAGGAGATCCTAGGTCAATGGGAAGAAGCCCTTAAAGAACAAACACAAAAATCCCTTAAAGAATTACAGGAAAACACAATCAAGTGAAGGAACTGAACAAAACCATCCAGGATCTAAAAGTGGAAGTAGAAACAATACAGAAATCACAAAGTAAAACATTTCTGGAGATAAAAAAAACAAAACAAAAACAAAAACAAAAACAAAAACAAAACCTTGGAAGGAATCCAGGAGTCATAGATGCAAGCATCAACAACAGAATACAAGAGATAGAAGAAAGAACCTCAGCTGCTGAAGATACCATAGAAAACATTGAGTCAACAGTCAAAGAAAATGCAAAATGCATAAAGCTGGTAACCCAAAACATCCAGGAAATCCAGGACGCAATGAGAAGACCAAATATAAGAGTTCTAGGTATAGAGGAGAGCAAAGATTTCCAACTTAAAGGGCCAGTAAATATCTTCAAAAAATTATAGAAGAAAACTTCCCTAACCTAGAGAAAGAGATGCCCATGAACATACAAGAAGCCTTCAGAACTCCAAACAGACTGGACCAGAACAGAAAGTCCTCCTGGCACATAATAATCAAAACACCAATTCACTAAACAAAGAGAATATTAAAAAGCAGTAAGGGAAAAGGGGCAAGTAACTTATAAAGGCAGACCTATCAGAATTACACCAGACTTTTCACCAGAGACCATGAAAGCTAGAAGATCCTGGGCAGACCTCATACAGACCCTAAGAGAACCCAAATGCCAACCCAGGCTACTCTACCCAGAAAAACTCTCAATCATCATAGATGGAGAAACTAAGATATTTTGTGATAAAACTAAATTTATGCAATATCTGTCCACAAATCTAGCCCTACAAAGGATAATTGATGGAAAACACCAACACAAGGAAGGAAACTATACCCTAGAAAAAGCAAGAAAGTAATCTTCTTCCAACAAACCCAAAAGAAGATACTCACACAAACATCAAAATAACATCAAAAATAACAGGAAGCAACAATCACTATTCCCTAATATCTCTTAACAACAAGGGACTCAACCCCTCAACAAAAAGACATAGACTAACAAAATATTTCTCATGTAGATCTTCATTTTTATCAGAAAATGTTTGTAATTCCCCTTTTAATTAATTTAGTAATGTTTTTTATGTCTACCATTTTATCTGCATTATTTTTCATCATAATCTTCAATTTTACTATGTCTTTCCATATATTTCCTCTATTTTATCAGAAATGTTTTCAATGTAAATCTTTGATTTTATCACAAATGTTTCTAATTCCACCTTCAATTAATTTAGAAAGAGTTTTTATATCTACCATTTTATATGTAAAATTTTCCATGAAATAGTCAATTTTAACGTGTTTGTCTATATATTTCTTGAATTTTACCAGAAATATTTTCCATGTAAATCTTCAATTTTATCTGAAAATGTTTATAATTCCACCTTCAATCAACTTAGACTTATCTTTATGCCTATCATTTTATCTATATAATTTCCATAGTAATCTTTAATATTAACATGTTTTTCTATATATTTCTTCAATTTTATCAGAAATATTTTCCATGTAAATCTTCAAGTTTATCAGAAAATATTTATAATTCCACTTAGGAATACTTTTATGCCTACCATTATTATATTTATATAAAATTTTCCATGATAATCTTCAATTCTAAAAAAAAATTAAAAATTAACAGGGGCTGGAGAGATGGTCAGTGGTTAAGATCATTGACTGTTCCAGAGGTCCCAGGTTCAATTCCCTGTGCCTACATGGTGGTTCCCAACCATTCCTAGGGTTCTGATACCCTCTTCTGGCCTCTGTGGGTACTGCATGCAGGCAAAACTATCCATACGTACAGAAAAATTAACAAAGCATGACATTTGCCTCAATTTAAGTCTAATGCTGAAAGCAGATGGTTGAACAATGCTGACTTGTGATTAATATGTTCTGAGTGCATCTATTGAACATTCTGTGGGGAACTGTTCTGGTCACTTGGGCCATATTAATTACCAAACACTGGTTAGAGTTGATAATTGTCAGTCAGGAGCTATTGGGGCTACCCTGGGGCTGGGCATCCTCTTCTGCTCTGCCTTGCCCTTACAGGGCTCTAGTCTCTGATCGTGTTTAAGGGCATTTGAAAAATCCCTAACATATAAATCAACAGTCACAGGTTCTGGGACACAGACGTATCTTTGTGCACAACTGACATACACATGTAACGTGTGGAGTTTATCCCAAGAAGGCAGGGGCAGGGACATTCTGTGAGTGGTAGGAGACACTACGCTCATGTCAAACACAGCTGTTATTCCTTTACAGTCATGTGATGTTTGTTCCAGAGGAATGCCTTTAAGAGGAGGTGTTTAAACTAAGTTTTACAGGAAATCCAACAGCATTCAATCTGCATTGAGCCCTAATGATGCCCTGGGGATTTCAGCCCCAACCCCAGGATGTCACCTGACACTGTCACCGTTCTTTCTGGCGTTTCTCACTTTTTCTCCTCTCTGTCCATGTGACAGTCTTTATCCTCTTGCTTCTAAGCTCTGTATGTCCTTACAATGCACATCATTCTTTCTGTTCATGGGTTTTTTCTTTTGATCTTTCCTCAGACTCAGATTTCATTCCCAATTACCCACCGCCCTAAGCATGAACTAGTCATGGTTGCCAGGGTAGAACTCTCCCCTTTGAGCCCTGTCTGTTTCTCAAGCCACTTTATGAAGCTCTGTCTACCCATCAGAAACTGTAAAATCCCTGGAGGTCAGGGCTTTGGACCTATTTGTTCACTTCTGGTTTCTATACCAATGCCTTGCATATTAACAATCTATATTAATGGAATAAACAGTTATTGGTTCATGTGAAATGTAGGTTGGAATGAATTAGAAATGGAATTATTAGACCAGTAAGATGGTTTAGGGGGCAAGGGCACTTTCTGCCACACCTGGAAGCCTGTGTTCAGTCACCAGAACCACAGTGAGGACAGAGAGTGCTCAGGCATCCTCTGATCACCACGCGTGTGCTGTGGCACACATGCTCCTCTCCCCAGACACACAGAACAAGTATAAAAATGGGTTTTTGAATGTGGATTATTTGAAAAATTAGAGAACTTTCTGGGTATGATTCCCCATCTTAAGAGCTAGTTGGGTATACAGATACAAACATGTCAAAAATAGCAAATAATTAAAATTAACCATTATGAAATATTTTTATAAAAAAATTCTAAATTACATAGTGAAAAGAAAATCTAATGTGTAGAATCGACTTTGAAATATTTTAAATGGGTTGATAGTTATATGGAAAGTATAGTAAACTGTTGGAATGGTAGAATGTAGGTTATACATCTAGGGATATTTGCTAAAAGTTTATTTTTCAGTTTGGCTCTGTATGTGAAAAAGTCTTGATACATTGCTGTGTGACACAAAGCACACGTTTGCACTGAGATCAGTGCACACCAAGCAAATTACCATGGTTTCCTGTGCTGCAGAGAGACTAATGAGGTAAAACAATGTGGGGAGAAGCCATTTAAAAAATGATCACAGAAGTGTCAGCAAAAGCCCCGTACTTTGTCCACACAGTCGACCCCAGTGTGACCTTAGATACACACCTGTGAGAATGGACAAGGTGGTGGTTTTTCCTGCCCCATTATGTCCAAGAAGAACAGTTATCTGCCCCTCATACAAGTTCAAAGATAAGTCTCTTACTGCCATCACGGTACTGTTTTTTAAGGTGAATTCCTGTCAAAAGAGAAATGAGTACTAATTTGATTACTGCCACCTATAAACAAGGATTCATTAACTATTCAGAGCTGAAGAAAAATGTCATTGATTTCAATGCTGGAGAAATAAAAATCAAAGACAGATCAAATTGTGGAAACCAAACAATGCCTACAGGGAGTCATAGGGATTGTTCCAGGGGAGGGCTACAGATTTCCCCTGAGCTATCTCATGGTTTTGCTCTGCTCTGATCTTGAAACTGATTAAACCCCAGTCAGCTCCAGTCTGTCTGCCCCAGTCAGTCAGGCAGTCAGTTATCCCCAGTCAGTCAGGCCCAGTCAGCCCATCAGTCTTTCCCCCATGTCTCAGAATGAACTGCTGAAAAGCCCAATGCAGAGGCCACTCATCACACCATTAGTCTCTCTCCTGCGCTCGTATCTATGTGAGTCACACAACTATCCATCTATCCACATGTTCCAAAATTTGTGACTGAGGAACCTCATATTGTTTTCTACCTCATATACTGAAAATTCATTAGTCAAATCACTACTAATCAGCTCATTTGCTTATTTAACATGAAATTATTGAGCACTTATGTAGTATGCATTATAGAACATGTTCTGGTTGTAGCTCTGAAGAAGGCATACCTGGTACTTTCTATAGCAGAAAAATTATAACAGGAAAATACATATGCATATATGCATAAGAATGACTTAAAACTTTTACCAAACATTAGCCAACATATGCACTGGTGGAACACATAGAGAGCCCAGAACAATGCTGGTGTAAATGTAGTGAAGACTTTCACAGTGGAAGAAAGGCAGTTTGCCAGAGGGGCAGCATTGAGAGCACATAGCATGTGCAAGCTATACATCCAACAATGGGCACAATGGTGCAAAAGGAATTACAAAGACTAGTTAGGAACACCTTTCTCCACCTGTGCCTGAAAGAAAACGTGCTTTGAATCAGCACGTTTGGCTGCCTAGATCTAAACTTTTTTCTGAGTTTGTGAACTACCATTTTCTTTTGTTAAGTGGTATTTTAAGACTAAATAAAAATCCAAATGTGGTATTGGTCCAATTGGTAAATTCATTTTAACAGTCATATTGGGAAGTTGTTCACATATTGTACAGGAAGCCCATTTAAAGAGTGTAATGTGGTGGGTTTCAGTTCATTCATGGTTTTACAGCTCTCTCTATGTCCCACAGGTACTTCTTTCTTTCTCTGTCCTAACTTGGAAATACAGACTGCCTTGGCGGCTCGTGACACAACTGACTGAAGCAACTCCAGGCCTTCAGCAATGCCAGACACTCATTCATGTTTTTCACCAAACATTCAGAAGTGAACCTTTGCTAACCACTAGACATCAGCTCCTGCTTGGAACCAAGTCCCTTAAAGCCCGTCTGAAAAACTTCAACCCGACCTCTTTGTTGTTACTGTAGAGGTACTTAAGTAAAATATCCATTCTCTCTCTCTCTCTCTCTCTCTCTCTCTCTCTCTCTCTCTCTCTCTCTCTCTCCCTCCCCCCTTCTCTCTCTCTCTCCCCTTCCCTCCCACCCTCCCTCCCTCCGTCCTCCCTCCGTCCTCCCTTCTAGGTGAACCTTCCCTATCTAGGAGACTCTATCGCGGGGCAGACATGCTGTTCCTCTGGCTCTTAGTTTTCCCCCCTCCTTTCCCACAAGGTTCCCTGGGCTTCATGTAAAAGGTGTAAGGGTCTTGTTGTAGTTACAGCGATCGGGGCTGGCCCCACGGCTTGTAGGCTTTAAGCTGGGCAAGCTATTTACTGCTTTCCACTCTAGACAACTTTCCCAGCAGCTTCTGACACTATTAGAGCTAGTCCTGAGGGAGGAGGCTTCCAGGTCTGGCACAAAATAATTTCTCCAAGTCCTACGTTCAAAATAACGTTTTTTTTTTCAGCAGTAGGATCTTACTTGGAAGTTCTGGGAGGCAAGCAAAGGCAATGAGAGTTATGTTCTTTGACAGTTACCTTGGGTTTTCTAACGAGTCACCTCTTATTCCGCTTAACTGACCCCCACTGTAGTCAGAGAACGCTCTGACTTCATGTTATACTGAGATGTGTCAGGGGCTGATGATGTCATTTTGAAAGCACTCCACACATCTTTACTTTTGTTGAAAGCAGTGCGCTTGCTGATCAGGCCTGTAAATTAACTACCGACTTTAGTTCTGATGTCCTTACTGACTAGACTAGTTCTATGTACATATTCTTAGTGTTTTCCTATTTTTTGTGCTTTAAAATTATTTTTAATATACCAATCACTAATTTCAAATCTCTGCATACTAGTTTTAACATCTATATCATGTTCCTAATGAAGCTGTCTATTGTGTGTTTACTGTTGGTTAATGGTCACTATTTTGTGCTTCTTCATATGTCTACAAAAGGCCTTTGGATCCACTGGACACTCATGACACTCTGTGAAGCTTATGGAGAGGTCTGGGAAGAAATGAACTACTGTAACATCAGAGGAGTGTGCCGGGGTGATCCTGCAGGAGAGTAAAACTGGGGAGAGGAGAGATAACAGAACGAGGGCAGAACACACTTTCTTTGATACAGCACTGCCATATTAAGACAGTGATTGATGTCAGTAAATATCTAAAGCAATCCAATGAAAAGACTGCTTGACACATGTGCAATATGATGAAAGCAGAACGTAAAAAGGAACCCCAGAACCAGTCCTCCACTGACCCTTAACCCAGGCACATGGCAGAGAGTCCTCCCCTGGCCCTTAACTCGGGCACATGGCAGACATTATGAAAAGGATTCAATTGCCACAAATTATGAAATTAAACATTCAAATTAAGTTAAAATAGCTCCTCGGTAGGCTGGGGAATGGAAGCAGGTGTAAGTTTCCTGAAAAAAAAAGAAAAATACACCCAGGAAGATCCATAAAAGAATAAACACCTAATAATATCTTAAAGAGTTCAAAGCATCCTAACCTCTAACCTGTAAAACAAATCAGGATGCTATTTGTTTTACAACAACAAATCAATACCTAATAAAAGTTCCATCTTAACATAGGGCAGCATTATTATTTACATAAAGGTAGATCGTTTTCTAAAGGGAAGAGAGAAATAAACACAGAGAGGAGTTATTGTTGTTTCATTATGCAGCCCAAGTGAACCTTGATCTCTGGTTTCTCTGCCCCAGCCTCCCAAGGGCTGGGATACCAGGCTTGGCTGTCATGCTGAGCCAATAAATGGACTTTTGATTTTCTTGTATACACTTCGATTTCATCTTCCTTTATCTTTTAATTAGAATAGCTGTGGCATTGTGACCATGACAAGCATCTAATCTCCATACTAGAATGTCTCTCCATCCTACTGAGAAACAGAAAGCTGGTGAATAAATAAATACCTTGTACAAATGCTGAATCCGGATGCCAGCCACTAAGCCAACAGGCTCAGGCTCCATAAATTCACTTGGAAGTAAATCAGAAACTTGGCTCTCTTCCCTGCTTAAGGCTGGCTCTCCAAACCAGTAGCTTTTCTAAATAACAACAATAGCCAAAAAGTAATGATAGTGACCATGGTAATAATAATAATAATAATAATAATAATAATAATAATAATAATGGAAAGCTGAGTGCTCTAAGATGTCAAGGCTCTCTGGCTCATTTCACTCTGGCTCGTGGTTTCAATGAATGACTTGATGAGTCATCACTTGTGATGAGTATAATGGGAAGCAAATTGTCTGAAATATGAATTTCTGAAATTATGATCACAGAACACACATTCTGCTTCAGGCTCAGCTTTGTAAGAAGAAAGTCAGTGAAGCCTCCTCAGAAGGGCAAGGAGAGAAGCACTGCTTCACTCTGAGTCAGATCTTTCTAGCAGGGTTGGGCTACACATTGTGGCTATCCTGGCACTTTTCAGTGACTCTGTAAAGACAAAATCATTTTCATAAATATTTTAAACCACTTGGCTTATGTTTTTAACGAAATGTTCCTTTTCACTGATGTTATACAAGCAGTGAGAGGCAAGCCTGTGGTGTCTTAGTATTTAGTATTTAGTATTTAGTACTTAGTACACTGTACTATGTAGTTTCTGTCTTCTCTACCATTTGAATACTTATAGAGGAAATCCTGCTCCACTTAAGTATATATTTGACAAAGTTATTAAGTTTTGATCCTTTGAAAAATATGGCATCACCACAGTGGAGATAGAAAATGCATTTGGCAAAATTCAGAGTGTATTCATTATAAAAAAAAAATCTTCAGAAAAGAAAGTATGGCAAGAATTTGCTCAAGACATTAAATTCTATCTTACAATCCCACAGCCAACATCATCTCCAATGGGCAAAGGCCGAAAGCATTTGTTTCAATAGCTGGAACAAGATCATTCATATGTTTACCACCTTTACTCTATGCAGTAGTGAAAGTCTTAGCCAGAGCAGTTAAGTAAGAACAACAAATAGAAGGCACCCAGACAGTAAATGAGGAAGTCAGATGGTTTCAGTTTGCAGGTAATAACTGATAAATTCAGAGAACTTCACCAGTCAACCCACAGAAAGGAATATATATATATATATATATATATATATGTATATGTATATATACATATATATATATATGTGTGTATATATATACTAAAAACATACTAGCTGAAATGGAAATCAAGAAAACAATCCCACTAACAACAGCAACAGCCACAACAGCAACAGCCACAAATAACCTATGGGTAAATGTAATCAAATAAATGACTTCTATAATAAAAATTACAAAATTCTGAAGAAATTAAGTAGGATGCTAAAAAGTAAGAGTTGCTGATCATTGGGCCTGCCTTCATGTTCAATGAGATCCTGTCTCAAAGGAGTAAGGTAGAGGGTGGAAGAACAGGATACATGGCATCCTCGACAGGACAACATACACAGACACAGGTATGTGTTCTAATACATGTTTGTGCACGCACATGAACACACAAACACAATATCTAATACAAAATCAATATATCTGGCCTTTTGCCATATTGTAAAGTTGTGGTATCTAACTAGAATAACACTGGAGTAACACGGACAGATGAATGGAACACAATATAGAATCCAAATATAAGGCCACATATGTATTGGAAGCTGGTTTTTTATCAAGGTACCAAACATTAGAAATATATTGATTTTTTTTTAGATATTGAATTTTCGAAGTCTCTTCAATAAATGTTGCTGAGAAAATTGGATCTCTGTACACAGAAGGAGATCAAAGGTCAATCTTTCAGCACATATGATAACCAAACACCTAAACCTACTAGAATGAAAATGGGGCAATGTTTTAAGATGCATGAATAGCTGGTGAGATATATATATATATATATATATATATATATATATATATATATATAATACATATATATACATATATATAAAATAAGATCCCTGAAGAACAACTACAACTTACCTGTGAAATGGGAGAAAATATTTGTAAACTAGTTGTTCAAAAGGAATGTTTTCAGAATAGATAGACAACTGAAACCCTTCAGTGGTTTGAAAAACAAGTGTGATGCAATTTTAAAATGGCAAATTATATGAATAGATATTTCTCAAAAGACATACAAAGGGCCAGTAAGTAAAAATTATCCAGCATCACTACAAAAGCTACAAATCAAAATCACAAGAATATATTATCACACACACACACACACACACACACACACACACTCAGGAGCTATATATAATAGGACAAGCTAATAACTAGCACATGATCTTCCTGAGATGGTCTGCTTCTGATTATACTATAATCTGACAGATTTGCTTTTATAGGGTAGGGCCCTAAAAGAATTCATTTTAGGAAAGATTCCTGCTATTAATATGCTTTTCCTGATATTATTAAAAACATATAACAATCACTAGGTATTAGCCCACCCCTTTTGAGCAGATCTCTGCAGATCTACAGAGAAATAGATGACTTCTTAAGTCTTAATGACGATCCTGTAAGAATTCCTAAAATTATATCAGTGATTATTAAGTTCTTTTATAGTGGAACTGCTATTAGGTCATTTTCTGATAGCCAAAACTGCAATGAGAACTCTGCCAGTCTCCCATGCGTTACCAGTAAATTGCTCTTAGATAGTAACCAGACTTTCTACTCAGAGCACATACCAAGAGGCTGTAAAACCATTAACCAAAGATCATAAAAAGGGAACCAACAATTTAATATAGGTGCTATGACAGAAGACAAAATATTGACTGGATTTATCTATACAAAACTTCACTAATAACTTACTTATGGTTTTTAAACCTTCAGTGAACCTGTGGAGCTGTAACAAGAGATGGGTGTTTAGCCAGATAATTACTCCTAATGGATATGCATGTAAACATTCTCTGTTGTAAATTTCTATTTCAATTTATGATTTGAATTTTTGTGTGAACTTGTGATGAAAATTTCAACATATGATCATGTATTCTGAAAGATGTATAGGTGCTGAGGACAAAGAGAAGAGTGAGAACTGAGCTATGGCGTACAGAGCACAGAGGGAATTGGAAAGAACACTTTTTAGTCAGAACTGAACTCAAGAACTTAGAAGTATAGGCATAGTATTGGGAGAAAAGGCATTGAAAATAAGAGCAATTATTGTGACATCAGAGCAGGAGGAGAGAGCAAGATAAGGAGAATGAAGAATGGAACAACTTAGAAATTATAGGCAGCCTAAAAAAACTAACAGAGCAATGTGGAGTATGCAGAGGGAAAGAGGAAAAAAGAAGCTGCAGAGAGAGCAGAAGGAGCAGACGGGCTTCTTACCATGGGATAGAAAAGGTCCTTTCTTAATAACAAGGTAGGCTTAATCTTATTAAAGGGAACAAAGGTTTTTTTCTTACAAACTTGAGTTTAATTCATTTAGCGTTAAAGTGGTAAAAGCTTTTACTTTCCCTCTTTTTTAAAAAACAAAATTATTCAGTATTTTTAGGTGAGTACACTGTAGCTGTTTTCAGACACACCAGAAAAGGGCCTCAGATTCTATTACAGATGGTTGTGAGTCACCATGTGGTTGCTGGGAATTGAACTCAGGACCTCTGCAAGAGCAGTCATTGCTCTTAACCACTGAGCCATCTCTCCAGCACCTGCATTTTCTTTCTCTATACAATAAAGATTGGAGCTCATTTTTCATCCAGAATGAGTGAGTTCTTTCTGCACCAGTGCTTGGTCTTTTGCTCCATATGCATAGTAACATGTATATGTATATGCATATACATATACATGTTACATATGTATGTATGTATGTATGTATGTGTATACATATGTTACATAAGTATGGATGTGTGTATGTAAGTATGTAATTGTGAGAATGCATGCAAGCTGGGCCCAACTGGTTTGAATGGAAATGCATACATGCACATTTGTGAATCTGTATATGAACTTATGTGAGTTTATGCATATTTGCCTATGTAAAAGCTTTTCTTTCTGAAAGTGTTATTTTCTTCTCCTGGTTCAACAGAAGTTTATTGCTCCAAACTTCCCCTTAGCCTGACAAGCAAGAGGCTTCTGAGCAAAAGGGGAAAGGCTCAGGCAATTAATCCTGTACTTTATCTCCTGCTGTTTTGGGATGAGGTGCTAAGTGCCAGGGACTACAGTCTCTGGCCTCAGAGAAACACAGAAGGCAAGTCAGCTACAGTAGCATAGTAACTTAGACTTAGATGAGTAACTTTTTATTCAACCCTAAATAGCTCGTAAGACAAAGTCTTATGCTTTACTGATGCTCTTCCCCCTCCTCTGCCTCAAGAAGAACCAACAAGAAAGAAGACCCCGTCGGGGCTGGCCCCTGGTACACACACACACACACACACACACACACACACACACACACACACTAACATGACTACGAGCACAAAAACAAACATAAAAAGTGCTGCTGAATGTGGAGCAAAAGACAGACTCTCACAAACTACTGCTGAGAATTTAAATTAGCACATCAGTTATGGAAGTTCGCCAGAAGAACAAAAAATAGAAACAGCAACCCCACAACTGGGCAGACACCCAACCATGCTCTCATGTTTGCAGCAACACCATTCTCAGTTGCCAAGACATAGATTGGATGGGTAAATAGATGTAGAAAGTAGGGTACACTCATGAAATGGAATATGATAGACCATAAAAGAAGACTGTGCCGTTTGTTTGCCTGGGTGTGAATGCCTGGAAGAAACAATGTTAAGCAAAATAACCCAGACACAGAAAGGCATATACCTCATGTTCCCATGCATGTGTGGAAGGAAAAAAAAGCTTGGAGATACAGAATAATTTATAGTCACTACAGGCTGAGTTTGGAAAGAGTAACTGGAATAAATAAATAAAATAAATTTAGAGAGAATACATGGTTCTACAGCATGGTAGGGTGACTATAATTTACAGTGATCTATTAATGTATCTTCTAAGGAACGAAAAGGAAGAAATTAAGTTTCTCAACTTGAAGTGCAAATGGTAATTAACCTGATTTGATAAACTACTCATTACGCATATGCATTAAATTGTATACCAGTTTCCATAAGTATGCATGGTCACATTTTTAAAAAAACAAAAATAGACATGGGCATAATTCTTCCTCTTCCCATTAGGGTCTATAGACATTATTACTGTGCATTCATTCAAATGGGATCTCTTTGCAGAAAATCATTTCACTGCATACATACATATGGCAAACATTAGTGTTCATGCAAAAAGAATGAGGCATTGTGGTTAATCTTCATTGTCCATTTAATTGTCTCAAGATTTGCCAAGGTGTTCAATAAAATACGTTTCTGGGTGTGTCTTCAAGGGTTATAGGGATGAGTAACTGGGGAGGGAACAAGGTTGACTGTGGGCAGCAACATCCAGTAATGCAGGCACTGATGGGCTAGACGTGAAGAGGGTAGGATCCCACCAGCACAGACATCCTGGCTCTGCTTCCTAGTTTCTATGAGATGAGCAGCTTTGTTCTGCCATGCCTTCCCACAGGCATGTTCTGCCTCACCTTGGCTCAGAGCGATGTGACTTTGGGAATGTGGACTAAAGCATACTTGAAGCTTTCAGTGGTTCCTCTCAGGTATTTCTCATAGAAACGGGAAGCCTGATACCACAGTCCCTGCGGGAAGGCTATTAGACATAATCCTGCTTACTCTTTGCAAACTAGGTACCAAAGGACTGGGGTTGGAGTTCTAAATATCCAGCATGCAGGTGCTCACCTGCAGGAAAAAGTTCCAGGGCTTGGGCACGCCATACTTCCCTGGAAATACAGCGTCTACGTACCAGGCCACAAGGCCAAATAGAAAAGCACTAAATAAAAACATTCCTATTATGTGGGCCAAAGTTAGGTCATCATCAGGGTTTACTTTTGTAGCGAAGTTGTACCACTGAGCACCATCCCCTGAAACAAAACGGGAAATAGTTACTTCAGATGTCCAGCAGTGACTGAAGAAAACAGTAGGTAGTCAATCTATAGCACTCTCCTCCCCAGATAACAAGCACCATTTCCCTCGAGCCCGCTTTCTCATTTAATCTATAGAACCTGTCTAGGAATATGGAAGATAGAAAATGTCACTTGTGTCTTATAAGAGCTTTGATGTAGTCATATCTTAAGTTTCGTTATGAACATAGAATTGATTATCACCAGGTTTTGTTGTTTTGTTTTGTTTTTTGTTTTTGTTTTTTTTTGTTTTTTTTTTTGTTTTTTTTTTTTTTTTTTTTTTTTTTTTTTTTTTTTTTTTACAAATTTTCTGTACTTAAAGATGCTTAAAACAAACTACCCAGGGCCAGATTTTCCAAGTTTGAACCAACTCTGTCCACTCAATCTTGTTGAACTGGACTTTCTTCTTGCCTCTAGCATTTCAACATTCTGCTGTGGTCTTTCTAGAGACCCCCACCATACCCAGATGCTTTAAGATTAAATAAGGAGGAAATTGCACTTGTATTCTGGAGACACATGCTATCTATTTGTTATCTGATGACACTCCTACATTTAGATTACCCAGGAGGAAAAAAAAAGTAAAGAAATAATGCAAGAAGACTTTTGGCCAAACCCAACTAAAAGTTTCAGTGACATAAACAATCACAAAATCATAAAATCATTAAAGCAAATATCTGGCTGTGAGGCAGTAATACCTACGTTCTCTAAGGTGAATTCTCATGACTACAACCAACAACACATACAAACTTATATTCATCAGTGAGAAGAAGTAAGGTTCAACTTCTATTCTCTGGGTTAGCATGTAGGAAAGTGGAAGTTACTACTGTGTCCAAGCAAATAAAAATCAGTTGCACTAATGAACACAAGCAAAATTAAAACAGGAGACAGTATACCCCTTAAAGTCCAAAACTATGAACAGGTTCCAAAGAGATCAAAGTGTGTGATATGCCAGATAAAGAATTCAGCAGAATAATTTTTAAAGACTCTGATGAATCTAGATAAAAACACTAAATAAATTAAGGAAGATTAATTCAGGATACAAATGAGAAATTTGGTAAAGACTCAGATTTTGAAAAAGAGTTAAAGATAAGTCTTTAAAATTATAAGCTCAGTAAATCAAGTCTAAAAGCCTCAACAACAGAGATCTGTTAGAAGAAAGAGTACAAATACGATATTCTTGAGGGAAAAAAAGAGACAAAACACAAGATCTCTAAGACATCATCGATGCTCAAATGTCTGTCTGGTTAGCATTCCCAAGGGCAAGGGGCCACAGGTTGAGGGTATAGGAGACTTAGCCAACGAAATAATCCCCTAAAGCATCCAAATGCTGAACACGTAGGGAACAGAAAGCACTTACTGCAGCAAAAGTAAAGTTCCCCAGAGAACCCTCTCTGAAACATTTTATGGTTAAATCTTTTTTCAAAACAAAAGAAAGGATATTAAAACCTACAAGACAGAAGCACCAAGCAACACACAGAGATAAACTGACTAGAGCCGGAGTAGAGTTCGTACAGGAAACACTGGAAGGTGGGAAGGAAAGTGTGATGGAATTATGCAGAAACTAACAGCAATCCTCTGCAGAGGTGCATAAACAAAATCAGAGACCATGAGGAAAGAGAGGAGGACTGAGAAAGAAGGCACCATGGGGTAGGTGGATCCTGAGCGCATGCGCATGAAGCCAGCCAGTCTGAGTAGGATGAGCCCAAGCAAAGCATAGCAAGGGATGCCTTGGGATTATTGACAGGGAGGCCGACAAAATAGCACAAAGGGTTAATATCTGCCCCGCTCTAGTGCTTTAAAGCTTATTGGAAACATATAAAGGTTTTATATCTTTTACTTGGGAACTAAATGATCCAAGGCAGGGTAGAAACTCCCAAACAATGTTGACAACAACAGCTCAGTAGTAGGCTAATTTACCAAAATGAAGAGAGGAGATCACAAAAGAGAACCACAGAAATTTCTCCAGTGATAGATTAAAACACAAAACCAACCATAAACGAAGAACAAGGACAGTAAACAATGCCAATAAACAAAGAATGAAAACACCATGCCATTTACTGCCTTTCTAAATAAAACTAAACACTTAAGTAAATTCTTCTGTGTACCATAACCTGACTCAAATTTTTCATAGCTGGATAAACTCATCTTTGATAAAGCTACGATTAGTCAGTAATGAAACATTAACATCTTTCAGTGTAAAAGGTGTCTGGCTGTCCATTATTCCCCAGAAGAGACATAGGTAAGACATGCATATAACATATGTGTACAAATAATAATACTTAATGTGCTTCTTGTAATATTGTTTATATCATTTTCCTTAATGTGTACATGTATGTATATGTACACAGTGCCTACACATATAAAGCACACACAATTTTGTTTAATGATAAAGCCAATAGGGCAGGAACACTCAAACTATCCTTTAGCCCTGCTTTCCCCAACTCTCTATGTTCTGTCCTTTCCTTCTGGGGTGAAAGTTAATTCAGGAGCTGTCACAAAGGGAAGACTCACCCTTCATTTCCAGCTTGCATATCAAGTCAGTCCCAAGTGCTAGTGCGGTGTTGGTAATGAGACAGAGAGCCAGCTTCCCTCTGAGGCTTGTCTGATCATACACATGAAGTAAGATCAGATATGGAAAGAAGGTGAGGAAATGGACGAACCCTGCAATAGAAGTGGCCAGAGAGGCTGGAAAGGGAGAGAGAGCAGAGGGTCAGTTGACACAAGCCTCAGCATCTGGGGAAAAGAGCCTTCCTTTTACTGCAAAGAAAAGAATAAAACTCTCCAAAGGGAGGGGACTCTCTTGCCTGCCACTACATCACCAGCATTTTGCACTGTGCCTAATGCACAGGGGGTGCACCATCAAGACTCTTACTTAACTGGGTAGTACAAGGAGACATTCTCCTGAAATTTATCCAGTGGCATCTGAAACTCTGAGGTTGCTTCCAAAATGAGATTTTCTTTGGGTCAACTCAACAGAGGGAGAGGCACCATCAACTCACCTTTATTAAATAATGTGCTAATCATGAAGCCAAGCAGCAATGAGGAGACGGCAAAGCACAGGAAATAGAAGGTGATGAAGAATGGGTCACTGTGTTGGAAGACTCGCTCATGTGTAATCTAATGAAATAATTAGGGAGCTGGTTTAGTCACAAGTGAAGGGATGGGGGAGGGGAAAGGCACAGAAGTGAGGGAAGACATGGAACACCTCCCTGGTGAAAGGCGTCAAGCCACTTGGACACAATGAAGTCAGTGCACACGAAGGGCCACTCATCGGTGTCTCTTTCCCCTCTCCTGACAGACCTCACCTTTTGAACTCCCACAGTGGAGCCGGCAGGAAAGCACATTCACTCTTGAGCAAGCTAACCCACTCTGCCCACAACCTCAGCTTCCTCATCCTCCACAAGGCTGTGACATGCTGAGTGCAAACAGATACTTGCCTTGAAGAATAAAATCCCACACAGCAAACAGATGATGATGAAATACATCAATAAGAAGGTGACGAAATAGGAAAACCAGAGCATAGCATTACTGAGTCCCACCATGAGCTGGTATTCCTGAAGGAGAAGCAACACAAGCCAAGGGTCATGAAAACCACACTTCGAATGCATCCGCACATCTTACTCTGCATGGCTTAACCATCGCCATCCCAGTTTACCGACAAGGAAATCACACCTTGCAATAATCTCAGGACCTAACTGAATTTAGCCTTGCACCCAGTCAGTGCTGTGATTTCAACACGGAATTCTGGGTCCAGATTTTTTTCCCCTAAGACTCAGTAAGTTCTGGTTCTGATATAAGAAACATTTTTAAAAAACTAAAATAGTAAAAAGTTAAGATTAAGCTGAGCCCTGGTGACATGTCTTGATCTTAGCCCTTGGGAGGCAGAGGCAGATCTCTGAGATTGTGGCCCGCCTGGTCTGCAGAGTGAGTTTCAGGACAGCCAGGACTACACAGGGACCCTCTCTTACAGAACAAACAGATAAGCAAAGCTAACATTAGTCTTCTTTTCATTATGCCCTGCTTCTAGAAAGCAGTAAACCCAAAAGGTAAATACATTTCAATTCCACCATAGATTTGAGCAGGAATAGGCAAACTATGATGCATGAGCTGATTCGCCACCTTAAATTTTTATAAATAAAGCTTCATGGGAACATAGCCATTTTATGCCTTTCAACACTGTCTCAAGCTGCTTTCATCTTAGAATTTACCTACATTAACCTCTTCTGGATTTACAAACTAGAAATCCAGAGGACGGGAGAAATGGATCCCTTGTGAAGATAGTTGGTTACTTGACTTAGTTAGGCTTTCTGGTGCTGTGGTAAGATGGCATGACTGAAAGCAATTTAAGAAAGAAAAGGGTTTATTTCAGCTCACACCATCAGTGAAGGAAGTGGAGGAGCTGATGCAGAGGCCACGGAGGAACACTGTTTACTGGCTTGTTTCTCCATGGCCTGCTCTTATACAATTTAGGACCAGGGGTGCTAATAATTGTCCAGGGGTGACGCCACCCATGATGGGTTGGGCCCTTGCCCATCAATCATCAATCAAGAAAATGCCCTATAGACCTGCTTACAGGCAAATCATATGGAGGAATTTTCTCAGTTGAGAGTCCCTCTCCAGAAACGACTCTAGCTTGTGTCAAGTTGGAAACAAAGAGAAGCCAACTAGCTCATCGCTCTTGCAGAGGACCCGGATTCGGTTCCCAGCCTCCACAGGATGCTCGCAACCATCTGTCTGTAACTTGAGATCCAGGGATCCAACGCCCTCTTCTGTCCTTTACAGGAAACAGGCATGCATGTGGTCCATATCATACATATATGCAAGCCAAATAAAATACATACAAAATAAAATAAGATTCAAATTAGAATGCCAGACTGAGATGTGACAGTATTACAAATCATACTGTAGGGCACCCTGTTCCTATCTATTCAAGCTGCCTCTTTGTGTCTCCAATGCCTCTCTTTCCTAATGTCTAGTGATAAAGAAAGAAACTTAGGACAATTCAATTTCACAGTTTACTTGATAAAAACAATAGTTCATGGGGGGGGGGTCACACCTTGCAACAGTAGGGAGTCACTGAGCGCAGCTAGCAGTGTATGCAGATGGTATTACCGGAAAATGACATACAGAATATCTCTGTATTCGGAGGTCTGTGACTAGGTAATTTCGATCCTGTCAAGGGGATGATGTTGACCATCACGTAGCATTAGGTACAGAATGTTGCACAAATTTAATCTACATTTACCACTTTCCCTTTTGAGCAGTGTTGGGCTCTGGGAATAGCTGCACAAACCACTACATATGATCAAGGCTCTGGATTTGGTTCAGGCCTGCAGAGAAAAGCGTGCAACAGGCTAATTAACGAAACCATGAAAAGCACTCTTTGTTTCTGGGCAAAGACAAAAAGGAAAAAAATCAAGGTGAACTGGGAGGGTCTACTGACTGCCTAGGTAAGTGCTGGTAATTGCCTGGCTGGTTGCAGTGGGAACGGAAGCAGAGCCCAGTGGCTACCTTGAGGTGAAAAGACAGAGTAAACCCAGAGAGGGCAAAGCAGCTGGAGTTTCCAGGGCCAAATTTCAGAGAGGATAGGATAAGTGTTCCAGGCACCTTAGATGGCGCTCCCAGCACCTCCATCTTAGAGCTCCTGAGGACATACCCCAGGACCAGAACACAGCAACACAGGCAAAGAAGAAATTCCAGTTGCCACCAGCCAGTTGCCACCATTGAACCGAAACCACCACCAAAAGAAGGCTATCTGCAAGGATTTTATGGGAGCAGTATGTGCAGCTTAGTGGGCCTCGGCCTGGATTTTCAACCTAAATACTACTGAGGAAATTTTCTGTGTAGATCATTGTCCTATGTCTTTATACATATCAAGGATTCTTAACTTTGATATGGCTGGCAGTACAGCTGTTTATCACAGGACACTGTGGTGGGCATTATAGGGTATTTGACAGCATCCCTGGCCTCTACCAATCCGATGGAAGTAACATCTGTCTTAGTTATGAAAATTCCCTCCAAACACTGCCAAGTGACCACTGGAGCAAAATTGCCCCAAACTGAGAATAAAAGCTCTAGAATAAACCCTACTGTCACCCTACCCAACAACAACAACAACAAAAACCCTATAACTTAATAGCTGGGTGTGATGGCATATGCCCATGATATCACAATTTATGGAGCAGAATCAAGAGGATCATGAATTTGAGACCATTACGAGCTGTATAGAATATCCAGGCTAACTTGAGCTAAATTTGAGACTCTGTCTTAAAAAAAAATATGGAGGCTATAGTTCAATGAAAGAGTACCCCCCTGGCATATGCAAAGTCCTAGGTTCCATCCTTCGTACTGAAAAAAGAGTAGAAAGAGATCTCAAAGGATAAACTGTTTCCAGGACACCTAAGTGTGCCTCAAAATAAAACATAAACATGCAGGAATGTAAGATCCACTGAAGTAAACGTCACAATGTCTGGACTTCAATTAAAATTTTCCATGTATCATAAACAGTCCCCAAGGTGGCTTTGTCACTTGTGCCTTCTGGTGTTCAGATTCTTTTCTTGTGACTTCTTTATGTGTAAGCAGGTTGTACAACCTATCTCAATTAATAGGATGTGTCAAAGGTGATGAACTCGTGTGCCTGTAATTACATTGTACCCCATAAAGGTAGCCGATGCACTTTGAGATCATCTGTTGCTCTGGCCAAGAGCAAAAAAGGAACTAAAATGTTGTTCTGGGCCTTTAAGTAGCTGAATGCTATCCACAACAGAAGGAGCTAAGAAATGATTCTTTTCTCACCATAGCCTCAAACAGGAGAACAACATTTGCTGAAACCAAGAGTATCAGAGCCTGAATCCAAGACAGGGAGAAGACGAGATGACAGGTGTGACTCATTTGTTAAAGTTCAGTGACCTTATATGGCAAAGGAGCAATAGAACCCATCATGAGAAGAGATGCAAATTAGAAACCAGGAGATGAAGACATTATACTTTATTACAAGTCTGCTGAAGTATAATGAATAAGGCACAGCTCACTAGATAGGCATGCTAACAGTAGCAGCATCAAACTAAGTGAAGGAGGAAGTCTCAAAGTGTCATCATCCAGGATAACATAATTATTATCCAGTATAATGTAATTATTATCCGGTATAACCTAATTATTACCCACTATAACATACTTGTAAGACACAAGAGTTCATCGTTGTTACCACATCCCATCTGTGGAAACAAGTTGTACCCATTACAGCTCCAGGGAGTATGAATGTCCATCAATGCCAGAGAATTGCTATTGCACAATTCTGCATAAGTAAAAGAGAGCCAGCACTAACATGGGTTTTTACACATCAATAGCCTTTAGGAACAAGAGCACAACTGGATTTGGATTTTTGCTTTGTTTAGTATGTTTTAAGGACGGCACAAAGTTAATTTGATTATAGAAGTGGGTGTGGGACTGGAAAGAGATGGGGGAGAGATAAAGATAACCAAAGTACAATGTATGAAATTCTCAAAGAATTGATTTTTTTTAATTTTGGTTTTAAGGCAGGATCTTTTTATGTAGTCCTGACTGACCTACAACACTTTGTGTAGATCAGGATGGCCTCGAACTCACAGTGATCCATCCAGCACAGTGATGATCAGGTGCTGAGATTAAAGATGTGAATCACCATGTCTAGTAATAAAAATATATTTAACAAACAAAACAAAACGAGTACTAGCTTAAAGTGTCTAGTTTAAGTCTCTGTGACATGAAGAATAAACTGGCTGTTTCAACTGGTAGTTAAAGAGAGATTTGAAAAAGATGATTCATCAGTTAGGGAAGAAAAGGTCTAACAGCAAGAAAAAAGAAGAGTGCTTCAAAGTGATCCATTTTCACTGAGGGGCAAGGGTCTAATATGGAAGCATCAGGGACAGACAACCATTGGCCAAACTGAAGAGAGTGTGCTGACATAGCTAGATGGTGATATATTAAAAGTTTTGACAACTGAAAGGTGGCATTACCTAGCACAAATGGAGAAGGAAGGGGAGCCATGAGGGGTTGTGAAGAAACAGGGTTACATTAATTCCCATGTGTAAGGGGCAAAAGAATTAAGAGACATAACCAAGATTCCTGCTCATTTTTCCTTGGGTGCCAACCTGGAGTGTCTCTAACCACGTTCATGGTAGAATATTCGTGTCTCCATTTTAGAGATGGAGCACAGAGAGACTTCCCCAAACACTACAACAGCAGAAAATGGTGGGGATATACATTATGACTTGTGCCAGATGGATAAAACTGAGGATTCAAGTATGGGTGATTTGGGGCATCACAATTTCACTCCCTTAGCCAGGGAGGAAAAGAATGATTGTGCTCCCTGTGGAGATTGGTCTTTACTAAGCCCCAGTGTCACTGTCCCTTTAGGAGTCAGTGGACTTACTTGACCTTGACGTCATTGACAAGCATCTCCAAACGCCTTAGCAACAGCATGATGTGTGGGGAAACCCTTCAAAGAAGTGTGTGTAAATTTCAAAGACTCAAAGTCAGTCGTGTGCACATCTATTTCCACTGATGTCTACTTCCTAAATGTAGATCCGTGGATCAATCTCTGTCCCCATACAACTAAGACAACTTCACTCAGTCTTTCCCGCCTTTTCTCTGGCCTGTCAGAATTACCTTAAAATTGCCTTCTTACCTTAAAATTACCTTCTTGTCTTTAATCTTGCCTAAATGGCCAAGCTTGGTCAGCAGATAATGACCCATGGACCAACCCATCACATAGGCCATTTCTGTACATAAAACCTAAAAATGTATTTTGCATTTTTTTAATGATTAAAAGGAAATAGGAAAGAATGTGTAATGGTGGGGCATGCAACCTCTGGCGTATTTTCTGTCTTTTGCTTTCCCTTCAAGACAACCAGCCCTCCATACCTCTCTCCACACTTGCTCTCTGTGGAGGTAAACATGCTGGGCGCAGGACTAGCCTGTGCCAAACCCCCTTGCTCTGGTAGCATCTACCTATTGAACTATATCGCTCACCGCTGCTCAGAATAAGCAAAGCCACCTCTGTCCTTCGAGACTAACTTTTCCCCTTTTGTCCTTGCTATGGTCAATAGGGAGGGCAGCTGTGAACATGGATGAGCGTGTATCTCTGTAGCTGGATACAGAGTCCTTTGGATTTATGCCCAGGAGTTAAGGTACAGTGAGAGCTTATGGCAGACCCAACTCTTTGAAGAGCCTCCACACTGGTTTCCATAGCGGCTGTGCCAGTCTGCACTGCCACCGGTAAGGAATCTGTGCTCTCCCTTCCCCACAGCTGTGGAAGCATTTGCACTCATTGGTTTTTTGTTTGTCTTGTTGTTTTTTATCTTAGCCATTCTGACTTGAGTAAGATAAATTCCCAAAGTAGTTTTAACTGAATTTCTCTAATAGTTAAGGACAAGAAACATTTTTTTGAAAAGTGTTTTTCAGCCATCTGGTTTTCATCTCTTGGGAACTCTGTTTAATTCCCTGCTTTGTTTTTTAAAGCAGGCTGTTTTCTTGATGTTGAATTTCAAGTTCTCTGCATATTCTAGATACTAACCATCTCTGTCCAGTGTCTGGCCAGTAAACACCCACTTGGGTAATTAACGTATTACATATTAACTTACAACTTAACTAAACTTTGAACAATGTGCAAGTAGAGAGTTGTCTTCTCCTTTTTTAAAAACTACTGGTTGTAGGATGATTATAGATGGTTCTAGAGACTTTTAAAATAATATCTCATTAACTGCCCCAGTAACCACAAAAAGTAGCTACTGCAGTCTTCAATTTATGGGTAGGGAAACAGAGAATGATCACAGAGTAAGTTGCTGATAAAGCCAGACTTTAAACATGAAGTCCATCAGAGTCCTTAGAGCAAAGGACGTGATTAGTAAGTAAGCATTAAACACGTTGATGGACAGGTGAATGCTCTCGCAGCTTCCTGACTACAGCCACTATTGTTGATAATGAAGTCTTGATTTACTTTATACTGAAATCATCCCACGGAAGATCACAGGATGTAGCAATTAAGATATATTTTGGGTTACATAATTCAGGACTTTGTCTGATTTTCTCCTTGTTGCTCATTTCATCCCATGGACATTTTGGGGCATTATTATCTGACTCTTTTCCACAGTGTTCTCTTAGTCATTTAGTCAAATCAAGAATTTATTTCTTTAAAAAAAAAGTCAAATTTCAGAAAATTGATCATTGGCCCTGTGCACACTCCAGGCAGCCCATGTTTGCATGCAACTCCCACAGGATGTCTATTTGGCAGTGACAGGTGTGCAGGAACTGCTCAACCCTCCACACACATCTATTCTGCTGCAGAACATTACAAATAAAATGAAATTACCTTTAATCTCTTTTCCTTTTCCAACATAATGGTCCCAACTACGACAAGTGACATTTGAGTAAATGTAAATAAAATTGTCCAAGGGAACATTTCAATGAAAGTCCACAAGAAAGGGTCGTGAACAAAGGCCGGGTGTGGGAATCTCCTCGCATAAATTTCGGTGTTAGCAAACATGGCTTCAGCTTCTCTGCCACTGTGATACGTCATGATGGCCTTGTCTACAGAATGCTGCACGATAAGAAATCCTTCTGTGATGTATCCTAAATGAAAAAATACAAGCAAGCAAACAAAAAACAAAACAAAACAAAACCAGAGACTGTCAAGTTCAGGATAGTAGCATATGACCAGGGAGATTTCACAAATACCTGTTATGAGTTGAGACACATATAATGAACACCATGAGATCTAATTGCTGTCTTCTCAAAGTTAAAATATCCCATGAAAATAATATCATAACTTTTTGTCTTTATCAGCCAAAGTGAATGGTAATTTTAAAATTGTAAGCAAACCTCTTGTTCTATATCTGTGACCTTCCAAAACTGCTATGTTGAAGCCTAATACTTGGTATATTTTAAGGAGGTAAGGCCTGTCAAAGTGATTGAGCCATACGTACTCCATCCTTATGAATGCCGCTCTTAAGGGGATAAACAGGAGTGGCTTAGGCCTTTTTTCCTCCTTCTCCCACTAAAATGTGATGAAACCACCAGTCTACACCTACACCCAAAGAATGGAGCAAAAGCTCCCACTTTGGGAAGCACACAGTGAGCCATTACTAAAGCTCTTCTGGTTGGTGCTGGGAGCTTGTACTTCCTAGCTTCCAAAGAAAAATTTCTATTCTTTTCTTAAATTATAAGCATTGTGATATTTTGCTATACCACCATAGAATTGACTAAGACATTTCTACACACTGAGATATGACATAGGAAGGAAGCTCTAAATGTAAATCTTATGTACTACAACATCAAAACGAATAAAGTCAACACAACCACACCCAAGGAGAGGAAAAACGTACATACACCAAACCAAAAAGTACTGGAAAGACAAAGGTAACCCAAGTAAGTGAAAAGGTGTCTCCTGTTGTGTTAGGATGATGAATACTGCTTAATAGCCACGCACAGACAAACATACAGACTCAATGAAAATCTATACAGAACCTCAATGGGCATCATAAGTAACCAAAACAATGTACAAAAAGAAGGCTAAAGCTGGAACCTTTACGTACACTTACTATAAAGATATAGTAACCAAAAAGAGTCGATCATAGACTACATGTACAGACAATAGTGCGTTCATAGTTAATAACACTATAGTGTGCACTTTTTTAAAAAAAATCATTGAAGGTAGACATCATGTTTGAACTTCACCTTTAAACATTTATGGCGCAAGACTGGACATGGTGCCGCATAACTTTAATCCCAACACTCAGGAAGCAGAGGCATCTCTATGGAGTTCAAGGTCAGCTTGGTTTACATAGCAAGTTCTAGGCCAGCCAAAAAGGAAATAAAACCTCATATAGCAACGTGTGCTCCTGTCCTCTCACGCACTGCCTTTCTCAGTCTCTGTGTGGCAGCTGCTGTGTGGATATGGTCTGCCGCTTCGTGGGCTTCATCTGTTGAAAACTGAAAACTGGGGCCCCGGTGTGGCAATGTGGAGGTGTTGGAATCCTTAGCAAGCGGGAGCCTACTGGGAGATCACTGACTTCAGAACAGGTTAATATGATTTCACAGAATGGACAGGTCTGGTGGGTGTGAGGTAATTCCTGTGAGCCTCATAGTGAAATGAGGGAGCCTGCCTCTTCACTGCTCCTTTGCTCCTGGTCACATGCGTGCCTCTTGAGCATACAGACAGACCCTTTCTGCTTTTCCACTATGTTGCTGTGTAGCTGGGAGAAATAGAAAACAGGAAGGCAGGCTGTGGCCATGTGGTTTAGACAGTCCAGGTAAACAGCACCCAGGTTCCGGTAGTCACATGGAACGGGCTAACACCAAAGTTCTAATAATTGGTAAATAGAACATTGGTAGAGAAAAAAGAAAAGAAGAAAGAAGAAAGAAAAGAAAGAAAGGAAGGAAGGAAGGAAGGAAGGAAGGAAGGAAGGAAGGAAGAAAAAATGAAGGAAGGAAAGAAGGGAGACAGTTTTTCCAAACATACCTTTTCAATCTGGGGATGCTGTCACTTGTAATCCTAACATTTGGAAGCATCAGGCAGGAAGATAATCCCAAGTTTGAGATCAGCATAGGCTACACAATGAGCTTAAGGTCAGCCTGGGCTACATAGCCAGACACTATCCAAAAAAGCCAATGGTGATGATAGTGACGATGGTGATGATGAAGGTGGTGTGATGGTGATGGTGATGGTGATGGTGATGGTGATGGTGATGGTGATGGTGATGGTGATGGTGAGAATGGGGATGGGGATGGGGATGGTGATGGTGATGGTGATGGTGATGGTGATGGTGAAGGTGATGGTGAGAATGGGGATGGGGATGGGGATGGTGATATGATAAATGACCTAACTTTTTTTATAAGATCTTATCTAGTTTGGTTAAGCTACTTTTATTCCACCAATATCATGGACTTTTCTACTACATCTTCCCAAAGAATATCTTTAGGAAGCAGTGTATAGTCTTAAAAGAGACTATACTCATTTTAAACTTACAGTTAAAAAATATTTTAAGTATCTTTGATGAAACAAGACACTACACAACCTTCAGCTCTCAAACAACAACCACTCAGATCTTTGTAGATATCTACATATATTTTCTATAGTCTTAATGCTATATATATATATATATACATATATATACATATATGTATATATATATATATATTCAGTTTGTGATTATTTTAATGGCCACATTGACTTGTCAAACTGATATATTATTTGCAGGATGTGTCTGTGTGTGTGCATTTGCCCACATATGAGTTTTGCAGAAGTCAAGGCTGACTTCACCAGGGATCTACACTGGTAGATCTGCCCTGATCTGCCCTGATCTGCCCTTCTCTGCCTCACTTATTTGAGATAGGATCTGATCAGTGAGTCCGGTGCTCCTGACTCTGGCCGTGATGGCTGCAGCAAGCCTCAGTGACGTGCCTGTCCACGTCTCCAGTACTGAAGCTACAGGTGTGTCCATGCCAGCTCTTCCATGGGTGAGAGGATCTGGACTTAGGGCCTCATATATGGGCAACAAAGCAAGAACATCACCTGTTGAGCCATTTCCCCGGCTCAAACTGGCACATTCCAAATGAACAGTATACTTGTTTAGATTATTATAGAGAGAAAGTGAAGCAAAAGTTATCAATTAATTGTATAACAGCAGATAAAAGAAAATTTACTCAAAAATGAAGAAAAATGGTAATAGGTTTATAAGGTATCACATTTTATGATTGTTAATAAAAAAATAAAATTTAAACCTATTAAACATAATGAAAAAAATAAATCAATGTGTTCATGCAGATGGGGAAAAAACAAACAAACAAACGAAGCCTGTTCCAAATGACTGTCCTCACACAGTAAAAGAAACAATGAAAATTCACTTAAAAGGCTCTGCTAACCAGGGTCTCCCCCATCGTTTTCCAAGAGGTTCCGGGGTCCTAGAGAAGGCACGGATGGGAAGAGACTTGATGTGTTCCACTCTGTATCTTCCCGGTACTTAGATGGCTTTAACAAATTTTCAGGATCATAGATATGACCAAAGCGCAAACTATATTTTACCTAGAACAACAAGTCAAAGAAAGACATGTTAAACTAGTGATCCTTGAAAAGCAAAGATTAGCAGTGATCAAAAAGTTGTAGGTTTTTTTAAATTAAAAATTCAGTTTGGGGGACATAAGGGTAATGTGGGGACACCAATGATAAGAATGACAGCATCGTTGTGACATAGAAAACTAATACGCCACACAAGCTATAATCACAGTCAAGATGATCCAAATGATACAAATGATACAAACTATATACAGTCCTCTCCCTGCCATCCTTAAGGAGCAATAAGGGTTCGACAGTCACCACTGTAACTGTGCTTTTAAAAATTCCACCTCTCTTCTGCCTATTGAATAAACGTTATTTTTAAATTCCCAGAACCTAGATAAATAGCTAAGTGAGATGGCACGTGCCTCTGATCATAGCACTGAGGATTCTGAGACAAGAGGATTGCTGGGACTTGCGAGCCAGACCTTGTAGCTAAATTAGCAAGGTATGGGTTCAATGAAAGATCTTTCCTCAGAAACTGAGGTAGAGAACCAACTGAGGAAGGCACAATGTCAGCCTCTTGCCCCCATATGCATGCGCACATGCGTGTAGTTGCACACACATCAGCATGTACATCCAAAGAGCTACACAGCACGCACAAACTCACACTCATTCAAATCTACTACAGCAAGGTGATAGAAATGAAATGGAGCACATGAACAAATTAAAAAAAAAAACAAACAACATTTTGCTGCCTCCAAGAGTCACCTTCTAAGAACACACAGAAGAAAGAAGTAAATGGATAAGAAAAAACACTCTGGACAAATGTATACCAGAAAAGAGTGCTTATGCATGCTATAACTATGTCAAAAGTTGCAAAGAGAACACACACTGGGCATAATGATGCACACTTATAGTTCCCTGTGCTTGAGAAGTACAGACAGAAGGGTCAGAAGTACAAGGTCATGCTTAGGGATATAGTGAGACCCTGCCTCAAGAAATTATAAAAGAGACTTGACAATTATAAATGAATTGCTATGTCAAGAAAATATAATTGGTAAGTATAAAGCCAGCGTCAGAGGATCCATATGCACCTGGGGGTGGATAAAAAGGATATGAAGAGAGAGCATAAGTTCTATTACAGTTGTGACTGAGGGCTACAGTAACCCTACTTTCAACAGTGGACTGATCATTCAGAGAG